>BTHU01000005.1:72854289-74054289 GCA_036184795.1 Tokudaia tokunoshimensis
TTTCAACCTCATTTTGAAAATAAATATGGAATGTATAGTTTAACAAGGAAATCAAATTATTAATCCAGGCTACATACTCACTTTCTTGCTTTGTGTCTACTATATTTTTACCCAGTAGAAAAGAGGCTTAGTAATACAGCCTTTCCTGATCTAATACTTTATTTTCATGAAATTAGGTGTTGAGAGGCAGGATAGCTTGCCCCCAGAGTAAAATAATGCTACTAATTATTTTTGTGGGACAAATAAAATTGTCAGAATAGATTTTTGGAATAGAGATACATTAGGAAGAAACCAAGGATGCTATCCTGGCCTCAACAGATGTTTTGGTTTAGATGTTCAGTCCTGCACAGCAGAGGCTATGCAGATTTTGTAGAATGCATTTCATCAGATGAGGAGCCTTCAAGGTGGAGAATACCAGCAGGCCTCCACTGTGCTATGTTTTACAGTATGAATTAATTAAGTAGTAAACCGTGACAGGGCATACATCATGGTACTAGAACCACAAGCCTCAGTTGTATTACAAGGCAAATGGCCAAAGATAGAGATTTCAAATGGCCTGGGAATGCAATTAGGGTGAAATGCTATGTGTCCTGGGGCACCTTTATGGTAGGTTAAAAATTCATAGATATTATTCTTTCTCTCTAGAATACTAAAGTAATCCACTTGGATACTATTCTCAAGGAAGCCAACTTTACTTACACTTCTTTCAAAAGTCAAAATAAAGAACATTAGATGGGAGATATTGATACTCCCAGGTGAGACATTGCCCAACAGCCTTCTCATTCAAGCCTGCCAATACTTGTCTCAATTTCCCATGAAACCTGCATTTAGGCATTAGTAGCTTTTTTCTGACAGTTGTTCTTTAGTGACTTAAGAGTTACTATTTGGGAACAGATAGGAAGACCAACTAGCAGATTTACCATCAGCATTTAGTCAATGAGCAATTTTCTGTTCTATAGAAGAAAGCTGAAGGAGAGTTGGTCCCCTGTATTCCCAGGTTCTTTGTTCTCAGATATAACACACTATGGACTGAAAATACTTGGGGGGAAAATGTATCCATATTGAATTTGTCATTACTTCCCATAAAATACAGAATAACAACAATTTTCATGGTATTTGCATTGTATTAGACATAAAAAGTAACCCAGAGAGGCTAGAGAGATGGCTCAGTGGTTAAGAGCACTAGTTGCTCTTTCAGAGGTCCTGAGTTCAATTCCCAGCAACCACATGGGACTCTGTAATGGGATCTGATGCCCTCTTCTAATGTGTATGAAGACAGAGTACTCATATACATAAAATACATAAATAAATTAATATTAAAAAAGAAGTAATCCAGAAATGAGTAGAATAATGGGAAGATATACATAGGTAGCTAATATGCAAATATGCCTGCACCTGATGGAATTGAGTGGAATTTGGTATTCAAAGGGTGTCTATGTCTGGCAACATGACAGATGAATGGGAAGATTACCAGTAAAGTGCTGGGCATGCCTTAGTTAAAGCCACTCAAATCCAGCTCCTCCATCCATGCTCATTTAAAAGGAAATGCAAAACATGGAACTTATTTACAATTGAGAGATCTATAGACAAAGTATATTCTTTAAAATTCTACAACCTTATTAGACGAACAGGAACACTTGGAAAATTTGAAAATATTTATAGACTGAAACAGAGATGTACACAGCATATAAATGAAACCATCAGCTATCAACATTAAAAAAATATTTCCTATACCACTGAAGTAGATTAGGTACTAATTTCAATTCATTTTAAAGTAGTAAAAATATTAAAGTGAAGGAATGCACAAATCTACTATGGAATCTGGAACACACAACCTCCCACATGTTAAAGAAAAATTACCTTATCAATAGCCACTGTTAAAGGAATAAAAGCATGGATTGTACTTGTACAAAAACTAAAAGCCACCCCTCTAATCTTACAACATCACATTGTACTAATAGAAGTTTCCTCATGCTATGAGCATTCCACAGTTTAGTCCATGATAATACTTTTTACAAGATAAGGGAAATGAAAAAAAATATTTATTTTCCATAGCATAGCACTGGTGAAAGGTTACCAAATTGAATCACAAATGTTTACAACACTTGGCTCAAATTCTTATCACTGTTTTCCCACAAAACCAGAAGCCTGGTCTCCAAAGTTTCTGCACGCCCTGACCCTCCTCTCACACATGTACCATGGACTGGTAGGAAGGAACACTGTGTCTGGTAGTATTCCACGAGTGCTCAGATTTTCTGAGTGTCGATGGAAGCCCCAGAGGTACCCTGGTAGCCTCAGATAGTTAAGTTCCCCCCACCCCCCAGATATCCCTGTAGGCACAGTGCCCATTCTGAAGGTGTGAGGTTGCAGTGGCCTCGAAGAGCTGCCACATTCCCCAGGACAAACTAGGCCTTGAGGCTTGGGGATAGGGTTGTGCCCAAAAACACTTCTCACCTGCTGCAGAATGTGTCTTTCCCTCAGTGTCATTAACCTTCTGTGGAGTTCTACCAACTCATCTAGGTATGCCTGAAAGAGAAGGGTATTCCCCAAAGAACAAAACTTTAAAAAGCAATTGGCGAGTAAGAACACACATACAGGGACAGCTTGGCAGTTAAGTTCATGTACTGCTCTTGCAGAGGACCCAAGTTCAGTTCCCAGCACTCATGTCAAGTGGGTGACAACTGCCTGGAGCTCCAGCTCCAGGCAGTCCAATACCAATTTCTGACTTCCATAGGCACATGCACTGATGTGTACATATCCATGTATAGACACACACACACACACGCACACGTACACAAACTTTAAGATAAAATTAATCTTGAAAAAAATGATCATCTGTGTAGACTTTGAAGGTTTGTCCTAGGTTCAGGGCTTAAAGGGTTCTGATGGTGATGTTTCTAACCCTAGTTTTGGCCTTTATCAAAAGTGTCTTAAAATGAGGGAGGTTAAATTTTTGAGCCTGTTTGCTCTGAGCATCATTCAAGTGAGCAGACTCAGTCCACAACAAGGACTCTGCAGAGAACTCTGGTAATCCAAGGCTATACCATTGGTTTAATCTAATGATAGCAGAGGCTGTTTCCATTTTTAATTCTTTAATCTCAGAAAAATTTTAGACAAAGAGAAACACCTAAGCTTGAACATGGAAGTATCGGACCATATTATATTAGGAAAAATTCTTAATAAGAGGGATAAAAAATGTTCTCAAGTATTCCAAATGATGCCAGTAAATGACTAAAGTATGGGATATTTCATGAAATGCAGAAATCCCTACAAATCAGTTCTATAGTCCAACTGTTCTGCAAGGGCAGCTGAACCTCTTCTTCATATGTTTACTCTCATGAGTCCTTGTTAGCTGACTGCATGTATGCCTCAGGGTCAACTTCAGTAAAGGCAAGCGGGAAATTACTGACTTGTTAAACCCCACCCTTAACAGGTGGCTGACATTTCTCTAAGTCTTGAAGTCAGAGTTTATATACATCACACATACACATTAAGAAAGCTTACTGCATAGGGGTCAGGTATCTTATTTATGTATGTGTGTGATTTGATCTACTCCCTTTGCTACAAACTTCCTATATCCCAATGGGATATGCTAGAAGTTCCTTGGTAATGTGGGAATCATGACAAATGGTAACATAAGGCCATGCTTAATACTGAAGATAAAAAAAAAAGCGAGACAGGGAGAAAGGAACTACAAAGCACACAGATGAAGTATTCACTTGGAAGCCTTGGATACTTCTGGTGGAGATGGGAAAGCCAACAATAATGACTGAGAGGACCACAGAGAAGCAAGATGCACCAGGCTCCAGTACTCCCAGGAACAACCTGGAAACCTACCTTGTCACATTCACCATTCTTTATTTGCTTATCTGATTTGCTTTGTTTTATTGGACTTTTCACTTCAAGAATCTAGGGATCAAAGAAAACACTAGTAAGTTTCATTTCATGCACCTTCTAGCTAGCGACCCACAGAAAGAGGCACTCAAAATGCACAATAACACTGTTTTTCAAATAGCATTTCACTATACATTTTTCTGCTTTCTAATCTTGTTTACCCCCCGCCCCTGAAAATAAACCGTATATTAAATGCTGAGTAAGGGCAGAAGAGCTCAGGAAACCGTTGATGATAAGGACAGGGATCTAAGCTTCCCAGGGTGCTTTGCTCTCTTGACAGCACTCACACATGCATAGCAGCAGCTGAGTTATTTTGAGATTGCAGTCCTGGCTGGCGGACTTCTTTCCTGCTTATTCTGCAGCTTCAGCCTGAGTCCTAGCGCTTGGTGGGCCAGCGATGATAAAAGAACCCTTGCTCTCTGGAACACCTGCCTTTCAGATGCAAGGAACTTACTCCACTAAACTGACACAGCTTTGGGAGAGAAGGTGGCCATCGGTTAGTTATACTCTGGGATCCATTGATGGCAGAAACAGATCAGTTTGAAGAATTGATGCGGTTATATATGATACAATGCCAACCACCTTTTCTTTCTTCTGGATCAACTGTGGTTCAGATCATGTGCAGTAGTTTCACATACTGTTCAGAAGCTTGGGTGCGGAGCCATGCTCATAATTAACAGAGAATACTACTATTTATTAAATGCAACTGACTTATTACACAGGATCTTCAAAATTGAAGTTTCTGGGACGAATATTTTTAAATAGCCCTGGCTTGAAAAGGCTGAGGATAACTGCATTTATTAATGATGAGTGCTTACGAATGTGCACAAACATAAAAAGCAATTTATATTCTGTCATTATAATCTAAATCCCATAATCAGAAACTAATATCAAAGAGGAAAATGCTAAGGATGTTCTTAAAAGTCCCATATTCTTTCTACCCTTCCCCATACTGTTTCCTGTCCTAATTCAATCTACAGTCTCCTGTCTACTATGTAGTATACAAAAGATCTCAAGAGTGTGTTCACCTTTAATTCGTGATGACAAAAGCATGGGACTGGATGACTTGCATATCATTTAACATCTTAGGGCCTCCAAAGATGAATGAGAGAGACAAACAAGATAATATCTGTATCCCCATTCAGCTATAAATTTTATGCTACTAATAAGTAAGTATTCTATTTGGCGATAATAGGGCCATGGTATTCTGGCATAAATGAACACTCCTAAATAAAATATTTCTCTTTGCGTTGAAAATAATGAATCAGTAAAATGTATTCTAACAGTCTTCCCTGAGATTCACATTTATGTCTTCATTTTTAACATCAAAATAAGCAAATGACTGATTTGGCCAGGCGAACTTAAACAACTACCTTTCTGGCAACAGAAGAAAATCACCAAATAACATAGACAACGCAATCATTTTTAATATGCTCAAACATCTCCACTGCATTTGCAATTTCCTTCCCTTTATTGTTGCTGGAAATGAGAGAGACCTCGAGGGGAAAACCAGCACAGAGACCCAGAGTAAGTAGGTCAGTAGATGGCACTCCTGGCCAAGGAAGCGGGACTGGGCTACACAGGGACAATCCGCTGAGATTTGAAGCAGGGAGGAGAAAGCATCCCTGAGGTTTGCCTTGTGCTTCAGAGAACTGAATTTGTTCCCATCACATCTGCCCCTTCCACGGCCCCATCCCCCACTCCTTCTCCCCCAAGTGTCTGGAGAGCTATATTTGCAAAGGAACTGTGCAAGTTAGGTTCAGACAATCCGGCAACCTCTCTTCAAAGCAGAAAATAGGTAGAACATTTTGGGCCGCTTAAGTCCAACCCCACACATTCCGAAAGTGCGACAGCATAGAAGGCCAAAATACATTGAAATGCTGGTTTCTTTCTTCTGAGGCTGTGGTAGCAGGAACAAAAGCCCTGGGTGTCAGTGGCCCGCCTCAAGTTACTGAGTGGCTGCCCAGAGAGGGCTCAGTTAATCTTCCCTCTTTGATCTCTCCTTGCTCCAAAATAAACAGCTTTGTCAAAACCTCATTCTGAGAGAGCAGAGCCATACTGAAGACAATTGTTTTATTTATGATCATTTCTTATCTTCAGGGACTGAATCCAGAATATAAAAGTATAACACCTTGTCTTCTGCAGGCTTATTTCAAACCAGTTTAACTGGCTAGACTCTTTTGAATTTCACCCATGCCTGGCAGGCGGGTATGTGATTTATGATATTCTGAATATTGGCTGAATTGAGTGGACCACTTCCTCCCTGGGATCTTTACAGTTCCCCTCCCCATCCTACACTATGCTAAAGAGATAGGGGTTTGTTTTGTTTGTCTGTATGTTTATAATTTATGCATTTTGTTTGGTGTGTGTGTGTGTGTGTGTGTGTGTTGGGGGGAAGCGCTCTTTAATTAAATTGTAAAACTTTTTGTTATTTACTAGTAAACTGAGCAGAGGAAAACAGCCACCCAAAACACTGAATTAAACTACCAACAGACATGGTAATCTCTAAAACAGAACAATCACAATTAGTAGTACTTTGTTCTTCATCTGAGGATAGGGCTTGGGAATCAAAATTTTTCAGACTTTTTCTGGACCCCTTTGTGAGAAATGACAAGTCGATCATGCAGCAGATGGATTATCTACTGGCACATTCCCTATGTTAACCACTATTAATAACTCCTAATGACACTTCTATTAACTTCTTTGCTTTCCTGGCATGTGGCTCTGTGTTCTTTCTTTAGTAGTTAGAAAATACTTGACTCAATTAGCACTTTATCCATTCCTTAGATGGTGGGAGATGTGAGATGCTTCCCCTGGAAGCAGAAATAATGCCTTTATAAGGTTAGATTCGATATAAAATATGTCAAGGTCCTAATTCTATCTTTTTCCTCTTAAATTTTTCTTGCCTTGTGGTAGAAGGCAGCCATGCTACGAAGCAAGATGGCTGACAGACAGCATAGCCGGATGCTGAGATGGGATAGGCTATAACAGCAAAGCCAGGAAGAGAAAGAAGACACTGGGCTCCAGTGCTCTGTGGGCCATGGACTACAGCTGAGCTGTAACAATGCAGGTGCTGCTCCTGTCTAACATTGGAGGATTTTGGTTGCAGATGAACTTTATAGGTGATAAATTCTATATTTTAAGTGGGTATTGCTTCTTTATACAAAACACAAGAAAAGAAAATATCCTCACAACTGTAATATAGCATTTTCCAACTAAAACAAAGATCACTAATTCAGGGCAAGAAATTTTAAAGAGTAGGACATTTATGAAATGGAATAATTTTAGAAAATGTAACTCTTTAATTTTCATGTTAATATTCACATGGCAACTTGAATTAAGCAATTATTGCAGAGGTCATAGGAAATCTTCCTACATAAAAAGATAAGAATAACTGTAATGAGTATCAACTCACTGCACAATGGGACTTTTACAATATCCATGATGTTTGAAAAAGGTTTATTTTAGTAAATAATGAAAACTTCCCAATCTCACTCATTTAATACTAGCTCTTTATCATGGCTTTCAGAATTCTGTTTAGACCTTATCCAAATATCTATATTCTGAGTTGACTATCAAATTAATAAGCTTTCTTTTAGCTCAACCTGTAGCATATCGATAATCGCTTTTCTTTATTTTGTTAATTATTCTCTGCACCCCCAAGTGCTTTTCTCTTGAATGAGAAATGGAGGCTGAGCAGGTAAAATCGAACATTCACAGACAGTGAGTATGAAGCAGATGCTGTGCACTCTTCACACACTGTCATCCCTCCAATGACCTGAGGGAACTAACATTACTGAATGAAGAAACTGGGGCACAGAAAAGTGCATCCTCCACCAGTCAAAGCAGGCTCATCCAAAAAAAATCATGCTCCGTCTAATTGAGTCACCTATTTACTGCTTAGGAATGATGGACAGCATCTTGTGTCACCATGTCTTCCTGTATCTATTAATTCATCCCTCTCATGAAGCACACTCATCTTACAAACACAGAACTGCTTTTACTCCACGTGCCTAATACTACAATTAAGAGGTAAACATTTATATGCTGGGTAAAAATGATCATGTATAGTTGTACAGAATCTTGCTGTGTACAAAGTCCAGTTTACCTGGTTGTTGTTAGTTTTCAATAATGGCGGCGGGGGTTCATGGTGGAGAGGGGAAGAGGCGGAGCTGCTTTCACTGTCACTTCCGTCACTCAAGCTGACCCTGAGAAGAACACTGAAAAGTCACATGCCCCGCCACAGACAGATGACAGACAAGTATTACGAAAAGCAAGAACCACAAACATTGGCATGGAAAGGCTGATTTTAACAGACAACTGCGGGCATCTGTCAGTACTTGCTTGTATCTGGAAGCACCTCAGGTGATTCCACTACCCATGTGTCCTCAGCTTTGCAACTGAATAAACCAGGACTTAGACATATGTGTCCCCAACTCTGGTTGCATATACAAAATGGATGCTCAAGGGTTCAAAGCCTGGTAATGTGACTCAAGGCTAGTGCTCAGCCGCCTCCTGAGCTTCTGTGGGAAGCCTCCCTACCATTCTAGAAGCATCATTCATCATTCCTACTACGTCAGGACTCAATGAGGTCTCCACTATGAGACATAGATAGAATCATATACTAGAACAACACTCTGGACACAAACTGTATTTCATACATCACTGTTTTAGAAAAAGTATCTCTCAGCATCTAGAGACAATAAAAGTACTACTTTCTCCCTAGTTATTTTTTCTTCTTAGAATAAAATGAAACTTTCCTAGCTAGAGAGGAGAAGGTTCTTACTTCCGCTCATATGAATGTATGCCCTCATTCAGGAAGGCGCTTCAGTATCTGCTCCCTCTCTGGTCATACAGTAACCTGATATAATATTCTCCTCGGAAATAGCAAATGCTATAGAAATCAGCAGAATTTTTCTTTCACTCTGAATAGGCAATCACAGCCTTACTCTATTATACATTCAGACAGACGTGATAAAAGATAGGAAACAAAAGGGGCACGTTGGGACGTCCTTTCAGCAAAAACTGATGGAACTTGTTTTTCTTAACTAAATTACATTAATGAAGTGTTCTGTTGAAGCGCTGCTTTCAAACGCTGCTCGGCTGAAGTGGAAGGCTGAGTATTTAAACTGATTAAACAGTTGAGACTGCACGAGAGCTCTGAAGATCAAATGGTACGTGGAGTCGTCATGCTAACAGTACATGTCAGGTGGGGAAACCAAGACGTGTCCCTGAAGTACACTCACATCAGACAACTGACAAATGAGTAATACATGTGATTCAACCCCATACCAAGTCTGGACGGGGTAGAGAGTGGGTAACAAACAGCTAACCAGATCTGCAAAACAGCAACTTGGAAAATTACATAAATAGGGCGTGTTTGTGTGTACACACGTGCTTGTGTGTGTGTGTGTGTGTGTGTGTGTGTGTGTGTGTGTGTTCAATAAACTAAACTGGAGAGCAGTCAGTGATTGGGTTTTGGTTGGCCAAGTTAGTTCCTAAACACTAAGGTTCAATTCCTATTTAGATCCTTTTGACCTACCAGTTTTCTTCTTGTCAGATCAAAGAAAACAGTATGTATGGCGGAGTCTATAATGGTTCTGTAAAAGGAATGTAGGTAGTTGCACTAGGAGCCAAGGTGCAGGAAGATGTCCTGAGTCTAGCTTTGTAAGGCAGAGTCACTGCAGGGTCTGACAGGGTTTCCATTCTGTAGATGAGCAGCTTGCCTCAAAGGACAACAGTGAAATGCCAATTAGGGAACACACAGTTTGTTCCCCTTGGGTTTCCTTTGTCTTGGGTATTTCAGGGTCATCTACACAGTAATAGATAGTGGGTAAAGATTTATTGCAATATATTATAAATGTAATTGGATTTGAAGTTCAAGTAGATTCGTATTTTCTCCTCATAACACATTAAAGTGTGCATGCCTATTTGTTTTCCTCATGATAAACAAAATCCTCAAAGCAATTTCAAGTTGACTATTAATTCTAAGTGACATGAATTACCATCTTCTAATGTAGAATTATGCCTCATAGCATTAAAGCTACTTAAGGAACCTAATTGTCAGCATACTTAATAGGAATTTATTTGCTGGAAAATACACACAGGTGAATTTTGGTTTAATTAGGTCACAACATAATTCACTAGAGCCAATTATGTAGTTCTAAGTACAGGCAGCAAATGCTGTCTCTTCACATGTGGAACGCCCCCATCCAAAAGCAACAGGTCTATAGCAACTCTTCAGATGAATCCGCTACATGGCATGCATTCTCAGATAGCAAAGACTTCTGACATGGCTTCTTTCTATGAAGGTTTTGTGGGGGATCCTCTCTACTTTTAAGGAAAAAGGAAAAATTGGTTTCTTGTAAAAGTGAAAACAGACACACCTGTTTCAGAGGACTATAACCCTCCCCCATTTGAGATGGGCCTCGTGTTACCCAGACTGGCCCCACATTTCATATATATAGCTGAAGATGACTTTAGACTTCTGATCCTCCTGCTCTTCCCTCTCCAATATTATGACTATAGGCAAGTGCTGAGGATCAGACCCGGGGCTTCAAGGTTACAAGGGAAACATTCTACCGACTTTGCTACAACCCATTTGCTGCCACGGTTTAGGTGTTTTACTGAGGGTTTTGTGGTTTACCTAGTGAGCCAGTGTGGTTCTGTTCAGGGACTCTCTTACCTACGACTTCGGCTTCCTCCTCTATTTACAGGTCTTTCCATCTCAGAGTCATTATCATTGTCCTCTGCCTCATCAGACTCCTCCTCGTTGTCATCAGAATGCAGATCTTTCATGATTGACCTTAAAGGACCTGAGTAATGACACGAACCACAGAAAATTAAACACGCACTCAAACACACTTGATCATATTAGACACTCGGGAATGCCTACAGTAATGGCCTCTGGCTAAGAACAGTCATTACCCTGTACAGTTAAGACTTTGCAACTTTGATTGCAGTCAAGACAGTTTCTGGACTCAGTGGTTCAAAGCACTTGCTGCTCTTCCAGAGGACCTGAGTTTGATTCCCAGCACCCACACAGTAGCTTGTGACTCTGTAGCTCCAGTTCCAGGAATTCTAACATCCTCTTTGAACCTCCTCAGGCACCAGGCATTCACAAAGTGTACAGATTTATGAGAAAGCAAAACACCCATACATAGAAAATAAAGTAAATCTAAAAACGTTTTAAAATGAATCTCTTTTTTTTTCCCTGTGAATTTTATTTCCTATCCTTCCACCCCAAATCACAACAAAGGCAAAATAGATCTATTAGTAAACAGGATGTTTTGTTAAGTTAATCCATGTATTGAAAAGTTGAGACTAATAAATCACTGTAGTTGTAGCTGGTTCTTGGCAATGCAGCCTTTGTGTGGTAGTTTCTGATCTATTAAGGTTTAGCTGCTCCTTTTATTTCAAGGTCATTTTCAGGTCAAGCAAGCATTTCAGTGGAGCTCAGGTTATAAAGTCCTTCAACTCCATGATGTAACATTCTATCTCTCATTTTCCTATTGATCTTGGACAGAAAATCTTGTTGCAGCACAATGTTTTGTAGCCAACTTTTATCTTACTTTTTAAGAAATTCCTGGCAAAATATCAGCATGTATTAGCATAAATAAGACTATGTAATAAATCATGTGCCCAGAAGATCCAGAAAGTATCCAGTATTACATGAGAGGAGGTGGGGAAGCTATAACCAGACAAAACTGAACACTCACACATATTGGTTACTGTTACTTCCACTCCCTTTACTATTCAGTAGATGATGAAAAACATAGCTATTTTTAATCTTAACAAAAGATTGTAAAGGCAATCAAGAAAAAGGAAATTTTGTTCTGGATTAGGCAATTAATCTATGTTAGGACTATTTGAGTTGCCACTAAGTACTCAGTTCTAAAACATGCACTGACTCCCTGCAAGCTCACAGACCTCTGCTTTTGTTGTGGGCTTATTTCTTTGAAAGTTAATGAAACAAGACTTCTGAATAGCCAAAACTATCACGGCCTTTTATTATATATTTTCTTGGAAGCTTAGCCTTAGTCCAAATATACACAACAATTTAATCCTCTTTCAAAGCATACAAGGCCACTTAGAATTCAGTTTGGTCAATACGAATGGTGATGTTCAGTATGATACTAGAAAACAAGTTACTCTCTGACACTGTTCTATTGTGTAAAAATAAAACAGAGCCCATTTTTGGAGATTTCACACACACACATTAAAAATGTGCTTCATTATATGTTCTGGTTTAATGTATGCAGAGTTTTGGTTAACATACAACTATAAGTAGAGAAATATGTATTTAAAAATAGTAAATGTACTTTTGCATAAAAAGTCTACTAAAATATAAAGAATAAAATGAAATAAATGAGAGGTGTCCAAGGGTGAGGAATAGGAGACTGTGCCAGCACCTCTAAGGTTGGTTTACTGAAGTATTTCCTTTGGGAACACCCTGGAGTGGGTTGTATCTATAATCCATTTATGAAATGGGAATCTGATGGGAGGGTCTGGAAAGGGGGCACTTTCTATGATATTCAAGTACATTCCTGGGGGAAATAAACACAACTTCGTAAAAGCCAAGTTATCATTTACTATTTAGTAAAACAGCAGAAGATAGGTATAAATCAGCTCACTCGGGTGTTGTATAGAAACGGTGTCATTGGCCCGGGAGCTGTTGGTACCTTGTTGCCTGGTCTGGGATGGTGTGAAGCTGGAGCTGGAGCTGGAGCTGGAGCTAGCAGGACTGGGTTGCTCTGACTTCAGAGAAGAAGAAGAAAACATCATCAGTACATGTATGGGATACGGCACATGCAAGATGAAAATAACCTCAAATGCCTCTACACACAAAGTCTGGTACTATGTAAGACAAATGACCACACACATTACTTTGTTAAAAACACTAACACGGGAGAGTCATGATGTCATTCTTTTGACAGCCTTATTTGTATTAGATGGAAGCAACTACAAAATATCAAGGATGAAAAGATAAACCCCTGGGTGCTAAGTGAAGGGAGACTTCACCCTGCTCACCCCTATACAGACCTCCTAAGGGGTACATTCACGGTCCTTTCCACAAGGTTTGGTTGAGTAAACTGGTTCAAACATAGTAGTAATGAGGCCAAGGTCATTAGTTCAATCGCTTTATGAGCCAGTTAATTTCACTCTGAACCAAGGCCATGAACCACCTAACCCCACTTACCACAAGATCACAAAGAGTGGACAATATTCATAACATCCAAGCCCCACAGACAAGTATGTTGTCACTATTTAAAGAAGAGACATATCCTTTAATTTCACAGCTTACAGATCGGCAGAGGAACAGTCTTACACATACATGCCACCTCTGACTCTTCTCGATCACATCCTTTAGTATCCAGAACAAGTCCTACATCCAACACATCTGAACTCAGCTTTCTCCCTTCTTAAACCACTAACACCTTTATGAAGCAGGTTGTATCTTCTTCCTAGTATGCTGGGGCACTCTGAGATAGCCCTCATGCTGTGTTCTCCCCATATAAGCTGTAGATAGTCAGCACTTTAAAACTCATGTGCTTCGTGTTATCTCCTCCAACCTCAGCATAGCGCATTGCACACTGCAGACCATCCTTAGCTGGAACTTAAGGCAGCAGTTACTGCACTGGCTCAACAGTTTTTACAAACGAGTTTATGATGCTTAAAGGTGGTTAACATCAGATGCATGGAAAGAAATGTGCAAAACATTTGACGGCACCAGCCATATACTTGAGTTTTGTATCTTAAGACAAAGTTCGTGCTTAAGTAATTTAATAAAAGTGGTGTGTTTGGTTGTAAGAATGGACTATTTATACCCATTTCTAATGTCTTCATATTTTTAAATATACAGTTATGCTATTTAATAATATAAAACATGCTACAGGCATATCACACAATCCTACAGGACAAGCAATTGTAGAGAGATCTAATCAAACTCTAAGGAAGATGCTTAGTAGGCAAAAGGGATCAACAAGAACCCCCAAAGATAGATTACATAGTACTACTTTATTAACCTTAAATTTTGTAAATGCTAATGAACAAAACACCACAGCTGCTGAAAGACATTGGATTGTGGAAAGAGTCAGGTGTAGAATTATAAGTCTTTTAAGCTAGGATAGATGACAGAGGTCCTATTTAATTGATAAAAATGACAGACTGGGTGTTAGGTCTATCTTGTACCTTATAAATTACAAAATGGTAATAGTTGTACTCAATTTATATCTGAGATAAAAGAGTCTTTTAATTGGACAGGAAGGGGTTGTGTTGTGGATAGCCCTGGACTTGTATTTTGATGTTAATTCCACTCTTCCTGGAGGGGCTGCAGAGTGAATCATACATACAGGTGCCTTGTGAATCTTCTCCCCACCTTAGCTTTTCAAATAAAGGCTTGTATTCCAATTAATTGAGCTGTGATTTCTTTGACCAGGCTTTTTTGGGTTGGAGATTTACTGCAACACAGAAGTATGCAAGGTGTTCCCATGTACAGAATGAATATTCTTTTTCCCTTGCTAAATGGCATAATCCAGTGGGAGTACAAGTACAGGCTCAATTGGAATACACCAAATGAAGACCATGATCCCAGTTGAGTGTGCGCAACAGCTCCCCACCACTGAGTTCATCTCCCCTCCCCCTTCCTGCAGCAGTACCACGCTCGCTAGACTGGGACATGAGGAAGCACTTCTGGTCATTTCTGATGCACACTTTACATCCTCAGGGTGGATGGGAAAACAGGTGTCAGCAATCTAGCTCATTCTGCAGGAAAAGAGCCAGACAGGACCTCTAATGAGAAGCAGGCGGCTCACCACCTCTTCACCACTGCATTATTTATTTGAGAATTGTACTGTGTCCTACACATGACTCCTTGCAGGCCACAAAACAGTTGGTTTACAGGTGAAAATACCTAAGTGAGGAACTCTTCACTTCTGTTAGGTGGTTCTTCTGTGGTTGAGCCTAATGGCCAGCTACACAACTGAAGGGACATTTGGCGCACTGCCCATCTGTAACACAATTCTCTCAGGGCACAAGGAGTATTCTCTCCTCTCTCCAAATTGCTCTTTCTAGCCATGAAAAGTGTCTGCAAATGGTATTATTTTAATTGCCCTGGAAACCATTTGGAAGCAACGGAGAAGTTTCCTTATCATATTGCCTGACCAGCACATACTGCACTGGACCTAAAGAATCATACTGTCAAACTCTTGGCTGAAAATGACATTAACCAGGGTAACAAGGTAGGGCTGGATGTCAGGGCACATGCCTGTATGTATTGTGATACATACATACATCACAGCATGTATGAGGAAGAAGCAGGTAGACGGGGCCAGCTTGGTCTACATAGTGAGTTTCAGGCCAACCATAATTTCATAGCCTCAAAAACAAACCAATCAACCAACCTAGAGAAGACAGTGGCCATCTCCCCAGCTACCCATCACAATCTTGACCCTTCCATTTCAAGCATTATGCTGATGCCAAAACCAAACTTTTAGCATCTCACCCATACACATACTTAACATTTCCACAACTGCTGATTATGTGAAAGAGCCATAGTTAAAAAAGTTTGGGGTGTGTGTGTGTGTGTGTGTGTGTGTGTGACTCCAGCTTCGGGGGATCCAATGCTTCTGGCTTATGTGAGCACCTGTACTCATGTACACATATCCAGATACAGACAGACAAACACACAAAATGAAAAAAAATTAAATCTGTTAAGAATAAAAGTCAGCCAGCCATGATGGCAGGGCTTGTAATCAAAGCATTGGGAAGAGAGACACAGAGATCCCTGGGACCACCTCATCTGTCTAGCCTATTTGGCAAGTTCCATTGTTGCGGGATATTTCCTGTCCAATCACATTGAGACAGTGGAGGGCCTGTGATTGGACAGGAAGGAGGAGGCGGAGCTACGAGGTCAGAGGGCAGGCGCATAGGCTAGAGGAGAGACACGGGAGGTTGGAGTAGCAAGACGGAATCAGATGTTAGATTACTTAAAGGTTAGTTTTATCTAAAGGTTAGAAGTTGAGATAAGACTTCTATCATTATAAATTGGCATCTTTTTTGTTTGTTTGTTTGTTTTTGTTTTTTCGAGACAGGTTTATCGCTGCATAGCCCTAGCTGTCCTGGAACTCACTCTGTAGACCAGGCTGGCCTGAACTCAGTAATTTGCCTGCCTCTGCCATCCAAGTGCTGGGATTAAAGGCATGCGCCACCACTGCCGGGCATAAACTGACATCTTATAATTGTGAGTTCCATATACATAAATCTAATTGGCAAACTAAATAAGCTTTAAGAGTTTTGAGTTACTTGGTTACTATACTGTGGGTCCTCCTGCCGATGGATGGCAGAGAACTGGCAGCCCATGTTATTGAAATGTGGGTATGCTGATAATAGGGTCTGTGGTGGAGAGGAAACACAGCTGGGATGCTGTAGGAACTAGCTGGGGGAGATTAGCTCAGCGGCAGCAGCTTCGAGAACTGCACTGAGCAGGACCTAGTCAGGACTTGGTGCTGAGGCCTGGCGGGGCAGGAGAGTTGGCAGGGCGGTTGCTTTTTAATATTTCCCGCTACATTCCATGACAATAAGAGACTGCCTCAAAAACCAAAGTGGTCCTCTGTTCTCCATACAGTAGTACAGTAGTATGTTCATGTGCAGGTGTACATACATACACAAAATATTTAATCTATCCATAGGGATCATTCCTATATTCTCCTCAATGGATTTTTCAAGAATGTACTGTGACAGAATCTGGTTGTTACTCAACAAAAACATTATTAAGATCATTCATGTGGTGGCTGATTTTTTTTCTGGTGTGATAAAACACTGGCCAAAGGAAACTTTGGAAAGAGTTTATTTTATCTTATCATCTTATCTTTCCAAGAGGCCGGAACCCCAGCAGAGAGTATGGCAGAACACTGCTTTTTGGCTCCACTGTTTGTGTTCTTACCCAGCTACCATTCTGATCCAACCCAGGACTGCTTGCCAGGGATGCCACAATGGAATGGCTTTCCCATGTCAATCAAGAAAACATTCCACAGATATGTCCACAGGTCAATCTGACGGAGGAAACCCCTCAATTGAGGTTCCCTCTTTACAGGTGTCTCTAGCTCATGTTAAGCCGACAAAAACTAACCCTTACAGACCTTGAATACAAACTGACTAATACAGAGTTCAACTTGATGTTAACTACCTCAAAGTCCTTTTGCCACCAGAAGACACAGATACCCTCACCTATCTCATCAAGGTTACTTTAAGTATTTTTTATATTTTAAGAAAATCACATTTACCAGACACTCAAAAACCCCACAAATCAAAGGTAATTATATAAACTATTATTTGATTAAAAAAACGTAAACTGAACAGATAAAAGCTTTATAGGACCCCAAGATACAATAGCAGATTTGCGCTCTCTCTCTGTCTCTGTCTCTCTCTCTCTCTCTCTCCCCCTCCCTCCCTCCCTCCCCCTTCCTCCCTCCCTCCAAGGCAGATTTGAATCTGTACGCTCATCTGTGTTCACATGAATCTGTGAGTGACATAGCAAAAATAAATTAATAAATAAAAATAAGGAAGCTAATGATGTCCCCATCCTTTCTTGTGTGGGCTAATTTGATACCTGTTTTTCAAATTAAAATTTCTCCCCACTGGAAAAAAAAATGTTGATGTCCTGGATTATCAAACACTAACGATGACTAATGAACATTTGTTAACCATTATATAAGTACTTACATGCAGGAGGCCAAAAACTTCACTACTGCTTAAAACTACCATTCTGTATAGTTCGTAAGACAATGGGCCTATCATGATTGGTAATATACTCAACACTAAATGACTATGCAAAATCATCCTGTAAAGATTTTCTACAGAGGACTGCCTATGTCCACATCAAGTAGGAAAACCCTTATGCTTATAACTCGTAGAAATTAAGTCTGAGCACAGGAAGTATCTGCAAAAACAGACTTCCTCCTGGAAAACACACAGTACTCACTTTGTCCTATTGGACAACTACATTTATGAGCAGAATTTCAACTTCGATCTTTATAGCAACTAGGACTTAGAAAAGGGAAGTAGGGGACCTTCAGAGAAGAGAGGAAAAAATACAATAAAACTAACTAAACAGATTTAAACAACAAAAAGGAAATACAAACTAACCAGAAAATACTTCAGATACATTCCATTGATTTATACAAAGCTTTTACTACATGTAGCAAAAGAAGATTCATATCTCACAATAAAAATATTTTCTTCATTATACAAATACCCAGAAAGACCATGTTGAAGATAAATGCTAAATAAAGAACAAAGTGTTATTTCACTTCATGACAACTGACCGAGGACTCAGCTCTTATCCGGTTCACCCTTCCACTAAAAATGAATCGCCCTATATATTAAGTACCCTTAGGCTTAACCCAAAAAAGATTAACTCATGCAGTTTCTCCTCTATAAGAAGTTGAAAATTATACACCCACTTTTCAAATATATGGTTAATTTTAAAGAGTAGTGTCATCACATCCACTCCTAAACAGCCACAGGAGTGTTCTGCATTGTATGAGCAAAGTGAATCTTACTGGTTACACTACCAGATGATGCTATCAGATAGCTATGCCAGTCAGTAAATGAAAAGGCCAAGATTAGATGACAAATGACTTAGGTTTAGAAGATTAATACAATGACTTGTAAAAGGGATACGAATGAGAATTTTTAATAAAATGCTTTTAAAAGGATGAGAATCTTATTACAGGGAGACATGAAAATAACTTTGGGTCAATACTAGTTACTCCTTAACATGTTTGTGTGTAGTTCTGGCATGTTCTTTGCTTCATTTGTTTTATATGAGGAAGGGCAAGTTTGTGTACTCAACTCTGTTCTTTCCCATGATCTACTGAAGTTCTCACTCTAATGTTACAGCTTTGGGAAACAAAGCCTTTGGTAGGTATAATAATGTCATAACTATGAGCCCTCATGATGAGTTTAGGATCCTTGAAAAAAGTATCTGAGAATGACCCCCTTCTCCAGTCTTTTCCCAAGCAAGATGGTGTATATTTGCAAGACAAGAGGAAACTCCTTCCTGGCTCCACAATTTTGGCACTTCTAAGCTCTCAATATTTATTGTTTGAGCCACAGAGTTTATGGTAAAGGGTCAAGTGGACAAAATTAGAAAGGCATTTTTAATAGTTATCTTCTAACCAATGATGTTGAAGCTGTAAAATGAAGTGACCACAGGGTGATGTTTACATAGATCACAATCAACTGCTCTGGTTTCTCGTATACTACTCTTTTGGTTTCACCTGTAACTTTGATAAAAGGTTAATTAAAGCAGCATCCAGAACACATATAACATTAGTGTCACTGTGAAAGAATCTCTTCCTATCTACAAGACATATCTAAAGATCCACACCCGAAGCAAAGGAGTAGTAAAAGCAAACATTTTCTTCCAGGACTTAGTGTACTGCAGTCAGTGACTTCTCAGGTTTACCCAACAAATAGTCATAAGAGTCCTGGCTGGGAACCTCAGTAGCAGGAATCTTTCTACTCTGAGCTGCCCCCATGTTCTTGGCACTGGCCCTGGTTAGGAGGATGTATCAGACAATAGAGTACAACATTATTTGTCTTCAAAGGTAATCTGCTTTATTTCTCTAATTCTACAGTCCAAAATCTTGTAACATCATAGAACAAATGTTTTAAACAGAACATTTACAACATTTTCTTTGAAAACACAATGAGCTTAAGAAAAGGCCACTGGAAGCTGCAACCTCTATACTATAACTTACTCAAGCCTGTGGCCCCAGCAGACTCTCCGTTTGTGTTTAAAACTTTAAATGAGCTTGCCATTAAGCCAGAGTCACATTTCACGTTGTGCTGTTACACAATCAAATGCTATTGTGTCCATCATTTTCTGATAACAGAGCAAGAAACTAAGAATCACTCTTTTAAGTAACTGCTGGTGAAACAAGAAGTCCCTATTTCTATTATATTTTCAACTTTCAGACATAAAAATTATCGTGGATGCTAAGCTAAGTGGCTTTCTATTGAAGCATCTCTACTTTAACAACTGCACTTGCTGTCTCCCTCATTATCATCTTCACTATTATTATTAAATGTTGTCATTCTTTGACTCTCCACACCCTGTCTGAGAACACAAAATCTCATTAGGAAACAAAATGGCCTTGGGGAACAAGGGTCTATAAATCTCTCTCTAAGACCCTTTTCCACACTTAGGGATGGCTGTAATTTTCTTTCAGCTTCCTCTGTTTAAGCAAAAGAGCCTCAAGTCTTTTATCTCTAGTCACCAGTCTTACTTTGAAGGCTGCTACTGACTATTGTAGTTAGAACATGTGCTGTTTCAAAACCTCCAGTCACTGCAAGATGGTGTATGTGCCGGATGTGCTCTAAGAGATTACAGGCTAAGAATCCTCACTTGCTGAGAGGTTTAGGAGTGTGAAAACTCACCTGGAAAGAGACCACATACCCAAAACATCTGAGCAAAGAATGTGTAGAGTCTTACACCTGGACATTAAACATATTGCTTAAGTGTAAT
This sequence comes from Tokudaia tokunoshimensis, assembly GCA_036184795.1. Classification (NCBI taxonomy): domain Eukaryota; kingdom Metazoa; phylum Chordata; class Mammalia; order Rodentia; family Muridae; genus Tokudaia; species Tokudaia tokunoshimensis. Next base: position 72,874,715 of record BTHU01000005.1, read on the forward strand.
GCTGGAGATTTGTATGTGTGGAGCCTCCCAACTCCTCACCCCCACCCAGGGTTTGAAAATGGTTACAAAAGAAAAAGTTACAAGTAACAAAATGTCAAATGCCTCATAAAAGAGTGAAAAGAGGAAAAGGGATTCCTAGTAGATTGTTGCAAAAGGATTCCTAATGGATTGTTGCAAAGTTACCAAGTGAACAAAGGCCAGGAAGACATTTGGACATTTATAGAGCATTTGGCCGATACGCAGAACTACAGTGAACCTCTACCTAAACCAACATCTATTAGTCTTAATATTTGAGCTATCTTATGGGATATTTCCCATTAAATATGAAGTGTGTAATTAATATCAAGGCAGTGACATTACAAATTCATTTTATTTGCTAAGAGCATATTTCTATGATTTCCACCACACTTTGAATTCCTAAATACCTAAAATCCACTGGTGGGGGGGGGGAAGAACTATTGAGTTAAAACTGTCTGATCATAACCAAGTACAAAATGCAATATTTTCTCACCATAAATTTATATTACCAAAATTATTACTAGTTGCAAAGATTCTTTGTACCTTTTATCTTCCTAATTAGGATATCAAAGTATTTATCAACATGCTGACTCCTTTTACTTTATCTAAATGGGGGAAACATTTCCAAGCTCTTTGGGTATTGGGTATACACACATGTGCTTATGGAAATGTGTTAGACAATCCAGAAGGACAACAGGACGTGATAGAAGCCCCATGGATTTTTCTGTCCTTGCCTTTCAGGCTCAATGTTTTGCAAGTGCTTTTGTGTGCATTATATGTTGGTTAGCACAAAGGTATTATTATACCTAGGAAGTATATAGCTCTTACAGAATGTTTACGGAGAGAAAGGAGCCTGGTACTAACATACTGATGACCGTCAGCTTTGATCCTGTAATTCACCACGCACACTACAACCACATCATATAGCTTTCCAGGGCTGGCGTGGCATCAGCACAATTCACTCAAGTCTCCAGACTTTCCTACTCTGCAATGTCTTTTGCTTAAGTTCAGCCTGGACTCCAAAAGTTCTAAGATTTTCAATTAAACATAAATACCCTAACAGAGTTTCTTATCACTATGTGACAGGAGATTATTTAAAAGGTTTTAAACTGCCTAGAGAATTCCTTAAGACAAAATTTTCACATAAAGTGTTTTACACAGTCCCCGAGAAGCATATGATTATCTTTCGCATGCCCCCCCGGGATCCTCTGCTTCCACCTTGCTTGTTAAAAAATTAGTAGTATGAAGCAAAACTACTTATAACTGCCCAATATTTAAATATGCCATGTTTACATTATCTTCAACTTAAAATGCAAGTTTTAACAAAATATCTATAAAAATGAAACTATTTTAAAGATATCTGCTTTGTCCTAAAGAAAAATAAAACAGCACAAACATGGCACAGAGGAGTCTGTTCTCATGGGAAAACACTGGGAGGTGGATTCCTTTGCTTTGTTCTCCGGGAAGCCTTTACAAATGTAGAGTTCAGAATCACATATTCTGCATTGGCAATATTAGATTCCTGTCAGGAATAGCAGGACTGCTACTAAGACGGGCTCCAGAAGAACCTGCACCTCTACACACACATCTTATATAAGCCTAACAGTTGCTCTTCTTCATAAATCAATCTATTGTTGCACTTCATAATGAGAAGGCAGATTTACTGCCTTTTACTGCCCTTTCTCACCATCAGACAGATCCCTATTTGGGTAATAGAACATTTCTCTTCTTAAAGGGTGTTTGGGATTAGGAAGGCAGGGGCAAGAACCTTTAACATCTGCTCCCTTCACATGAATGACATGCCTCGTTCTCACAGTCAGGACGTTGAAAAGCAAATACCCTAAGTTGATAAAATCATCACACTTGAAGAAGGACAATACTTTAAATCCACCAAAATCATCTCTCAAACATACTTGTAAATTTGAAGTTTAGACAGTAAAACACAGAATTCAGATAGCTAACACTGTCACTCAATGTCGCCTAACCATCACTGGGGTCAGAGAACAGGAGTTCAGAATAAAGGCTTCATCATCTTCAGTTTTCTCTGAACCTAGCAGCAAATTTAAAGTGTGGCTAGTAAGACTGTCATCATCTAAATCTCCACATTGGACAAGAAGAATAAGAACAGTTTATAGTATAGTCTTGCACGCTTCTGTTTTTATTTACTCAATGTTTTCCCCTTAGGGAGAAATATTTAAGAATTATGAACTTTAAGACTTTATTTTAAAAATCAAGAAAAATGCATTTGTCAGCATCCATTTCCTAACCATCTGCCTTTTAAAAATACACACACACACTCGCCCCACCCACTCACTGCCGTCAGGTTTGACATTCTCAGCAAGTAAGTAGATCCTGATGGATCTAAACATGAGTCTCAGGAATCATGGCTCTAATTTTGGAAACAAGCTATCTTTAAACAAGCATTGTGATTCCCACCAGCAAACACAGTCAACCACAGATTTCGAATACACAGACTCCAGGCAAGACAAATAAATAATGATGAGCAGGTACTGAATCCAAAAAGAATCTCTATTTTGAAGAAAACTAAACAATGTCTTCTATCCATGAATATGGAGCACTGCCTTGCAGCTAACTCTTCTTGTTACTCTGAGCTATCTTTTGTCACTACCCAATGCTTTTTGACAGTTTTATAGGCTGCTATTCCAAAGACTTCAGTATTTATGGTCTTTATTCACGTGGGCTTTCTGTTCTTATCCACTGGTTACTAATCACCAAATAGACTTTGTTTTTGATTTTTTTTTGTTTTTTGTTTTTTTTTTAATGGGACTGAGATCAGCTCAAAGGATGTCCTTCAATAATGGTGGCTCAGCACCATACCAGCTAGAGGTCTTCTCAGCCTCTCTTGCTTGCTTCAATTTTCCCTTCCTTACAGACAAGTTAATGAGGGTTCAAAGTTCTCACTTTCAAGTACAGCAGTAACCCAAAGGATTTTCTGCTTTCCTGGAGGATGGTTTGGAAGTGTTTCTGACTCGATCCTCAAAAACACATTTAATTTCATTATCTCAAGAATGATTTAAAAATCAAACTCTGTTTTCAGTCTTTACAAGATCATTTCCTATATGTACCTATAGAATCATTCAGAAAAAGTTCAACTCTATGAACCTTAGTGTATACTTAAACATACATATTTCAAAAATGTATGTGCTATTCTATGACTTTGGCATTTAGCTTTTGACATTCCTTTTCAACTTTTTCCAACATTATCAAAGCTACTAGTCACACATAAAATACCCAGTGTAAAAAGCAACACAACACAGCAAACAAACAACAACAAACAATGTTTTTTTTTTTTTTTTTGTCTTAAACATCTCCTGAGAGACTGGCTGTTTTTCATCTTATGAACCATGTAAAGTATGAAATTGTGCCCTCTCTGCAAACTTGGTACTGGAAACCTTAAGGTTAAATTAGTCTAAAAAGTAGTGTTTCCTTCTTTTTTTTTTTTTTTTTTTTAATTTAATTTAATTTTATTTTTTTAATTTACATTCCAAATCACTTCCCCTTTCCCGTTTCCTCCCTCCCCGAAAGTCCCATAAGCCCCCTTCCCTCCCTCTTTTCTCCGTTCAACCCCCTCTCATTACTCTGTCCTGGCGTTCCCCTACATCCAGTCTTTCCAGGACCAGGGGTCTCTCCTTCCATCTTTTTAGAAATCTATTGATATGCTGATTGTGTCTAGGGTATTCTGAGATTCTGGGTCAATATCCCCTTATCAGTGACTTCATACCATGTGTGATCTTTTGTGATTGGGTTACCTCACTAAGGATGATATTTTCAAGTTCTGACCATTTGCCTAGGAATTTCGTGAATTCATTGTTTTTAATTGCAGAGTAGTATTCCATTGTGTAAATATACCACATCTTCTGAATCCATTCCTCCGTTGAGGGACATCTGGGTTCTTTCCAGCTTCTGGCTATTATAAATAAGGCTGCTATGAATATAGTGGAGCATGTGTCCTTATTGCATGCAGGTAAAGTCTCTGGGTATATGCCCAGGAGTGGTATAGCCGGATCCTCCGGAAGTGTCATGCCCAGTTTTCTGAGGAGCCGCCAGTGTTTCCTTCTAAACTAAATCTCTGGAGGAAACCTAGCAACATTGACACTATTATTCTTATGAGTGTCCTGGTAAGCCAAGCACACTGCAAAATTCTCTGAATATGTGAACTGCAGGGGAAGGGTCGGGGTTGGGAGGGCAAGGAGAGAGACAGCAGCTTTGCAGGGGTCCCTTCTGCTCACTGCTCTAAACTAAGGGTGAGAATTTCTGATGACTCTCTGGTCAGCTGCACTTTCCTACCATATCACAACAGAATGAAACACTTCAAAAGGAAACAAATGTTCAAAACCAAACAGCGAACACACGCGCAAAACACTCCCAAATGTCTTTTATGTTTTTAAATACCTCCACATGTAGGTAAACCCAACACATTCCATCTCACCAGAAAAACATGTCAGCATTAGCATTTATATTTAATTATGTAGCCCACTTGTATACAAGATTAACTATTTGGATATCATGTAACTACATTAAGTTATACATATACACATGGGAAAAAAATCTCTGATTATATTTTCAGAATATAGCTATTTCTGTTGATTAATGCACATGATTTCTGATAGTCCAAATACATAATCCAATAACTCACCTTTCTTTAGGGGAAAATGGCAAATGTTATTGTTCGTGTGTAAAGATCTAATGGCACAGAATGCATATTCTTTAAATTCTGTGACTATTTAGATTGTACTTGTCATACAAACTATCTGAAGGTCAACTCAAATTCCATTAAAGTATGTTTAGAACCTTTAAAATAAAAATATATGTATTTAGATAAGAATTTACAGACATTAATTTTAAAATATAAATTAAAAATATTTCCATATACATTTAACTGATAACTAATTTTTATCAACTACTCTAATATCTGATGACAGGAGTGTTAGTTCTTTGGGAGAAGTAAAGTTTTGCAGCATTTGTTCTTAAACATAAAAACATGTGAATAGTGAAACCATCTAAGCAGTGTGACTTCTTAAAGTGATATGCTACATAATTATAACACAGGAAAAGCAGCATTAAACTTTGCTGAGTGGGAAGACTCATTTCTGAGTGATAGGGTGTTGGCAGTTTTAAACCTTAGTATCTCTTAGAAAGTAAGAGAATTTGTTCAGCAATACAGTCTCAAACAGGAAAAAAAAAGCTTTTATTTTTTAATATTCATTTTAAGAATCCAATGGTATTAGAATGTGTATAAATGTCCTGAAGTTATAGGAGAAAGAGATTTTTCTTGTACTTAACTCACTCTGTGGGGGAAAAGTATGAATTAAGGCTCCATCATAGAGTGATATACTATAAAATACTGCCTATGCATAAAACTTTCTCAGATTTTGTTTCAGTTAGATTAGGCATGCTACATGCAAATTCATGGTCTAAAACTGGAAAGACTTTTCTGACTTTTTCCATAATCTGCCTTTGTTTTTATCACTTTTACCCCCTTTATATATTGCCTTGTGTAACATCTTAGAAACTCCTATATAATTACTGGTCATGGTAAATAAACTTTACATACAGGTGGCCTTCAAAACAAAGCAATAGAGCAAATAAAGAAATCATCCTCACCTCTTTCAAAACCAAACAGAGTAGCCCTCAGGAACACAGAAGTGCCCAAGTTCAAAAGTGTCAGCAAGGAACTGAGTGCTGTTACAATGATTCTCTTGAAAGGAAAGAACTCTGCTTAGGCGACCACTGTATATTTAGATTGGATTGGCAGTTTAAATGACAGCAAACACATGGTCATGACTTCGCAATTGCTCATTCATCCAACACGCACACACCGGCTAATCAGAAGCAAACATCCACCCTGAACTGTTTTAGAAACAGCCTCTTCTATCTGATATTACTGTATGTGCAGGGAGCAGGCGTTCTGCTAGAGATCAGATGACAAACACTTAGCTCTCTCCAACTACACCCAGACCCTCAGTCACATTGCTTTGCAATTCCAGACAATTTTCTAAAATAAATCTACAACAACATTTTCAGGAAATCCACTATTCTTGCCAATGTAGTTTTATGAAGCTTGCAATAATGAAATAAAATAAAATAGTGGTTAAGTAAGGGTTCCAGGATTTTTGTCATATGACTGCTTTAACTGTGGGACCTGCCCCTCTTACCTATAGCAGCACACACCCCTATTCAGTAAGCAGGGCAGTTACCACAGATGATCACCTTTCTTGTATATGCAAATAAAGCTTAGTGTATTAAAGGTGAGGATACTGAATGTGAACTTTTTAAATTCCTATTCAAAAATGGGACTTTTATTTACTAGAAAATAAGGAGAGAAAACATAGATGTCACTAATTACAATAGCCTACAAGGCCGCTGAGGTGTAAATGTGCACAGGTATTGAATGTTAGTAAGCAAGAAGCGGAAAGCAAATGTGGCTATTCACTCTATAATAGAGGTGCACATTATTAAAAAAAAAAGAAAAGCAAACAATCTTAAGATAATTATGTTTTACTTGACATGGGTTTACATTTTAATTTAACATCAAGTACTTTGACAGCTCCAGGCCAACACACAGATTGCATGAACGGAGGAAGCAGCATCGGATGTGACCCCACCACGCCACAGCTGTGTGACCTCAGTCAAGCGGTTCAGTCTGTTGATGGCTCTGTCCTTCCTTTTTAAAGGGGTGGAGGGGAGTTCATGGTGCCAATTTATTTTGATGACTGAGTATATACACAGTGCAAAGTGGTGAGGGCAGAATATGGAGCAAATGATAAACATTAGCTACTCTTATCATCAAGAAGAGTAACTATGAAATTATGGTTCAAGAAAAGTTACCAGGGAGTCAGCTTGCCTCTTCTCACGATAGCCTTTCCTGAATATGCTCAGTACTTCAAAGAAATAGAGTGAGTTCCTTTATACTGGTCCAACTTCTCAAGCAGGAAGCTTATATAATAACTCATTCAATGTCTCATATATAGGGTATTCTAACGAGACTTTATACAAACACGTGATGCAAAGATTAAATCTTTTAAGAGGTAAGTGCTGGGATTGGAGAGATGGCTAAGCACTTAAAAAACACTTAACTGCTCATGCAGGAGAACCAGATTTAGTTCCAGCACCCAACATGGTGGCTCACAACCATGTTTAACTGCAGTTCTGAAGGGTCCAGCACCCCTTTCTGACCTGAGTGGAAATTAGACATACATGTGGTGGGCATACCTACATGCAGGTAAAACATATACATACAAAATAAAACTTTAAATTATTAAGGAAAAGGACAAGCAGAAGACATTTAGAGGCAAGAAATGCCTGGTCATGTAATTACTCAGAATCCACATAAAAGAGAAGTGAGATTCATGGCTTGGGGTTGAGGGGCTTTCTCTCCTGCACAGAATGTGACTCTCAGAATATCAAGAATAAGATCCACCTAAAGAGGACACTAACAGTATAATAGTGTCCTTGAAAGTTCATGTCAATTTTATAAAGTTGGGAATTTTTGTCATATGTAATGGTTCTTATGAATAAAAAGACAAAACAGATGGATGATGAGTGTGTGGTGGCAGAAATATCTGCCCGGTAGTTTTGACTGCTTACAAAAGTATTACAGAAGAGGAATTCCGAGGTAGAGTGAGCCCTCACATTTAACTAAAATTCCTCAAGGCTGTACCAACAAATGGAGATTTTGTAGAGAATTTATTATTTGATATCCTTATTGCCCAGCTTTTTCTGCTTTTCCCTTAACTACATCACTAGCGTCATCTTCTACCTGCTCCCTCAGTAGGAGATCCTGTTATAAACAGAAGCAAATGTGATATAGCTAGGAAATAAGAGTATTCTCAGTGTTAATGCAATCCCCAAACTTGTTAATGCTGTCTGTATATACTATTAAAATTTAATATAACCTAACAGAATTACCATCTACAGGATGCAGGTGTTGGATAATTATGTTAGTATCAATACTACAGGCAAACTATGATTTCTTTCCCATATGACAGAGTTCTGATACATATCAAATCATTCATTTACTGAATCCTCAAGATCAAAAAGCCATGCATATGGCACTAATAAATCAAATAGAGTCATCAAATCTACAGCCTGTTTTCTTTGGCTAAAACTGTAAGGTTCTACTTACAGAACCTTATCTACTTCCAAAAATTCTCTGCCAAACCAAATTTAACTTACAAAGAGTACAGAAAATATAGCAATCCCCAGCTATGTGTAAAGCCTCCCATGGTTTCTGAAGTTAGAGAATCCGGCTGTATGATGGTTTGACTTTAGATTATCTGTTTCCCCTCTTGTTGATTTTTGGAAGCTCTTAGTCAAGTAAAACTTCACCCAGAAGTGAAAGTGGGTTCAAACTGGGAAGTCATGCAATATTTTTATTTACTGATGAAACCTACAATAAAGTACTTAACAAAAACCTCCAACGTAGTAACATATGCTAAAAATAATGAGTTCTGCAAAAGCTTTTTCCATATTAAAGTCTATATCAGAAAGAATTCCTAGTGCAGGGCATTCTGCTTGGCATTCAGAATCACTGAAGACACGGCTCCCAACTGTATGTGATAGCAGCATTAGCTGAAAGGGAAGAAGGAAGAGATAACGGGAGGAAGCCAGCTACAAACAGTCTGAACCCCTTTGAGGTGATTCCCCTAACGATGATGCTATGCTGACAGATGGACCAGCCCACCAACCACCCAATCTTGAAGAAGATGAAACATTGAACATGGCTGCTTAAGCAAGACCTAAACAAGAACATCACCAATAGTCTAAAATGGAAGGAGAAAAATCTCCTAGGGACCTTAACCCTAGAATTAAAAAAAAAAATACAGAAAACTGTGGAATTTTGAGAACAGGAGAAAGAATTTGAGAAAGAGCAAGGATGTGTGTGGGAGTGGTTGGAGGGAGGAAAGGGAAAGGGAACATGATGTAATTATATTTTAATTTCACATAAAAATTCAAAAGACATGATGGGGCCATAGTGTTTTACAGTCTTTGTAAAACTAATCTGTACTTTTCAAGCATTTTTATGTTTGGGATATGTAAACAAAGTATTTGTCTTGGTTCAAATAAGAATACATCCTAAATACTCTATGTCCAGAAAAGAATTAGAAAGATTTAATAAATTATCCTAAAGTGCCAAAATCTCAACCAAGAATCCTTACACAGTCTCTGACAAATACAGACTCAAGTTAGGACAATTATAAATGTCAACTGTACCAGTGCATTTAAAAATTATTCCAAGTTGAGAACAACCACCCAAGACAAGTTACGGCATCTATAGAAGCCTTGCACAAGCATGCATCACCAACTAGCTGCATTGCATTTTAATAAAGTTGCAGTTCAAGACCACTGTGAAAACAACACATTTGGTCTGACAAGACACAGTTCACCAGTCTCTTTCTAACCCAGATACTAAAGTGCAGTCTAGAGCAAACCAGATTCTTTGGTTGTTGAGGTATTTAGGTTCTACCCTCCTCTTAAGTGATCTGGTCTTCACTTTACTTCTGGTGGACCAGTCTGCAGTTTCCTAGATTGAAACCAGACTCCCATTTCCAGCTGATGCTGCCATTTCTGTATTTCATACACAGACCAAGGAAAGACACAAAATACTATAATGCCATCTGAACTAGAGGGTTTGCAGTAAGAATCAGTGAGCAACAAGCCACATCAGCACCGGACTGTGCAGGGAAAGCCTCCTCTATGCTGAAGAGTGGCAGAACACTAGAGTACAAGACCATGCAAATGTGCTACTCAGCAGTTCTATGTCTATTCTCTTAGAAGCCAAAAACTCTAAATCTGACAGGCTAACCCTGAAGAGTATGAGTGTATCTATGAATGACTTTTCTGGTTTGTCGATAACTTAGCTAAGGAGAAGACCAATAAGGAGATTTTCTGGGTCCTGCCATCAATATGTGTTTGGAGGCCTAATCTCCAGACTAATGGAGCTTGCAGGAATGGACAAAGCCTATTTATAGAAGCTTTCAGCTGCCACAGACATTACTGGAGATGACAGAGCCCATTCCATGGATGTCCTAATCACTCACCTATTCTAAAGATGTTCTGGAATGACACAGTTATGTGAATATCTTAGGACACTGATTATTCCAGACCAAAGACAAGTCCCAGTTACAAAACATATTGATTGTCTACTTTAGTGGCTATTAATGTTGGCCATTCTAATGCTACAGTGAAAACCAGGCTAGTGTCTACACACCCCCACACACATGCACACCCACTCCTGCATGCCTACATTCTGCTTTGTGCCATCTTAAAATACTGAGATGGCCTCTTGTGGCCTCCTCTTCATGCCTGTGATTCTACTGGTGTAGGCTTTGCTTTGTGCAGGAGTTATTTTAAAATCTGTATTAGTCACTTTTCCCCACAATCCTACTCAGTAGGGATGAGGATTAAAAGAGAATCTTCTTTACTTTGCATACTCTAAATGGTAGGAGTTGGTAACCTTTTCCCAAGAAAGGCCTAATAATAAAAATTTGTATTTCACAGGCATTATAATCACTGCTAGAACTACTCAATTCTGATCTTCATAAGAGAAGCCCAAAATTAAAACAAATTATTATGGCTGTGTTTAATAAAGTTTTATTAATAAACCCAAGCAGTGAGTGAGATTTTGGATCTGGGTTACAGTTTACTGCTCCCCAATCTATGGGCACCTAGCACAGCAGCATGTTCGCAGTCGGAAGGGATTAGGTAACTGTTAGATCATATTTCTCCACTTTGATTTAACATATTAGTTACCCTATAAAATGATTTTTTTTTGAGGATAGGCATTTAATGACCCCACACATAAGCTGTGCATCTTCTGCTCCTTTAAGAGCAACTGTCCTATGGCAACTCAACATTTTATGCTGAAAGAGCAATGATTTGACCTTGCTGCCCATGCTTCCTGGAATTGCTATGGAGGACCTAACTGTGATGTATTATCCTGAAGAGGGCGTTCTTATATCATTTGTATTGTTGAATGTGTACAAATACCAATAAAAGTCTCATGAATAAAATAAATTACTCCTTACCAGATAAGCAATTAGTGCTAATATAGCAAGATCTTGGGGTAAAAAAAGCATTTAAGCAATAAGTTATAAACATCCTAAGTTGCTGCAAATTCTTACAAGAGAGCTATCCAAAGGTCATCCTTTCAGCAAGTACAATCCATTAACTGTTTGATAAGTTGGGCACTTAAAATGGGTAGTAAGTTTTAGATATTGCTAAGTTCAAGGTCTGTAAACAGAAATACAGGACAGGCTCCTTTTCCTGGTGGGGAGGAAAGGGCTATCATATCACTAGCACTAAAAATAACAGTCAATCAAGCCCACAGTTCCAAGTTCACAGTGACTGCGAGGAAGATCAAGCATTGCCTTGATTTTCTCCTAGAAAAAATTCTCGACACCAGAAATTTTAATTAAATTGAATCATTTTTTTAATTATTTGTCTTCAAGTTAAAAGGTAGGATTAAGTCCTGAATGAATAAGAAATCTTTATTTTATTTTTTGTGAACACTTAGTCTAATAAACCAAACTGCTGGCAAAGAAATTAATTAATTCATAATAAATAAATAAATAAATAAATAGTAAAAATATAAAGATTGAGGAAGAATGATAGGGTTTGTCTGTTTCTTTCTTTTTAAATCTTTTTCACTTTAAGAGAATTTCCCATTAAAGAACAAAAATAATTATGTAATTGCTGAACACAAAAAGTAACCAGGAATTGAGGGGGATGGTTCCAGCAGTTCCTATAAGAGTTGTATGCCAGCAAATAAGGAAGGAGCTTTCCCTATCACATATAAAAATGTGGCTGAGATCAAGATTACCTTTTGTGTGTGTGTGTGTGTCTGTGTGTGTGTGTGTGTGTGAAGAATATTGGTAGTAACTGGGTCAATGGGATGATCTAACCAAACGAAAAATAACTCACTTTACTCAACATCTACCAGAGTCTCCAAATTCCTCAGACACCAAGTCACAAAAAAATAGGAGAACCACACCAATAATGTCAAGAATCCAGAATGCTGCTGTAGAATCAGAGGGGAATACATCAGCAGTAAGATACTGTGTAAAACTACACGGAGTCCACATGAAAATGGGCCCCTAACTTCTCATGAGGGCATCATTCAGGAGAGGCTGACAGTAAGAATAATGCAAATATTCATGGACAGATGGTCCAGTGGTTGACAGCACACTGTAATCACACAGACTGGAGTTCAGATCCCAACATCCAGTAACAAGCTTGTCTTTGTAAGCTGCAATCCCAAATCCAAAGTGGAGAGATATGGGAGTGCTGGAGAGAATAAGCAGAGACTGATACAAGAGGATGCCCAATATGCTCTTCTGCCATCTGGGTGTGAACACAATTGAGTGTACCAATGCACATACGTGCACATAAACTCAGACAATACTCACATATCAAATATAAATAGCCTTTTTAAAAGTGTGGCATTTACACAATAGAACATTATTCAGTCATAAAAAGGGATGAAATTTTGTTCATGACATGTGTTGACCTTTAAAATACCATGTCTATAATTATATTGGGCACAAAAGACCACATCTTTTTAAAATTATTCCATGGATACAAGTTCCCAGAATAGGAAAATTCTGTCAATAGATTAGTGGATGCCTAAGGCTCTAGAAAATGGGAAAATTAAAATTAAGAGCATGAGTATATGTTGGTGTTAGTGATGGTTGTACTACTCTCAATACAACCATCCTACTGACTACACTAAGTTGGAAGACTGCATTGCAATAAAAGCTGACTTTTATTTATTTATTTATTTTCATCTTTGAAAGAAGTTTAATGAGCATATCTTGGTTAAGAGAATCCATTGCTTTGACTTTAAGAAGGCAGTAAAAAGAGTTAGGTCAAATGTGTGCATGCGACTCAGTAACATTCCCTCAATGGTAGCATAATTATTTCACAGCATGGTTTAAAGGCCTTTTGAAAAATCAACATTGACCATTTTACAGTAGCTTACCTAATTGTATTCATTGTCTTCCTCAATTTGATTCAGTTCCTTGTGTTCTTTAGGTTTCTGTTTGTTTTTGAGACAAGGTCTCACTGTGTAGACCAGGCTGTCTTCATACTCACAGAAATCCACCTGCTTCTGCCTTACAAGTACACAAATTAAAGTAGTACACCACCACGTCCAGCTGATTCAGTTCTTATATTGCAAAAGACTAAAATAGACTTCAGTTACATATATTTGGTAGCACCAGGTAATAATGTAGCGTATCAGATGACTGTATAAATGGAAATGTCATAGGGATCAACCAGGAGGGTTTAATGGTGAATTTGGGAGCAACTTAATGAACGATAGATAAAATGTGAAGCAGCAGATTTAAAAAATAAAAAAACTAAACAAAATCAAATGGATCTGATAGTTTTACACTAAGAAGAATATAAAGCCAGGCAGTGGTGGCACATGCCTTTAATCCCAGCACTTGGGAAGCAGAGGCAGGCGGATTTCTGAGTTCAAGTCCAGCCTGGTCTACAGAGTGAGTTCCAGGACAGCCAGGGCTATACACAGAGAAACCCTGTCTCAAAAAAAGAAGAGGAAGAAGAAGAGGAGGAGGAGGAAGAAGAAGAAGAAGAAGAAGAAGAAGAAGAAGAAGAAGAAGAAGAAGAAGAAGAAGAAGAAGAAGAAAGAAAGAAGAAGAAGAAGAGGAAGAAACAACAACATTAGAAAATATAAAATATATGAATATATGTTGAGATATTTAGAGAAGGTAGTAAATTTAAATATTATGCCCAAAATTGAGTATTAATTTTCTTCATGTTTGTAAATAAAGCAAAACCTAAGGTTTTATTATGGAGACTAAATCTAACTAAAAAAAGAAAATAATGTAAAATGAAAGTGAGGATGAATTAACTACACAACGGTCACATGTGATAAAAGTATTAATGTCCATTTTAAGTTAATTTCTTTGTATAAAAATATTAGCAAGTTGCATATATATATTAATTATGGATCTTTTGTTGATTTATATTTTTATGTGTCTGAAGTGCATTGGCATTCTGGACAGTGTTGTGCTGTCTAAACTAATTTTATGCTCTAGTATATGGTTTAAAGGTGACCTGCCTGGAATGGGGGATGGAGCAGACTTAGGGAATAGCCAACCAATAACCGGCCCAACTGGAGACCCATTCCATGGGTAAGCAGCAGTCTCTGATACTATTAATGACACTCTATTATGCTTGCAGACAGGAATCTAGCATGACTGTCCTCTGAAAGGCTCCACCCAGCAGCTGACTCAGACATATACAGACACCCACAGCGAATCAGTAGATGCAGCTTGAGGACTCTTATGGAGGAGGGATTGAGTGTTCCAAAGGGGATAGGAACTCCACAGGAAGAGCAACAGAGTCACCTAACCTGGACCCTTGTGGCTCTCTGAGTCTGAACCACCAACCAATGAGCACACACAGGCTGGGCCTAGACCCCCTCACATACATGTAGCAGATGTGCAGCGAGGGCTATCCTAAAAGCTGTTGCTTGTCCATGCGATTTGTTCTTCTAGCTGGGCTGCCTAGTCTGGCCTCACTGGGAAAGGATATGCCTACCCCTGCAAACATGATGTGCCAAGCGGCCCCCCACCTGCTCAGAGGAGACAGAGAGGGGGCATGAGGAAGAGGATAATGGGAGGGAGTAACTGGGAGGGAGGCAGTGAGCAGGATATAAAGTGAATATAAAAAAAAAGTTGACCTGCCTTTTGTTTTAATATTTGAAATACATCAAGAATTCTTCAAACATAAAAACAGCAATTTCTCTAACATACTTAAAAGGAGACAGTTTCTTTTAAGAGAAAATGTTAGAAGCACAAATTAATCAGTCAGAAAAAATGTCTACAATATGACAAGGTATTTTATAGGTTAATTGAGATGTAACTTGGATGTAGTAAAAGCACACAAAACAAGCCAAGCAACTCAGTTAATGCTTTCATAGCCACACTCTGAGGTAATTAGCACCAGGTCAAGACACAGCACAGCTCACCTCAAGCCCACTCAGGACAGTGACATAGACGTCCCAATGCTGGACCTCCTGCTCGGTCTTACCTGCTTTCCTATAGAATTTTGCAAAGGCCATTCCCATTGACACTGGTCAATTGCTCTGGAGGAACAAGATCATATTTAGATGACTAGTCATCTGTGTGTAGAAGAAAAAGGAGGAGGAAGCAGAACAAGGCCTAGCAGATGGTGGTAAATAAGGGACCAACCTGGAAAGGGTCATGTTGACTCTTCACATAGTTATTTTGTAGGAGGGTAAATCATGTGAAGGAATTACCAGTGCCAGGAACCAAAAGACTTCAACACAGCCGTAACAAGCAGTACAAGGTGAGCACGGGAAGTGGAGAAACCCGCCTAAAACACAGGGGGTGACTGTCCCAGTTCACCCATCTCAATGTCAAAAGACATGTCAGTCTATGAACAAAAACTGATGCTTACCTTCCCTGAACCTAGTTCCATTTCTACCTCTCTTTATATGTAACTTTGTGAGGCTGCATAGTAGCATTGCCCCATAAATGTGTTTCTCCTAAAATAAAGTAGGATTAAAAAAAAAAAACAGGACTTCATTACTGTCAAACATAGTTCTCTGAGGCAAAATTAACAGAAGGAAAACACCAACACTGATAGATATCCAATGAACAAATAGAAAGCATCCACATTTTTTTTTAAAAAAATAAAGAATTCTTAGTATCTAATTTTTTTGTTCGTTTTTGTTTTTCGAGACAGTTTTCTCTGTGTATCCCTGGCTGTCCTGGAACTCTGTAGATCAGTTGTCTTCAAACTTAGAGATCTGTCTGCCTCTGCTTCCTGAGTAGTAGTATTTCTTTTTATACTCTCTCATTTATTTTACTGTTTGGATACATTGAAGCCCAGGTACGATGTAAGGCTAAAGGCAGAAAAGTAGTAAGGAAAGATAAAACTAAAGGCTAGTAAGAGGTTAAGAAGGAACATATCGGGGCTGGTGAGATGGCTCAGTGGTTAAGAGCACTGACTGCTCTTTCAAAGGTCCTGAGTTCAAATCCCAGCAACCACATGGTGGCTCACAACCATCTGTAATGAAATCTGACGCCCTCTTCTGGTGTGTCTGAAGACAGCTACAGTGTACTCACATATAATAAATAAATAAATCTTTAAAAAAAAAAAAGAAGGAACATATCAGCTCAGTTTTGCAAGAACAATCAGTAACCTCAGGAGGCAGAGCAAAGCCTCCCGCCTGCTCACTGTCCCCTCTCCAAGTGGCTTTATTCACCTGAATCCTTTAACCTACTAAGAAGCCAAATCCACTGCCTATCAGAGCACACTTTGAGATGCCCAAAGGACACAGGTCTAACCAGTTACTATGTCCCTTCCTAAACTACTTCCCTTAAGTCACACAGGGGTTTCTCCATGTCCTGTGCCCCAGAGCTTAGTGACAACTCTTGAGTGACATTTCTGTTTCATCTTTAAGACAAACCATCAAACTTAGGACCCAGATGCAATCTGATGGAAGAGCTTGCACTTTTCCATACAGATTTTCCTATACAGTATTAGATTAATCTAGTTTACGTTCAGCTAAATATCTATGAAACTCTGCAATATTACATCTCTCCAGGTAAACAATCTCTAAGGCTGATTTCTTCCCTCATCCTTTACTAATTGGAACAGTTACTTGATTTTAAATGAAGGTGTTTATATTATCTGTCATATTTAAATTTAGATTTAAATTTCATGTTCTCTAGTTGAGCCTGGTTATTTATAGTTGACCAAGATTTTTATCATAATTCTGGGGTTAGGTGGAATACAGAGCCTCTTAGCTTTGAGTGGCTGGTAAGCATGCCTTACCTACCTTTATGAAGCTAGCTATAAAAATAACATGGTATTGTCCCACCAGAAATTGCTCCATGGACCCACCCAAAGGCTTTCATGGACTCTAAATGAGTTTAAGAATCAGTGTGGTCCTACACCAGGAATAACCAATAATAACAGCTTGAACATGCTATTACTTTGTCCTAAGAATCATTAAAGTACAAGGAGTTGTTATACTTGGCATTCAACCTTACAAACAAAGATAGGTTATTTAGGTATAGTAACCAGTTAGAACTCAGTAGTAGATACAATCTTGTTAAGCTGTTCTTTACTATATATTTCAAAGTCAGTTCTAGAATTTTCTGGGAAACACTGAACATACCAATGGACAATTTTTGGAATCTGCAGATTTATGATGGAAGGTGGTCTCTTGCTGTCTTTGGCTTTGTCCAAGCCTAAGCACTTTTAATAACTCATTAGCAACACTGTTTTAATAGGTGCATTATATCTACTGTGGCCTTTGCTGGCTTAAAATGAGTGAGTGGCATCGTTAAATGATGGCTCTACAGCATCAAAGGACCTGTAAATGTGTGCACTGTCTTCTTCCCATCGTTTTGCAACAGCTGTACTTGACATAACAACTTTTAACCTTGGAGAAACAATACTAGTTGAAAGGAAAAAAATAATCTATAAAATAATTATTTGTGCCTCTTAAAAAGGTACAAATTCCTTAACTGTAAAAATAAATGTACTTCTAAGGTCACAGAATATCACACCAGTAAGAAAAAAATGACCCTACTTAAGATATAATTGGCATCATTTAAATGTTTTGATATTTAATACCGATTAATAACACTTTACATCTTCAAATAAATCACTTTGGTTAGAGGGCACAGCAACTCTACCAAATTGTTCACCATCCAGTTTCTCTCCAGATGAGGAAAATGACACACAGGCACGTCCTAGAGGTCTGACCTACACAACACACAAGAGCTGGCTAGATTCCTACTCAGGCTTCTGGCTGCGCGCTGAGACACCAAACACTGAACCCATCCCAAATAAAGTGGAGTCAATATTTGGAATGGAGACTCTTCTCCTAGAATCAGAATCAAAGTTTCAGATATTTACTCCTTGTTGGGGTAAGAAGACAGACAGACCCTTCCTTCCATAAATATTACATAAGATGGCAGTGTATAAGTGGAACGCTGGAAAGAGAGGATTCTTCCTTCCTAGGCACTGAGCTGATGGGATGGGTGACCTGAATTGAAATAGAGAGCTGACAGAAAAAGGATATAACAGTGCCCATTTACTGGCAGGATGCAGAGATAGGGATTAATGGATCATGACTATTTAGCTCAGTTCCCCTAGAAAGCAAATTCCAGGTACATAAAGAAAACAGCAGTCCACATCCATTGCACAGGTCCGCTGTCTGGAGGGAGACCTGCTGCACTCAGAACACAAAATAGTTGTAACTTCCTTACACCTTGGGTGGGGCTGCTTGTAGTCATAGAGAACAGTAGTTTAACAGATGCTTGTACCCAACATGGAAAATACCTTTAAACTCTGCCTATAAGGAGATGAGATAAAAAGTTGCGGCCAATTTAATTTTTAACTTTTAAATGGGTTATTAAAGGAATTTCCCCAATTATTTTTTTCTGTGGTGGGGGAAGAGATTTTCAGGGGAAGGTTTCAGTCCAAGGTGAGCCATGTGTGAGAAGGGCAGGTGAGAAAAAGGGCCCACCAGAATAAAGTAAGGTCATATTCTCTACTGATATGAACAGTTGGAGGAACTAGTCCACAGTGCCTCCCAAGGCAACAGATGGATCAGATGAATTAGTCACCAGCTCCCCAGGATGCTGGGCATCAGCCTCTTCAGAGGGAAGGTGGTTAGGCAGGGCATCCCACTAAAACAAACCTGACATCTGCTTCATCTTCTCCCTCGGCCTCCGGCTCCATACGGATATTTCAATGGATAGCGACTTGAAAGCTCCACACGGACTTGTCTTTCATTATTATTATTTCAAATGCTAAACGTTATCTACTTATGGATCGTACCTTGGCTCCATGCCCTGACAGAAGGCAGGATTTTTCAGCTAATAAGGGCCTGGAGGCTTTACAAGACCACAGGAGTTTTCAAAAATATTCCTACATATTCATAGTAGTCAAATTAATAGATCTAATGCCAGATGTAAACTGGCATTTTATGGGTAGCTTTAAAATGCTACTTTAAAATATAGAGTTATGAATCTAATTCAAAATAATTTTATCTTGGCTAGTGCTCTCTATTCTGTAAAAGAACTAATCAGAAAAAAAAGAATTTCTCTCTCTCTCTCTCTCTCTCTCTCTCTCTCTCTCTCAAAAATATTTGGCATTCAGGAAAGAAATCTAGGTTAAACACATTTAACTGTTCTTTCTATAACAACTAAAAGCTTTCCTTTGACTACTGAAGCAATGGAACCACACACAACGAAGACGGAATAACAATAATGTGCCTTCGGATGGATTAAAACACGTTAGCCATATGTGCACTTTTATGGTCTTTAAGCTGTTGAAGGACTGACAAGGTTACTGGTAGGTGTCAGGGTGACAAGAAACCACCCTGTAGTAACAAACCATAGACTACAAGGTTTTCTGAACAAAGGACCCTGTGGCTGGGTCCTCATAGAGGGTGTGCATTTAAGAAAAGAAATCTTCATCTACAAAATCCATAAGACAAAGAGAAGCATGCTATCAAATGTTAGCTACACATTTGAACACAGCATTCATCAATGTATTATATCAAAGCAGAACAGAACTGCCAACTATAACAATAAAAGATTAATACCACTGCATTTTCACGCTATATTCTGCAGACAAAGGCATCTCTTTAACATCTTTTATCAGCACTCAAAAATTGTGGAAGTCCTTTATAAATACAGTCCACCATATAATCCAGGAGGCTGTATTATCTAGATGCCCATTTTATTACAAAAGAGAAAATGTCTAGGAACATGTGATTCTATAAGTATTAATAAAGCACCAGCTAAAGACCACACGCCATTTATTTCCTACTGATTCAGTGAACAACCTTATTACGTAGTATTCACATTTCAGAGACTGTAAAATTAATCCTCAAAGATATTAACAAGGATTTTGCTTTACAAAACTACTGCAAGTCTGAAACTGGGTCTCAGGACTCCTTTTTACTTTATTTATAAAAACACATGATCTGTCCATTGATAAGTGAATGGGGAGGCAGAGAAAATAAGGCACATAAATAAACACAATATAATTATTATTCTCCCATCATGAAAGAATTAAATTTTGCCATTTGTAATAACAGGGATGGAACTAGAAGGTATTGCAGTAAATGGGATAGAAAAGACCCAAAAGGTAAAATACAGCATGTTCTTGCATAGTGGAAGCTAAGAGCACTAATCTCATAATTGTAAATGATAGAACAGTGACTACCAGAGCATGAGAACAGAAGGGAGAGGAACAAAATGAAGAAAAACCAATGGCTCGAAGTGTACAGTTTGAAAGGAACAGTACCTTCTAATATTCTATAGCATAGTAGAATAAGTATGGATGATGACAGTTAGTTGAATATTTAAAATATCTAGTAGAAAAGATGTTTGAACTCCACACAAAGAAAGATAAATGTCTGCACATGAAGACTGAAGACACACAGTAACAGAAGCAATGTTGCCAACACTCAAGAATCTATGTGTCAGCCTGAAGCTTTGTGCACAGACATGAGGCATCTACAAGATCATCATGGACAAAATGGAACAAAGGAAAGGAGGAGAGTCAAAGGCATCTTGTTGCTGAAGCAAGGTTTGTCCAAACTCAAGAAACAAAGGGGGGTACCTCAGGTTATGAGTAAGGAACTGTCATCAGTGTTGACTACTACCAGTCAGATGGAATACGAGAACTCATTACATACAAATACATCTACACATCTTATTTAGCATCATTTACTAATACACATTAATCCCTTAAACTTTTGATTTGTGACCAAGGGGTTTTGAATTAGTTCTGAAACATCTTAGGTACAAATCAAACTCATGTCTTAACATGATCCGTGATTGCATTTTGTGAGCAGATATCCAGGGCTCTTCATGGTTGGTAGTATGCAGAGGCTCAGGAGCCTCAAGACGTTTCCCTCTATCTGTTTTGAGCATAATGTTTTTTCCTAAGGGATCTCCTTTCAAATCTTAATTTGGTATTCATGGAAACAACATGTTGTATACATTACTACTTTATATATTATTTAACTGATATCATTACAAACAAGGTTAAAATAGTCATTTGAGAATAGCTATACTGCTTTTTGGTGAGAGGTTCATTTATTCGAACTTAGGGGTGGATTGAGAGAACAGTTCTTAGTACAAGACTTTCACTTAACTTCTAGTTGCAGAACCTGTAGGTACTTGACTGGGAAGAAGGATGGTTGTACAGAAACCAGCAGCACATAGATTCTAATTTGGTGGGTCCAAGGAATAAAGACAGGAAAGATTCCCATCAGCTGTCTTGACATGCAAGATGGGATACGGTTAGAACAATAGGCTTCTGTGTTGAAATGCTCTGAGATTGTACCTTTATGTAAAAGAATACACTGGCAAGCATGATGTACCCACAGTTGCAACGGTGGCATGATTATTATGGTAGTAACCATCTGTTCTTGTTTTTGTTTTTCCTGAACTTCAAGCCTGCTCCACTGGGAAAAAACACAGGCTGACATCATAAGCCTGGTCATGGCAAAGGAAGTCACAGGCCTAGGTAGGTAGATCCACTACAGCTTTTGCTAAACAGATGCATTGTTAAACAGCCTTCTACATGTTTATTTTTATACCTATACAGGAGTACTACTGTAAACCTTGGTCAGAGAATCTTCTTCTTGCAGTAGGCAGCAGTCAATTTAGAGAGTCATAAGTGGTTTATGTGCTGAGAAAAAGTCGCTGTGGAACAGTCATTCCTTTTTTATTAGATATATTATTTATATTTCAAATGATTTCCCCTTTCCTGGTTCCCCCCTCCCCGAAAGTCCCATAAGCCCTCTTACCTCCCCCTGTTCCCAAATCAACCCTCTCCTGTTTCCCTGTCCTGGTGTTCCCAAACACTGCTGCATCGAGTCTTTCCAAGACCAGGGGCCTCTCCTTCCTTCCTTCCTTCCTTCCTTCTTGGGCATCATTTGATATATGAATTGTGTCTTGGGTATTCTGAGCTTCTGGGCTAATACCCACTTATCAGTGAGTGCATACTATGTGTGTCCTTTTGTGATTGGGTTAACTCACTTAGGATGATATTTTCTAGTTCCACCCATTTGTCTAAAAATTTCATGAATTCATTGTTAATAGCTGAGTAGTATTCCATTGTGTACATATACCATATTTCTGTATCCATTCCTCCATTGAGGGACATCTGGGTTCTTTCCAGCTTCTGGCTATTATAAATAGGACTGCTATGAACATAGTGGAGCATGTGTCCTTATTACATGCAGGGCAATCCTCTGGGTCTATGCCCAGGAATGGTATAACAGGGTCCCCCGCTAGTATCATGCCCAGTTTTCTAAGGAACCACCAGACTGATTTCCAGAGTGGTTGTACCAGCTTGCAATCCCACCAGCAATGGAGGAGTGTTACTCTTTCCCCACATCCTCACCAGCACCTGCTGTCTCCTGAGTTTTTGATCTTAGCCATTCTGATTGGTGTGAAGTGAAATCACAGGGTTGTTTTGATTTGCATTTCCCTGATGACTAAGGATGTTGAACATTTCCTTAGGTGCTTCTCAGCCATTTGATATTACTCAGGTGAAAATTCTTTAACTCTGTACCCCATTTTTTAATAGTTATTTGGCTCTATGGAGTCTACCTTCTTGAGTTCTTTGTATATATTAGATATTAGCCCTCTGTCAGATGTAGGGTTGGTAAAGATCTTTTCCCAATTTGTTGGTTGCCGTTTTGTCTGATTGACAGTGTCCTTTGCCTTACAGAAACTTTGTAATTTTATGAGGTCCCATTTATCAATTCTTGATCTTAGAGTATAAGCTATTGGTGTTCTGTTCAAGAAATTTTCCCCTGTGCCCATGTGCTCAAGGATATTCCCCAGTTTTCTATTAGTTTCAGTATGTCTGGTTTTATGTGGAGGTCCCTGATCCACTTGAACTTGAACTTAGTGCAAGGAGATAAGAATGGATCAATTTGCATTCTTCAGCATGCTAGCCACCAGTTGAACCAGAACCATTTGTTGAAAAGGCTATCTTTTTTCCAATGGATGGTTTTAGTTCCGTTGTCAAAGATCAAGTGACCATAGGTGTGTGGGTTCATCTCTGGGTCTTCAATTCTATTCCATTGCTTTACCTGCCTGTCACTGTACCAATACCATTCAGTTTTTAGCACTATTGCTCTGTAGTACAGCTTGAGGTCTGGGATACTGATTCCCCCAGACGTTCTTTTACTGTTGAGAATAGTTTTTAGCTATCCTGGGTTTTTTGCTATTCCAGATGAATTTGAGAATTACTCTTTCTAACTCTATGAAGAATTGAATTGGGATTTTGATGGAGATTGCATTGAATCTGTATACTGCTTTTGGCAGGATAGCCATTTTTACTATATTAATCCTGCCAATCCATGAGCATGGAAGATTTTTCCATCTTCTGAGGTCTTCTTCGATTTCTTTCTTCAGAAACTTGAAGTTCTTGTCATACAGATTTTCACTTGTTTGGTTAGAGTCACACCAAGATACTTTATATTGTTTGTGGCTATTGTGAAGGGTGTCATTTCCCTAATTTCTTTCTCAGCCTGTTTATCCTTTGAGTATAGGAAGGCTACTGATTTGCTTTACTTAATTTTATATCCAGCCACTTTGCTGAAGTTGTTTATCAGCTGTAGGAGTTCTCTGGTGGAGTTTTTTGGGTCACTTAAGTGTACTCTCATATCATCTGCAAATAGTGATAGTTTGAATTCTTCCTTTCCAATTTGTATCCCTTTGACCTTTTGTTGTCTAATTGCTCTAGCTAGAACTTCAAGTACTATATTGAATAAATATGGAGAGAGAGGGCAGCCTTGTCTAGTCCCTGATTTTAGTGGGATTGCTTCAAGTTTCTCTCCATTTAGTTTGATGTTGGCTACTGGTTTGCTGTATATTGCTTTTACTATGTTTAGGTATGGGCCTTGCATTCCTGTTCTTTCCAAGACCTTTAACATGAAAGGATGCTGAATTTTGTCAAATGCTTTTTCAGCATCTAATGAAATGACCATGTGGTTTTTTCTTTGAGTTTGTTTATGTAGTGGATTACATTGAAGGATTTCTGTATATTGAACCATCCCTGAATCCCTGGGATAAAGCCTACTTGATCATGGTGAAGGATCGTTTTGATGTGTTCTTGGATTCAGTTGGCAAGAATTCTACTGAGTATTTTTGCATCGATATTCAAAAGGGAAATTGGTCTGAAGTTCTCTTTCTTTGTTCAATTTTTGTTGGTTTTGGTATCAGTAAAATTGTGGCTTCATAGAACAAGTTGGGTAGTGTTCCTTCTGTTTCTATTTTTTGGAATAGTTTGAAGAGTATTGGTGTTAGGTCTTCTTTGATAGAATTCTGCATTAAAACCATCTGGTCCTGTGCTTTTTTGGTTGGGAGACTGTCAATGACCACTTCTATATCTTTAGGAGTTATGGGGCCGTTTAGATGGTCTATCTGATCCTGATTTAACTTTGCTATTTGATATCTGTCTAGGAAATTGTCCATTTCCTCCAGATTTTTCAGTTGTGTTGAGTATAGGCTTTTGTAGAGGATCTGATGATTTTTGAATTTCCTCAGTTTCTGTTGTTATATCTCCCTTTTGTGATTTTGTTAATTCGGATACTGTCTGACTGGTTAGTCTGGCTAAAGGTTTATCTATCTTGTTGATTTTCTCAAAGAATCAGCTCCAAATTTTGTTGATTCTTTGTATTGTTCTTTTTGTTTCTACTTGGTCGATTTCAGCCTTGAGTTTGATGATTTCCTGCCTTCTACTCCTCTTGGAGTGTATTAACTACTTTCTGTTCTAAAGCTTTCAGGTGTGGTGTTAAGCTGCTAGTGTATGCTCTCTCCAGCTGCTTTTTGGAGGCACTCAGAGCTATGAGTTTTCTTCTTACCACTTCTTTCATTGTGTCCCATAAATTTGGGTATGTTGTACCTTCATTTTCATTAAATTCTAAAAAATCTTTGATTTCTTTCCTTATTTCTTCCTTGACCAAGATATCATTGAGTAGAGCATTGTTCGCTTCCATGTGTATGTGGGTTTTCTGTTGTTTTTGTTGCTATTGAAGACCACCCTTACTACATAATGATTTGATAGGAGGGATGGGATTAGTTTGATCTTCTTGTATCTGTTGAGGTCTGTTTTGTGACCAATTATATGGTCAGTTTTGGAGAAGGTATATTCTTTTGATTTAGGATGAAATGTTCTATAGATAAATACCAAATCCATTTGGTCCAACATTTCTGTCAGTTTCACTGTGTCTCTGTTTAGTTTGTGTTTCCCTGATCTGTCCATTGAGGAGAGTGGGGTGTTGAAGTCACCCACAAATATTTTTTGAGGTGCAATGTGTGCTTTAAGCTTTAATAAAGTTTCTTTTACGAATGAGGGTGCCCTTGTATTTGGAGCACAGATGTTCAGAATTGAGAGTTCTTCTTGGTAGATTTTTCCATTGATGAGTATAAAGTGTCCTTTCGTGTCTTTTTTGAAAGTCTATTTTATTAGATATTAGAATGGCTACTCTAGCTTGTTTCCTGGTACAATTTGTTTGGAAAACTGTTTTCTACTCTTTTACTTTGAGGTAGTGTATGTCTTTGACACTGAGATGCATTTCCTGTATGCAGGAAAATGTTGGGTCCTGTTTACATATCCAGTCTGTTAGTCCATGTCTTTTTATTGAGGAATTGAGTCCATTGATGTTGAGAGATATCAAGGAATAGTGATTGTTGCTCCCTGCTATTTTTGATGTAATTTTTATGTTTGTTTGGTTATTTTATTTTCGATTTGTTGAAAGAAGATTAATTTCTTGCCTTTTTCCAGTGTGTAGTTTCCCTCCTCTTGTTGGTGTTTTCCATTCATTTCCTTTGAAGACTGATTTGTGGAAAGATACTCTGTAAATTTGTTTTTGTCATGGAATACCTTGGTTTCTCCATCTATGATAATTAGAGAGATTTGCTGGATATAACAGTCTGGGTTGGCATTTTGTGTTCCCTTAGTGTCTGTATGACATCTTCCCAGGTTCTTCTGGCTTTCATAGTCTCTGGTGAGAAGTCTGGTGTAATTCTGATAGGTTTACCTTTATATGTTACTTGACCTTTTTCCCTTGCTGCTTTTACTATTCTTTCTTTGTTTAGTACATTTGGCATTTTAATTATTATGTGACAGGAGGAATTTCTTTTCTGGTCAAATCTATTTGGAGTTCTATACACTTTTTGTATGCTCATGGACTTCTTTAGGTTAGGAAAGTTTTCGTCTATAATTTTGTTGAAGACATTTACTGGCCCTTTAAATTGGAAATCTTCACTCACTTCTATACCTATAATCCTTAGGTTTGGTCTTCTCATTTTGTATGTTTTGGGTCAGGAGCTTTTTGCCTTTTCCATTTTCTTTGAATGTTGTGTCAGTGCTTTCTATGGTATCTTCTACACCTGAGATTCTTTCTTCTGTCTCTTGTATTCTGTTGGTGCTTGAATTCAGGACTCCTGACTTTTTTCCTAGGTTTTCTATGTCCAGAGTTGTTTCCCTTTGTGATTTCTTTGTTTCTACCTCCATTTTTAGATCCTGAATGGTTTTGTTCAATTCCTTCACCTGTTTTGTTGTGTTTTCCTGTAGTTCTTAAGGGCTTCTCCCTGTTTGTGTTCTTCTATATTTCTTTAAGGGAGCTATTTATATCCTTCTTGAAGCCCTCAATCAGCATCATGAGCTGTGATTTTAAATCCAAATCTTGCTTTCTGGTGTGTTGGGGTATTCAGGACTTGCTATTGTGGGAGAATTGGGTTCAGATGGTGCCATATTGCCTTGGTTTCTGTTAGTAACGTTCCTATGTTTGTCTTTTGCCATCTGGTTCTCTCTGGTGTTAGTTGGTCCCGCTGTCTCTGGGTGGAGCTTGTCCCTCCTGTGTGCCTGCAAGCCTATCTCAGCACCCCTGGGTGACAGGCTTTCCCCTGGCACAGACTGCTGTGAGGCTGCCTAGCTCCTCAATGGGTGCAGGTGGGGCCCTGGTGGTCCAAGTCCCAAGTGATCTTACACTTGGGTGTTCCCTGCATTCCTGTCTGCATCAGCCCGCTCAGTCGCAGGAGTGAAGATGGTGGCCTCACCTCTAACCGAGGGACTCCCTGCAGAGCAGATGTCCCCTAGCAGGATAGGTGGACAGATGGCTGGTGCAGCAATTCCCAGCTCCTGGGTGCACGTGGGGCCCTGGCAGACCTTGTCCCAAGCGATCTTACACTTGGGTGTTCCTTGCATACCTGGCTGCACCTTGGAACATTCATTCCTAAGTGAGACATCTATGTCAACCCCACAAGGTTCAGGGGCATCACAGAAGAAGCAGCAGAAAGAATCTAAGAGCCAATGGATAAGAAATGCTGAGAAATGCTGATTTTTCTGGACATAACCTGACTCATGAATTCACAGCAGCTGCTGTTAACTGACCATGATCAAGTTGGTCAAAAATTCTAGCAAAGACTGGTGAGGACTCATGGCACCCCAATAGCTGAGGGATTCTGGAAAATGAGGATTTATTTTTCTTCATGGTCGTGGCCCTTGGTAGGTTATCCATGCTCACAAAGCAGAACTAAATGAAATCAGAGCATTACAGGAGATAAAAACATGAGGACATAAAGGTGGAAGGGGTCCACAGGACAGGGAGAGTTGGATATGATCAATTTCAGTGAGTTAAAATTGAAAAGATGGTTGTGGCGACCTTTTTTCTTTCAAAGAAGTAATTTTTTCTCTTAGTAGACTCAAACTCCTATGGTGAAAAATTAATTTGGGGGTAAGTTTTGTTCTTTAGAAGTAATGACGACTGTGGTAAAAACTACTCTGACATATGTTATAGACTGCCGGCCAGCATAATTAAATACGTATTTGGGAACAGCAGTGGCAACATGAATAACACTAAGGTGCTAATTTTTCACGAGAACTAACTGTAGTAGCCTCACCTTTGCTCTCCTGCTGTACAGTCGACTGTACAGTTTAGCTCAGACTTGCCTCTTGCAGTTAGGAGCTTAAGTATTTTGTATTTTGTTTCAGATTCATCTACATATATAATAAACATTTAATTGTATGGTTGCAGATATGCAAGCATGATCATTGAATAAACACTAGCCCATCAAATTAAAGTTATTAAACTAATTTGTCTTGACAATTACGCAACCCAAGCACACAGAAGGCAGCAGCAGGGTGGGGGTGGAGGGCCATCATTCTGTCCTACACACAAGCGGCATTTTACCAGTTGTGATAATTTCAAAAGCACATATAAACATTAAAGGGAATGGACTCGTATTTCACTATGCAAAGACAGCAAAAACAAGGTGGTCCTGAACTGCTCGTGTTATCAGACCTCTGCACAGTCCTCTATAGGAAACAGGGAGGCAGAAATGTCTTTCACTTCAACATCCTGTTATTGAAATTTCTCTGAATCTATTTGCTTTTTTAAAACACAGAAGCAAATGTTGGGGATTTTTAGGTTCACATCTTTTTGTTGTCACAATAAAAGATTAATTTGTAGTCTTTGCTTCCCCTGTGCTCTTTTTTTCTTGTTTAATATTCTCCATGATAGAAGCAGTTTATGAAGGATTTTCCAGGAAGTTATGAAGAGTTATCACACTTGCCAAGTCCACATGCTGTAACACAAAGGCAGCCACCACACAGTCCCACCCACATGCCTTCTTTACTTTGGCCTTCAAGTTATCCCAGGATCTTACTATACAAGGGTGGCTTATACTCTGTCCTGTGTACTTGTGTGAGAGACAAGACATCTCTTATCCATACATTGAGGCCTCTTGACCTTTATGCATCACCTACTCCACCTCCAGAGGAGACAGACCAAATATCACTGCTCCCACCTGCTCATATGTGTTCAGAGTTAAGACCTTCCATTGTAAGTATAGAAGTTCATAAAGAGGCTGTGTGTGTGTGTGTGTGTGTGTTTGTACATTTTGTACTACCAGACTTTTGCTGAGGAACACTTATGGCCAGACACAGTGCAAAGATCTAAGAAATTGTGTACTTAAGGAATCTGTCTTCAACATCTTGAATTGGTTGGGAAAAAATATAAGAAAATAACAATTATACTCAAAGTATATATGAACTGTTTGTGGAAAAAGCACAAAACTGTGAATGGTAAGGGGTGGAGGTGATTATTCAGACAGGACTAAGTTAAGCGGATCATAAAAAGACCCAAACTTAGTGCCTCAGGGAATCCAGAATTTTTGATATTTTAGAATGACTACAACATGGGGTAGAGCAAAGAAAAATGAGGAAGCCAAGGGTCAGATTAAAAGGGTAAAAGAGCAAGACTTACAAAACAATGTGAAGGACTGAAGTCACGCTCAGTAGTAGAACACCTGCTTCTATGCGGAAAGACATTCAACTCGCAAAAGTTTAGTAAGCAAGTAAGTAAATAAAATTTAAAGTGCTTGAAACTGCTCAAGTGCACCAAGGAACCAAACTCTTTCTTTTAAATATTGATAAAGGAGAAATATTAAACATGATTATTCCCTCTGTTCCATAAACTGCACTTCTGCCTACAAACTATACCTCTGCACGAGATGGAAGTGCCTCAGTATGGGTGAACTGTGGCCAATATGTAAAGGACAACAACAAATAGTTACAATTTACAACTTAAAAGGGAAACTTCCTATCAACATATGTGTCTGTGTGGGGATGTGCATGAGACTGCAGGTGTCTGCAGAGGCTAGAAGAAGGGCATGAGAACCCCTGGAGTAATGGGTGGTTATGAGCTGCTAGAATCAAACTTCCATCCTCTGCAAGGGTAGCCTGTGCTCTTTACCAATGGACCATCTCTCCAGCCCCCAAAACTCTTAATGAATTAAATCTGTAGGCACAGAACAGCTAAGGCTGTTAACACAGAGACCTTTCCTTGTAGTATTTGAGCAACAGGATCCCAGAACCCCATGAAACAGTCCTATGTCCCCCTCAAATAAAACAAAACAAAAAAAGTGTAACCCAAATCTGACCGTGCTCCTACCTCTGGCAGCTCATCTGGAGAAAGCACACCATGAAATCACTCACAGCTAAACTGATAATTTAGGCCAGAAGACCAAGGATTCCCCTTTGCATTTTATGTTTATAGGGGGAGAGAAGGGGACACCTACAGATTAATTTAACAGATATTGTTATAGGCGTAAAAGTGGGACTTTATTTGAATTCCAATTTAAACAAATAATGTAATGAGAAGAAATAGTGAGATTTGGATTTTATTAAACATTTCCTCAGTAGCTAGATACCTGATGGCAGTGGGCATCAGGAACCAGTGTAGAGGTGATCCTGTTGCTTTTGATCTGTTCTTTGAAAGCTCTTATCTCCTTAGAGATTCGTATTCAAGTATCTATGAGTAGAATATGGTATCTTGAATCTTATTAGAAATCAGAATTTGACTGTAGTACAAAAGAAAATGGATCAACCTTCAGCTGATAGTATGCGAAAGGTTCATTATACTAGTCTATATTTCATATATGTGAAAGACTTCCAAACAGGAGGTGATAAAAAGAAAAACGGAACATCTCAATATAATTTGCCTCTTATCCTAAAGAAGCTCTTGTTGTGAAACAAGGCAGTGCTTTATGGAAAGTGACAGGTCTTAAAGCTAGTATTTTGTCAGCAGAGTGACTTATGCCAGTCTGAGCTATCTAATGCAACTTTGTCTCAAAAAAAAACCCAACAACAACAACAACGACAAAAAAACAAAACAAAACCGTAAACAAAGACACAAGGGTGTTTTGAAAAGGACCCAACATACCCTCAATTTAATGAATGATTATCCTTTTGTCTATTTCCTACCAGAACTGATCTGTGTTTTAGTACGTTTGGGGAGGTGAGGAACAGCTTGAGGGTTAGTACAAAATGGTTTGGCAGGTAAAGTCACTTACTGTCAAGCCTAGCAAGATGTGTCCAGCTCCATTCAGTGAAAGCAGAAAACTCGATCCACAAGATGAGTCCAGCCCCAGATAGTGAAAGCAGAAAACTCGATCCACAAGATGAGTCCAGCCCCGGACAGTGAAAGCAGAAAACTCGATCCACAAGATGAGTCCAGCCCCGGATAGTGAAAGCAGAAAACTCGATCCACAAGATGAGTCCAGCCCCGGACAGTGAAAGCAGAAAACTCGATCTGCAAGCTTTCCTTTGTCTCCCACACTGACCATGGCACATGCATGCCCTGCGCCTCAAACACCCATAAAACAAACAAATGTCCAACTGGGAGTAGATTCATTCAAAAATATACAGTTGAGATGGGGACAAGTTGGGGGAAGCTAGAGGGAGGTGACTGGGGACCTGGGGGATAGATATGATCATATTTCATTATAGACCTATATGAAAATGCTCAAGGAACAAATTTTTAAAAACAGACAAAAGCAAAGATGCAGGAGATGAGAGGTAATAAGTCAATTTCAGAGAGCTAGGTCAGGGCCGGGGAACCACATCAACAGTGACTTGTTAACATGAAGCAGAGAAAAGGAGGTGACAGGTCCATAGACATTTGGGGTACAAATGTGGAACACCACCCAAACAACTGAAAAGGAGGCTTGAGGGAACTGAGGCAGTCTACCCTGTACCAGTGAGTACTGCCCAAACTCACCTCCTTTTGGCCCCCAGAAGGTAAGCTCTGCATGTATTCCTATTTCTGTGCTGTCACTACTGCCCAGGGACTAGTAAATAAGCAGATTGCATACACACAGATGGATTTGGGGATGTGGATGGAACGAACTCATGCAAAGCACAGCTTCCACTAAAAGACATAGGAAAATGAACTAAGGAGTCTTATTTCCTCTGATTGGACGAGAAATCCAGCATGACTGACAGGATGAGCACATCAGTTCCATGAGGACAGGGGGGAGGAGCTCAGTTCCTCCTGTGTTTCTGCTCCTGTCTGCTTAGCTTATACTTCTATAGCACAGTAACCAAAGCATCAGCCAGGACATCCAAGTTCCAGCCTCAAGTATGAAGACTCCATTTACATGAGAGGACTGTGATGTTTCCTGTGTGTTTTCATGTTAAAGAGGATGAAGACTTTTGGCTCGCCAGATATTTAAATGTATCATTATCTATTTCGCCTCAAGATTTTTCTCCCTCAAAATGTATCAAGCCATGGTTATTGTGGTAATTTCCCACATAGAGAACACCAGCCTAGAATCTACCAGAATATTCTTCAGTCAGGTCTGTCATATTCGCCTGGTAGACATCTTTTCCTCAGTTAGGCACTAAAAGGGTCTCCCAGAGAAGTTCTACCAAGGATACAAATCAACAGGTTCCTGCACTCAAGACAGATGAACGGGGGGTTCCTGTGAGAGCACTGAATAGCTTGGGTGTGGGAGTCTAGTCTTTGACAATGACAGTACATCAGAGACCAGGTTCAAGTGTTCCATGGTAGGCGCACTGGTGCCATGACTCAATGGGTAAAGAGCCAAGAGCATGCTGCCAAAGGGCTGGATCCTACGTCTATGTTCTATGGTCTCAAATAAATTACTGAACGGCTCTCCTCTCCAAAACTCAAGTGTGAGAAGAGATTTCTGAATTCTCTTCTTGCCAGAAAATCCTGTGGTTAAATCACAAGCTGTGATCAGACATCGTATATGGTTTCTAAGCTTGACCATCAACCCCCATACCAAAGAATATTTCTTTACCTTTACAGTTTCTAAAAAGAATAAAGGAACCACAGAGCTCCGAGTCAGTCTACAGGTCTGATGAGAGCAGACACAGGTGGTTATAATGCACCACATCTCTGTCACACCTCTGCATTTGGAGGTAAACTAGGAAATCCTTTGATTTTATTACACAAAACAAGAACTGTGGGTGACTTACCTCTACAGGAGGGATTGGCAGTGAATGGCAGGTCTCTTGAGAGTTGCTGGACAGTGGAGGAAGGCACAGCATGCTAGTCTGGCTGGATTTCAACTTAAGAGTATCAGAAAACTAGCATTTAAAAAACATGTGTCAGGGGGCTGGCGATTAAAGTGCTCACATGCAGGCCTGACCACCTGAGCTCAATCACTTGCTCCCATGTGGTACCAGAAGAAACCTGACTCTGTAGAGTTATCTTATGGCCACCACAGTGTGTCAGGGAATGCAGACACCTGCATTCGCACATGTACAAAATAAATTAATACACACACACACACACACATACGCACATATATATTTAAGTTTGGGTTGGCAAGATGTCTCAGCAAGTTAAAGTACTTGCTACCAAGTCTGACTGACAGCTTAAAATTAATCCTCAAGATCCACTTGGTGTAGGGATTAGAAAAGACTCTCACAGGTCATCCATGAAGACCATGGCATGGCATGCAGGAGTATATGTATACGTGCACACACTAAGTGCAGCTAAAAAAAACAATCTCTGGAACAAGTATGAAGTTTACTTCTAATTAAAACAATGTGGAAGAAATAATGGAGCAAAGGAAGAGAGCTGAAAATGCAATGAACACTGTAAACTGAAAGTGTGTCAGGTCACTCTGAGAGGGGCTTGCCAGACTAAATAAAATGATACCTGTTTCAGAAAGATTCTTCTTTGATTTCTGATAAAATCTGGGGCTAGGGAAATGGGAAACAGTTATCTTACAAATACACGCAGGGCTGTGAAGATGGCTATCAGTTAAGTTCTTGCTATGCAAGTAAGAGGACCTGAGTTCATTTTCCCAGTACTGTACAAGGAAGGTCAGGCATGTCCACATATCTCCATAAACCTGGGCCCAAGCAGGAGAATCCCTCCAGATTCTCAAAAGGTAGGGTGGTGACTGGCTAAGGAAGATAATATCCACTTCTGACTTCCCCATGTGCCTCACCCCCAATATACACACGTGTACATACACACACATAAATGCACACTGAAATTCTGAAACATGTAATCATGGATTACACAGCACCAGGTTTCTGCAGTGTCTCTTTGCCTTTGTCCTGCCTCTGCAAGCTCTTCACAGAATATAATCCATAAAATTACCAAGTAGTATGTTTTTGGATATGACATAATAGTTTTGCTTAAACTAATACATACCTGAGTGACAGCCTGCATCTACAAGCTGTATCTCACAAAGTAATCATTATCACTAAAATCTACATCTTATAAGTCTCTATAAATAAAATGAACCTATTTGTGTTTTGATCCCATAAGTATTATTCTTGGACCACGTGCACACTCAGGACCACTCCTCCTAAGGTATAGATAACAGTCAGGCATGGCTGTGCTTCAGAACTAGGGTACCCTATCTCCTTCTTTAGCCCTTTATGTGAATAAGCTTTAGGTAACACAGTCCAACAGATGGGAGCCTCACACAGACTCCATGAAGACAGCATGAAGAA
The DNA here is from genome assembly GCA_036184795.1 of Tokudaia tokunoshimensis. Lineage (NCBI taxonomy): Eukaryota > Metazoa > Chordata > Mammalia > Rodentia > Muridae > Tokudaia > Tokudaia tokunoshimensis. The sequence continues at coordinate 72,909,086 of BTHU01000005.1, forward strand.
CCTAGTGAGAAGACAGGATCCTGATGAACAAGCTCCCTGTGAAAGACTCCTCAGTTCAGCTGCTCAGATGCATAGTAAGCAACACTGTCTCAGAAATCATCTCAGCTCTCCCTGTGTTCCTTCTCAGATCCAGGTATCATTCTCTTTCCCCTCTTCACCAGAGTACAGCAACAGCTCCAGCCAACCAGGAAGTGAGAATGTGGAGAGTTAAATGACATTTTTCCTCTCAAAAAACATTTAGTAAGGCCTGTGAGATAGCTTGTTGGTTAAAGGCCCTTGCCTCACAAAAGCCCAACAACTTGAGCTCAATCTATAGAAGTCATGATGGAAGAGGAGGACCAATTCCAAAGCTTGTCCTTTGAACTAAGCACACACACTAAAAATACATTGAAATATAAAAATATTTAGTAAGTGCCACAGTGCCTTTATTCCTGTGATGATGTAGCTTTGCCACTAGCCATCAACTTCTCTCACACTGCTTCCTCTTTTCAAGAATGTCCTCACTAAGGATCCTACCCATACCTTCCTCTCATTGACTCATACCTACTTGAAAGAGCAGCTTAAATTCCAATTGTGTATTTGTACAGTCTAATATGGCACCACATAAAGAAGTAAAAAGTCATGTGTTTTAACTATGATTAAACATTCATAAACAAAATATTACAATAAAACATGCTTAAAAGAAAGTGTCTTCTGAAAGATAAAATGATGGGGAAGGATGGGGAAGGGGAGTGGAAAGAGGGAGGGGAGAGGAGAGGAGCAGAGAAAGAGAGAAATGGAATTATAGGAGAAAGGGGACCAGTGGAAGGAGAAGCAAGGGTTGGTAACAGACAGGGATGTATGAGTAAAGTACAATGTAAAAACATACATGCATGAAAATGTCATAATAAGGACTATTATTTAGTATTCAATACATTTTAAATGAGAAAAATAATTTCATTTAAAACATTAAAACAAAAGGAAAAAACCCTCAAGTGAGAGAGTAGATGTTTGCTGTATAGCTTTTAGACCCAAGTTTGAAGCCCAGCATTCATGTAAAGGACAGAGTGGTAGAAGACACCTGCAACCACAGTGCCAGGTAGGTGGGGACACAGTCAGTGTCACGACACAGTGAGCTCCAGGTTCAGTAAGAGACTCTGCTTCAAAAAATAAGATGGAGAGCAAACATACTGTGCACACATACATGTACACACACGCCCATACACACACCATGCATATACACATGTACACACACATGTACACATGCACCCATATACATACTATGCATGTACACATGTACACACCTATATACACATCATGCATACACACATGTATAAACACACTCATACATATAACATGCATATACATATGTACACACTTCCATACACATACCATGCATACACATGTACACACATGCCCATACTCACACCATGCATACACACATGTACACATGTACCCATACACACACCATGCATACACACATGTACACACACACAACACACCCATACACATGCCATGCAAACACACATCATGCATAGCCATATGTACACACACACCCATATACACACCATGCATACACACATGTACACACATGCTCATACACATGATGTATACACACATGTACATTGACACCCATCCATAGTGACTCAAGTCCTAGGATGGTTCATGACACTCTAAAACAAAGAGAAGACATCTAGAGCTCAGTTGGTGAAGTGCTTGCCTACCAAAGTGAAGTCCTGCCTTTAATCCCACTATAGCATATACTAGCATGGCAGCACCAAAACCTCAGTCTTTGGAAGGTCTAGGCAAGAGGATGGAAGGCTCAAAGTTATCCTTGTCATTACAGAGCTCAATGCCAGTCCATGGTGATGATGATGATGAGGAGGAGGGGGGGGGAGGAAGAGGAGAAGGAAGAAGACGACAATCATGACTACAAGAACAACAATGGATGAATCATATAATAAAGCAAATACCTATAATTTAATTTCTAAGACCCAGCTCTACATAATTCTAAGTACTGATGCCCCAATCCATGGTCTGTTTACTCATCTTTTTGATTAAGTCAGGTATGCACTGACTATAATAAGCGCCCTAGACACAAACTCCCTTCTTGTGACTGAGAAAGATAAGGAACTTTCCTTTTCTATGTCATACAGAATACCTCTTTCTGCTCTAGGCCTCCTGACACATGACCATGCCCACCTTGTATCTTTTCAGAATTCACAGGAAAAAATATTGTCTCTAAACACTTGTGAGCACTTTTCCATTTTCTCCCACCAAAGGAGAATCTCTGACTTTTTCTGGAGCAGTTTATTGTGCTGTCACCTTCAGTGACCGGGAGAATCCCCACAGGGAAGAAGTTTCTTTGTGGAACATGACACAGCCTTCAAAGTTTAGAGCCATAAATTGTTGCCCACTGAGAACAATTTCACAAACTTGTTTAGATATTTACTCAGACACCAAAGGTAACCAGTGGCTTCCCATCACCGAATATGAAGAATGCATAACCTTCATTACTAATGACTTATATTGAGATGAACTTACAAAATAGAACCAGAGGAGTCCAACAGAAGGAGCCCCTTGCCTGGAGGGCACCATTTGTTATTTGTGGCACCTTCTGGGAAGGCTTAATATTGCAGCTTAGCTCTGTGGAATATAAACTTCCATGCAAATACAGTGGGAACCACTTATAAGCAAGCGAATGACTCCTAAGACACTTTATAGTGGTACATAGTCCACAGCCTTAGGAGGGTTCTACGTGTAAGAGTTAGAAGTTCTTGTCTCTGCCTCTGCCACCTGATTAAAGGGATTAAGGGTATGTGTGCATCACACCTGTGCAGTTTCTACAACTTTTAAACATGTCAATCTTGGTGGGGTCTTCACCTCTGAGCTTCAGTCTTCTTGTTGGTAAAATTATGGCAATGCGTGACAACTCACAGAACTGTGTCTGTGCTGAGACTTGGCAGGGAAATGAGCATGGGATCACTTAGAAGTTCAACTGTACCCATGTGGCATTGTTCTGCAGAGGCTGCTGTGTCAGAAGACACGGAGAGCACACAATACACAAATAATAAAATGTGAAGCAACAGTTCCCTGCACTGAATCAGTCCTTTTAAAGAGGGTCTAGAATTTAATGGAAAAGGTGCCAGGCCAATGCATATGAGTAAAAATGCTCTGCTTTGGCAATTGTTGGTGATAGCCAATGGTATGACAGAGCCTGCTGTCTGTTTACAACCTTCATAACACAGACTTTGAGGAATTACTTAATTTTAAAGCTAAGATATCACACTGAGTTTACCATATACTGAAATTGGGGAAGGAGGCCTGTAGCTGCTTAAAAAAAAACAAACAAAAAACAAACAAAACAAACAAACAAAAACCCCACATCTTTTTAGTAAGAGTTAGAGGGACTACTCAGTGTTGAGAGTACTTGGCTGCTCTTGCAGAGGACCTGGGTTAGATCCCCGCAATGTTAGTTCCACATGGCAATTTATTAATGTCTGTAAGTTCAATTCAAGGGCATCCAACTCCTTCTGTCCACTGTGGATAATAGGTACATACATGGTACATATACATGCATGCAAACATTCATATACATGAAATAAAAGTAAATTAAAAAAAATCATCTTCTTAGTTATTTCTTCTCATCTGCCTCCTCCTTTCTGAAATCAGGAATCCAGATGAAGCAATGGCAGTGTGGTTGGCCAGGACATAGTCACCATCTTCAGTCTACTCCCTTCCAACCAGGAAGCAAATGTGTCTCCACCTGTCTCCATGCACACATAAAGTTCACTTTCATCCAATTGTTTTAATGAATGTCCTGTACAGAGCTAAATCTACTAAGAGTAAGAAAGGACTGTAACCCCTTCAGGTAATTCCACCTTCACTTACAAAACACAGAAAACAGGAGCACAGAATAAGAGGCCGCCCCCTGGAGTGAGGCAGCCCCTAATGAATGGCCTCTCCAGCTGGAATTCCCCAAACACAGCCTTTACAGCTCCCGCATGTGCAGGAGTGACAAGCCATTAACCAGCCACTTTGAAAACACAATACAGACCTTCTTCTCTGCTGCAGTGCCCTTCTACAACATAAAAACCTAAGGCCAGTCCTTCAGCAGCAGGACATTTACTGCCAGCCCCAGACAGTTTAAGGAGGGCAATGAACAGGGTGGGGCTGGAGGAAATGAGGACCAACAAAAGGCAGGATGCTGATTTTCTTTCTGCCTCCCTCTTTTCCCCTTTTCTTTTTTCTTTTTCAAAGAAACTCCTGCTACTGTGGGGTTTGAAGTACCGACCCCACTGTCTACTGGGGTGAGTGGGGGAGGGCAAGCCATCACATGATGAGATTTTATTTCTCTCCCTCAAGATTTCTATCCAAGAAAACATTTTGGTCAGCCAAATCCATAGGAAGATGTGACTTAAGTCTTCTTCTTACACTGTAATTGGAGAAGGTAGCATTCATACCAGATGTAATGTGTCCACCTTCAAGAAAGATGATGGAACTTTGAACATGAACTCTACGTTATGATGAAATCTCTACAATTCAAAGTAAAAGGCATGAAAGCAAACATGAGGAATTTATCACTGTACCTCTATCCAATCATAAATGGACATCTTGAAATTTTATTTACTGTTTTTTCCTACCTTTCTGCTATGAATATAAAACTCTGCCCTAACCCCCCCATCAGCCAATCAGCTCCACAGGGTTCCTCTAAAACAGTTATATGAAAAGCAAGTTACTAAAAATTACGGAAGGTGTGAACTATTTTTATCATCCATTAGACTTTAATATATTAAAGTATATGCAGCTTAATAAAATCCACAATTATAAAGACTTTGCGGATAATGACATACTCAGACTCTCACCCTTCTCAGCTGCTGTTTATGTCTCTCGCCAGCAAGATCAGACACTGGTTAGTCCGGCTTGCTTGTGAGGCTGAGCATCTGCACACATCAGAAGTGAACTCTTCACCCAGAACTGCTTTCCTCTAAGTAGTGGTTCTTAAGCTCCCCAACGCTACAGCCCTTTAATACAGTTAATCATGTTGTGGTGACCCCCGGCCATAAAATTATTTTCACTGCTACTTCATAACTATAATTTGGGGGCTGTTATTAATCATAACAAAAATAATTTTGGAGACAGAGGTTTGCCAAAAAGGCCGCAGCCCACAGGTTGCAAACTGCAGTCTAATGGGAGTGACAGAGGTTCCTCATTGTAAAGTATTCTCAACAAAACTTGCCTTTAGCAGGCTTTCTGAATTTGTTCACTCTATGAACCAGGCCTCGTTTCTCTACCAGCTTTTCCCCTATCCAAATTCCTCTGCAAGGAAAGTTATTGATGAACTTTCATGTAATGTTCTTTGAAAATAAAAAATATCTAAAGAATCATTTAAAAGGAACTCCTTTAGTAATATTATTAATGGAAATCAATGGTAAATCATTTCTGGAGATGTTCTCTTTTAATAATGGAAGGAAGGAAGGAAGGAAGGGAGGGAGGGAGGGAGGGAGGGAGGGAGGGGAGGGGGACGGAGAGGGAGAGAGGGAGGGAGGGAGGGGGAGAGAGGGAGGGGGAGGGAGAGAGAGAGAGAGAAAGTGCGAGAGCAAGCAAGTTGGGAGAAGGAAGAGAGGAAGGAAAGAAGACTCCAATGTTCTACCAACTGCAGCAACTAGTGGGATAATCTCTTTGATCACATTTAATACAAAGCTAAAACATCTTGTGAAAATGAATAAAATCAATCTCTGGCCTCTGTGTTTTTCCCATGCAGCATGTGTAAATCAGTAACAAGGCCATCTCCCCAAGACAAAAGGCAGAACAAAATGGTATGTGCTGATTATCTTCCTGGTCCCACAAATGATATAAAGGCACACAGTAGAAAAAGCACGGAAGTTCTATAGTCTTGTGAAGGCCATATCATCTCTTTCAAGGCCAAAGGTGACAAAGTTTCTCAGAAGTCAGGTCTGTCTCCCTCCCTGCCAGTCACACACATACATACATACGCACATGTGCACATACGCACATGCTCGCGAGTGTACGTGCACACGCATGCACACACACACACTGTAACTAACATTTTCTTCCTGATTAGTGTGTTGATTACTGGGCTGACTTCATTTTAAGTATACTCCCACAGCACAGAGCAGAGCAGAAGCTCTGAATATCAGTATGTCCAGAATCCTGAAGGCACTAGAACACAATGCAGGCTATCAGACTTCTCACCACCTTTCCTCGCCTTCTAACAAATAAGAGGTCTCTGAAAATGTGCACTACAGGTATGGATGTCAACCTGGTTTCCCCTTTCTCATATGTAAAACATATGCAAATCTGACCAAAAAAGATGTATATGAATCAATAAGCTACCATCCCTCATTTTTCTTGATAGAACTGATTCTTATTACATTTTGTTGTTTAAAAAACAACAACAACAAAAACTGGCCAGGAATGATAACTCCTGCCTGTAATCCCAGCATTTAGAGAGCCATGTGAGGTAGGAGGATTGTTATGAATTTGGGGCCAGCCTGGACTACACAGTGAGTTCCTGGGCTATAAAATGAGAAACTATATAAACAAATAAAAAAACAAACAAACCCAAGTCTAACTTGGTCACAGAGGAGCTTTTTTAGAATACTATTCCCTTTAACTTTAAAAAGTCTATACTGAAACCAAGCCTGGTGCCACATATCTTTGATCAGATCTCTTGAGTTCGAGGGCAGCCTGGTCTACAGAACTAGTCAAGGACAGCTAGGCATACACAGAGGAAACCCTATCTCAAACAACAACAATAACAAGTCTATACTGAGACAAGATATCCTTACAAACATCAATTGTAGAATTATCCTTCCCAGCCTTTTGCTTGTTGTATGCATGCTGTTTAAATGTACACATGTTCAGGCATGTTTGTGGATGTATGTAGTGACCAGAGGTCAACACTGGGAGTCTTTTTCAATCCCTTTCCACCTATTTTTATAAAATTTTGAAATTAAAATATAATTATATCATGTTCTCTTTCCCTTCCCTCCCCTGGCACTCTCTTGAGGTCATGACTTTCTTTTCTTTAATTGTTGTTACATGCACCCATGCACATAAATATGTAACTTACTCAGCTCATGTTTGTTTTCAGGGCTGGTCACTTGGTATTTATTGGACAACTAATTAGGTTGTTCCCTGAGGAAGACAATTTCCCCTCCGTCAGCATTCTTTAGTTGCTATAGTTCTCTGTCTATGGGTGAGGCCCCATAAGACTCCTCCCTTCCATATTCTCCTGTCTATTGGTGGCACACTATTTCAGACCATGATTATCTTGTTTGTTAGAACAGTGTCTCTTACTAATCCTGAGTTCACTTCATTAACTATACTAGCTGGTCAGCAAACTCTGGGACCCATTTGTCTTACACTTCACTCTAGATAAACATCAGGTCCTCATGCTGGTGTAGTAAGCACTAACCCCCTCCTCAGACTAGTCCGTAGCCTTCCTTCATAACCATAAACCTTCTAACATTTACACCTGCTCTGTCTAAAAATACTTACTCTCCCATCACCATGAATAATCCATTAATAAATTTCAAAGGACTCTGGAAAAACCAGGCCATCGAATCACCTTTACTTAGAGGCCAGTATGCGCATACCCAAGACAATGGGAACTATGTCCCTGAAAGTTGGCTGTTCCCTGCTACCAGATCCAGTTCCTGTCTTGAACACAGGTGAGAAGAACACAGACAATCTGCATGGGTAATCTTTACTGCTAGATAAGTGAAATTCTAGTTCTCTCAGCACCCTTTGCTAAGGGCAAAGTCTCTTGAATTTATGGCTTAAAAGAATTAAACCAACAGAAACAAAATAAAAGGATGTAGTCCAAAAGAGTTGTAAGGAAAACACAATTGTTAAGTTGTTTTTTGAGACAAGGTTTCTCTGTGTAGCCTTGGCTGTCCTGGAACTCACTCTGTAGACCAGACTGGTCTTGAGTTCAGAGAAATCCACCTGCCTCTGCCTCCCAGTGCTGGGACTAAAGGCATATGCCACCACTGTCCAACTGTTGAGTTTTATACCTAAGCAATACTCAAAAATCTTTGGATGCTTTTTTTGCCATGCTGAACACAGCACATGACAGGAAATCCTTCGGTGATCACTAAGTTTATGGACCCAATAATTCTAAAAATGTACTATCTCCATTGTAAGCAACTAACAATTCTAAATCTTGGTTTTCTAAATCTTGGTTTTCAAAAGACTTTCAAGGTATCCATTTAGATGAATATACAAAACTGAATAAGACTTTTATTAAAAGAAAAAGCCATGTTTTGAAAACCATGCATAAAGAGGAAAGAGGCAGACAAAAGGAGAATTAACAGAAATGCCCAAGAAGGAAGCTCGTGTGTGACACATCAAAGATCAGTAGTGCCTTCCAAATGCCATTTGGTTTCTTCATAAATCAGCAAACATTCTAAAAAGGAGCCTCTGAAAGTTCTGATCATTGAAGAAACACATTCTTTCTGAAATAAAAATCCCATAAGGCATCACTTATTCATACTAATTACAATGTATTCTAATTTTTCAAATGCTGGTGATGACATGCTAAGTTGATCTCACAGCTTACCAGTGACTCACACCCCAATGCTGAGAGCCCTTCTTTCTAGATGAATAATATTTCAGAACACAGAAAAAGTTGCCAAACTCTGATTTGGATTAATCACACACTGAGAGCATTTCAGAGTGATCTGAAATATAGGTCAAATACACAAAAAACTAAACTCTCCATTAAGAAGAATAAGTTTCAAACTATGAGGAGCAGCTCAGAGCAAACGAGGAAGAGAAAATCCTTGGGTGAGCAGAAGAGCTCTTTCTACTCACCCTCACCCCCAAAGCTGTGAATAGAAAGTAGTCAGTCTTTCCCTAGCACTGGAACAAATGATCCAACCTGTAGTCTTTTATGTGGCACCCTGTTCCTAATCTGGTCTTTGATGAAAAGTTTGGATTAGCCCTACAGAATGAGGAGGTAGTCTCTGAACCGGTGAGCATTGGTACTGGCACAGGCTAGCTTCCTATGCAAACCCAGGTCAGATGGGGAAAGGCCTCCTCCTGTCTTTTGCTAGCATTTAAATAAGGAACACCCATAGGAAACATCCTGAGACAGAAAGAAAAGTACTCTAAAATGGTCAGTGATTTTTAGCAAACCACCATTCTTACCACGGTCTCAAATATTAATAAATTTCTAAATCTTGGTTTTCAAAAGACTTTCAAGGTATCCATTTAGATGAATATACAAAACTGAATAAGACTTTTATTAAAAGAAAGCCATGTTTTGAAAACCATGCATAAAGAGTAAAGAACAAGAGACAGACAAAAGGAGAAAAACTTAAGCTCTACATTAAGCTTAAGTAATCCAAAGTAAGGAGAATAATGGGCCTAATGATTATAGACATGTAACTGAAGAGATCAATTCAGAAGAACCAGAAAGGAGAAGGATGGGACCTCAAGGCAAGTAATATCTAGTCGGTAAAATACAATCAAACACCTTCCAACAGTTCTATACTAGATAAGCAAGACTTCTTATACAGGTAAAAGGTAAAACAGGTAACTGCAAAATCTCTGCCATCCAACTCAGCAAATCTGTAATTATCAGCTTAAGTCACAATGTCAAACAACTGGGGGGTATGAGACAGTCAAATGCTTTTCTTGGTACCTGGAAGATAATCTGGCCAACCAACACACATGCACCAGATCATGCATCCCTCCTTCCCAGCTGGTAGCTACCCCATGAAGAAAAAAGCAGGTTGATTTTTCAAACTGAAAATAGTTTTACAGGTACATGTCAATATCAAAGTTTCAATACGTGTGTATGCAGTTACAACAAAGCTTTACTTAATTATGCTGTTTAAAAATATATATATCAGCACTGGGGCTGAGGTAAAGATTAGGAGAAGAGTGCCTGCCTGGCATGCAAAGCTTTGGGTTCTGTCCACAGTACAAGGCAGGAAAGTGACAAACTCTAACTGATTTCCCATTTATTTTTTTAAAAACCTTTAAATCCTACTTTATTAGAATGACCACGAGCTGCACAGTGTTTCCTAGGTTTCTCCGCGACCTTGCTTTTCCACCGTATTCAAGCTTGAGTGCACTGCTCTCCTTTCCTTAAGTCAGCAATCAGGACAGAGTACTGTAACACAGCTTTCAAGGGCACTGGATCTTTCTGTTGCTCCTCAAATAACCTTTACTGCATTGAGGAATATATCTTTCCCTTAACAACTTCAGTTACAGCCTAAAAAAAAATCTCTGCGGATTCCTTAACGATTTCATTTCCTTCTTCCCGTTAGCTAAGGACATTCACTTCTAGGCTTCACCCTCTATTTTGTAGGGACAGAATCCATGTTCCTCTCTCGTTTCTTACCATGAAGCTATCTGAAACAAAACCCAGGAACTGTAAAGGGACGGAGGGAGCACCAGGCTACTCACATCAGATTTCGAAGACATGTTCTCCTCCACGTCTGAGTCGTTGGGATCCACAATGTCATCAAACGGTGGCAATGTCGACTTCTTCTTCTCCGAAGTCTCACTCTCAACTTTGACCTTTCCCGTCTTGATATGAGATTTATCTTTTATCTGTTTTTTGTCAGCAGAACAAGTGAGTATCAGTGGGGGCGCGCTAGAAAAACTTTTAAATAAAGCCTCCGAGCTACTCTTTTTCCTTTTTTTGGCTGAGAGTTCTTCAGAATCTGAAACAGGGGGCCTTTTGCTAGTCGCCTTCTTATCCTGCTGTCCACTGGTGACGGTGAGTAAGTTACTGTCTGCTTTTGGCTCTTTCGACATGGGTTTAGGTTCCTTGAAGGCCATCTTAGGAACTATTTTTTCTTCTTTCAGTGGTTTGTTTTCTTTGGGTTTCTTGGAGGAGTCTTTGGAAGATTTGTTGTGATCCCTGGAAGGTTCTTTGAAGGCACTTTTATGTTCTCTGGAGTCCTTAGAAGGTTTTTCCTTGTGCTCCTTCATTAATTTGTGAGGCTTTGAAAAACTGGTACTACTGCTGCTACTGCTGCTGCTGCTGCTGCTGCTGCTGCTGCTACTGCTGCTGCTGCTGCTGCTGCTACTACTACTGCTGCTGCTGCTGCTGCTACTGCTGCTGCTGCTGCTGCTACTGCTGGTATGAATGCTCCTGTTAGGGTCCTGGAAAAAGGAAAAAAAAAAATCAAGCTCTCGAAACAAAATAGGTACAAAGAAATCTAAGACAGTGGTCCTCAACCTTCCTAATGTTGGGACCCTTTAAAACAGTTCCTCATGCTGTGGTGACCCCAACCATAAAATTATTCCATTGCTACATCATAACTGTAATTTTGTCACTGTTAATGCAAATTTCTGAGATGCAATGCCCCTCCCAATGGGCCTTCACTAACAAGCTGGGGACTGATGATCTAAAGTCAACTTCTGTGAGCTCCAGCTACATAAAGTGCCCCCTACCTCTTTGTTCTCAAACCATTCCTAAAATGTCCCAAATATTTTAACTTCAGTTCAACAGGTGGAAATAATGTATGTAAAAACCAGGGGGAAAGGTTACTATGATCAGAGAATTAAATGAGACAAATTGTCTTCTCAATCACTAGAAGGATTTAATCATTTAAAACATTTATATTCAGCAAATGCTAACAATAAACTTGTGCTAGAAGTTACAAAAAATTAATAGCACATAGTCCCACTATAAATAGCTATGGCATATCTATGATTGATGGGTATTAAAAGCACCACCTATGAAGTAACAAACTTCATAAAACAAGGGGGCTATTTAGTTCTGCCAAGAGCATAGAGAAAAGAATACATCCGAATTCCAAGGCAACTCCACATGTGAACCACTGCTGTTAGAAACAGAGTGGTTGGCACTGATTGACCAAAATCAATAAACTCAATAAACTGAAACAAGAAGGAAACAAAACACAGACTTAATTCGAATAGCAGCATCTAGCCAAAGCATGAGCCCTAGACAGGAGAAAAGCAGTTGAGATAACACAATGAAGCCAGGTTACACGAAACCCTAAACACTTCTGCCACACAAAGAACCATGAAGCCACCAAGAGAAATAATTCAGAGTGCAAGTGAAAACTCATTTTGAAGCCAGGTTTTTCATCAGTTGAAGAATATCTTTCTATCGCTCAGAACAAGAGAAAAGCGGCAGAAAGTAATAGAACACATCAAAGGCCTCAACTACCAAATGAACAGGATCTTCAGCAATCCCTGCTCTACAATCCTGAGAAGGAGCAACCATTCCTATTTTATTTTAAATGTGACCAGTTTTCCTTCTCATCATAACACCTGAAAAGATACAACCTGAGCTGGAGAGATGGCTCAGAAGTTAGCGGACTTGGGTTCGGTTCCTAGCATCCACATAGTGGCTCACAACCCCCTATAACTCCAGTTCCAGAGAATCTGATGCCCTCTTCTGGTGCCCACAGACACTGTACACACATGATGCAAAACCACATGTTCAGGAAGAAAACATCCAAATAAATAAAATTTAAAATATATACACACAAACACCCACATATGCATAAAACCTCTACACAATCTATTTACAAGTAAAATCTAAGTCTATACTTACCATATTTGTGAATCTTTACTATTAATAGCAAAAATAAGAAACAACAGTCGATCCTGGCCAGGAAAAATGCACATCAATACTAAAAGAATAGTTCTTTCATGTTCACTTCAACCTCCTAATGGAACCAAAGACAAATTCCAATCAGAATTTCCACCTTCAGGTTCATGTTCCTTCACTTCTAACTCACTTATGCCCAATGCTGTAAAACCCATCCAATAGTCCTTAAATATCTGGGATGACAAAAGAAAGAGAATGTATGTAGGGACTTTCAACAAAATGAGCTGTCTTCTATTTATTGCATCTATAGGAGGAGTGAAGTGGGTTCATTGATACACATCAGAAAACAGTACCCTAGGTGCAAATCAATGTTTTATGCCAGTGGGAACATGTATTTTTGTTTCCTACAAAATCAACTGTCCTCTATGTATTGAAAAATAGTTCAAATTATCCTTTCTCTGAAATGAGCATTTGGTTTCAAAATTACAAAATGGATAATAAAAAAAATAAAGTCTTTTTACCAAGCAAAGACTTGTTTTTATACTTCAAACTAGCTAAATAACTCTTGACAAAGCATTTTAATCTGAGACTTTAAAACATGCTACTAAATATAGAATTCACATTACTGAAACTTTGTTATTTAATAAATTCTATTACAGGACATTTCCTGGCATGCTAAGCAATACTATGAATAATTAAAATAACATATAATGGACAAACTAAATTAAGGAAGAACATTTTCAAATCTAATATCCTTGACTCACTGAATGTTGGCAATTTGCAATCAGTTCACTAATAATATTGCAGAACACACAAGCATTGATACTAAACATTAGATCTATATGGAGTATTACACATATTTTAAAGATATAGGTTTTTAAACTATCAGTTATATTTCTAATGTTACATAGTAAAAACCAATAAACATCAGGAGGTGGGGGGGGAACCTCTAAAGGGGAACTTAAATTATTTATTAATAAAATCTTTCTGTAGAACAGGGATTCTTAATAAAGTACACAGTGGTGGGTCAGAGATGGCTCAGCAAGTAAAAGTGCTTGCTGTCAGGCCCAGCAACCTGCATTTGATCCCCAGGACCAACATGGTAGAAAGACAAAAACAGACATACACCAGGAGCCTTCTGACCTCCACAGGTGATGCACACATACACACACATATATACATACATACACATGTCCTCTGACCTCCACAGGTGATGCATGTACACATGCATATACATATACACATATACACACGTCCTCTGACCTACAAAGATGATGCACACATAGACCCATACACAAAATGGAATACAAATTTATAATCACAATACACAGTAATGCTAGATACCAATTTTTATATGATAGAAAAGTATGTTTTTGTCTTCTTCCCATCCATATAAGACTAGGTAAGAAATACAGAAATATACTTGAGCTAGTCTTGGCATTTAGTGCCCTCTTTATCGACTCAAAAAAGCAAATGGGTTCACTAATCTTGCTGTTTCTCCCTATATCAATATCACTTACTAACCTTTCTTGGGTGTGACAGCAAAGGTCAGAGTTCTCAGTACTTAGGAGGACAGGCATATCTCGGTGAGTCTAAAGTCAGCCTAGTCTTCACCTACAAGTTCAAGACCTGCCAGGGCTACATAATGAGGCCCTGTCTTGAAAAAAATCAAATGAGGACTGTAAAGATGGCTCTGTGGTTAAGAGCAGATGCTGCTCTTGCAGAAGATGGGAGATTGATTCCCAACACCTACGTGGCAGCTCACAGCGATTCACAATGGTTCACACTACACTTCTACAGAACCCGACAAGCTCTTCTGCTTCCCACAGGCACTGCTTGTCCCGGCGCATAGACATGCACACACACAAAATACTCCAACTTATAAAATAAATAAATCTTAAAAAAATCAAGTGAAATAATTACTTCTAAATGCCTTCTTTGTGCAAAAAGTCAAATTGAAGACAAATACTTTCCATAGCAATGTCCATAGCAAAATTCAGAAGGTACCAAAAGCGCAGAGGTAGTCTCCCAACACACAAGAGAAGCCTTTTCTGTAGCTTGGGCTGGTAGCAAATGGCAGTTTAAATACATGTCATCAGACTCTACAATCCTACACAGAATAAATGAAAAGCAGTAGCTTAGACACACAAGCATCCAACTGCCACTGACACAGAATAGAAGCTGATCTACCTCATATATATGGAATTCAGTCAGGTTTTAAAAAACTGTTTCTGAATCATTAACCTCAGCCTTAAATGCTACTGAGCAGCGCAGACTAATTACCATTCTAGGTGAAGCTTACACGTGTTGTATAATTCAAATCTCTTTGCCTAAAGGTGATGAAGAGCAACCGAGTATCGAGTAATCCAAAGAGGGCACGTGCATAATTCAAATCCCAAATATGGAAAGCTAATGACTATTTAAACATGAATACACATGCATCTGCACTAACTTTGCAACCTGAGAGGCTAAGGTGCAGCATTTTCATCCGTGCAGTTCGACTGAACGCCTCTTTGTTTTAATTTTCTGGGGCAGAATGGTCTCTTTAGTGTGCAATTCCATCTAATGGGACTTGTCTGTAACTCTAGCAGATAGCCTGAGAAGGAGGTTGTGAGAAAAGAACCGGACATAGAAGGGCTTTCTGATTATGGGTGGCTTTCATTTCCCTGTCTTCTTTCTACTGACAACTCAAAGCTGGTTCTTCTCTTCCCATTTTCCCCCTCGGGCTTTCTTCTGTTTTGCTCTAACTGGTCTTCTACACTGTGGGAGATTTTCAGATTGATGGAACTTGAATTAGACAAATAAAGATGACCAGATGTTTACTGATCAAAATCAGTAAATTATCCTGGGTGAGTTTGTTTGTCCAAACCAGGATATTTCTTACAACTTGCATGTACTTCAAGTTGTACATATGAAGGGGTAAGGTAAACCATGATATTCAAAACTAAGCTTCCAAAAAGACAGCAAACAATGAAGAGGATACCGATTGAGAATATGAATAAAATATAAAAATTAATATTCTGTAAGGGGGAAGGCCTTGGATTTGATCTACCTTTCATATTTCAATTTAAAGCGCAACCAACCCAATTGATTCTTCTTAAGCCAGTGAGCTCTGGAGGCAGAAGGCAGAGGAGCCTGAAGGATGGGCCATAGTTTGCGGGACTCTTGTGAGAAAGGGCTAGCACAGGACCTCCTTAGCTTCAAGGGTTTAGCATTCAGGTAACTGCTTGGCGGGGCTAGCCTCTGGCCTCCAGAATACCCAGTAGGATGGGGAGTCCACTGTATTCCTGGGGCTAAGGAATGCAAGGAAAGCAAAGAGATGCACAAAGATATAGATAGGAAAGTGTAAACACGTGTGCTGCTGCCATGTGCACTCAAGTGCCCGCACCTCTCGTCCCTTACTCGAGCCCCAATGCACAGCTAGGAAGTGGGAGAACTAGGGAGTGAAAACCTTATAGACGATCTGGAGTAGACAGATAAAGTATTGACATTAAAAACACAATTAAGTTAAGGATAACCAAGACTAATACAAAAAGTAATAATTTCTAAAGCTTTTAAAATTAGGTTAAAACTGAAAATTAAAATTATCCACCTGAATAATTCACTATGGCAAGGGCAAGGAAAGAAACACAAGAACCAGTGACAGGAAAGAAGGGTTAGAAGAAAGCCCACAGCAAAGTAACAACACAAGAAGTGAATGATAGGAAATAAGAGACTTGAAGGGCTGGAGAGATGGCTCAGTAGTTAAGAACACCAAATGCTCTTCCAGAGGTCCTGAGTTCAATTTCAAGCAACCACATGGTGGCTCACAACCATCTGTATTGAGGTCTGGTGCCCTCTTCTGGTGTGCTATTCTTCTGAAGAGAGCTATGGTGGTATATTGATATGTATAAAACACATAAATAAATCTGAGAGAGAGAGAAAGAGAGAGAGACAGAGACAGACAGACAGACAAATACACACCTGAAGAACAGAAGGGGCAACCTATCGAGCCACGGGACAAGTTCTAGAAGAGTCTACAGAAGGAAGAGAGTGGCACAGAAGTTTTAAGAAGTAAAGAAAAGTCTGCATCCTAAGCTAACAGGTTCCCCAACATCCCCAGGAAATGAGTGATGAGACACACCTACATATGCTAGCTGAGATTTCTAAAGTTCGTGGATGTGCAGCTGGAGAGACAGCTCAGTGGTTAGGAGCCTGAACTGTCCTTCCACAAGTTCTGAGTTTGGTTCCTGACATGCACGTCAGGAGGCTCACAACTACTCACAATTAACTGTAATTCCAGCTCCGGGACACCTGATGCCTTCTTCTGGCCTTTGTAGTCAAATGTACTCACATGCACACAGAATATTTAAAAACATAGAAAAATCTTAACAGTTCAAGCATTAAAGAACTGGCAAGTTACCAAAGATAATTATTACTTAAAAGTAAGATGAATCTACTAAAATTAGAATTCTTATTTGTAGCACAAGTATGTAGAACAATAAAAATACCATGTAGATGACTGGGAGGGAAAATCCACAACCACCACAAAACAAAACAGAATCTACCCTTTATTAATCTTAGTTAATACTGACGTTTATGTATATTACATTTTTCTCTAAACACACATACACCTGTGATAGTTTATAAATTAGCTATAGTATGAGAATAATAACTGTTGACTATAAGATTATAATATATACCAAAATAAATTTAAAGTTTTATTTATTTCTAGAAATTTTCATTTATAATAGATTTATACCTCGGTTCACTGCAGATAACCACAAAAAGTAGACTTATAGATAGTAGAGGAAGGCTACATATGCAAATATCACATACACAGGCAGTGTGAAAGAAGAATCTGCCAATATTTAGTGAACAGAACCTCTACACAGGGGAAGATAGCAATGGGCAAACACAAGAGTGTAATCTTTGCAATCTAAAAGGAACTAAACCTAAACAGATGATAAGCCATATGAACACATGGATTATTGACACAGAAGAGGTATGGCAGAAACCTAAATCCACAAAACTAAATTATACACACAGAAGTTTATGAATGACAGGGAGAAACAAAAAGATAGTGAATTTTCTGTTATGAAAGTAGAAGAAAACATTATAATAAGGTATTGAAAGGGACCACTGCCAATAATCACAGGGGAAAGTACAGAAGTATCACATCAAATAGCAGAAAGTACGGTCATTTTAAAATATAAGCAGAATTAAGGAAATTAAAATATTAGCAAGTATAAACAATGCACAGAGAATCACTCAGAATCAAACCTGCAGGACTGAATTACTTCTTCCACTGACATTAAGTGAGACAGGGCTAAGGTCACATACAGACTGTGCATTATTTGATTACAAAAAAAAGGGGGGGGGGGCGGTTAAAACAACCGGATGAGCATGAGACATCAGCTCAGTACAAGTAAGAGAAAGCATCAGGCTGTGTTAGTATCAAGCAAAGTGGAATTTAATATGGTAAGGCAGAAAATGCATTAACAGCTAGTGGAACTTCCAAATAAGGAAAGTAATTTAAACACTGAGTCTAACAAGAGCCAATAGGGTTCAAAATTTAGCATTTACCAGTGGGTGGGGAGGGGCCTAAAAGAACATGGCTCACCTGGAGGAGGTCATTTGAGAATAGCAACTGGAGTCTTTCCTTCAGCTACAATCTGAGTGGCCAAAATGCAAAAAGAACATGAAAGGTAGGTCTGCCATGAAGGGTTCTACTTGCTTTGACATTTAAATAGTGTTCTACTTTTCAAGTTTAAACTCAACCAGTAGCAAAACCCTACTGTATAGATATCATGGAAAGCAAACAAATCCAGCAAGTCAGCCTTTTCTAAATTTGATTGGGAAAGACGACCGGCAGCTTCGTAGAATGCCTTAAACCTCTCAAGTTTCCCGCATTTGTAAGATACCCAGGCAGTCCAGATATAGCACATCTATAGAAATGTAGATGTCAGAACTTTGCACAAACAATGTAAGATGCTGCAATCATCCTATTGGTTACCCACGAACCAGCATGCAACGTGAGAAGGAGGAAATGATGCTGACTGTCCAGAGAGAGAATCTAGAGAAGACAGACTCCCCTCAGCTACCTTGACTGAGTATATTATAGCAGCCTGACTTGAGAGTAGCCACGAAGAATGACTATGTGGGAAGCAAGGAGATGAGGAATTTAAAGAGTCCTCCATCCAAACTGCTCACTTTAGGAAGATTAAACGGTGGTAATGTGAGAGAGGTTAAAATGGGCAGAGGGAAAGGAAAGAAAGCCACTCAGAGTACTGTGTTGTGGAGACAGGAGTTGAAGTGGCAGTGGTGACAACTTACTGAATGAATGCTTATTAGGCCAGCCTCTAAATGGGGAAACTGAGACACAGATACAAATGTACCCAAAGAGACATATATGCATGCGCGCACACACACACACACACACACACACACACACACACACACACACAGAGAGAGAGAGAGAGAGAGAGAGAGAGAGAGAGAGAGAGAGAGAGAGAGAGACAATTAATGGTGGAACTAAATTAAAGTCCAAGTATCAGACTCTAGTGTCTGTAGTCTTAACTACTGTATTTCAGTGGACTCCACAATAAATCCATTGATTAAAAAACAAAACAAACAGACACACACACACACACACACACACACACCTACCTGTCGGCCTTGACCTGAACAATAAATATAAGGATGGGAATAAACATGTAAGAGCTCAGTGTCTGAAACAATGGTGAACTCCTCTGTAGTGCCATCAGAATCATCAATAAAGAAATGTTTACTTCCAGGAGAGGAGTAGACTGCAGGTGTTTTTTGTTTGTTTGTTTGTTTTGGTAGAAATCAGAGACAGTTCTTCTATATACTTTGAGAATGTTGAATTTGGATCATTTAGTGCCAAATATTTTAAGGCTAACAGACTTAGTAGAAGAGTTGTATTTAGTAGGCTTATGTGATACTTCTTGCCTTGCAACTAAGTACACAATTAAAATCCTGTAAGTTGGATGAATTAACATTTCATAGTACTCAAATCGAACACTAAATAGCCATCTCCAAAAATGTAAGGTAACTAGAGCATCCTACAAGATCCCATATAAGAAGTGATTGAAAAGACAGGAATTTGAAAGATTTAGCTCGAAAAACAAAATGGCAATGGAAAACACAAGGAATTTTAAAGCCACAGAAGTAAATGCCTATAAAAATATTTCAAATTGAAAATATTTCATATATTTCAATTTGATCTCTCTCTCTCTCTCTCTGTGTGTGTGTGTGTGTGTGTGTAAAAGCTTCATAGATCTAATTCCCCCAAATCTTAAATCATAAATGCTCTGAAACCAGAAAGGTTTTGACCTTCACGTGAGGGAGTTCTGAGCATTAACTTGACACTGCAAGTGGAAGATTCCAAATAAATTATAGGAATTTATAATAACTCAAAGTAACTAAAAAAAATTGTTTAGTGTAAGAAAGTCACATTTCAGGACTTAAGAGATGCCTCAGTTCAATAAAGTTTCTGCTCAACAACCGCAGAGACCTGATTCGGAGCCGCAGAGTCTAGGTGAAAGGCCAGGTACGGTGAAGCACGCCTGTGAGCTCAGCACTGGGAGATGGAGCCAGGTGGTCCTAGAAGCTCACTGGTCACCTATCTTCAGGTTCAGTGAGAAAGTCCGTCTTTAAAACTTAGGTAGAAAGCTATAGAGGAAGACACCTCACACTGATATCTAGCATGCAGGGGCCCGGGTGGGGGTGACACAGCCTGAGCCTGTAAGAAGTAAGGGAGAACTGTAGGAATCAAATGTCTACAGAAGAGAGACAGAGCAAGGATCTAAAATGTAAGTGTGAATCACAACCAAGCCTGAAAAGTGGGACTCCCCAAGAACACACCCTTACTTAGGTCTGTATCTCTCAGGACCCAACATGGGACCTACAGAAATCTGCTCAAGCCTTTATAAATTTAACAGAGGGAACATTCCAAAAGGTTATCTAAATACAATATAAACACACAGTTTTTAAAATACCCTAAATACAAAACAGTCACGCTTATCTGAGATAAAGGGGACATAAGAATTCCATATATGTAACTTTATATAATAAAAATTAAAGAACTATTTAAATGCCCAAACAATAAGAAATATGTAAAAATGAGCACAAAACAGAAATAAAAAAAATTATAGTTGAAAATAGTAACTCATGGCAAACTGTACACAACTAACAGGATTAGTAACTAAAAGACAGATAGGAAAACCTGTCAGAAAACACACACTGATATATAAAAACTGAAATTAAATAAGCTCTTAAAATATCTGGAGAACGAAATAAAAGGAACAAGAGTCTGAGCAAATACCCAGCAGAAATAAAAATATAAAATATTTCAATGATGAAAGATTTTCCAAAACAATAAATACCACAAATCCACAGAAATAGTAATGTCAAAATAATAATATATACAAAAGGGATTCACTCTTAGACCCATTCCATTACTAATATTCTGCTATGGGAACATAGCAAAAACTGACTCTTAATGACATTCTCCTGTTCCCACACATTAGTGCCACACCCACTCTTATCAGAGAAGCAGACACAGAAACCCACAACTGGACAGTGTGCAGAGAGTAGAGACTTTGGAGCACTCTGTCATCCCCACCTCTGCCAGTACCACCCAAGGCTCCAGGATCAATGCAGAAGAGGAGGTAAAATGATTATAAGGGTCAGAGGGCTAAAGAAGATGGAGGGACTCCAGGGACACACTGACTTCCAGACAGAACAGTACTGACATGCGATGAACTCACAGAGACTGTGGCAGAACCCACAAGACCTGTGCCGGCTCAATTCAGACGGGGTCCCGACACTAAGAAGGGAAAGTGGACACAGTATCGAGCCCCTAAAGAAGAAGATGGTATCTGCAATTGATACCTGCAGGGAAAGGTGAAATAAGTTTTCCCCAATGAAGTAGTCATGAATATATCAACTACATGCCAGGGCAGGCATCATGCCCAGAAGTAGTTCGCAATACAAAACAAACGCAGTGGTATTTTGTGTAGAGATTTTGTTTTGCCATATTTTTGTCTTGTTGATCTTTTGCTCGATTGTTCTCATTTTCATTTTTGTGAAGTTTTGGAATCTTTTTTTTTTTTGAAAGAGAAAGAAAAAATGTAAAGTTGGGAGGGTAGGGAAGTGTGGAGGAACCAGGAGGAGTTGCAGGAGGTAAAAACAAACTTTTTATAACAACTGAGAAAGACAAATGAGAGAAAAGGCAAATCAGCAATGGGAAATTTAAAAGGGATAAATACACCTGAAAACACAACACAGATAAATCAGGAAACAAGAATTTTATTTTAACAAATTTAAAGGTAAATTTTTAAGGAAGTGTGACTTTCAAAATTGATTCCTACCCATCCTAAAATAGTAATCGGAAATGGAACTTTATTAATATCAGGGAAGTAGCTTAACCTTCCTACAGACACAACACTGGGACCAAGGATTTTAGAAACAAGTTCTTGAAAAAAAATTTGAATTGTACAGAAAGTCTCCCATAAGTAGAGGAGAGAAAACACAATTTGATACAGTTAACATTATTAAAGCAACAATGTAAGCCAAGAATGTAAAATAGACTAATCTAAGTCAATAATGAGTTATTGATAATATATCAAGATGAAAAATTGAATAGAGTAGCATAATCAACCCAACTGCAGTGAGGACAAACTCCTAAGGAAGCAATCTATGCTTAATTCAAGAACTCAAGAGCACTTTACCAGGACAAAATGCCTGTGAAAGATCACAGTAACAGACAGAAGAAGAACAAAAACATCAAGCTATCTTAAGTAATACTGAAAAGTTGTCTAATGAAATCAAAATCCATCCATGAATTTTAAAAAAAAGTTTCTTAATTTGATATGAACTGACATTCTCTAAAGATGCAACATCCACGTTAAAATCATCCAGCTGCTTGCTCTTGGCTGACTGGACCACTGTGAGTAAGCAGAAGTGGAATGTGGTATACAGCCAGAGCCAAAATCATCCTGAGCTTTATTTGACCCTTTGAAAGCCAGATACCCCAACTTTTGTAGCTGACCCAACAGTCTCATTCCTAATAGATGCACATCTCAGAACAAACCATTAAGATCAGCAGATCTCTTGCCTCTACCAATCCTAAAGGTAAGAATATTAAAAGATCATGCCAGAAGCCAATGAAAGAGATTGTCTTGGTTCACCATTTCTCCTATCTACCTCATGCACCCACCAATGGAACTACCAATGTGTTTACTTATGACTTTCTCTTGTTCTGGAACTATAAAAATTCATGTAATAGCTTGCATAGTAGAACATATCAAAATAACTTGAATCTATGTTTTAGGACTAAAGACACTCACATTTGGCTAAGAAAGAAAGATTTTCTTGCCATTAAAATGGAGTTATTACTTTATTCCCCTTCTGACAAGAGCAGTTACAAAAATCCCATGCAAACAACACTTCCAACAGCAAATCATTAGAACTGGTCGTCTTATAACCAGAAACGTAAGTTTGTTAGTGGTGTTTCTGCTGACACCTGATCAGACAGCACAGAGGACAGCTGACAGAAAGACAAATATTCACATGTCTATCCACACAGAAATAGCCATCAGCTGAAAAGAAGAAATTAATGGAATTATTAAGTTTAAAAAGACAACCAGAATATCAGATGCAAAGATGAACTGCTTGTTTGTATGTCAGTAGCAATAAACATATGAACCACAGGAGTGGGGTTAACCAGACAGACAGCGAGGAGCGCTCAGAGGCACTGGTGGTAACTGAGCAACTGCACTCAAACAGAGAAGGTGGGTCTCCCTGCACAAGACCTACATCAGACCAAGCCTGTGACCTTTCCACATGGCAGGCAGCTCGCCAGTCTCTGAGCAGCTTGAATGTTGCTAGTGGTAGGGGATCATCTTCTCCAGTGCTATAACTACTGCCATACTACAACACATAACCCCTTACCCTTGCTCATGGAAGCAAGCGTAATTAAACTCAGAGGGGAAGCAAGAGATAGCCAGAGAAAGAGAAGGGAAAAAGAGACAGATAAAGAGAGATAGGTAAAAAGAGAAGGAGAAAGAGTAATAAAGATGTGTGAGAGACAGGGAGGCAGGCAGGCAGGCAGGCAGGCAGACAGACAGACAGAACTTTAATCCTAACATTCAGAAGGCAGATCTCTAGGCCACCCTGGTCTACATAGTGAATTCCAGAATAGCCAAACCTACACAGTGAGACCTTAACAATGATTGGAAGGGAGAGAGGGAGGGAGAGAGGGAATTCCAAGTGACCTCTATGGAAGAAAGGGTCCAAAGCAAGTTTAAGGGGTTAAGAGAGGGAGATGGGTGTGACCACAAGCACAGTACATACATGCATGGAACTGTCAGAGATTAAATGTTTATTTCGTAGAACAAAATAACTACCTCTCCCCTCCTCGGCCCCAATTAGTACCTAGAAATCAAACTTACAAGCAGAAAGATCTTTCCCTAAATTTTATTAACACTTTAGATGTACTGAAAAGGGCCCAGATAAACGATAGGTTAGGTTCATGGATGAGGCTATCCAGTCAGCTGTGGATTCAGTGCAATTTCAATACAAACCCTACCAGTTTTCCCAAGAACTTAAAATGATCTTAAAACTTAGGTATAGAAAACTAATTGTAGGCCGGGCAGTGGTGGCGCACGCCTTTAATCCCAGCACTTGGGAGGCAGAGGCAGGTGGATTTCTGAGTTCAAGGCCAGCCTGGTCTACAGAGTGAGTTCCAGGACAGCCAGGGCTACACAGAGAAACCCTGTCTCAAAAAACCAAAAAAAGAAAAAAAAAAAGAAAAAAAGAAAACTAATTGTATAGTAAAAATTGTAAGCAGCCTTATAAACTGTCCCTCATTCTAACACTGTTGCTAAGTGCTAAAAACACAAACAGACTGACCAATGGGGGAACTTTCTCCAAGAGACTTACAATTGCAGGAAATCAAGCATCTGACAGAAGAGATTGTTGGGGAAAGTGCAGACAACTCAGGAAAAAAAATGTAAATTAAATTCTTAGCTCATACCTTCCATGAGGTGAATTCTAGATGTTTGAAAATATTTCAGTATTAGACAAAAATGCTACTTGGAAAAGAACAGGCAATCCACTATATGTTGAACAAATACGTATTTGCATAACATTCTAAAGCCAGAAGAAAAAGAGCTCAATTGTATAGTGTTATTGCAGTTCTGACAGGAATTTAAAGAGATGTAGATGCTTGGTTGTAATGTTTCCGAGGGGACTGGAAAGTCGGCTCAATAGTAAGAGCATTTACGGCTTTTTTGTTGGGTTGTTTGCTTGTTTTTTCTTCCCCCTGAGACAGGGTTTCTCTGTATAGCCCTGGCTTACCTGGAATTCACTCTGTAGACCAGGCTGGCCTCAAACTCAGAAATCCTCCTGCCTCTGCCTCCCAAGTGCTGGGATTAAAAGTGTGCACCACCACTGACCAGCAAATTTACTGCTTTTGCAAAAGAACTAAGTTTGACTCCCAGCACCTATAGGAGGCAGCTCACAGAAGCCTGTATGTCTAGCTTCAGGAGTCTGCTACCCTCTTCTGGCCTCTGCAGACACGTGCACTCACGTGCATAAAGCCACACTCACACATGCACATGTTCATGTATTTCTGTTAAAATGTGTCTCTCTGTGTGTGTCTCTGTCTCTCTCTCTCTCTGTGTGTGTGTGTGTGTCTGTCTGTCTGTCTGTCTATCTATCTATCTATCTATCTATGAATGAATGACAGGAGAGATGGCTCAATTGCTAAAAAAAAGTACCTGCTACACTTCCAGATGACCCAAGTTTGATTGCCAGAACTCATAAAGCATGGTTCATTGTTCTGTGACTCCAGCTCCAATGCTCTCCTCTGGCCTCCACAGTCAATGTACATACATACACACACACACACACACACACACAGAGAGAGAGAGAGAGAGAGAGAGAGAGAGTCATATGTGCAAACTTAACACCCGTATACATAAAATAAACATTTAAAAAATTTATAGCAGAGCCAATCATGGTGGCTTAAACCTATTTAAAAAAAAAAAAAAAGAACAAAAAGAACAAAACCCGAGGCTAAGCCAGAAAGACTGCCATGAGTTCTAGGCTAGCTTGGACCTTGTATGAAATACATACACACACACACACACGGAATAATAGAAACCACTCAAATTACATTTTCATCTGGAACTATCTTTAATCAAAGATATAGACACTGATAATCTATAATATGGTGTTAGGTAATATAAAACACATTGCTAGGATTTCTGTTTTGCCCTTTAAAGCCCTAGAGCATTCCAGGCACTAAATTCTGCAGTGGACAGCAAGCAGAACTATCCTATCTAAAGAAAAATAATCATTAAAAGGAAAATATGCCCTAATACATTTAGTTTGTACAATCTAATGAAAAAATCAGCTTCAAGCTGAGTAGATGGCTCAATTCGTAAAGAACTTTTGATGAAAGCATGAGGCTCTGAGCATCCTCCAGAACACACATTTAAAATGTCAAGTGAATGCTTGTTATCCAAGCCCTGGGAGACAGAGACAGGTGGGTCCCTGGGGCTCACTGGCCGGACAGTATGGCTGAATCAGCAAGTCTTAGGTTCTCTGTCTCAAAAAACAAGATAGTGAGTGTTTGAGAATGACATGCAACGCTGAACTCACTCTTCGACACACATGTACACACATATGAGCATATATGTGCTCACACATACACACACACACACCCCTATGCTTTCAAAGTGCACAGTACTACCATACACAGGGCCTATTCAGTGAACAGCACAACAAGAAAGAAAATGCAAAGCCAAATATTTCATCCTTAAGCACACTGTAATGTGAATTAACTGAAATTGCTGCTTTATATATTTTCATCATTCACAATGAACCAGTAACATCCACAGATCTCCTATAAATACATGTTTTTAGTTTCATAAATTTAATTCATGTCATATCCACTATTACTTTTTGCTTTCTTTTTCATTTGATTGACGGCTGTACTCTCATGTCTGGAGTAACAACTGACCCCTAATGGGTTCATAATAAGTATTTGTCTTTGAATGACTCTGTAGCTTATTGAGCATTTATATGTAATAGACTCTGGGAAATGTCACATCAGATAAGTCATACTACCCATCCACACAGACATAGCACAAATCATTAAATCAGAATAAACAGTGCAGTCCTTATTTCTGAATGATTCAATTCCCAAAAGCTATTAGGTAGAAACTAACAAAGCAGAGACCAAGGATGGGAGGAAGGGCAATGAGAGAAAGGGCTTCTGGGTAGTGGACCACAGCTGCTTGTTCACTGGGAAAATGGCTGTATATAGGACTAAAGCTAGAACATCTTTCTGTAGCAATTAAGTAGGAAGTATAAACCTGATTAGATATAGAGATTAAAGCACTCTTATGAGTGAAAAGGGGCAATTTAAATGTGAAAATAAATGTTTATCCTAGTAGATTGTAGCCCACTGAAGAGATATCTACCCATTATCACAACATAATAAAAATAAGAATAATCTCAAGTTTGAAAAATAGTGGAATATTGTATTTTCTCACATGCTTCCCAAGGAGATAATAAAAGAAAGCAATGTGAGAGACACCACTGAGTCAACTGCAGTCAATGTGAATGTCAAAGATATAATTTAAAAAAAAAATCACAATTTGTGCAAAAAATTCAAAAAAAACATACCCCTAGTTCATAATGTTCAACCAAAGATGCATACTGACCCTAGTCATAAGGAAGTTATCACATGAGCTCAGAGTGGGTCATCTACTCAATAACTGGCCTGAAGTCTTAAAAATAAATTCAAGTTCATAAGTGTGAGAGGAATGGAATCCTAGTGAACAGGAGCTAAGACCTGACAGTGAAATGCTATGTACTGATTACACACTGAATCCTTTACTGGAACTACCTGAGAAAAAAATGAATGGGATCTGAGGGTGGCGCAATGGTTCTAATTCCTGATTTTGACTGTTGTATTGTGACATCAGTGAGTGTCCTGGTTTTCAGGAAACAGATTCTGGAGTACTCAGGACAATGGAGCAAGGTTATGGGGACTTACTGTTTAGGACAGCAAAATTCTTTGTATTGAGCTTATGACTTTTTAAAAAATTGAGAATACTGTTGAGAGTATTTAATTATAAAATAAGTAAATGATGGTATTTGGGAGTGCCAATGGACTCCCAAAATGTTCTCATCCTAGTAGATTATAGCTCACTGAAGAGATATCTACTCATAGTCACAACATAATGAAGATAGACTTTGAGTCTATGGACATTGAGCTAGAGGACACGGGATGGCCAGTTAAGTCAGAGTTAGCTAAGAAGGGTCATCAAATTCAGTGAAATTCACTCCGTAAGCAGATCCTTTAAGTGTGTCATACTCTTTTAACAAGAATCAAAAGACCCATTCTCCAGGGAAAGCAAGACTTCCTTGGGCAAATCAGACTTATCCATGAAATCAAGGATTTCTTAACATGAAAAGACACAGTGTGGTTTGCCTCTAAAAAGAAGTTCAGTAAGCCTGCAGTCTCTATCACACACAGGCAAACAGATCTCAGATGGGATGCAGAGTCCTCATCCATCTCTTTCCAACTAGATCGTACTCCTCTGCTACCTGAGAGGACTGTAGAATTGTATATGAATCCAAAGATGTGTGTGATAACTTTCACTTGGCTTACTTGGAAAACTCAGCTCTACTTGGTAGGGTTTATTGTGGAAACAAAACAAAAGACCAGTTTTACAAGATGGAAGGCACTATTGGTTCTGTGCCTTTGGTCTCTTGGGGGATCTCAGAACATCTTAGTGATATGAGGGGTGGGTGGTTTCCCACTAAAGGAGGATGTCTTAAAGTCCCACAGCCTTTACTTAAAGCACCCCAATGCAGCTTGAACTACTGGGCAGGACTATTTCTTTCTAGGAAACTGAGCTGTACTGTACTGAGCTCTGGGAGCATGAGAAGTCACTACTCCCTGGAAACAGAACATGGTGAGGGTCTGACAGAAAGAATAACTCAGTTTTCACTCAACCATAGAGTCTGCTGCTATGTTATACCCACAGAGAGGTACTCAAACATTTTTCAATGAAAAATACTTAGACATCCTCAACAAGACACGCTCCATTCCTTTTTGTAAAAAGAAACAAAAAACCCTGGAAGACATTTCGTTATGTTAAAACTTATTGAATATTCAGCTTCCTGCTCGGGTGGTAGGAGGGATGAAGGATGGATGGTACCCGAAAATATAAAGGGGCAGAAGAACAATGAGAGTGGTCCTCCTCTCAAACTTGATGGTCAAAAGTTGAAGAAAGCAATTTTATCCAGAGCACTTCAAACTAAGCTCAAAACAAAACAAAAATAAACAAACCCACAAAGGAGTCTAATTTCTTTCTGAAGCACGAAAGCATCATGTACCTTCCTTCCAAGCCTGTCCACCCTGTCCTGCAAATATTCCCTACCACTCTCATTTCACAGCTGATTTTTGGGCTGTGTGTGTAAGATGAAGTGTGACTATAACTATACAGAGACCAAGCTGTGACTAAGCATCCAGGGGACAGTTATCACAGAGTGTATTGCTACCCACTGCTACATTACCCTCCTACTCTGAGGGGGAAACACTGAATCCCTCAGAGAATCATCACCAACTGAAGACTCATCAACATCTCTCCTCTAAAAATCTGGTGATCACAAGGTCACTTGTTGCCTTTGATAGAGGCCAATTCAAATGCCAGTTCATGCCAGGGAAAACTACCTCCAAAATCAACCAATATTTGCTCACTTTTTTTTTTAAATTAAGACATTCCCCCTTTCATGCTTGTCTCTATAGGGAATGAAACCAGTCCCAAGAAGGCAGGCTGATGGTGGCTTAAGGGTTTGTGGGTAGATTAGTGTATCAGAGAACAGTAGATAGTGATTAATACGGAGATGCACAACTGGTCCAACTGTAGACATAAAGTGCCCATGGGATGCTCAGTCACAAACCACATACCCCTTCCACGTCAGAGCTTAGAGACCAAGGCAGAAGTGGATGGAAAGACTGCAAGACCCCAGATTGGGAAGCAAAGTGAAACAGTGCCTTCTGGATATGATAGGACCACTGTATTCACAAACTTATAGCAACTGGTTACTTGCACAAGACTTACACAAGATTAAGTCAGTCAACATGCCATTATGGAAGGGGAAAGGGGCTATGGGTTCCCAACCCAGCTAAGGAGCTATTGATGTTTGATGGCTTCTAGAGGAGGCAGAATCTGTGTTAAGGGCATGGCCATTGCATGAATGGTATATGAGCAGCACAACTGGTTATTTTTTTTAAGTGACACAGAGTCATTACATGGTAGCATTAAGAAGAGTTAGAGGGGAATATGATGATCAAAGTATATTGCATCCATATATCAAATTTCTTAAAGAATAAAAATTTGGTATTCAAAATATTGGAAGAAAGTTGCATTTTTCTCTACCCAAACTGTATTTTCAGAACCAAGAGAAATATAGGGACCTGGAGCACACACAGAGATGCGAGTCTAAAGGAAGTAAATAGAACAAAGGCTTCTGCTCACAGGTAAGCAGTTTATCCCTAGGGACTCACATAAGACACTGTGTTGGCCAGTTGGTCCTGGGGGATTGTTTTAGTTCTTTTATGAATTTCTAAAGAAAGTGAACACTGCACTGTGCTGGGGCCAAAGCAGTGAAGTTGGTGACGAAAGTCCTGATGAGCATTCCTTAGGTGACTCGATACCTTACTGTACTCATCTGTAAGATGGGTGGCTTGGCCCATCTATTGTGTCTATTGTGTCTATTGTGCTGAGAGTATGCATAGCTTACTCCCTCAAAGCTATGAAAATGAGCGCTGGCTCACATGTCTAAAGCTGAGGAGGGTAGTCACAGTGTAGCCTCTTCTTGTATATCAGCTCAACCCATCCACCCAGTGACTACATCCCAGCAGATTTTGCAAAGTCTTATTTGTGTCAGCCTTGGCAAGCAGACTGACAGAAACTAGGAATGTGTCTAAACACCAAACACTAGAGGATCTGTTTTGAGTCTGTCCCTTTCTATATTCACTGAATCAGCAAAAATGAGGACAGGTGTGCAGGAAGCCAACAGAAAGCAACTGTGTGTATCAACAATTCCTGTGGGCTTTACTAGCTGTCACGGCTCTGTAGTGAAGCAAAGCACTCCACCCAGCATGTCTGAGACTTTACATACTGTGCTGGTCAGGACAGAGGTACATACACCTTTAACTTGAATGCATTTTCACTTAAGGAAACATAAATCACAACAAAGATAGAAATATTGCTCCCTTTTAATTAAATAAAAGAGAACTGAAGATAAATTCAGAGTAAGTATATAAATCACAAGGATCGCCTGCAAAGAATGAAAAGGAAGCAGAAGAGTTCAGCTACGATGTTCCCAGGAAAGACTGTGGAACAAGGTTAAGAACTCAGGAGATCTGGTTCTGACTGAGGAATGAAGAATAGAAACCAAACTTTCCTTATCAAGAGTTAAGAAGGGGCTAGAGAGATGGCTCAGTAGTTAAGAGCACTGACTGCTCTTCCAGAGGTCCTGAGTTCAAGTCCCGGCAACCACATAGTGGCTCACAACCATCTGTAATGGGATCTGAAGTCCTCTTCTGGTGTGGCTGAAGAGAGTAATAGTGTACTCATATACATAAAATAAATAAATCTTTTTTTAAAAAAAGTGCTGGAGAGATGGCTCAGTGCTTAAGAGCACTGACTGCACTTCTTCTGAGTTCAATTCCCAGCAACCTCATGATGGCTCACAATCACCTGTACAGCTACAGTGTACTCATATACATAAATAAATAAAATCTTTAAAAAAGGGGCTGGAGATATGGCTCAGCAGTTAAGAGCACTGACTGCTTTTCCAAAGGTCATGAGTTCAAATCCCAGCAAACATATGGTGGCTCATAACCATCTGTAATGATGCCCTTTTCTGGTGTATCTGAAGACAGCTTCAGTGTACTCATATACATAAAATAAATAAATCTTAAAAAAAAAGAGTTAAGAAAAATTCAGCAGAAACAGGCCTGAGTCCCAGCCCCCAGCCCCCAGCCCCAGCTCCCAGCCCCCGGCCCCTGGCCCCCAGGCCCCAGCCCCCAGCCCCAGTCTCCGACCCCCAACCCCCAGCCCCCAACCCCCAACCCCCAGCACCTCTGAGCAGCTGCATCTTAGGCTGGAAACACATCAATAGTGACCTGAAAAGTTCAATGGTGTTCACCTTGAATTCAGAGTTTAAAATATCAAAAGGGAAAATTCCACTGTGCTTAAATCTTACTTTAAAACAAACAAACAAACAAATAGCAGGGTTGTAGTGGAATCTCTGCAGTTAGGAGGCAGAGACAAGCATCTCTATGAATTTGAGGACAGCCTGAACTACACATCAAGTTTCAGGACAGTCAGGGTTATATAGAGACCCTGTCTCAACTAACAAACAAAATAAAATAAGAAATCACAATATTTTTGTGTGTGATACTCCCTATAGCAAATGATACTTTACTTAATGTCTTCCGGTTTTGGAGCCATAATCTTTTGAAGAGTAAGTCTGGTTTCATACTCTCTGCCCTTTGAAACCTCGGGCTGCCACAATGGTCCTACCAAAAGATTAAGATTCCTGCACTTAAGCCAGACCTTTATGAGCACCTATGAATGTAGGAAAGTTACTCTAGGATAAACACAATGAAGCAGAATGGTAGAATAAGGCCAGATGAAGACTCTGACGGCATGACTATTCAAAACTAGGGGTAGTGGCGTGATGGTGTGGTGGTGGTCATGGTGATGGTGGCAGTGGCAGTGTGGTGGTGGCTATGGTGGTGGTGTGTAGACAAGAGATCAACATCAGGTGTCTTCCTCAATTACTCTCCACCTTCATGTTTGAAACAGAGTCTCTAACAGAACCTGGAACCCACCAATTTAGCCAGATGATGGCCAGCAATGTTCAAGGATCCTCCTGCGTCTACCTCCCCAGTGCTGGGGTTACAAGTGCAGGCTGCTTCTGCACCTAGCATTTTAGATGAGTGCAAGGCAGGCGCTTTGCCCTCTCCCCAGCCCTGGAGAAAATCTTACCTAATATTTTTAGAGGTGATTTTCATCTAAATTCTCTCAGACTGAATAGTTTTGTTTAATAACAAACCCGTCTTTTCCCACGGAATTTTAATTGTACTATTTATGATTGCCAAACCATCTCTGCACAAGGTGGGACAAGGACTACTTAAAATTCCACTGTGATCATCCCGCTATGCCCTGGTTCTTGGGCTGGGTTTGTGGAATGGAGATAGTGAGAATAGTTGTGTTTCATTTGCCAAAGATACCACAGACACCACAGCGAGGTGGACTTTCTTCTGTTTTCATTACTAAAATCCCTACCCTGAGTTACTAAGAGTTGAATTTCCTAAGGGCAGTTACATTTTTACTAGATCTTCATTTCACTCATGCTTTTATGCTTTTTTATGTAAGCTTTCCATTAAGCAATATTTGATACATCTTCATTCCATAATACGAAAGGCCTTGAAATATCCTATAATGAGAGGAAAAGCAGAAATGATACTGACAGAGATAAATTATTTTTTGAAATACACACTACAATAACTTATATTAAAATATAAATCTTTCCAAACAGCTAGTCTTACCTTATTAATCCATCCTCAAACATCCATAGGTACCCATAAAACGTCTATAACTGGTTTAAGATGCAGAAGCCAGAAGTTCAGATAAGAGCATTGCTATAAGTCAGAGATTTCAAACTCTTGTCACATACAAGAACTTTATTATGATTCAAAATTAGTGATCATAATTCTTATTGTCAGAATCATTAAGATAAAATCTCAAGTACCTGCAAAACCAGTTCCCTATTCTTAATATTACTATCATCACACTTTTAAGTCAATAATTCTAATTTTAAGTAGAGAACCAAGGGAGAAAGTATATACAAAGGTACAGGATATATTCCTAATCAGCTCTAAAGCAAGGTTAAACCAACCTCTAAAAGTGTTAGGTTGTAAGAAAGTGAGTGAGTGAGTGAGTGAGTGAGTGAGTGAGTGTGTGTGTGTGTGTGTGTGTGTGTGTGTATGTTCTCGCCTATATGCATGCACATGCGTGTGCATGCACACACATGTGTGTTTTAAACTATGTGCATAGAGCCACATAGTTTAAACATCCCATGAGATCTCTCCTCCCCCCACACACACAAAATAGCACACACGAATGCACACACACACACACACACACACAGCAGTGGAGAATGTTGACAGAGGCTACAGTTAACAAGCAAACAGTTTCTCTTCTCTTTTATAGCTCCAGAAAGTCCACATTCTCTAAAATTAGTACATATTTACTTTTTTTCTTCATATTTTTAAATTGAGGGAAAGTTAAATTCATTCTTTTCTAATTTTTATTTTTTATTATTATTATTTTAAGGCAGTGTCTTACTGTGTACTTCCTCCTACCTCAGTCTCCCAAAAGCTGGAATTATAGACAGATGCCCTCACATACTCCTGGAAGCTAAAGTATGTTCTTTCCAGTAGAACAGCACCATTATGTTAAATAGTTTCAATAAAACCCTTTTTATTTCCCCTTTTCTCAGCTAACAAAAAGTATGACTTAACCCAAAAAATGGAAAGTCATTTCAATAAATAAAAACTTATTTGCTGGCTATTTAACTACATAACACATTGCATTTAGTAACCTTAACTACGAAGTAGGGGGATATTATGCTTATTTTTATATTTATACCAACCTAACACCCAAGGCAAATTAACAGCAGATTCAATAACTAAATTTGTATCTTCAGATATCAGTTGAACATTCTTTCTATCACCCCATGTCTGTGTCCTTCATGGTAATAACAATTATTATATTACATGAAGTATCATCTATCCTCATTTCCCAGAAACAAACCAGAAACGTCTATGTCAAGAATCTCAGAAGTTTATTTATTTAAACTGTGACCTTTAGATCCTGATCACTGTCAGGTTTTCTTGTAACTCACAGGATGGTATAATCAGAAGGCAGGGCCTCTCTCCTACGTTACCCCTGACTCTTTAATTGCTTTCACTAATATTACAGAGTATTAACAATGACAGAAAGTCTGTTGAGAACAATCGAGCATTTAGCTATTCTCCCTTATCCCTGCAGGAGCAAGAGGATGTCACCTGAGAAACTCTGGATGCAGCTCTGAGGTGGTACATACTGAGTCAACCCAGGAGAGGGAAACTGAGGCAATCATTTCAGTTTCAGTATCTCTATAATTTAAATTTTTCCTTTTTTAATTTAAAAAAATCCTCTATAAAGTTCACATTAGCTAAGGTTTTGTTTTGTTGTGTTTTCTCTTCTGGACACGTTTCTTACTTTTTTAGTTTTTTGTATCCTGGTTGGGGGGGGGGCGGGTAGGTGGGAGTAGATATTGGGGATGAATGGCCAGATCCTCCACATATATCATAACCCTTTGCAGACCTTTCAAGCCCAGATTGAGGCTACGAAAGTAGGAGTGCCCTCTACCCACTCAGCTGACCCCTCTGCTCCTGGGAAGTCTGATGAAAGAACTGAGAAACGCCATCCAAAACCACTGACTGCGTCCCCAGAAGTGCTCATTATACGCCATGGGAACATCCTGCCTCCATTTCTTTTCTCTGAGTACTTAGTTGAACATCTGAACTCTGACAGTCATGAGCAGTCTGTCTCTACTTAAATTCTCTCTGCATTTAAAAGGAAGGCACAAAGGCAAGAGGATAGTTCTCCATGACATTTGCTCTCTGAGATATATACATATACATATATATATATATGTGTGTGTGTGTGTGTGTGCCAGGACATTTGCTCTCTGAGATATATATATATATATATATGTATGTATATATATGTGTGTGTGTGTTTGTTTCCAAAAGCTTGGAACTAACCTTCAATTTGTGTAACATTCAGAAGACACTAAACCAGAAAACCACTAAAAATGTTGAATGACTTAAATAACTCTCCTTTAATGACCAGGCTTTGAAGAACTCAGGAGATCCATGTACAGCAGAAATTATGGCTCACAACACTGACATCCTACTAATGATTTATATATAGGTACCACTTTCATGATTTAATTAAGAGTTGGGAAAGAGTCAGCCAAACATATAGATGGGGGAAAAAAAACCTGATGTGAGAAAATTAACTTGCAAAAATCACCAAATGAAGGAGGCCACCTGTTTAATCTTAACTATATGTAAATAAATCACTCTTTATCAGTGCTAGTGAACAACTGCTATGTTCTTTTATCCTTTGAGGTAGACAGTTACAGGATGCTATATATTAGAAAATTACAAACACAGCCACACTTGTTCCAAAACAAATATCCAAAGCCCAATGGGGCTGTCCAGTGACAGCCACTAAAATAATCTTCTCTGGTTTACTTTCTTTGAATCATTTTCATATGCAGCAGTCGGTCATTCATCTCTACCAGGGTAGAGATGACTTTGCCACAAAAGCCACTTATATTTTTAGAAGTCAAAGTCTTGACAAATCAATTCCTAAGAACATAATTTTTACAAATTGAAGAAAGCCTGAAAACACAGACCTTGGTTAAAAAGGCTTCAGTATCTTCTTGTAGCGTTTCCAAATTTAAGTATGTGGGAAGAATACCCATAAATTTAAGTCAAAACTGAAACACTTAGAATATTCCAATTTAAAATACATTAAAATGTGGCCTCTGAAAGGAAATGAAAATGGCTTTTTAAGCATATGAAAAGTTGTTCATCGTCACACACAGGAGCAATGTGAGTTAAAAATGTGATACTATTTCCACCCACCATGGGTGGGGGTAATAAATCACAGTACAGAAATGAGTAGTTGCACAGGCTGCTGCTGCAAGCACGGAGAAGCAGGGCCTCTTTAACAAGAAATCTGTACATGGCCATCAAAATTTAAATTCCCCTTTGTGCTTTGAATCTACAACAGTATTCCTAGGAATTTATCCCACTAGCATAAAAATTTAGTTTCCTCTGTCACCAAGAACTGGGGCATCTGCTTTACTATTATTGGTGACACAAGCAGATTCATTGTGTATGATTTTATATGGGGTGTTTGTTTACTTATTCAAAATAATTATAACCAGGATGGGAGCTGAGATATCCAAAGAGTTCCTAACACCCTACAAAGAGAATGCAGCATGGCCTTAACTAGGTTAATGCCAGACCTGACATTACATCATCATGTTCAGAAGGCTTAATAAAACTGTAGGAGGGCAAGTTCTGTATCACAGATCCCTCTGGCCCTTTAACAAGCAAAACCCTTTGAGGGAAGTCCACTTCATGATAACAGCATTTCAGAGAAGTTCTAACTTATTTTTTTTTCATAAACCCAGATCATATAGAAATGTAACTGTCACTGAGAACCAGGACTGCATTAAAGCTGCAGACTCAATACAGACTGGAAGCATGCTCTCCATGTCTTCTCAAACAATTCTTGCCAAATGGGTGCCTGAGACGTTCTATTGAAACAGGTGGTGTCTGAACAGAATTGGATTTCTGCCTATAGAAACCCTGGCTTTAACAACTGCTGTGGTTAGTTTTAATGCTTCAGCCCTCAAAGTTAACTGCTTGCCAGTGGTTCAGAAATAGTCTGAACAACGTGTTTAAGAGTTTGCCCTGTTTAGTTGACAGAGGGAAGGAGAGTGGGAAGGAAAGAGGCTAGCACCCAACCACTGGCCTCTAAAGAATGACATAACACTTGGTTTCCAGGCCAAAGAATGGAGCAAGTAGGAAACAAACTTAATTCAAAGATGCCTGACCACTTTTAGGGTGTTTGTCATGCCAACATAAGGATGCAACCACCTTGCTGGATAGAATACACGTGATCTCCTCTAAGTGGAAACAGGTCTCAGAAGGCTGTAATCCAAGAAAAACTGAGAATTCAAAACAATGGTAAGTGTCACTAATTTTTCTAAAGAAGACTCAAATCTTTTAAATCCGATATTCTAAATAAATCTGAAATTAAATTTCAGGCAAACAAAATGCAAACAGGCAGAGTATAAATTCCTTGAGGAAAAGAACAACCACTACACACAACTAACATACGCCCATCACTGCTCTACAGAGAAGCTCACCACACCCTCATGTCAGTACCAAGTAGCTTACAAACACAACAAACCTCTCCTGCAAAAAGCTTAAGTGTTTAGCATAAAAGTGATCAGCAGCTGCTTACCCTCCAAAGATGTACTCAAGAGGAAAAGAACCACAACCCCGGGGTCCCCAGTGCTGCTCAGCACAGTTCCATATCCTCTACACATCCATTCCACAACAGAAAAACTGAGATTCCACACGTAGGCCAGATGATGACAGAAATAGGGCTTTCACCTGAATTCAGATTTTGCCTAAACACAAGCCTGTACCACAACATCTTCAGAAAGGACAGCTTCAGTTGTAGGACACACAACAGTTGATACATGTCTGTGCTATAGAAACCCAGGAGGAGAGCTAATCTGCTTTTCAATCCAGTGTTTGACATTGACAGACCACAAACCTTAACACATCACTTTTCAGTACTGAAAAGAAGAAAGGTGAATCAAAAGTCATCTCTCGCCATCACAAATCCTTTAATCCCAGCATTCTGAGCAACACAATTCTAGGATTGATTCAAAAGTGATCATCAGTTCCTTTTTACAAAAAGACTCAGAAACACTTCACTGGAACAGGGAGGCACTATTTCATGGTGGGTAGAGGGTCTCCCAGTCTTTTTGCATAAAATTCAAAGATTTTTTTGAGCACCACCTCCTTTCCTTGACAGTCAAAAAGACCTCAAAATAAAGGAATTTCTTTAACATATTCATAAATAAAATAAAATAAAATAATAAACATACAGTGTAACTCAAGGCTTGGCAGGAACTAGGTCTAAACTAAATCCACTGTCCCAAGCAAGTTCTACTTGTTCATTTAGTACCTCATTTAGAGGACATTACCTTCTGGGTCCCAGTTTTAAAAGATCATCTGTATTTCAATAGTCTTAGAAGGTGATGCTGAAATCCAAATGCACTTTTACTCTTTTAAAGCAAAGATACCTTTAATATTAAGGGTGAAATTCAGTGGAGTACCAGAAGGTAATTTTCTTTCCAGGGAAATGGACATGAAGATTTCTCTGAGAAAGTTTAGAAAATAGTTATGATACTGAAAAATAAATCTACTCATGAGAGGAAAATTTAACACAGAGCTGTAGGTCTGAAGATAATTTGGAAAATAATCTGCAAATTTTCAAGATCCTTCTGGCAAAAAGTTCTTTGGAATCATTTTCTTCTGAGTGCTGAAAGGCATTTTCTAAGAGGCTTCCAGCTCTAACAGCAACCTTTCTGATCTCCAGAAAAGCCAAGTTCAACTTTTAAGAGCACTGTGTACTTTTGGCATTAAAGAAAAAAAGGGAAAGAGAAACAGAGCCAAACAAGTATTGCTCCCCACCTTCTTAAACTGCGGGTGGCAAGCCACACAGGGTCAGGTAACTGAAAGTCCAGGCCATGCACATTTGGCAACTGTAAAAAGTTTTAGAACTGGGGAGGTGGTACAGTTGGGATTGCTGAGCTAGTACAAAGATCAGTTCGGATTCCCAGTAACTATATAAAAACCCAAGCTAGTATCCTCAGTACTAGGGAATCAAGGCAGAAGGATCCCTAGTGCTTGCTGCCAGGTAGTCTAACAAAACCAGTGAGCCCAGGTTTATTAAAAGACCCTGTCTCAAAGGAAAGGTAGAGAGGTTGGAGAGATAGCTCAGTGGCTAACACCACTTGTTCCTACAGAGGAACTGGGTTCGATTCCTGGCAACCATATGGCAGTTCACAATCATTCACTGATTCCCATTCTAGGAGATCCAATTTCTTCTTCTGACCTCTATGGATACCAGGCACATACATGAAACAAAGGCGTATATGTGGGCAAATCACACATACAACATAAAATAAATTTTTAAAAAGTAAGGTAGAAAATTGAGGAAGGTGCCTGGACATTACCCTCTAGCCTTCACAAACATGTACACATAGCCACATGCAGTTTCTGATGTGCAACGGACAAAAATTACTACAAAAGCAAATACCCAGTGAATCTGAGGTAGTTTTGGCAGCATTTGCCTATGTAGTACAGCAAAGCGTCCCTGCAGTCCTGAACACAAACATGTGTATTCTGCAATGCATGTATCATTACTGTGCACACCGCCAATGATCAAAGCCTGAAACCACCGAGCTCTAGTGTGAAATGTTATAAATTGTAATGGTCTCACTGGACACACGCATTTTCCTGTTGCTGTGGAAACATAATGATTTAGTTAATAAAAAACAAAACAGTATCCTCTGATCATATCAAGTTAATATATCTGAAATATTTGTGTTGTATTATGTTGTAGTGAAATGTTGCCAGTTGAGTTACTGACTTGAGTTTCATCTTTAAAAATATAATGGATTTGAGTATGAGATTAGGGCGGAATTGAAATAATTTCTGAAATAGCCTAAACATATTTCTGCAATGTTATAATATTTATACAAAGCAGCATTCTCAATACTCACTCTGAAAAATGTTGAAGATGCTCTAAGTCCTTTAGTGCAAACCATTTGGCCAAGATTCAACTCTTCATGTAAAATCCTTGTCTCAATATGCAAAGGTTACTTGGTCCTTACTTAATAAGCGTTAAAATTACATGCATTCTGAATCACTGTCTTAAAATATGCTTCTTTATAATTTTTTTATCAGTAAGCTTCTCATTTGTTCATCTATTTTCTACATCTACATTCCAAGCATCATAAAAATATCTCAGGAGAAAAGGGATCCTGAGTAGATGAGGTTCAACAAAGCCATGAATGACCGGCCATTCATGCTGCAAGCTCTACAGAACGATCACACAGTACACAGGAGGAAGGTCTCACCTCTCTTCCTTTAGGGGTAGAATGCCCACACACATCTGCCACATATATTAATGGAGTATTTAGAAATGAGCGTGGCACTTCCATGTCTGCCAAAACACACCCATTTAAAAAAAAAAAAAAAACTTATCTGAAGAGAAAGACTTCAATAAGAGCAAAATGGCTCCAGGCTGTGGCTCTAAGACTGCACTAACATTAAGACAACAGCAATATTGCAATGCCAGTTAAAAATTAACCCAACCAAAAACTATTTAGAAGTCTATAAATGCTTTGAATATTTTCATAGAAGGCAATTTAATCTGCACACATAAGGTAGAATCTATGGAATACCATAATCTCAAGTGAATTTTTAAGTTTTTACTTTGTAACAAAATTCACTGGAATCAGTTCTTTAAATAAATTATTAAGTATGCCAAATGTTATCTGTGCAAGGAACATTCCACACCGCACACATTTTGAACTTGTGGAGACACATTTAAAGCCTAATAGGAAAATAACCATGGGCTTCAAAGGTTACTTGGAGAAAACACGAAGGAGGAAGCTAGAGGTCAAAGGTCACTGAAGGTTACTGGGAAATAAACACCAGTAGAATAAGTCGCCAAAACCAATAGGAGACTTTCCCAGGATGTGACACTGCCTCTCTGACTTCTAACCTTTCCACACTCTGGGATTACGTGCCTGTTTTAAAACATTCTATGTAATATTTATCTTTCTCTATAGCCTTGATCATAAACCTGATGCTTTCAAGTCCCATAATCCACAAATTTCAGTTATCTATCCAACAGCATATCTAGGAGGCCTAATGTGCTACTCATAAAAAGAAAACTAGTCACAGTGTTGGGATTTAAGATAGACCAGGTTACTGTTAAGGGAATAACCACAGATAAATAGGTAACCTCTGTACTATACTCTTTATAACCATTAAAACAATTAAAGGGGCTATTTTAAAAACAACATCCTTAATAAATATATACCAGTTCCCCATTTTTACATTTGTTCTTATCCAAAATGCCAAGAAGCAATGAAGTTCCAAATTTTAAGATGTTAAAAAAACCCTGTTCTGTCAGGTTTCCTTGTTTCTGAAGGTGGTTCTCCAATACGTGTTTAACACATCATCGACAAACATGCTAGCTTAGTGAAGAACTAAACACGAATACTTCAGAGCTTCAAATACACATTTAGCAGGTTCACAGGAAAGGACAAAAGAAAAAAAAATTGGTGAAACCTGGCTCAAAAGGAATGAGTCCACATAAAACAAATCGGTCTCACAGTTATATAGCCGGGCACCTTCTCCTTGCAGGGTCCAATGCTTTCCTACAGTTCACAAAATAATTGTCCATGATCCATAAAGGGAAAGAAATATACTAAAATAATCCACTGTGCCCTACATGGCCCTGTGGCAGAGTTTACCAGAGATGTGAATCATATTCAGAAGCAATGAGTTGGTAAATGCTTTATAAAAAATGTTATGTTCATAGATATGAAACCACTCAAAAATCTTCCAGATAAATTAAATGTAGAGAATCTGCTGTACAGAACCAAGTTCAAGTCTACATCTGAATTGGGTCTCATGTGAGTCTGAGTTAAGTAAGAAAGTTCATCTGAGGAAGGGTTGATGGCCTGGGTGATACTGATTTTAACGGAAATTTCGGTCCATTCATAATCTTTATCTCTGCCACTAATCTGGCTGAAACAAACATCTTCAATGCTTGTGTTACCAAAAAAATACAAAATTGTTTTCCAACCTACCAACTATAAGGGCAAAATAGCCCACCTATTACCGTCAACTAAAAGAATTTCTTGTACTTACAATTCAAAAACAAAAGTATATATTCAAATGACTCA
The DNA here is from genome assembly GCA_036184795.1 of Tokudaia tokunoshimensis. Taxonomy (NCBI): domain Eukaryota; kingdom Metazoa; phylum Chordata; class Mammalia; order Rodentia; family Muridae; genus Tokudaia; species Tokudaia tokunoshimensis. Next base: position 72,951,372 of record BTHU01000005.1, read on the forward strand.
AACATATTAGATGGACAAATTATATTTCCATTCATTGTGATCAAGAAAATCTGGACAGCAATTCCATGTTTTATAATTTTTCAACTAATCTTCAACTTTTTCTAAGACTTTCCATAAGCCAATCTAACCAAGTGTAGATCCTCGTCTTCAATGCATGCAGTCTGTGGCTTGTTTCAGGTTTGATAAAATGCAGATAGTTCTCCCAAATTGAAACACGCCTTCTCGGGGAGGAAGGAGATGCACAAGACTCTGGACATTCATAAGACAAGATTCAAGAGCACCTCAGTAAGGGCCTACCACCAGTTGCAAGCAACTACTCAGGGGAAGGAGACTCTTGAAGAGGGGCTCTCAAGTTGACCATGGAGCTCCATGAATGCCAAGTTCATGAGTTGTTACTCATGCTTATTGATGATGTAGCTGACTTTAACCACATTTCATGAACAGTAACAGCAGTAGCTCATTAGTTCTCTGCATTAAGCTTGGGCAGGAGCATTTCTTTGGCCTGTTTTCAGCACCTGCTCAAGGAGGAAGCTGTTTGTTCATATATACATAGGAGAAGTAGTACAGGCAGCTTTGTCCAAAGAAACTTGACCCACTTAGACATTAAGGCTGTTCCAACCAGATATGCCATTTCAGATTTGCACCTAAGAGTTTGCCTTCCTCTACATTCAAAATCCTGAGTCAGTTAAATCATTAAAGTTAAATCGTTAAAGTGGTTTACACGTTGGGCTCTTCAAGAATATCACTTCACACACTAGCAACCAATATTTTTTAGTAGGAAAGGTTGTTTGTTTGTCTGTTTTACAACAGAGTGCTACTTACCCCTCCTGCCTTCAGCAACTTTCTTCTAAAGTCCTCTGTGGGGTTATTGAAAGTTAGCTTCTCACAGCGGAGGTGATTCACTGGTGGGTGGCCTTCAAGATGCAGGAATAAGTCATAATCAAAGCGGACTTTCTTAGGTTCTTCCTGGTGGTTAAGAAAATTAAGAGGGAAAAAATAGAAAATTTAAAAACAGATTCAATCATCACAAGAAGCAGAAAAGACCTAGATACTTAACAAGCATGTCAAAGTAGTTCTGACAAAGATAACACAATCCACAAGTTGGTGAAATTTTCATTTGCATTAGGAGAAAATTGAAAAGAATAAACTTATCATGTCCCTTTGGTTTCTCAAGTGGATCGCACCATGAACCTGGCTTCCCAGTGGGAACCTAAAATCTTCCATCTACTTCCCACCTTGCCCTCAGCACCCAACATCAAAACTTCCATCCAATTGCCATGCTTACTACTGTCCAAACTCACACAAATCCTACCTCTTCTAGGTCTTCCTAGGATGCATTTTTCTCATTTTTTCCATCATTTTCCCTTCAAAATTATCTATATAAATCAAAAGTCTACTTATTTTTATTTCTTGGTTAAAATTTCAACAGCTTTCCATTTATATCACCTTAAATCTCTAATGAGATACGTATGCTACATGAGGGCCTTCACAATCTGGCTCTGGGGTAAAATCAATAAATTTTATTCCACACTCTTTTAATATGAAAGCATTCATTCCTGTGTACTTCTAGAGAAAAAAATATGTTGAGAAATATAACTAATTACCACCAAACAATGAAGAAAGGAAGGAAGGAAGGGAGGGAGGGAAGGAGGGAGGGAGGGAGGGAGGGAGGGAGGAGTAACCACATTCTCATAAGCTTTCTGGTTTAAATAAGCAAAAGAAGGAGCCATTACTCCTCACAAAAGCCTAGGGATGAGGACTGGAGAAGCTCTTCTGTCCATCTTTTAAAGGATTTTTTGTTTTTCTTCCTTTTGTTCATTTGTTAGTTTGTTTTAAATTAGTGAGGGAAAAATGGTCATAAGGCTGTGTTCGGGTGGACTAGAGATCTCTGCTTAGAAGGCAGACATCAATATGATTATAAGCTCTGTTCCTCAGAAAGTATTACTCTTCAAAAGTACCCCAACCAACAGGATAGCTACAGGTAAAAAGAAATATGAACATAAAAAGCATTAGAAAATTTTCAACTTTTACATACTGCTAAAGGGACTATAAAATGCATAAAATGGTAAGGTGACTTTGAATGTAATTAGCAGCTCCCTGAAAGTTAAACATTACATACAATACAACCATATAATTCTATGTAGGCATTTACCCAGAGAAATTTCAATATGTCAGTATGTAAACCAGTAACATTCACAGTGGCAATACTGTAAATAGTCACAAAGAGTAGACAGGTCAAATGACCACCAACTTACAAATAAAAATCAAAATGTGAATTGTTAATTTTATTCCGGCATAAGAAGAATAGATATTAAGATATCTCATAACAAGGATGAAATCCACTTCTCAAAGGTTCTTTAAACTTACTAAATAAAATAATATGTAAAGCACTTAGCATCCAGTCATGGACAAAGTGAGAAATCAAATAAATAAGTACAAAAAAATGAGTTACTGTCAAGTATGTCTCTGCTCCTCTCTGTGCATCTCTCCTTCTCTGTCTCTGTCTGTCTCCCCTTCCTCTCTCTTTACCCTCTTCTGTGTGTGTGTATGTGTCTGTCTGTCTGTCTGACTGTGAGCATCCTAACTAATGGAGGTTGAAGATGGTATGGCAGAAATGTGGTAAGTAGACACGTACAGTGAGAAAGAAAAAAATATGAAAAATAAAACATAGCCTGTTATCGCTACATTCTTATTTTGTAGGATAGTTTATTGTCATGTTATATCTCTTGGTCACAAGGAAATCTTTGATGAGTTGAAAGGCTAAGCGTTCTAGACATGGAAAAGCCACTGTTGCTGTGAAAAGTACTAAGTGCTAAAGAGTGGGTTGCCATGGCTCTGATCCTGTCCTGAGCACAGAGAGTCATTCCATATGGTCTGTTAAGTACGTATGTAGATCCTAGGCCACACTCCAGGGATGCTGCTTGCATGTCTCTGGTGGACTGTGAAAACAGCTTTCTAATCTGCGTTTGGTAGCTGCTGCTATGCCCAGGATCAGACTTGAATGGAGTGCTAGCTTAGAGATCTGAATTCTCTTTTCTCATTTGCTTTTTCTTTTTCAAAAGTGAACTGTCTCACTTCAGAGCACATTTAAGGCACTATAATACTTTTGAATTGAAAGTAAGAAATAGCATTATTTAAAAAAAAAAAAAATCGGGCACTATAATAGGCCTGCCATGGGGTTGAATGCTTTGCTATGAGTAAGCAAAACCACTGATCCAATGAATACAGAGAAAAATCAGCCAGCGGTAGCCTTGGCAGCTGAGGACACAGGAACTTGGTAGTAAGGGTACTAACTTCACCATTCATGCACAGACACTCCAGTTTATGGTATCAACTTGGTACCTTGTGTCCAAAATGTATAGTGCTAAGATAAAAAGAGGAATGCCAGATCAGAAAGGGGGGGGTCGGTAAGCAGGGGGGGAATGGGATAGGGGGTTTTAGGAGGGGTAACAAGGAAAGGGGATAGCATTTGAAATGTAAATAAAGAAAACATCTAATAAAAAAAACAACAACAAAAGCCCCCCCCAAAAAAAACCATATTAAAAGTTAAAACAAGAAGGACAAGAGTCTACCATGCTTACAATCAAAGCCCAGAACAGTGATGCTGAAAAGAAGTCCAGCACCTAAGAAATGCTTACTCAAAAAGGAAACAATGTTTCAAATATTCTATCCATTGTCAATACACAGAATTCTGCTAATGACCTTCTGAGTGGGTTACTCCTACCTCACCATGCCATGAATAAAGAAAGCCCAGGGACATTCAACAATCACCATGTCTTGCAGTCTGTGTACTCTGCCCCACTCATAGTGGTAACATCTTTTAAGTGCAATAGAACCCAAAATACCTCAGGCTGAAATAACTTTATATATTGGCCATGTATGTTCATCAGCTAAAGATAATACAGGATTTTATTTTTGAAAAAGTCTAGAGGTAAAGCAGGAATAGAAACATTTCCTGGAAAAACTCTGATTTCTATTTCTACTTTACAGACGTCTCCATCTTTTTCAGAATGGCAATCACTCTTCAAAGGAGTATTTAGTGAATTTTATATAAATTGATTCAATGTGATTGAAATCATCTTTTTATATCCACTATTATTAAGAGTTGTGACAACCAAAATTCTAAGAAATCAAGCTTAGCTTTAACATAATGTTAGAATTATTAATGGATTATTTTAAGCATTATTTCGGTAACAGAGGATTCTGAAGAAATAATGGGTAAAGATTACATACCTTGTTTTTAAAATAAACTTCGATTGGCAATATGAAGCCAGCGTACCCGGACTCTTCTACCTTGTAAGGTGGGTCTTTGCACACTGCAACATTAAAAGAGAAAACAGAAAAGATGAGAATAACAGAAAAAAAGATGTTAAAACCATAAACATTCTACCATCTAGACCAGGCCCAATTTTCACAGCCATTGCCCATTTCACAGTTGAGATCTGATTTCTTCTTTGGGACCTATAACAATATTTTCCTATCTAAAGCCAAATCTATATTTTCAAATCAAAATATGGGTGGAGTGTAGCTCACTACAATCAGTCATGGTCACAGTGGGGGTCTTAATTATTAAGCTCAGAAACAGGACAGAGCCTGTGATCCAACATCAAGAAAAGTAAACTATTGGTTCTCCCCCAGTGAGTTATGACCTCTCTGGGGTTGAGTGGCCCTCTCACAGGGATTGCCTAAGACCATCCTGTATAGCAGATATTTACATTATAATTCATAACAACTAGAAAAATTACAGTTATGAAGTAGCAATGCAAACAATTTTATAGCTGGTGGAACTGTCTTAAAGAGTCACAGCATCAGGAAGGTTGAGAACCACTGAAAGAAAAGAACTACAGAGTTTCCTAACAAAAGAAACACCCCAAAATGGGAGTTAAGGAAACTTACTCCCTGCCTAGGCCTCTATCCTCTGAGATGTCTTGTTTGCTTGACAGACCTGAAAACCAAGCTCTGTCACTTCTCACGCACACTAGGATTCATTGCTTCCACTTTCTGGTGCCACAAAAATGAGATCCCACCACAACACATTTTAAAAAACAACCAAATAGTTATTATTTCTTAAAATAAACCCAGGCCTTGGAGAACCAGAGTCCATTGGAATTGAAATCTCATTCTTCTGAGTCTTCTACTACAAGCCGACTGAAGCTCCCTGGGTCTTGTGGCTAGAGAACCAGCAGGGAAGTTAAGAGCACTTGCTCTTGCAGGAGACCTAGGTTCCATATCCAGCAGTCACATGGCATCTCACAGCTGCCCTAACCCCAGTTACAAACGATCTGTTGCCCTCTTCTAAGCTGGGCGAGCTCCTGCAAGCATAGGGAGTCTCTTTAAATGGTGATTTTGTGGTGTGAGAAGGGGAAACAGGCTAGACTGAATGTGAAGATGCCATCCCAGTCCAACGAGTCCTCAGCCCAGGTCACATGTCCAGGCTTCCCTGTTTTGTTTCCTACCAGATCCTGTGCTCCAGTTCTCCTCAAACATGCCCAGCACTTCCCACCTACACTCAATGCTTTCATTCTCCTTCCTCATCCAGATCCTAGTTTCTTCACTAAGTCCTTCTGGCCATGAAATACCTCCTTATACTCACCCAAAGCATTAACTGTCTAAATCACTACTTGAAACTAGACAGAGTTCTGTCTGACCATATACTAAAACCCCCACTCATTTATTCCCCTTCCCTCAAGGACAGGAAACAGACAGACAAACAAACACTCTTTTACCTTGGCAAGTTAAAGCGTCTGACAGGTGGTTAGGGTGCAACAGCTGGTACACCGGAGCGCAAAGCTACAACGTAGTTCACACTCCCGACTGCCTTCACAAAGCTGCCTCACTTCTCTGAACCTTGGAACCTGCTTCTGAAGAGTAAACATGGTGGCTGCTAGATACTGATGTTTGTGTTTCCCAAAACTCACATGCTAACATTCTAGTCTGGTGTTAACAGCATCACATGAGTGCTGTGAGGGGTGATTAAGAAGGTGAAACCTTCATGATTGAGTTTACTTTGTATTTCCAACCCTCAGAGAAGCAGTAGATGGCAATTAACATAGAGACCTGCAACTGGCCAAGTTGTGGAAAGTTTGAGACTGTGGAATGCTTAGCCCTAAATGAAACATCCATATCCTCTTTTCCAAAGGCTTGGGACACTTTCAGAAGATCGGGCAAAAGACTGTAAGAGCCAGAGACAGTGTGAATGAACACAGAGATACAGTATCCTCTAGACCCAGAGTGCAGCTGCCTATATGAACTCACAACAGTAGTGGCAAGCCCTGTGCAAACTCAAGCCAGACCAAACTGCAATATGGAGAGGGGAAGAGGACATGGAACCTTCCCTAGCTGATACCTGCTGGGGAATTTGTCACTAGTAGGTCAATGTTCAGTGTAAGATCCAAGGATATCTGGGCAACACAAATTGGCCTTGACTGGTGAGAGGAAAATGGGGGGCGGGGTAACTAGGTTGAGAGGTAAGGGATGTTGGAGCTCAGAGGAATTAGGAGAGGGGATAAAAATGCTCAAAATTCATCTCATTGTGCAAAATTGTAGAAGTAGTTGTGTTCATCATCATCGTCATAGTTATGGCTGCCATCCAAAGATCTCTCTGATCTCTTCCACTGCATGAGGCCATAGCAAGAAGCCAGTTAACAGTCATAACTAGGATCCTCACATTCGAACCTGCACATGATGGCACTCTGACATCAGACTTCAAGCCACCAGATTGCAAGAAATAAGTATCTCCAGTTTCTAAGCTACCAGGTTCATTGTACTTTGTTACTACAGCTTAAGCAAACCAATATGATATACACACACAATGTAGCAATGTATATGTATCAGTGCAACAATGTATAGATTCCCCCTCCTAGCAGGCCCTAAGATAGTCAATCGACACACAGTCTCTGAGATGAAAACAACATGGAAATACCAAGAAGAGAGTCTTGGATTTGGACCATGGGATTGTCATCCATGGCCTCAGGCTGGAGGTCTCGATAGCTTCTGCTTCCTTTTGCTTTAGCAGAGAATAAAACACCATCTATGCACTTGGAAGTATAGCTTCAATGTGCACGTAGGGAACATTATAAACAGGATGTGTTTTATTCAAAATTGTTGGTGGTCTACATGATAGTTGGCTCCATGTGGCACAGACAGGATACGATCACTGAGAAGTGCACTGGCAACAGAGGTTTACATTTGTTTCTACTTGACAGTGTAGAGTTGAAATGTAGCTCAGGCTGGCCTAGAAATCTTGATCCTCCTGCTTCAGTCTCCTGAGTGCAGGGATTATAGACAGGCATATGCCATCAAAACCAGCTGAAGGCAAGATTTTAATGGCCAACTCTCTCCTTTAGTTCACCTGAGGAAAAATTTCCCCAAACCTGACATCAGAAAAAGTCAAGAAGGAAGCGCCTCACTTTATCTTGTATGTTTTTCTAATTTAAATAAAAAGAAAGAGCAAAAGGACCCAGAGTAGTGGCAGTCACTTATCCACTGACCACCTGCCAACCTTCATGAATATTCAAATGACCTGAACACTGGGGTGAACATGTAGCCCCACCCAGCAGGCTGGTGGCTGGCAGCATTATACACTCTTGGCATTCTAAGCTGTGGGGCCCTTGCAAAAAGGCAGTTTCATTGTATGAAACCCTTAAAGAATTAATGAAAATATTTTTAGATGGCAGTTTGGTGTCCAGGTTGCTTAGAATTAATCATGCCAGTGTCATTTGAAGGAAGTTTATTTTGTGGGCTGCTGCACCCGCCAGGGAGTTATAGCTGTTCCTCTCTGCACCCTTTTGTATAATTCATTTTCTCTATTCTGCATGCAAATTGCTCCAATTATAGGAAACAGCTGTTAGTGGGCACATCTTCGAGTTGGAAATCTTGGGATTTTTTTTTTCAGCCTCCTAAAGGAAGTGATCTGCTGTGTATTAACATTCTGCACAAGTCTGTTTTCATAAAAAATATTTATTAACTTATACCTCAATTATTTTTAAGTGTAAAATTTTCATTTACAACAAACAATGTCTATACAGTACCCTGAAATCTTAATTAGAAGTAAACAATAGGGCCAGCAAGGAGGCTCAGCCAGTAAAGGTACTTGCCACCAAACCTGAAGACCTGAGTTCAAGTCCCAGAACACACACACAAGGAAAGAGGAGAAACAACCTCCTCAATCTATCCTCTGATTTCCACATGCACGCACACATACAAATAAACTTAAATGTAATAAAAATGCTTAAAAGATAAAAATTAAAACTGTGTATGTATGCAAATGTACACGAGTATACCCAGGCAAATATGCATGGATGTACCTAATGGAAGCCAGAGATCTGGCTGTCATTTCCCCTCAAGTGCCATGTGCCTTTGTTTGGCTGGTTTTAGTTTTTGTTTTGTCAAAACAGGATGTTACTATGTGAATCTGTCTGTCTTGGAACTCACTACATAGATAGACTGGACTCAAACTCACTGAAATCCCCCTGCCTTTGCTTCACAAGTGCTGGAATGAAGACTGTGCCACAAGGTTTCTCACTGGCCTGGTGCTCGCAGATGAAGGCTAAGACAACTAGACAGCAAACCTTAGCAATCTGCCTATCTCCCCTTACCAACAGCTGGCATTGCAAGAGCACAGCAATGTGCCAGGCTTTTAACGTCGGTTCTAGAGATCAAATCTGGGTACTCATGCTTGAATAACAAACACATGTCTGTCAGGGCTATCTCCCTAGCCGAAAACATTTTAGATATAACCAACATAAGAAAAAAAAGCAATATAAATATACAGTTCCTTTCCTCATTCTAACATGTTAGAATCCTAAACATAAGTTTCTAAGCTAGTTATATAAAAGAAGCAGACCTAGACTTGAAGACATGCAGCCAGTGGGAATAGTACTTTTCTAAAACAGCTCTTCAAAACAGGAGACACATGATTTAGTTGATATGCCCAGGAGGTCTGCTCTTTTCTGAAGAGAAATGGAGGAGCAGTGGACCTGGGGGAGGGGAGAAGTGGGGAGGAGGGACTTGGAGAAGGGGAAACTGTGGTCAGCATGAAATATATGAGAGAAGAGTTTTTTAAAAGAGGGTATAATACTAATATGTAATGTATGGCATAATGTTAACGATACACACTGATCATTAGCTTATTTAATTTTGACCTTGAAAAAAATCGTAAGAATTTTTTGCAAAAGACTGTGACTTAGTTAACTAAGAATAAGGTAAATCTATACTTACAAATGAGTAAATTCTCAGTGAAAATCTTACTATTCTCATTAAGGACAAAAGGGTCTTGGAATACAGAAAAAGGTTTCATGGTTGCAAAAACAGTGATTTTATACAACAAATTATATATATGAAAACAAATTTAATTCATTCAATAAGGACTTATTTTTTATACCAAAAAGTCCCATAAAAAATCCTTTTGCAAACCCAAAAGACCTTCATTTAAGCTTTAAAGACACTAGTAGGAAACAGTTTTCTCACTATTTCTCAAGAACACAGTTGGTAAATTTTGGTCCAGAGCAGTTCTAGACTATCTGCTTAAACAGTATGATTTATGCTGCTCTGAATACTTCTATAACAAATATGGCCCAGTTGCCCATTGATAATTATTGGTTTTACTTTATTTACCATTCAGCCATTCAGGAAGGGAACACACACCAGTCTCTTTCTGTATAAGACTGGTTATTATCACAACTTTGTGCCAATTGTTGCTTCCGGCTTGAGCCTTTTTGGACCCCTTGCCTCTGCATTTCAATCCCACCACATCAGAGTCCCCAGAAGTGGAGAACACAGGGTCCTGCTCAACCGATCTCATCATTGTCCCAAACAGTCTCCTACCAGCGTCTGAAAGTCTAGAGCCAACGTCTAAGAGTCTGAGCATCAGAGGATAGCTCACCACACTGTCCATAAACACGGTCTATGCCTGGACAGTATGACAGTCTAAAAAGAACAAAAATCAACAGTTGGGTTTTGTTTTTGTTTTTATAGGCACACATGGACACATGCTCATGAGTGCGCATGTGTGACAAACACACACACACACACACACACACACACACACACACACACACACACAGAGAGAGAGAGAGAGAGAGAGAGCACATATTCATTACTGTTTCTATTTTGACTGTTTCTAAACAACAAAGAAAAGGGGTTAGAGAATAACATTGGGCAAATTTTGAACTGTGTTGTGGAGTTTTTCGTCTTGTTCATTTAAAAGTTCAAATGCAGTCCTAAAATATAATCCTTGCCAAATGTAACAAAAAACTATGTTAACACAAGCACATTTTTTCGTAAAGTTTTAGAAACAGCAACCAAACACAGGTCACTGACTGGGGTAGTGCTGGACCACCAGTCTCCTTCCTTCAGAGCCACAAGGCCCAACTCACAGACCACTTCCTCCAGACAGCCTTCTACTAATACTGTGAAACTAAATGGCAGCTTTCCTTTTCTAGATTCTCCTGTTTCTTATTTTACAAAATTAGTGCATCGTGGTGTAACTGCTATTAACCCCTGTCCAAGGGATAGTCCCTCATATATGAAAGCAGGTTGAATTGATAAAATGTAACTTTAACATAAGCTTCAAAGAGTGGGAATTGTCAAGCCTGGGAGTTAGGAAGAAGAGAACCAAGGTCAAGATGGCAAGCAGAGTATCACAAAAGCCATTACGGAAGTCAGATCAGATAAAAAAAAATAGGAAAGCCTATGCAGTATAAGTTACATATATAAAAGAAGGGTTATTCATGTCACAGGACATCCTTAGAGCTAAACTAAGGGCTCACCACTCTAAGCTGGCCAATGAATCAATGGCTCCTACGATGACCTCACTTGCTGGTAACAGAACCTAGATGTACATGTTCAGAATACCTTTAGCCTCTCTGTGTGTTCTGATCTGTACAGGGAAATGTCCCCCACAGAATCATGTACTTGAACACTCAGTTCTAGTCATCTGGGTGGTTATAGAGCCTTTAGGGGTACAACCTTGATGGAGGAAATGGGTCACTGATGGCTTTGAGAGTTTACAGCCTCTCCCACGACCTGCCCTCTCTGCTTCCTCTGTGTGTGTGTGTGTGTGTGTGTGTGTGTGAGAGAGAGAGGGGGGGGAGGGAGAGAGAGAGAGAGGGAGAGAGAGGTAATCTTTCGGCTCCTTGCTCCAGCCACCCACTGTCATAGAATCCACTGTCACTCTCCCTCTGGGATCATGAGGCCCAAATAATCTTGTTCTGCTGTAAGTTGCTTATGGTCATGGTATTTTATCATGAAAATAACAGTGACTGATATAATCTCCAAGACGGAATTTTGTTATGAACATACACATGCTTTTTGTTTTTGCAATGGTGCCAGGGATCTTACTCTGGGCCTTGTGTATGTTACTCTATCAATTGAATGACATCACCGGCCTTTTATAAAGAATTTTTTCAGAGTTATCCAAACCCAAGTAGCCAAAGTTAAGCCAATATATTTCATCTTAAAGCAAATACCCAGTCTTAAAACAGGACTTCCTTTAAAACCAGTTCCTCAAGGAACTTTCTGTTACAAATGAACCAGCAAAACAGAAACTGTCCCAAACTAGAAAACAATATAAATTGTTAGGAAATAATCAACAATCCTTCAAGCTAATGTTGATCTTTCTCCTAGCAACCTGCCCTACATTTCCTCCATAAGCACATGAAATTGCTTTTACAATTTCAAACCATTAACCCAATGGAAATAGATTTCCAGGCTAATTGAATGGGAAAAGGCAAAAAAATGTCTTTATAAAGTTCATACTAGAGACAAAACTAATTTTTATGGAGAGTTATTCAGATAGAAAAATACTGAGATTTTTATCTGATGGAAGATTGTCCTCCTGGCACTGGGGAGACTGCGGTGGGAGAGCAGGGAGTTACAGGGAATTAGAGGGCAGGGCGGGCCACCTGTGGAGAACTAACACACTCTCTCACTCATTCATTCATTCTCTCTCTCTCTCTCTCTCTCTCTCTCTCTCTCTGAAAACAAAATGATAAGGAGGTGGAGGGAGAAGAATAAAGGTCACCAAAATCTCAGAACAGTCACATTTCCAGTCTCCCCGAAAAGGGAGCATCTGCTACATGGAGAATGGCCTTCCAGGGAAGCAACTGAGAAACAGTCCCAGCGTCACAGCCCCAGAAAAGCTGGCTGTCTGAAATACAGCTCCTCTCTGTAGCTTTTACATTTTTATAATAAGATTAATTCATATATATTTTATTTATATAAAGGTTTTGTTTGCATGCATGTATGTATGTATTTATGCATGTGTTCCATATATGTACCTGGTGCCCACCAAGTACAGAAGAGGATGGTAGATCCCTGAAACAGGAGTTACAGAAGATGGTGATCTCCCTTGTTGGTGCTGGAAATCGAACCCAGGTCCTCTGCAAAAGCAAATGCTCTTAACTACTGAGCCATCTCTGCAGAACTCTGTCATTTTTTTAATCAAGTATATAAGAAGCCAATGGAGAGTTCTATTTTTTTTTTAATAACACCTCAAGATTTCTTTATGTGGAAAAGTCCCACAGTACCCCAGACCTGTGCCCAGATATTGCTACAACTGTGACTGACTTTCATTCTGAAGGAGAAAATGCCTTTGAGGCTAGGGGAAGACTAGAGAAGGAAGAAAACAGGCTAAGGAACGGAGTTGCCAGGAAATCAGAGCAACAGTAGAGCAGGATGAAGCAAGGAGAATGGGAGGCCACAGAATCACAGTCCTTCTCTCAGGACAATGTGCATACAATTTAAAAGAAGCACAGGACACCAGCACTGACTGATCTGGCACAAACAGAAATCACGTTTACATTGATACACAGGAAAAGAACAACCCACCACAGAGAAAACCCATCCTCACCTCACCTCTCAGAGCTCAGTCATCTCTTTCTTACCTGGCTTTTCCTCTCTCAGGCGTGGCCACTTGCTCTTTCTATGTCTGTCTAACTGCACATCCGATGCCACCTTGTACACCTGTACAGGATCTGCAGGTTTGCCTGTCCCCTCACAGTCTCGTCTCTCACACCTTACCTTCCCAATGCCACAAATTCCCAAGACAGCAATGATTCCTCCTAAGGTTTGATAACCAGACACAATTCTTAGGAATAATGAAGTTTTGAATGACAAACTTTAAATAAAAACCTATCCTTTGAAATCTCAGAGTCCCTGAAAAGTACCAAAAAAAAAAAGCTTTCAGACTGAGGAACTTTAGCCACAAAAAAGAGAGTTTTAAGTGCAATTTAGGAAAACGAAAAAGATCACCAGTACAGAGCTATCTTCTCGGGGCATGTTTCACAAGAGGAGAACAAGAGTGGTGACCATTCACAATACTGGGAGAGAAGAGTTTAGATTTCCTCAAGCATATGTTCCTATTTAAAAAGATACCGTCCAACTGAATTGAGGTTTCCCCCTTAAATCAGTATACAGTATCTTCAGAGTTACTTTTAAAAGCAGTACAATAATATTCTCTCCTATAGCACAATTCAATTTCTTATTCTGATGATTTACTCTTTTCCAAAGGCAGAGAACAATAAAATGGTGTGATCCATACAAGAGCTACCAGCTGTGCTCCAGTGATAGACATGGCCGTGCATTATGAAGTAATCAAATATAATAAATCAAATATGGAACCCATTTCCAACAAAAATAAACAGCTGAGACCACCATAATCAAACTCCACAGAAGCACCAAAAGAGGACAATTCAACAAGGGCAGTGACTTAACTTCTCACTTAATTCCTGCTTTGTTCTCTTTCCAATGGGGGAGGGGGCTTCCAGGAAAGGATCAGAACCTGCCCTGAGTTTACAGAAAGCACAAAAAAGAGCAGGACTTCTTTGCAGCATCTTATGGACTCTGCTTTTTTGGTCTCTGCACAGCATTATTGAGTAGCTGATCCAAGTGGGAGCACTTTAGCTCCACGAACAACCAGAGCCAGACAGCAGGAAAGAAAAATCAAACAACAAAATCCCCAATCCTCTTTTTTGTAAAAAGAGACAACAGTATCCAAATAATACACAAGAAAACACCACTGTCGTAAACAAACAAGGGGTGGGGAGGACAGAAGTTTGGAGCAACAGGAAGCAAGAGATGTTGCTGGAAATCACTACTGCTCGTCAACAAGCGTTCTAGAGCACACAGCTAAGACTTCTCTAAGATCAGGTTTTTGCTCACTTAAATCAAGGGCTCACTGGGAAACGGATTTCAGCAATGGGCTTATGGCAAGAAGGAGAGAGAGAAGGTGGTAAAGAGGGAAGAGCCAAAGGACAGACAAGACAAAGAGCGTAGTCACAAGAAGCAGAGCTGCTGAAAGGGACTCCCCGGTCACAAATCTACCTTGGACATTCATGTGATACACATTGTTCCATCATTTACAGAATGAAAGCAATGCTATTTTTCCTACTTCATATAACTCCTGCACCCTGAAAGACAACATCCATTGTAAAAATAAAGAGATAATCCTACTAACCCAGAGAACATTCTAGAAAATGAGGTACACCCAGTGATCTCAGAGTATTCAAATACAAACTGAAAAGTGTGGAAATGTAATTTGGACTTTCCTAAAACCCTTCTCCAGAGCACCCCAAAATATACATATTTGTAGCTAATTTAACCATTCTCAGCTAACATTTAAAGTATACTGTAAAGTTGGAGTGCTGAAATACTGCAACAGAACAGACTAGAAAATGGAAACACAATCCTAGTTTAAGTCCCATGCCATAGTAAAGAAAAATTAGCAGCAAATCAAGAGGCATGTCTCTGCTTCCAAGTTCCTTTTAAACACTGGCCTTCTACCACACCACTGTCATTAAAAAGAAACCAGTTTCCATTATAGAGGCAGAGTCAGCATCCAAAGCTCTATTATTCTAAAGACAAGTGTATGGCCTACTTCTAACTTTAAAATGTGTTTTAGTAGCTTCAATTAAGCATAATAAGATCTATCAGCTACTTACCACATCTGTTATAACAAAAATCAGAAAACTGAAATAAAACAAACAAAACAAGGATTCAGCATTACACTTTAGTGTGCATCTATGTGCCTGCCTGCCTGCCTACCAGCTGTTTGAATGTGTTTGCTTGTGGAAGATGGAGACCCCAGTCTCAGGTAGCCTATGCTGGCTTTGAACTGTGTAACTAAGAAACACTTTATGTTGCAGATCTTTGTACTTCCACACCCCATATTCTGGGGTTCCAGGTATGTACCACCATGCCAAGTTTTGTGTTTTGTTTTACAGTTCTAGGGGCTGAACCTATAGCTTCAGACAATCACGGGAGACAGATACTGTAGTACTGAGCTACACACTCAGCCCTAGTACTTGAACTGTTTCAAGTGCATTCTGGTAAAGGCTTTTTCATAACCAGAGACAAATTTTATTTTTATTAGACCATTAAAATAATACTGGTTTTTAAAAACAGAGGCTGCCTCATGAAAAATTCTATAAATTAGATTTTCATTCTCTCATTGCCATTCTTACTGTGAAGTTAGATTAAATCTGCTGAATAACACCCCATTTTGCATATATAAATCAAAACAGAAATTTCATTCCTTAGGACTTGATATAATTGAGTTATAGTAGCATATCAACTCAAGTATTACAAAATGAAACAACAGGATACATTGCTGCATTTGTGAAAAACACCAGGCTTTTAGAGGGGCAGAACAGAAAATTAAATCAACTGTCTGCACATTAGGCATAGTGCATTATGTAAAAGCTCTTCAGCGGTGTGATTTTAGTATATATTGCATTTGCAGTAACCCCTGTTCTTAATCACATTGAAGCCTATTATATTACTTCTTAAATACAAAGCACCCTGACACAATGCAGTCAATCTTAATAGCATTCCTGACTGCACATATAAAAGACAGGTTGATGAATAGGTTTATGCCCAATTGAAGGAGATGGGACAGCTCAACAGAGATTAAATAAAGCTCCTACCAGTGGCTGAATCTTAACCCAAAGAGAAGAACACAACTCAAACCAAATTTCATAGGCAAAGGTCGAACAGGATACTAATTAAAACCGAGATTTGAAGAGCTGCTGGCATTCACTTGCTCAGGGTAATTGTGAGGGGAAAGTCCTTCCTTGCAAGACAAACATGGTAACTTTCACTGAGTGTGTCCCAGCATAGACTAACCCAGATGGAGGTGACCATACTCTGATCACCTTAGGAACCCATTCCTGCTACAAAGTTATTGGGCCGTTTGTGTAAACCCACACATACAATTTCTCCTGTTACATCATACCTTAAAAATAAATCCTAGATTTTAAAAAGTAAAATATTAATAGAAATGCGAATTTTGATAACAGCTGATTATCTACCAACAGTTGTTACAGCTCCTGATCCTTTCGTTTCCTGAATGTCCCACCAACAGTTCTGACCCCACCCTACAGAGGAGGCACGGGGATGGCTGACAGCCTCTCTCTGCATACGGAACCTGCAGAACTGAAATACAACCTTGGCTATATGAAAATGTGGGGAATAAAGAGCAAGCTCAAAAAGAAAAAGATTTTTAATGTAAGAATGCTTTTTTGAAGTACTGTCATCACACACAGAGAAAATCCAGACCTGAATTAAATTTTGTATGTTTCATGTTTTATAAAAATTATTCTTTTGGGAGAAGGATCAGCTAGGGAGGTAAAAAGGAGGGTAACACAGATTTTTTTTTTCTTAAATAACCAAGGGTGGGAAATCATTCTCTTTTTTATGCTGTTATTTCCTATGTTAAAAACCCACTATCAAATTTAGTTTCTCTCCCAAGCAGGCACTCACTGTACCAGAATACTGATATCACCTAATGAACTGAGTCACATAAAGTACTATACCATGCCCATATCATGGTTATTGTTATTTTTTATTTTTATTATTTTATGTATATGAGGATTTTGCCTGCATGTGCATATGTGAAACATGTACATGACTGACACCTGCAGAAGACAGAAGAGGGCATCATGTAGGACTAGAGTTACAGAGGGTTATGAGTTGCCATGTGGGCACTGGGAATCAAACCTGAGTCCTCAACAAGAGTAGCCAGTGCTGTTAACTGCTGAGCCAACTCTCCAATCCTGTTACTTTGTTTTTATGAAAAGTACTGATTGGTAGATAAACCCTAATTCCATTGACTGTAATCTGGGGTTCGAAAAGGTAGAAATCAAGCAATAGAACTTGATTTAACAGGAAGAAGATTTTAATATTTTATAATGATAATTTATTTATAAATAAATGCATTTGCTCTCCCACATACTCTCCCTCTAAATAAGTGCAAAGGAAATGTTGTCAACATGCTATATTCTTCCCTACTATGGCAAACAGCAGTAAGCTATCCAAAGACAGCAAATTTAACGTCATTTTTTTTCTTTGAATATAGTATTAAAGGTTTGATTTATTTAACACTTTCACTGAGTCCCTTAAAGATCAATGATGTCACATAAATCCGTAACAAGGAGAGAAGTAGCAGAAGAACCTGTCAACCACCCCTTCCTACAGACAGAATATGACAACTTAAGCAGTTTACTCCGAGGTCGGAAAGCTGATTCCTGGCAATCAATCAATAAGATATTTATTAATGGCTTCTGTGCCCAGTACTCTCTGCAGGATGCTTAGATTTAATGTATTTTCTTCTTTCTGCTAATTTCTCTCCTATTTTACAAAAATAATTTTTATATAATAAAGAAAAATCTTTATGACAGACACAGGCTCAAAAAAATTCATACGCAAACAATATGCCTGGAATTTGAATTATTCATGAGGTCAAGAAGGACTGAAATCTAGCGGTGCCTCCTGTGTGTATAAGCCACACCTTAACAAGACATTAACAGCTCAACTTTATGGAGAAACCAGGTATACAGCTTTCTAATTAGTGTTTCTGCTTCTCTGCCACGTCCTACCGCATAGTAACTAACTTTACACAAGTAACACAGGGGCTCTCTACATCTGATTCTTCCAACCACATAGAGCAAAATGCAGGGCCTTGCATTATAAATATATTACGTATTTTATGACAAAATTTCTTTTATAAATCCTAAATTCCTACCAATACCAGTGTTGTATTTTGGTTGTGTCTTGACACAGGGCCTCCCTATGTAATCTCAGCTCACCCAGAGCTCACTATGTAACTAAAGGCTGGCCCTGAACAAGGCTCCCTCAGCCTCCAAGTGAGGAGCCTCCAAGTGAGGAGCCTCCAAGTGAGGAGCCTCCAAGTGAGGCAGTCACACCCAAGAGTCCCCACACCAGGCTGAAATATTAGTCTTAATACAGAAATATTTTACCAATATGTTGATATGCTTCTACACAAGAACAGAGGCATGGTGCCATTTAGTCAAAATTTCTAACTAAGAGTTAAAGGTTAGACCATAATACATTGCCTGGCATTTTGTGGACATAGAATGCTAGTAGGATACAGATATACCAACATAGTAAGGAAAGTGAAGACTTAAAAAAAAATCTACAATAAAGATGGCATGATGCTATCGAACTCTAGCATTAAATAAACAATGTTGAATGAAGATGTTTCCTTTCTTATAAATATGGTTCATTTGAAATTCTTATCTTAATTTGATGTCTTACTTACTTACTAACTCAGACTTCTCAGGCATAAGCTCCAGCAGTCTGTTGTCCTAACCTTGAGTGACTCTGACATGCTCAACTTTGAAAGTCAAGAGACTGTTGCAGATAGTCACGGTGAGAGGAACAATCCATTCTCTACCTCTGTCCGTGTCTCCGTCTTTGTCTCCTCCTCCCTCTTTTTCCTGATTACTTACTAGCATCACTGTTTTCCCTAACCCTGTAAACTAACATCCCTTTCTAACACATTAACTTTCAGTGTATAATCACCTTATAAAAAGTCCTTTTCTAATACTACTTCACTATCAAAATTATTATATCACCAAATGTGATTTTTTTTTAAAGAAAAAAATGAAACACTAAAGACTAAACACTTCCCCCGTTTTAAGACTCTATCAACTATGTAGGTACGTAGGCCAGCCTGGCCTTAAACTCACAACCTTCCTGTATCACACACTTAAGTGTTAAGGTTACTGTCATGCTACAGTTACAGGCATGTTACAGTTACAGGCATGTTAGGATTGCAGGCGAGTGCCATCATGCCCTGGAAGTTTATGATCTTAATACAATAATAACACAAGAAGTGTTTGACTGTTTGATCTATCCTGCCAGGAATGGATAGAAAGTTCATGTACAGTATCTTCTAAACCTGAGATGCTAAACTGTTGCTTACATTACAGGGCGGGCCTAAAATTCAAACTGAGTTCACAAGACAGGACTCAACAACTTTTCCCAAAAGGAATATCAAGAACAGAGTAATTCCATTATGTCACTCCTATGAAATCCACAAGTCTGATTTAAATTAAAAAACAACAACCAAATAAATAAAAAAGAACAAGGGAAAAAAGGATAATGAGAACAAGTTAATCAACTGAGAAAAAAACTGGCTGCCAGTGGCTTCCCTGGCCAGCACACAATACTGAAATACAATACATAAATATTGTGCAACTTACAAATGACTACTATTCTTTCTAATCATTGCACAAATAGAATGTGTTTTGCTGTACTCTCCACTGATGTCTGTTCCTAGAAGGCCAGAGAAGATCCCAAGAGAAGTGTGTCAAATGCCTAAAGACAAGACTAAAGTTGACTTGCCCAAATGGTTACAATGTGGCCAGGCCACCTCCAAACAGGAGGCTGACCTTACTGCAGCTGCTTCTAGTTTCAAATGCCATCTACGAGTATTTTCTCTCTTTCTCTTGGATCCTGTCTTACACACACACACACACACACACACACGCACGCACGCAAGCATGTACACACATATAATTATATCATTTCTGAAGATCCCATGCCCGTGCCACCAGGGCCAGCTGTACTGGGATGCCCAGACAACGTACAGGGCTACTTTCCCAAGCTGCCCTAAGGGCTTGAGAGTGAAAGAGGTGACTCGGGCCCCTGGTGTGGGAGATCTGGTCCCAAAGGGAATGCTTGCAGGAGCCTGAGAGTTTTAGTCCTGCCCCTTGCCAGCAGGTGCTACAAGCAGGAGAGCTGGCCCCACCCCTCTTCTGGGCATAGTGGGAAAGCTGGCCCTGGTGGCCCAAGTGCAGGAGGGCTGGCAGGCTGAACAACAATGCCACCACCCAGGCCCAGACCCAAGGCTTTGAGTTGGCGCAGTCAAACATCTACCCCATCTACAACTGCTGGATCCAAAGCTGCAGGATATCTGACACAGGGCAAAAACAGGTTTAGAGGAGGAGTCTGGGTAAGGGTCCAGTATTGAGAGTGTAGCAGAAGTCCAGAAACTGGGCTCAAAACAGACCAATGAGTCATGAAAATGAACATTTGCAAATAAATCTGCTTGGGCAAAAGGGTAAACTTGTGTGACACACCACAGTTTTCACAGGGAGATGGTGTTGTTCTATTCTTCATTTTATTTGGGGGGAGGGAGGTTGCAAGGGCAGAGGACAGATGTGGAGAGATAGGGAAATGAGTGGGACTGGGGTGCATAAAGTGAAATTCACAAAGAAACAATAAAAAGCTAAAAAATAATAATTTCTGAAGATCTCAACATCATTCCTATGCCTTGTCACTGGCCTGATTTGAAGCAAAGGATTATTCAGCAATTTCACTATAAGACCACAAAGAAATGTTTATAATCTGTTTAAATAAATGACTTATTGCATGCAGGTAAAGTCTCTGGGTATATGCCCAGGAGTGGTATAGCCGGATCCTCCGGAAGTGTCATGCCCAGTTTTCTGAGGAGCCGCCAGACTGCTTTCCAGAGTGGTTGTACCAGCCTGCAATTCCACCAGCAGTGGAGGAGTGTTCCTCTTTCTCCACATCCTCGCCAACAACTGCTGTCTCCTGTGTTTTTGATCTTAGCCATCCTGACTGGTGTGAGATGGAATCTCAGGGTTGTTTTGATTTGCATTTCCCTAATGACTAAGGATGATGAACATCTCTTTAGGTGCTTCTCAGCCATTAGATATTCTTCAGGTGAGAACTCTTTGTGGAGCTCTGTACCCCATTTTTTAATAGGGTTACTTGCCTCTCTGGAGTTTAACTTCTTGAGTTCTTTGTATATCTTGGATATTAGCCCTCTGTCGGATGTAAGGTTGGTAAAGATCATTTCCCAGTTAGTTGGTTGCCGCTTTGTCTTTTTGACGGTGTCTTTTGCCTTGCAAAAACTTTGTAATTTAATGAGGTCCCATTTGTCTATTCTTGATCTTAGAGTATAAGCTATTGGAGTTCTGTTCAGGAAATTCTCCCCTGTGCCCATATGTTCAAGGTTCTTCCCTAGTTTCCCTTCTATTAGTTTCAGTGTGTCTGGTTTTATGTGGAGATCTTTGATCCACTTAGAATTGAGCTTAGTGCAAGGAGATAAGGATGGGTCAATTTGCATTCTTCTGCATGTTGACCTCCAGCTGAGCCAGCACCATTTGTTGAAAAGGCTATCTTTTTTCCACTGGATGGTTTTAGCTCCTTTGTCAAAGATCAAGTGACTTAAATAATTGGAAGGGTGCTTGATATGGTGGTACAGAGTTGGAAGGCTACAGCATCTTGGGAGTTAATTACATTAATTTCCAAATAAAGCTGCATGCACATTTTATTTTCGATGACTACTTGACCCACAATTAGTATTTATTACATTAACTCAATTACTTTCATGTTATTACTAAAATTGAACCTTCCCTCTCTTCTCACTTTGCCTGTGAGCATGGATCTCATCGCCCACAAACTACAAACCTCACTCTGCTCCCAAAGTCTCTGTCTTAGTTTAGCAGAGGACTATGATACTATGTATTAATTTTGCTTTTTATCAACATTTTTTCATAGAATATAATTTGATCATTTTTATCCTCCCAAATTCCTTCATATCCTCCCCAATCTACTTCCTATCCAACTTGATATTCCTCCCTCTCCCTCACCATCCTTCACTCCGCTTTCTAACAAAACCAGCAAAGAGGCAAAACCCACAAAAGCATATTAACTTCTATTCCATCCTGTCTTAATATAACAAACAGAACCCTCAAGTCTAGTTACTGGTTCAAAAATGAAATGACCAAACTGCAGTTGAATGAAAAAAAACGAGAGAGGAAAAGAAGCAGACCAGTCTTCTAAGATACTAGGCCCATAGGATAATTTTCTCCTATAGCTAGCAAAATGATTACAAAGACTAGTTAACTAGTTATGAAGACTAGAAAACTGATTATGAAGACAGTATCTATGAGTACTTGGGAAAACAACTACACTTATTTATAAGAATATGCACGAATATCTTTATTCCAAACCCCACCAGAACTTCTTGTCTATTTTTGGGTGGTTATACAGGGTGTACACGGACTGAATGGCTTCGTGTAAGTCCATATATGACTCTAAACTGATTTAGAGTAACCGGTGCTTCGAATTCACCAAAAGACCACATGCCTAGCATAGCTTCCAGTAAGCCAATGCAACAAAGCTACCTAACACCATGAAAAAGCAGTAAGAGAAAAGAATGGAAGAAAGAGCCGCTGTTTAAGAGTTTATTTATATAAATACCAGTATGATGTATATAACCTTAAAGACTCAAGATAAAGCCATTTGTATGGATGAGATAGTTGGTCCTCAAAAACAACACAGCAGAAATGCTGAACACATTATGGTGCATGGTTCTTTGGCAGTTAACCTTGCATAATGCAAAAGAAGACAGCCAAGCACATGTCTCTTAATAATTTACCTAAAAGGCTTGTCACATATCCCTAAGTCCTAACAACATTTCACAATGATATGATATAGATTTTTCTCTCCTTGAATCCATAATTAATTTTATTAGCCTTAATGGGATAATTCCAAATTCTGATCTATTATATCAAAAATAAGGTAACAAATCACTCTCAATTAAGTTATAGGCAAGATTATGTGACCTATATTAAATTTTCATAAAAATGGACATTTATTATGCTGCTATAGTGAAATGAGTTATATACACATTAAAGGTAATCCATCATGATCAGAAATAAATCATTAATAACATTAAATATGATGTTGAAGCATTAAAAAGCAAGCAAAAGTCTAGTCCTAGATCTTTGGTTTAGGAATGGAGAGACCTCATTTTCATACTGATTTTATGAAGAAAACGTCAACTAACTTTCATTACATCAATCTCAATTTTTCCAGGACTTGGTGTACATTAAATATGGAGACTACTGACACATCAATATGGTCTTTTTCCAAAATGCATATATTTTATTTTGACAGCTTGAAGATAGCATATCAGTAAATCTGTGAAACATGGGTTAAATAAGTAACAAAAATAACCTACCGGAGCAAACATGTATTACACTAATACTGATTATGTTTTCCTAAGTGGAAAATTTTAGAGTGCTACCTAAAAATCCCCCCAATCATTTCACGTTTATTTTGTCAGACCAAAATTTCTATCTCAACATTCCTGCTTCTGTTTACTGAAGACATTTCTGAATGTCACATGATTAACAGAGCTTTTTAAAAAGTAGGGGGAAGGTGCCTGAGAAACATGCACATTATTGATTTGGTGCCATCTCCCAACACATTGTTCATTTGTTTGGTTGGTTTGTCTAAGACAGGGCCACACTATGTAGCCTTCTGACCTAGGAATCTGTCTTCCAAGTGCTGCAATTAAAGGCATATGCCCCTATGCCAAGCCTTTCTCTGTGCATCTCGAACAGGCAAATAAGTTTGACTTTTAAGGAAGCTGGAGACATTAAAATTAGAGGAGGCTGTTGAGCAGAGCCCTTGACAAAAACATTTTCTTCTAGTAAACAGATACTGTAATTCAGTGTAGTCTAGCCTTCAGCATGCCTACCATACAGGTTTCTGTGCTATATAAATCAAAGTCACATCATTAATATCTTTAAAACAAGAGAGGAACATCTTAGATCAAAAGTTTTGAATGTTTAGGGGACCTAAAACCTTAGGTTCAGTGACCTCACTGAAAACAGGAGACCGGCAACTTAAAGGGGGAGACTGAGAATGCCTGTAACCGTAAACTGGACAAAGTTTACACAGGGTCTATAACTAGAGACTCCACTAATTGTACTGTGCTTGGTTCAGGGTCACCAGAAAATACCAGTGAAAACTGACCTACTATTTAAGATGAAAACTACTTTCCAAGACACTATACTATCTTGAAGATCAGATAGGCCCAACTAAAGTGGAGCTTTCATCCATATCATTGATTTCTCAATATCAAACACAAATTTCTAGGAATGGTTATTAATTGACTAAATGCCAAGATTTAAATTCATGTCAGAGCGGCAGAACATTTTAAATGATTCCATTTTCTGTTTTTATTCTATTACTTAAAGATAGTCCTCATCTGTAAATAAAGGCCAGGATTCCAAACCAACAAGTATCTGTTGTTGTTTTCAACATGTTATAAACATGCTATAAATAGCCTGGCTGACAATTTCACCTTTAATTGATCAAACATTGACCAGAGCCAGGATACATTTTCTATTTCCTCCCTTCCCCAGGGCCCAGTAGGATGAACTACCAGAGGGATTGCATACAAGCTTTAAATGTCTTGGTCTTAGATCTGATCTGTTTTGAAACTGGGTTTTCCTATTAAATTCTACTTTCTAAAAGAATGTTGAACAAGAATAAAAAGTCTAAAGTGGGGGCTGGAGAGATTGCTCAGCGGTTAAGAGCACTGACTGTTTTTCCAGAGGTCCTGAGTTCAGTTCCCAGCAACCATACCATGGCTCACAACCATCTGTAATGGAATCTGACACCCTCTTCAGGTATGTCTAAAGACAGCAGCCGTATATTTCTAAAATAAATAAAATTTTTAAAAAAAAAGGCTAAAGTGTTGACTGCAAGACTGTCACAACAGAAAATTTCAAAGCTTTTTTTCTTAGTCAACAAACACTACACATTATTTGTGCCAGGGTTTTAAAGCAGCATTTCAAAAGAATCAATAAATAACCTGAGTCTCTGCTTTGCCACAACATTTAGTATTCGAACTCTACTGAAGCCTCTCTCTCTTATCCCCAGTGAGAGACCTTTGACCACAGACCTCCACTTCAAGGAAGCAACTTGCTATAGAAACTGAAGCTGACAGCCTTTCCTGATGAGCATACTCTTTTAATGACTGAAAAGATAAAAACTCTGGGCATGGGTACCTCCTTCCCCGTCTCCTCTCAAGCCAGGCCTGGGTTTCTTGACACACGGATGAGCCCTGTAATTTCTTCCTAAGATGAAGTGTCTATAAAATAAAGGATATAGCTAGTGTCCTTTCTGCTTCTAGTTTATTTTCCAGTGAACTACTGACAGGTCCAACGGGTGTTCTGGATATGCATCTAATCCTTCCTAGTAATGGGAGGTGTGTTTACAAGTTCATGCTGGCCTTAAGATGTAATGGCCAATCACTACACTATGAAAGCAATGAGGGTTTTCTACAGGTTTAAATGTTTGTTATTATTGTTAATTTAGTTGTTGAGGAAGTATGCAGCTCTTGCCAACTTCATTCTGTCTTCTTCACAACGGCAGGAGAGGAAGTACAATCACTGTCTAGGGTGGACCAAGAAAAATAGTCTCATTTGAACAGGACAACCTCCTCAGGACTGCCACAGAGCTAACAACAGCTGCGCTTCCAGTGTGAGGGAAAGTTGGTCCTTCTGCAGAACTGCAATCCTAGATTCTTATGTACTAGCAGTAGCTGAGGTGGGGGGTGTTAAAAAGAACTGTAGTTGATGCAGTGTCCCCTGCATACACTGAGACTTTGCACACACTGTAGGCAAAGTACAGAGGTGCTGAGAAGGATTTAAACTCGATGAAAACAGTTTTCTTGACTATTTAGCAGTGGACCCTGTGCCTACAGACTACCTACCATAAAATAAATACAAAATAGACAATATGACAGTTGAGTCAATAGACTCAATGACAGTTGAGTCTAAACTATAGAGTAGAACCCCTTGCCCTGTCAAGGGATAGCTGAAACAACTGATCAGAATCATATAAAGTCCTAAAAGTCAGATCAGGTGACAGCTATAATCTTCACATTTGGGAGACTGAGACAAGGGTTGGACCAATGCCAGCCTGGGCTACAAAGTACAACCTGGGGGTGTGGGGGAGGGAATGGAGGTGGTCTCAGTTCAAAGACAGACACAAACAACTTTGTCTTTCTCTCCTAAAGATCATGAAACTAAGAAGGAGCCAGAGCTACAGAAAGGTAGGCGTAGTACTGGGCTGACATGGGCACCCTGGTTTCAAACTCTAAATCCATTGCTTATACTAAGACTCAAGCAAGTCATCTGTGGCTCTCAGTTTCGCTCCTATGTAACTAAGGATTAGCATTCACTCACCCACAGTCTGGTGGTCTTTAGAACAGCACATGAAGGCTCCTGCAGGGACTGCGGGCAGCACACTGAGACTGGGAGAAATCGCCTTTGTCTTATTGGTCTTGCTTCCTGTCCCAGTATTTTATTTGATTGGTTTTTGGTTTTGTTTGGTGGGGCTTTCTGGGGGTGGGGAACTGGTTTTAAAAACAAAGCAAAACCAGGCTGTGTGAAGCAACGGCTTCAGCAGAAGCGAAGTTCCATCTCTTGGAATTTTCCAGAGGGCCTGGCTCAGATCAGCAGCTCTAGAGAGACTGGCAAGCTGTAGGGACAGTTCAGATCAGAAGGCTCTCAATTAAAGAGATCCCACTCTGCCCTCATCTGGCAGGGCCTGAATCCCTTTTCTATGTTATTCCTAGCCTGATGAATCTCTTTAATTAGAGAGGGCTAGGTAATTTGGAAGGAACTACTTAAATCGGTTTCCTTTACAAGTGTAATGGTTCTAAAACAACTTAATGCTGCTGGCAGAGTATTGGGGGAGGGGTGTGCTGCTTCTCTTTATGTTCTCAGGCTTCAGTTTTAAACTTTGTACTTGTGTTCCAAGGTAATTACTGTGGAGAGTGTCTTTTAAGCACTAGAATTATTTCACTAATTTATTTTTTTGTTGTTGTTGTTATTGCTGCTGATCTCTCTTTACTTTTAGATCAAACTATTTGTCTTTTGTTTTTCATTTCCTCACCCCCAGTTTTTTGAGACAGGGTTTCATGTAGCCCAGGCTGGCCTCAAAGTTAAGTCATAGCTGTTTCTGAACTGCTGATCTTGTCTCTACCTCCCAAGAACTATGATTACAACCATGAGCCATCACATCTGAATTTTTTATATAGATGTTTGAGGCTGCTTTTTTCTTCTTTATTAAACCACAGGAGAGAAAACAAGAAATCTCTCCATTTATCTCTCTCCATTTATCTTTAAAAGAGATTGGAAATTTTTCAAATGTCAAGTTCTTACTTGAAACCTTCCTCTGGGAAAAGCTAAATTATTTGACTTAAAGCAAGCAACTTAGGGAGAAGAAAAAGCAAAGATGATGCGAGTAAGAGTTCTGGTTTGCCAATAACCATGTAGTTGCAAGATTTCCTATGAGTGATGCCAGTTCCTGTGCCTATTTCTTTAAAAAAGATATGGCTATCTGGTCTAAATTTCCTTCCTGGTCTGTGAATTAACACTTTTCATATTTTACAAAAAGGTAAAAGTATTTTGGAAATAAAAAGTATTTTAAAACATTTGAAGTAACACATAGATCATATACTTGCTTATGTGTATTACCAATTGGATAAAGACCTTGAAATACTTTGCAATCCCTAATGATGCTGTTGTGTATATACAACACAAGTGGCTTGGGCCAGCAAGATGACCTTAGAAGGTACAGGCACCTGCCACAAAGCCTGAGAACCCTGAGACCCAACATGGAAGCAAGAAACAATTGACTCCCAAAGGTTGTTCTCTGAACTCCACCTAAGTGCTACAACAAGTCCTCTCCAAACACACACACAGACACACACATACACACAGACACACACACACACACACACACACACACACACGATAAATACATAAACAGTTTTAAGTAGCAGGGACTGAGTTAGATGTCCACCAAAACTACCTAATGTCCATGTTCTAAGCCACCTCAGCACAGAGCCTCTGAAGGCCCTAAGTTAAGCTTCTGGTTTAACAACAATGGAAATGGGAAGACACCACAGCCCGTATAACAAGGCACAATCCTTCCTAACTTATCTATTCTTTTACTCCTTTACTACACCAAATTCTTTCTTCCTCTCACTCTTCTTGTTTTGAAAAGCAAGTTTAAAATAACAAAATCTGTAAGACATGGAGGCAACTGTAAGAACTGAGACAGAGTTAAGTTTTCAGAAAGAAGATCCTATCGTCTTGAAGCTGAGCTCTATCTAGGTCACAAGCCTGTTGGAGCATTTATTCCAGAGACTTTTCACCAAAAAGCATGGCTAGAAATTAAGACAGGAATCCCTCCTCCAAGGACATTGCTTTATTTCTGGCTTCTCACTATTTCTCTGAGTGATACCTGTTCTGGAAGTTTCTCTTCATACAAACAGTTTAGTTTGAGTTATTCCCAGGGTTGAGCTGAACACAGGCAAATTTCCATAAAGAAATTCAACAACTTAAATTAGTAGCAACAGCCAACCTGGCATACTTCAAAAGCAAATAAACATGGGTGGCTCACACCTTTAATCGCAGAACTTGGGAAGCAGAGGCTGGAGGATATCTGTGAGTTCAAGGCCAGGCTGGGCCACAGAGAGTTTCAGGATAGCCGGGGCTATACAGAGAAACCCTGCCTCAAAAAAAGAAAAAAAAAATGTATCTGCAAATGGGTCACAATTCTTCCATGTGTTGGAGAGACAATGTAGGCACTTCTAGATACTCGACAGAAATCTTGCGTGTTCTACATAGCTCAGTGCTTTCAGGAAGGTAAAGGACTGAGAGGACAGTGAAGTGCTGTGAACAAGCCCCTGTGCTCTTTCCAAAGATGACAAAGGTCCTGAGCTAAAGGTCACTCATCATCTGAGTCAGAATGTGTCATAAAAAGGATACAGGATGCTCAGTTCTTTACTGGCCACATAATCAATGCCCAAATATAAAAACAGCTGGAACAGAAAGATGGCATTCAAAGGAAAACCTATAAATGTAGTTTGAACGTAAACTGTTCCCTGTGGTCTCATGTATTGATACCAGGTCTCCAGCTGGTGGTTTGAGGTGGGTCATTAATAGCTAGAATTTATTTCAAATCTCATATGAAGAAGTAGTAACCACAAACTCCTGTCTGCGTGGATGGAGCCATTCCACCTTGATGTCCTGACATAATGAGAATAATCTCAACAACCATGAGACAAACTAAACCTCTCCTCCCTTAAGTCTTTTCAGACAGGAATTCTGTAAAGTAGTAAGAAAGTAAACACATTAAATTGTGCTGTGAGAGATACAATGTTAGATTGGGAAAGTGGGTGGAGAGGGCAGGGTCAGCTCCACAGGAGGTATATTAGCAATAGTCCTGAAAGGACTATAAACCTATTTGTATTTCAGGAATCAGAGTAAGAAGAATGAGAACTGAAGATGACCACACTGAAGCCATCTTTACCTAACTGAGCACTTTGGTGACATCAATAAACGTGCATATTTCGGTCTGATGACAAAGAGGTCCTTCTTCTTTGATTGTTTTTGAAACAGAATCTCTCTTCTTTGCCCTATCCTGGAACTCACTATGTGAGGACCTCGAATTCACAGAGATCCTCTTGCCTCTGGCTCCTGGGTGCTGGAATTAAAGGCATGTGCCACCGTACCCAGAGACTAAGATGTTCTTAATGCTCAAGATTTTCAGTCAAACCCTAATTCAGTCTTCGATAAATGTCACAATAATCACGATTTTGCTATTTTTCCTTGGGAACCTGGAGCCCTTGCAGCAAAAATAATTTCATTTAAGATATCTAAAGAGATGCACTCATGGTCCATAATTTCCTGGTGCCCATGTGATGGTACAAGAAGCTAGGAATCAAATTCCCCAGTGCCTTCCACACAACTATCCTTTCCTACTGTGGATCCTTCTCTCAGTAATTATCGACTTAATCCCTTACCCACATTTTTACTTGTCCATGATATAATTTAGTCCCAAAATATTAGATGGAAAACTCCAGAAGTAAACATGTATGAGCTCTAAACTGCATCACAGTGAGGGACATGATGAAATCTTACTCCTTTCTGCTTCCCTCCTTCTGTTTATCCAGCACACAAACCAACTAGTCTCTTCTTCACCAGACCAACACCATGCAACAGTGTTTGCATTCAGTAACATTTTAACTTCATAATGGCCCTAGGCATGAGGGTGCTAACACCGCCCACTCAAAACACCAAGGGAAGGACTACAAAGTACTACCTTTAAAAAGGTGAGAGTAGAGTGAGATATCCCACATTTGGGTGGTTTTGTTTACCATGTGTGTTGTCATAATTCTCCCATTTCAACTTTTGTTATTAGTGTTACTTTCTTGTCATTCCTGATTTAAAAATTAAACTATGTCACAGATACATATATGCAGGGGAAACATAATTTATGCAGGATCTGTGACTACCTGAGGTTTCAGACATCCACTTGAGTTGCTGGGAAATAATCCACTATAGTAGAAAGGGGACCTACTGTTATCACTAAATTAAAACTCCTTTTATTACATCTTCTTAGGCATGGGGCCCTGAAGATAATTCAGTTACTCCACATCTACTTGAAAGAGGTGATAGGACATTTATCAAAGTCAAGATAGAATCTACAATGTTAAAATGGTGTTTTTAAAAGGCTAGAATGAAATTTCCTTCCTTAGTACTGAAAAGGAAGCATACCCACTGAGTCTGGCTAAGACTACACGAGTGTCCTACACAATGTCAATTACACAAAGACCAAGGGATGCACCCTGGAACTGCCAAGGGTGGTGAACAGCTTCCTATCTAGTCAGGACACATAAATACAAAAAGTACATGACCTCGAGTGTCTATCACCACATGACAGTGTGATTAAGAACATGCAATACAAACTCCAGAAAAAAGTAATGGGAAAAGAGCCAGCCGTTCATTAAGATAGCTGAGGTGGGGCAAACCCTCTGGGTTGGTTGGTTTGTCTGTTTGTTTAATTTCAGCCTCAGCTCCACCTGGTTAACTTTCTATCTCAACAAGTTTAATTATAAAATGTCATTTTGACAAATATTTTAATATTAAAGTTACAATATTAAATCTTCAAGCCTAAAGGGATAGCTTGATCACAGAAAGTATGTCTAATTCTAGGTGAACATACCTTAAAATCACCCCAAACATATCAGACTACAAAGAATGTCGTCTAGAGTTTAGTGCATGGGGAAACATTTAGTCTCTCCTGCTGTAGTTTATTCCTATGTGACTGTTCCCTGTTCCCTGCTTCAGGTCAACTGTATATTCCATACCTCTGCTGGGTGCTTCAAGTTACCTTAAGGTCTTTTCCTTTCCAAGATGAGGCCTACACTGGAGGTATATACATCCTCAATAGTGCTGTGTGTGTACTTAGCATGACCATGCCCTTTGGCTTTATCCCCAAGACCACAGGATAAAGAAAAAAATATCTATATGTTTTGGAAATACACAGACTGTTGCTATTATAAGAATTTTCAAATAGAGCCTTATGTACTAACACAGAGTTACACAAGTTCCAAATGTTAGCACTCTCGGATTTGTTGAAGAAACCAATGTTCCTCCTAGGTACTATGGTACCTGCCTGTAACCAAAGTCCTCTGGAGACTGAGGCAGAATTGTACCTGACGCCTTGGTTTCTTTCCTGAGAGAGTGGAAATAATGCTATTGAATGAGGAAAAAAAAATCATGAATAACACTAAAATTTCATCTCCCAATTTGTAGCACATTGTCAGGCCAAGCCATGACCTCCTGCAGTGGAATTCCTTAAGCTCTGAAAAAGGCACATGCTGACGTCAACTATTAGACAAGAGCATTTCTTACAGGTCTGTTTAATTCTATTTCACCCAGAAGAGTTCAACTGAATATATATTATCACTCTCATAATAAGCCTTTGCTATTGAAGACAACACATGTCAGACCTAGTCATTTACTTGGGTCTATTATTTTTATACAAACCCTAAGTTTCACACATTACCCTATAAGCTATCAGTTCACTGCTCCTATTACAAAGACAGATCTTCTGCCTCCTTCCCTAGCCACCCTCAGCTGTCTTTGCCATTTGTAGACTGTCTACCCATCAGACATGACAAGTGACAAGTGATTGGCACTCTCTAGGCTAAATGAAAAAGGGGAAGAAAGAAGCAATTAGAGCGCAACAACTGTTACTCTTTGGATTCCTGAGTGCTAAATGGTAACCCTCGGACCCGGAACCCACACTGAGACAGGATCAGAAATGCTGGTGGGAGCCACACGGATGTTCCTCCCACCACTAAAACCGCTGGAATCAGATTTTCACACATACAAAACAGACACACATGTAACTTTTTAAATAAAAGGGCTAGTTTAAAGTTAATGGCATATTAAGGTGTAAAATGCCCCAGTACTGAGGTCCCCTGTCACTTCATTGTATAGTGAGATGGTAATAAGAGGAGTGCTGCAGCTCTGGTATGGTCTGTCCGCAGAGGAGCATGAGTAGGAGACAAGGCACTTAGACTGGTGCTTCTGGAAAAATCTGTGAGGTAAAGGCCTATAGATGGCTTTAGGTTTCTGGCACCAGGCATACACATAATACACAGACACATACATAGGCAAAATACCTATAACATAAATAAATGTTTTTGGTTTTGGAGGGTTTTTTTTTTTTTTTTTACAAATTAAAAAAAAAAAGTGGATAACAGAGGAAAATGAGATTAAATGCCCTCTGCCTCACCATCTTCCATTTAAGCATACTCAAAATTTCCTGACGAAGGTATATTTATCTAAGGCTGATGTTTTCTAGGTTATTTCCTCAATCCTTTCCGCTTCTTTTCCTAACAAAAAATAGTCG
Source organism: Tokudaia tokunoshimensis (assembly GCA_036184795.1). Taxonomy (NCBI): domain Eukaryota; kingdom Metazoa; phylum Chordata; class Mammalia; order Rodentia; family Muridae; genus Tokudaia; species Tokudaia tokunoshimensis. Next base: position 72,984,222 of record BTHU01000005.1, read on the forward strand.
TTCTATCATCACTGCCCATACTGTTATGTTGTGGGAGTTTCCTGACTAAGTTTTCATGAACTGCCATTGTCAGTCAACCACAGTCTCTAGACCCAGAACATTTCCGTTTCATCTCCATCCCTCAGCCATGAGACTCCTCTTCAGCCTGCTCTTCTGAAACCCTGCTCCTCTTTTTAAACTCACCCTTTTCATCGTCCTTGCTCACTAAGATTGTTCTGGCATCTCCCTTCTTAGGCTCCTGACAGGACCACTATCCCCTATAGAGTCCTAATCAAATCCCGGAAACACACAACACTACACGTCGATGTGTTCCTCTGCCCTCTGCTCCCACCCTCATGAAAGTCCGTCCCTGGGACATCTGTAATGAAACTTTTCTTGCTCCTTGTTTACGAGTATTTGTATTTTTATTGTTTTTATTGGGGAGGTTAATTTATTTATTGTTCACTATGATTTTCTTCTTTGGTATTACTGGCCATTGGTATGGTATATAACACAAAATAGTCAAATAATTGATGAAATACTGAAGACAAATTATGAACATAACGCAACATATCTTATATGCCAGTGATTAACATTCATACATACCTCTTGAATATAGTGAAATGTTTTTTAAAGAATAGGAATATGGCAAATATTTGTGAAGTTAGAGATCAAATTGTATAAGTCCCTTGTTGCGAAACCCATAATTGTATTTCTTTCTTTCTTTTTTTTTTCTTTTTTTTTTGGTTTTGTTTTTCAAGACAGGGTTTCTCTGTGCAGCCCTGGCTGTCCTCGAACTCAGAAATCCGCCTGCCTCTGCCTCCCAAGTGCTGGGATTAAAGGCATTCACCACCACTGCCCAGCCATAATTACATTTCTTAATCATTATTTATAGCAAGATTAGATTCAAGACTCAGTATTTTTGTTTTACATATGAAATACCTGTTGAATTTAAATCTAATTTAATTGGTGAAAATCTCTGAGGGAACTAAAAATCCCATACATGATTTTAAGACAATTTTTAGCTAACTGGCTCTCAGAATAATTAATTATATGTTCATGCAAATCTAAATAACACATCTTAGTTTCAAATAAATTTTCAATATAATGCATTGCCACTTATTTATCATATGCACCAAACAGTTTTTAAAAACTATGAACTGTCAATGTCATAATAATATACTGTAGAACCCAAGACATTAAAAATCATAAATCACACAGTAAAAGATGTATAAATAGTTGTTTTTAAGATATTACAATATCTTCTTCTTGAAATTATTCTGTTTTTATAAGAACATGTATAAATATGTTACATACATTCATATATATTCCATATATGTATGTATGCACATCTAAATACATACAGAAAACTCCAGAAAGGTATAAAATAGGTTTATAAAATTATGATTTCCTACTGGAGCTGAGATTGAGGAATATGGAGAAGTTTTTCCATTTTTAAACTGATAAATGAGAGCCAGTGAGATGGCCGGATGGAAAAGGCATGAGCCTCCAAGCCTGATATGGAGTTCAATCTTCAAGCCCCATATGGTGGAAGGAAAGAAGAGACTCCCACAAAACTGTCCTTTGACCTCCAAACATGCACCATGACATTAGAATGTATATGTGTCAAAATGGCATACACATCAATGCATAAGTAAATAAATGTGAAAATATTTGAATTAATGGTAAGAGAATTTCTCTTGGAGTCCCATTTCAGGTATACTTTCTCATTTTTCCTTAATAAATCTATTTTCTCTATCAAACATAAATAATGACTAAATCATTATTATTAAGTGTAATAAGGTTGAAGAAACAAGTCTAAAATTGTATGCAGTACCTCCTGCCCAATTATTTTCAGTTATCACATAGTGCTCTCTCACATAGAAGTCACCGTCAAGCCATATTTATGCCATTAGTTATATCAGGTACAGAACTCTGCATTTTTGTTTTTACATAAAATGTTATTGAACTCCTGAATGCATTCTGTAAGAATTAGTACTCTACCAACCATAGTGATTTACATGCTTGCAATTACCACATTCTAGAGGCAAAGGCATTAGTTCAAGACCAGCCTGAACTATACAGTAAGTCCTTAGCTTCAAAAAAAGGAAAAAAAGGGTGGGGGTGGGTTAAAAAACAAACAAAAAAAAAAAGAAAAAGAAAAAAGAATGATGGCTAATTCCACCATAATTTAAAACTGTTTGAAATTATATAAATTATAATTTAAAAAGTCATAAACACTTGCTTGCAGAATTTAAATATCCAGAAAAAAATCACCCCACTGAAATCTGTTAGAAGCTGAAATACTGCTAAAAATATGATAATATATTAAAAACTAGAACACTGAAACCACTAACTACTTTCTGAAAGGTCAACACATTATTCTTTGTTTTAATAGCATAGCTATCTACATGAAAGACAAGTTATATTGGTGTTCAAATTCTGTCATGGAAAATAATCACTGTACGCACAGCAATTAAAGGTCATTAATTCCTTAGATGGAGACTTAAGTCTAGTATCTTCTCTACCTTTAGGTCTCAATGGAGACCTGGGCCTTGAAGGACAAACACTTCTTAAGGTGGTGATCATAAAAGCAATTCAAGATGGAAAAGAGTGGTGGCAGAGGAGCAGGGGAGAAAGCATGGAGGGACGAGGATTAGTGATGGTTGCCCACAATGTCAATGCCCTCAATTCCACTGCAATGTAATGTGAAGAGTAAAACTTTATCCTATATAATTTACAATATAAAAGAAATTAATAACCCAACTGATACCTAACTGAATGACAAGTTAAATGCTCTATAGCAGAAGAGAAAGAATTAAACTATATCAGCAAGTTAAGTGAGTGCATATATCATTTCCCTAGTGATTAATCAATCAATAAAAATGAGCTCATTAATGAACAAATTTGGTACTTTAACTTTGACAATATAACTAACTCTTCAGGAGTGGTGATGCATACTTGCCTACCCGGAACTTAAGGGGAGGATTGAGAACTCAGGATCAGCCTCAGCCCTCTAGCAAGCTGGAATCCGGCCAACATTACACAAGACCCTATACTTCAAAAAGTTAATAAAAAAACAGCATAAAGATTCTGAAATTCAGAGTTACTAAATTATCTGTTCTCCTGAAATGCGATTTGATAAAGTCTCAAATTCAGTTCAAAAAACACAAAGGTGCCGTTTCCCATAACAGAAACTGTATATCAGATTAGTCTATAGAATTACAGGAGGTTTGAGTGGTGAGTGGACACACTGACCCTTGATTTAGAAAGAAAGGCATTCTTGAAAGGACCACGGCAGGACTTCCCAGCCAGCCCTGCTGCTGCAGTTCAAAGGCAGTAAGACAAGAAGGCACACAAGAGAGTGCTTTCATTTTATGGTACCTTCTGGGTGACAGAGACAGACACATATTTTGGGGTACAATTTATATGGCTAAAGAACAAGGAAGATTCCAAGAGATTACTTATGAAAGAAAATGACAAAACAAATGCTATTCTACAAAGAACATTAAAGTCATTTCTCCCAGCTTAACATGGAATGGGGTCAGGGGTCAGGGAGGTGGCCCTGAGCAAACTAAGGTAATAGAAAAAGAAAATTCTGGAAAAGTCTTCCAGTGAGGGTGTTCCAATCTTGGCTTTTTCATTTAGATGTTTGGGCTTTCATGGTGTGTGCGTTTGGGGGGGGCTGGGGGGTTGTTTAAAGATTGGGTTGTCTGTATCCCAGACAGGCCTTGCTATGTAGTTGAGGATTGCCTTGAACTTCTGATCCTCAAAGCATCATAGTTATGCCCCACTACACCTATGCTTCAGATAAACCCCAAGCGACACCCTCTCTCCTGACACACCCTCCTGGCCCCTGGTCTTGATTTTTTTTTTCATTCTGGTTTTGTGAGTTTTGTTTTATAGGCCAGACAGACTTCATCTCTGATGTCTCCCCCATCCTCCCATCTCCTGATCCTTCCTTATCTCCCCCTCAGATTACAGTTGTTTGGCCCCAGGCCCAGCAGGTCTTGGCATCTTAAAGTCGAAGATAAAACTCACTTTCTTAGCAGGTCTCTGACAAGTCAAACAAAATCATTAAAGATTTTGTTGATGAAGAAAATATCCCCAGATGATAAGATCACTGGGATATCATTGCCTTCCATGGTCTGTGGCCAAGTGGTGCAGGATTAAGGGCCCTGCCCTGTAATAGGAGTAGCCTTCCCCTGGGTGACAGCCAGCTCTACACTCAACTAGAACAATACATACCACTCACACAAGAAACAATTGAAAACATATTTTTAGAGAAAAAAATCTACAGCAAAACCTGAAAAATGACAAGATGAAGCAATTCAGGGGTCATGTTCCAAGAGGGTCTGTCATAGCAGCTTCCGGTACAGGCTCTAAAGTACCTTCTTTATGACTAACTCAAAATCAAAAGCAGGAAATAAAACTAGGAGAAACTAAATGTCGTATATGTAATTAACCTTTTCAAGAAGGTACCATAGATTTAAAAAGGGGGGTAGGGTGGGGATCCAATAGTACTGTTATACTTCCTCAGAGGAAACAAATAAATATATTTTTAAGCCATCAGTCAATTGAAAGTACTTAAGTAGACAAGAAATTTAAAGGTCCTAAAGATTTAAACAAAGGGGGTGGGGTGGCTTCTGTCAAGGAATTTATAACTTGGAAGCAAAAAACATAACTTCTTTCATCAGTCCCAGTTAGCCCATAACCTCCACCTGTCACTAAAATTAATTGAGCACCAGGACAAGGAAGATTCTAAGGTTCCTGTCCTTGTGGTTTGAGTGTGAAATGCTCCCTATAATGTCATGTGTCTCCATACTCAGGTAGGCCAGTATGGCACCTTTGGGATGTACAACGGCTGGAAGATGTAAGCCAGTAAGGGAATGCTCGGGGAGCTGTGGCATCTGTCTGCTTCCTGATTGACACTAAGATGTGCCCAGCAGTCCTAAGCTCTACTGTCACAAGAAGAAAACAGGCTGGGGTCAGGGAGATCCTCAGTTGGTCAAGTGCTTGCAATGTAAATGAGAGGGCTTGGGATTGGGCCTCCAGCACCAGTGACTAGTCTGAGTGCGGTGATGCACCCTGCAATCCCTGTCTTGGAACAACAGACAGCTAGGCGACTCAGACCAAACTGGTCAGTCAGTCTGTCCAAGCTGATAAGTGCCAGGTTCAGAGACCCTGACTCAAAAGGTAGAAAGTTAAAAAAATTAAAAAAAAAAAAGGCACCTCATGTCAACCTCTGATCCCCACATGACAAGCACACATGCACACACACAGAGAAATGTATACACATGCACACACACACACACACAGATGTATACACACCTCTGACCCCCACATGACAAGCACACATGCACACACACAGAGAAATGTATACACATTCACACACACACACACAGATGTATACACACCTCTGACCCCCACATGACAAGAACACATGCACACACACAGAGAAATGTATACACATGCACACACACACACACAGATGTATACACACCTCTGACCCCCACATGACAAGCACACATGCACACACACAGAGAAATGTATACACATGCACATACACAGATGTATACACACCTATGACCCCCACATGACAAGCACACATGCACACACACAGAGAAATGTATACACATGCACACATACACACACAGATGTATACACACCTATGACCCCCACATGACAAGCACACATGCACACACAGAGAAATGTATACACATGCACATACACAGATGTATACACACCTATGACCCCCACATGACAAGCACACATGCACACACACAGAGAAATGTATACACATGCACACACACACACACAGATGTATACACACCTCTGACCCCCACATGACAAGCACACATGCACACACACAGAGAAATGTATACACATGCACATACACAGATGTATACACACCTATGACCCCCACATGACAAGCACACATGCACACACACAGAGAAATGTATACACATGCATATACACAGATGTATACACACCTATGACCTCCACATATACAAGCACACACACATACACAGAGATGTATACGCAGGGACACTATACACACAAAGAAGAAAACAGGTCTAAGTGATTAGAAGAGCTATATTAAAGTTTGAAAGAGAAAGAAAGGAAGAACAAGCATTGATTATGTCCCCCTGTTCAGTCTCAGGCATGCCTATGAAGACCTCAAAATTCCACCTATAGGCAGTGAGAGAACAGAGAGACATCAGGAAGAGCAAACCAAAACTAAGGTCTAACTACTTATTTTATACAACAGCAAAACACCTGTAGTTACTACATACAAATTCTCAATGGATTAAAAATCCAACTTTTAAGAATTAAGGGTTGACACAGGTTTCTGGTCGGTAAGGAAGATCCATTTGAAAATATCAACTCGGTGACTAGAATGCATGAAAGCCGAAGTTCAGTCCCCAGCCCTTGCAGGATAGAGAACTGAGTGGGATGCCATCAACTCTCATAGTACAAACTGGCATTAGCAAAAGCACAAATGAAACAAGAAGGTGAAAAAATCTCAACCCTCTCATGTATGCATGGATTTATTAACCAACTGCAGTTTTTCTTTGGGGTTAATGTTTTCTTATGTTAAGTTCTGAAACTTAACAATAAAGTCACCAATTCTAAGAATAAGGTACAGACACCAGGGAGGACTGATGTCATGCAATATGAAACTCCTTTTCAAATGCCCAATCTTAGCTGACCACCACCACATAATTCAACTTGTGCTGTTAAATTAGTGTGCATGTGATTTTATATATGAATGATATATACTCATGTTTTTAGTTCAGTAACAAAATATTATAATGATCTATATAGAAAAAATATATTATTACCAGCTTAAAACGATGCACAAAATTAAATCTAGCCAAAATTATTGTTTGTTGAGAGAGAGAGAGAGAGAGAGAGAGAGAGAGAGAGAGAGAGAGAGAGAGAGAGAGAATGAATATGAATGAGAGAGAATGTTTATGTGCCACAGTGCACATACAGAGGTCAAGGCAAGCTTGGAGAGTCTTGCTCTCCTTCTGGCCTATAGGTCCTGGGAACTGAACTCAGGTCAGCAGGCTTGGTGGCAAACAAATGTTGAGCCATCTCATCAGCTGCAGAGTTACTAGTTTCCAATAGTGGCATGCTATTTTAAAACTTCCTACTAACTTCCTCTTAAGGAAGGATGCAGATGCGCCAGCATCAATCATGAATCTGCAGGAGTCCCGAAGTTAATTGCCCATGCCCATTTTGATTATTTTCAAAGGTTAGCAGCACACTGGTTGCAATTTAGAACATGTAGGCACTGGGACTCTTTTAACTTGTAAACGTCACAAGATCAAGCAGGGTTGGTGAGAAGTCTACAGAGTTTGGGTTATGTTCTAGTTAACTGGAAGGTAGTTTTCATGGATGCTTAATTGTATCATTTTTGCATTGTCATTTGTATATAGCACACAGTCCTCTATGTGTACCTTGTATAATTTAATAAAGTAATAAAGGTGGCAACTGGCTGTAAAGATTCTACAAAATAGTTAGAAATATAAAAATATGATGAAAAGTAGGTTATTACTTTTCACACATTAATTCTATTTAATTAAACTTCCCACATAACTTTCTAGGTATATTAGTTTTTTTGCTCAGGAAAAAATGATCTCTAGACATTTTATTTATATAGAGGAGCACAAGAAAGTGACAAGAGAAACTAGAAGCCTAAATTTTCAAAACTAAATTTACTTTAGTAAACTATATAGGAAAAAAATACAACTGATACAATCAGTTTTGTCTCTTCTAGTATCAAGTTCATTGCTAGGCAGCTCTGCAAAATCCTGCAGGCTAATGCGAAGTTTAGGGGCTTAAATTGTATGGAGCATCTAGAATGACTTTCTTTTTAGTTATGCTGGAGATACACGTGATACCGGAGACAATGGAGTCCAGAAGAGGGTGTTTGGAGTTACAGGTCATTTTGAATCACACAAGTATGTGCTGGGACTGGAATTTGGGTCCTCCAGAACAAAGAGCATTTTACTGCTGAGCCCTCTCTCCAGCATGGACCTATGACGAGTCCATCCACTTGGCTGTCTTACCTCTAAACATCAGCCAAAATGAACATTACAAATCAGTTTGTGACTGAATCATGCAATACTTTTTCTACAACAGATATCAATCTCACTTCCAATACTTCTGTTCTGTTTGAGTATGAGGAAGCACTGTGTACAGGTGATATGGTGTATACACAGCATGTATATACAGGTATGTGCAGCTATGCACAGGGCAGAGGAGAGCATGGAGTGCCCTGATTTACCAGTCTCTGCCATGCAACTCTGACAGGGCCTCTGACTGAACATGCTAGGCTGGCGAGTTAACACTGCTGATCCCTGTTTCTACCCCATATGGTACTAGTTACAGGCATACATAGCCACACCAAGCTTTTATTCTTATTCCTTAATGATTACTGGGAATTAGAATCCAGGTCCCCGTGTTTGAGCGGCAAGCCTTTCAGCCACTGTGCCATTCCTCCACCCTGTTTGCTGTTGTTACTTAGTAAATAATAATTACTATGACACTTTTTTATAAAGTCCAGAGAGAGATTTGCAGGTTAAACTTCGGCTGGGATGGAACTCTCTGTGTAGACCAGGCTAGCCTCCAACTCTCAGAGATTGGTGTGATTGTGTAGTCTGAGTGCTGAGACTACAGCTGTGCACCACCACACCTGGCAGTACTAAAAACATTTTTTTAAATATTTGCTGAAAGACATCCCTTCGTTCAAGTTGGAAAGTTTATCATTAAATCAAGAAAGGATACCAAATGCCAGCATGAGCAAAGGGAGGCCTGTGCACACAGGTGCTGGGATCATACGCTAAAGACAATATGGAGGTACCTAAAAATATTTAAAATGGGACTTCCAAATGGCCCGACGATCCCTCCCCTGGAATCTATCCAAAGGACATGGCGTCAGTATGCTCAAGAGATCTGTGCATAGCACTGTGTTGCAGGATTGTAAGGGAACATGATATTCACAGCCTACTGTCCATCAACTAGGGACAAAGAAGATGGCGTTTCTGTACATGGTGGAATATATCCAGTCTTAAAAGAAAGAATTAAACCGGTTCATTTGTCACAACGCTGAGTGAACTAGAGACGACGACATGGTATAAGTCAGACAGAGAGAAGAAAGCACGTCATACCTTGGTTGCAGGTAAATCTTAAAGATTACCTCACGCATGGAGAAAGTGCAACAGCAGTCAGCAGAGGCAGAGAGAGGTGAGGACTGGGGAGGAGGGAGAGCTGGCTGCTCAGTACTGAACGCAGTAAAACAGGAAGAGAAGCTTGCACATCTATTACACAGATGGGTGATGGTAACACCTTGTGAGTTCTCTTAAGGCTGAAGCATTTGCCAAAAAGAAAAAATGGTAAATGTTTGGATAGCTAAGTAGATTTAATCTGATTTAAGTATTATCATACAAAAATTAATTAAAGCATCATATGATATCTTTTAACATGTTCAACTTTATACACTGATATATCAGTTCAAAATGATGAAAAGCACTTGCTATATAAACAGTTGATATTTTCCAGAGAATTACCAGCCTCATTTTGCTGGGGTTCCCCAACCCTTCAAAGATCTGTTAAAAATATCTGATAAAGGTGACAGCAGGTTGGCCTGCCCCATCTGACTCCACCTTCGCTTTTAACGCCTTCCCAGAACATCCTACTTACAACATTCAAGGTTAGTTAATGGGTGTTTGTACACAGTCAAAGATAAGTCTTTTAAGATTTCCTATAATAATACAAATCTCAGTTCTGATAATCTGACCTGAGGAGATAGTTCCAAGCAACAAAGGTTATCATATGCAGACAGACAAACTCCGTTTACCTGATACGAGAAAAAAAACCAAACCGGATGCTCAAATACTATTTCTTTTATAGATGATACATCATATGCACATCAAAATAATAGTCACTATTTAGGTGGGGGGGTGTCTCCAACATTAATAACACTACAGAAGGAGGCTGAGGCAGAAACATCACAAGTTCAAGGTCAACCTATGATACACAGTCTAAAAGGACAACAGAATTCTTTACAAAAGGGAACCATATAATAAGATGAGAAATGTGTTACAGAATGTGTGAAGAAATGAATAGGATATATAGGATAATAAATCTCTTGAGTCTGTATAAATATTAGAAATCCCATTTTTTATATATTTTTTATATATTATTGTATCATTTCCCAATGGCATGTAGTACATATGCATACTGTTTTGCCCAACACCTCAGTTGCTTTCTTAGTGTTCCTACTTTAAATGACTATCATGTCTCTTCCTATGGGATACACACCTCTTAAAACGCATATTTCCAGCATGGCCAGTCACCTGGGACAAGTGAAAATGTCTTCCACAGAAACTAACACCTTTGGTCTTTGCAAGATGCATTCATCTGCTGGGCACTCATTTGTTACCCAGATGACAAAGTCAAGTTGAGCACTATGAAAATGCTCTAGTTGAAAAATGCATTTCACCTTGAATGAGTATTCCAGCAGATGAAATAAAACTTGGATTCCAGGACTGCTGTGATTTCTTTTTGCCACCCGTGTCAGGATCCTAGGCAGCTCGATAGATGCTTATGGATTTCTGAGGCTCATCACATCCACCACAGAGACAGCTGCGTGGTGTATCTTTAACATGTTGCAAGGGGAGTCCAGCTCATGTCCCAATCCAGAAAGCTGTGTGCATTTCATTTGCTATCTTTTCACTCCCAAAACAAATTGTGTGCGTAGGCATGAGAGAAACAGAGACGGGGAAGAGACCACTCCAGAGCATGGATGGAGGTCCGAGGGCAACCTGCAGGTGTCAGTCCTCTCCTTCCTTCACAGGGTCCCAGGAACCCTACTCAGGTTTTCAGGCTTCCCAAGAGCCACTGCTTCCCTCTAAGCCATCTTGCCAGCCCCTCTCCTTTCTTTTGTAATCTTGATTTACACTATCCATATTCAATTTATGATTAACAAATACTAGGTTATTTTAAGAAATAAGTAGTTACCCAGAGTATTTATATTTTCAGTCTCCCTAAACATTTCTAACTTCAAACTCATTCAGTAGCCTCATCTTTTCTTTGAAGATATTAAAAACAATCAGTTTTAATGGCACTTGGCGTAATTTTATCCACATTTCCAGGATGCTGGCAGCCAAAAAGCACATTCAAGGCTAGTGAGATGGCTCTGTGGATAAAAGGCACTTTCCAGCAAGCGTAAAAATTCTCAAATCTACACAGTAAAAGGGCAAACCAATCCCTCTCAGCTATCCTCTGAGCTCTGCCAGTGCACAAGCAACCAACCCACCAGCTAGTCAATAAATAAACACAAAAATACCTCAAGTATTTTCAGGGGCCAGGCTCAGTTCATGAAGTCCTGGCCAAGCAAGCATGGTCTGAGTTGGGATTTCCAGCACCAAAATAAAAACAAAACGATCCCAGCAGTAGGGAGGCAAGGCGATAGATCCCAGCAGTAGGGAGGGAGGCAAAGGTGCCCATGGCTGGTTGGCCATCTATCTGAATCTGTTTGTCAGCCCAGGTTCCAATGACAGAACTTGCCTTGAAAAGCAAAAGAGAGCGGGCAAGATGGCTCAGCTGTCAAGGTTGTCTGTTGGATAAAACCAAATGGCTGGAGTTCAGTCCCCAGAACCTAGAAAGAGTTAACTCCTGAGTGTTTTCTGATATGCATATGCCACATTGTGATGGCATTCTTTCTCTCTTTCTCCTTCTTTCTCTCCCTCTCTCTCTTTCGCCCTCTCTCCCTCCCCCACTCACACACACACATGCATGCACACAGAGACACACACAATAATGATGATGATGATAAGTTTTAAGAATAATTATAAATTTTAAAAACTGGATGACATCTGAGAAATCATCCATGAATTTGATCTCTCTCTCTCTCTCTCACACACACACACACACACACTCTCTCACACACACATACTCACACCCCTACACACACATACTCACATTCACACAGTATAATATTTTAAAATAAATTTCCTGTTTCATCCTTGGGAAAGACAAGTTTCCCAACAAACATTTCCTCCACATTGGAATTTTGTGTAAAATCACAATTTGGCCCTATGTTTAGTTTAATAGACACAAAGAAGTCATTTTTTCTTATGCTTCCATTTTTATTTGATGTTTCCAAATGTAAAAAGAAAAGTCAAGGTTCTTACAATTCTTACAACAGTTCGATTGCAACCGTCTCAGATGAGACCATGCAAAGCAATTCTTGTCCACATAGCCATTTCTCTCCGTCACCTTTGCTGCTTCATACCATGTGTGACCAAGCTGGATGGCTGTGTGTGCTGGGAAAATGCAAAGAAGTCATTTAATTTCCCATAAGAATGCAAAATTTGTTTTCAGTGCTGAGAAAGAGACCTGGGGCTTCCAAAATGCTAAGGGAGTGTTCTGCTCTCAGCACTTGCAGCGTTAACTTTGCAGACATTAAATGGATCTTTCCAGAGGGAAGACAAAAGTCTATAATTATACTCTACAGATCTATGAAATTACGTCTTTTTCCTTCCAGAGGAATCTACTTAGATGAAGACGGTGGCCTTTAAACTGACTCAGTTTCAGAAATTTAAAATTTTAGCTAATCTGTGGTTAAACCAAGAGTACCAGGCCTTCACTCCCACCATGCTACTTTAAAAAAACAAAAGCCAAAAATCAAAAACAAAACCAAAAAAACAAAAAAAAAAAAAAACACTTTAAAAAAAAAAAAAAAGATGTTCCTATCTTGCTGGCATATCTATGTACACTGTGCCCGCTGGTGCTCGTGGAGGTCAAAAAAGGGTACTGAACCCTATGAACTGGGCTTATGGACAGTTCTGAGTTGCCATGTGGTTGCTGAGAATTAAATCTGGGACCTTTTCAATAATACCAAATGCTCTTAACCACCAAACCGTCTCTGTAGTCCCACGACCATGCTACTTAAGGAGTGTGAGTCTATCAACAAAAAGTTGGTGTATATGAAAATATAATTTTCTCTGTGTCTATCATACTTAGTATAGAACACTGAATACTTGGGCAAATATACAAAAATCTACACTTAGGAAAAATCACTCCTTTACATCCTTGTGATCTAAAAACCAATGACTACTTGGAAGAGAGTAAAAAACACAACTCTCTGACCCTGCCCTTGACCTCCTGATTCCCAGTCAGCCTTGAGGTGGTGCCCTGACAGGTGTCCAAGGTCATCCATTTGCACAATCAAGCTTGAGAAGCAGGGCTGGAGAAGGTAACATGGGGGATGGCAGGACACTGTCTCCTGCCTCCAGCTGTTGAAAGCTGCAGCAAATTTGCAATCAGCAGTGAATTAATCCAGTGCTTTCCTGTTAATTGTTAGTAATTTTTAAATTAAATTAAACCTTTCGTCAAATATATAAATGAGCCAATAAAAAAAAATGCATGCGGCTGATGCACATGACCTACCAGTCCCTCCACTGTTCTTACAGAACTAGGCATTGTTAACTGCGTTCTGAAAACACATACATCTGTCCCCCATTCTCTGTTTTGAAAGCAGTCTTCTCAAGGATGCCCTCTCCTTTTCAACTTACAATGAGTTTATGGATAAAATCTATCTCTAATTATTACAAGTTAGATGCTTTAAAGCCTCTTAACAGAATCCCAACTCCAATTCCAGGAAGCATTCCTTTCCTTAAAAATGAATAGAATGTGCTTGTGTAACACAAAGCGCTATCCCCATCCTGGTTCCTGAGCTCACAGCAGTCCGCTGTACCTATAACAAAGGCTCTTCAGAAGGATTATCATAAGAAAATATACAACCTCAGGCTCATGGGAATTTGTAATACAATTAGACTCACAACAGTACGACTTTCTAGAGGTGTGTCCAATACGTAACATGGTCTACCTGTAGTGACCTGTGTTAATCCACAGTTGTTTAAACAAGATACTGTCTATAAGGACTTAACTACAGCTGACCCCAAAAGTCCTCTGGGCATAACTTTACCCTCTACAATCACAGCCTTGTTCTCTGCAGAGCCCTTAAGTAAATTAAGTCTGCAGGAAAACACGCTTTTTGTTTGTAAAGTAAGACACATTTCCTGAATGCTACAGAATGTTTCCTTGAGAAACTGTTTATGTAACTGTGCTGAAAAGGCGTTTATGTCACTATAAACACCTTGCGTGTTCAAGCGGACGCAGCCTGCCCATTGTTCTACTGTAATCAGCAGCGACAGTGAAAAGGCCTGTTCGTATTTCCTGTGTCTGGACCTGCACTCTATTCTACATACACTCTCCATTTGGTGATTATAATCCACCTATTACAGAAGAAGCATGAACTTTGGGTTTATAATAGTCCTACGATAGCCAAGTTTATTAACCGACAACTTGTGGTTTTGCTGTCAATCGAACTGGAGATTCTTTTCTCAAAATTCACTTTTCTGTGTGATTCAAGGATATATGAGTAGATTTGAAAGCAGACAGAAGCCGTAGTTAGTAGAGTAAGCAGTATGGCTATTCTGGTGGACTTCAATTAATCCTTAGTGTTTTCCCATTCCTGTTCAGCTTCCATGCTAGCCCAGGAGGTGAACAAAGACTGCAGGTCCAACAGCAGCAGATACATACAGCATGGTCACTAAGGCATGGCTCTCATGGATCCTTCCTTAGGAGCTGCATTCTCAGGTTGGTGCCTCACATTCACAAAATCAAGGCTTTGTTGATCCTCTAGCTTCTCTCCTAGACCTTTACTTCCCCTAAAGCTCAAGGTTTTACCTCTGTTAAGTTCCCTACTTTACAAGGTACCATAGCTTATCTCTCATGATTACAATCTAATTCTTGACATGCAACTGATTAGCTCTGTACTTAAATGGTACTTGCCATTAAAGACAGCATCCAAAAGTACACACAAAAAGCAAACTTTACCTTCTGCTGTTATGCTGACAGAGTAGGACCTGGGCTTTACCCATCCTCCAACACACATGCGCAAGCACATACTTAAACCTACATTTTCTCTTATGTTTAATTTTCTTGTACTTCTAGCTTTATGGAGAAAGAACTGGTTATTTTCTTTAAGCCACATATTTAACATGGAATGCCAAATATATTGACATAAATATATTCCACAAAATACCATCAACATGACCAAGATAATGAAAGTACCTTACCATGAACCTCAAAATTACAGGTATTCTGTGGGTAATCTTTTGTTCCCACCCCATGCATCTCACATCTCTAGGACAGTGTAGTTTTTTGGCGATGTAAATGCTCAGCACCTCCCAGAACATTTTTTAAAGATTTTCAATTTTTTTCTAAGTTTTATGTGCATGAGTTTCATGCATGCACATATGTCTGTTCCCCACGTACACACTTAGTGTCCACAGAGTCCAGAAAAGGGCATCAGATTCCCTGAGACTGGAGTTACAGATGACTGTGAGCCCCAAACAGGAGCTGGGAACCAAGACCTGGTGCATAAATAGAGCGGCGAGTGCTCCTAACTGCTGAGCCGTCTCTCTAGCTCATCCTGGAATTTTTTCTAATATGGAATATATACAACATGAATTCTTTGGGTTGAGCTCTTAGCTTCTTTCTTCAATGTAACTTAAATACTGGGATATTCACCCACACCAGCATATATATCAGTGGCTTATTCCTTTTTAGATAGACTATTACACACTTGCTGGTAGACAGGTAAGTTTCTTCTAGCTTGGGCTAATTAGATAAGGCTCTAATAGACACAGATACACACAGAAGTCCTTAGATGGACATATGCTTTCAATTCTCTTGGATAAAAAAAGTTATCACCTACAAGTAAAACGACTACCTCAGCATAGGCTCAGTGCTACAGTTCACAGTTGAAACCTGCCTCCTCCACCCGGGTCCTGTGCTTAAATGCTTCAGCCCCAGCTAGCATGGCTGTTTGTGGAAGCTATGGATCTTCTAGGTAGTAAGTTAGGCCTAGCAGAAGCAACTTGCTGAGGACAGGTTTATAAGTTGTCAGGCCGAGTTCTAGCCCTAGTCTTTCCTTCTGCTCTGTGATCAGACAATGTATAAGCAGGCAGCCTCACTCTCCTACCAGCAGAGCTACGAGCCTCTCCGACCACTACGCCTCTGATGCCTTCCTCCTTTAACTTGCTTCTTGTCAAGGGTTTAGTCACAGCAGCAAAAGAGATATCTACTGCACCTAGCATATTAAGAAGCTGAAAGACTTTCCAAAGTCAGCATAGCATGCTATGTCTCTCTCAGCAACCAGAGGAAGTTCCAGCTGTTGCTCCTTCTCCCCAGTACTGGTAGCCCACACATCAGCCCTGCCCCCATGGGTATGTAATGGTGGCTCATTGTTTTAACTTTGACTTCGCTAATAACAACAGTGAACATTATTGCTTTTTCTTTGATGACAGCTTTGCCAGTCCAAACACTGAAAACAACAGAAATGTACCCATCAGTCCTCTAAGTCCCGAGTCAATGTGGTGCCCCTCTGAAAGCTCCAAGAGAGGAATCCTTCCCTCTGTCTAGCTCCTGGTGTTTGCTGGCAAGCCCTGGTGTTCCTCAGCTGTGGCCGTATATCCTAGTCTTTGCTTATACATTTTCATAGCCCTCTCCCCTCTGCCTCTGAGTCTCTGCAGTAGACACCAGATATAGGTTGGTCTATGGTAGCTTTACCTTGACTTGATTACACCTGCAAAAGACTCTATTTCCAGAGAGTCATACATATTCAAATTGTCAGGGGGTAGATATACAGTGTATACTTCAGAGGACAAAATTCGTAATAGCCAGCTTTGAGCATTTTAAGAGTATATTGTTGTTAACTGGCAAAGTTATGAAAGCACGGCAGAATGGGCGATAAGAGATGTTTCTGAACCTTCCTTTCAGTTTTGCAGTGAACATAAAATTGCTCCTTAAAAAGGTCTCTTTATCTTATTTTTTAAAGAAGCTACACTTAAGTTATTTTAGTGTCGGGAGGGGTGAGCATCCCCATGCATATGTAACTGTGGAGATGGTCTCTCCTCGCAGTGTTACGTAGGTTCTGTGTCATCAGGCTGCCTGGTGAGCAGTTTTTACCTGCAGAGCCGTCTCACAGCTCCACAAGCTCAGTTGAAAGCAGCAGCAGTGCCTTCTCCTGTGCCTCGGTTTGAGTCAGGAACAGAGGAAGGCACACTCGCACACTTCACTCTGGATCAGTGGTTCTAGTTGGGTAGCTGGAGCAGAGGGGATGGACAGCAGGCTCATGGGCATCTCTCTAATGCTGACCATCCCAAGCTCCCTTTCCTCATGGTCTCTCCCACAACAGAACGAGCCCTGGACAGCTAAGGCGTCAGGATCCAGAGCCACATCCCAGCAAGCTTCGCAGCTTGCTCTGACTCCGCATCAGGAGTGGCAGAGCTTCATTCCTCTGCTGCCATCACCCAGCTTAAAAAGAGCCAAAGCCTGGGCTGGAGAGATGGCTCACTGGTTAAGAGCACTGACGGCTCTTCCAGAGGTCCTGAGTTCAATTCCCAGCAACCACATGGTAGCTCGAAACCATCTGTAATGGGATCCGATGACTTCTGGAGTGTCTGAAGACAGCTACAGTGCATTCATATAGATAAAATAGAGACATCACCACTATGGCCAAGCCCCAGTCACACACTGTCACAATCAGGCAGGTGGGACAGAATGGTGGAATACCACAGAAGCATTGGGAAAGCGAATTTTACCTCAGAACCCCCTGACAGGTTTCTCTCAGCTTCCACCTCCTTCAGTTACCTGCTTAGTTAAATTAAAGGCAAAGGACAAGCTATGGACCCGCCCCTTGTTTTCCCTCCTCTTGTTTCTGCCAATACTGTTTCCTGCCTATCTCCTATAGTCTAACATAAAATATAAACTTAGGTCAGGCAGTGTTCTGTGTTACGGAAAGCGAGTTCAGAAACATTACTTAACACAGATGGGACAGAAAAGGTAATGACAGCTTCCGGGCTCACACATGCATCAACATCCATTCCAGCCTGACATTCTCCAGGTGATTAGGGCCTCAACTCAGATTTCACTTTGGCCCTCCTAATAAATCTTTTCCTTTGAGAGAGAGAGAGAGAGAGAGAGTGTGTGTGTGTGTGTGTGTGTGTGTGTGTGTGTGTGTGTTACAAGCATGTGTGCGTGAGTGTGAATGCTAGTGTGCACTGTGAGGCCGCAGCTCAGTCTCCTCATGTACTCCTCTCCACATTATCCCCTGAGACAAGGCTCTCTTACTGAGCCTCAGGTCTATCATTTTACATGGGCTGGTTGGCCAACAAGCTGTCTAATGCTGAGATTACAGGCATACACAACCACATCACTTTTATGTGGAACTCAGGTGTACATGCTTGCTCAGCAAGCACTCTCACCCACTGAGACATCTCCCCTAGTATCCCCTCCCAATAACTTTTAGCAATAGTTTAAAATAAGGAGTTTCAAATAATTCTTTAATTTGAAATAGTTTCTCATCACATATCACACACATATTGTTGATCCTCTCTTCCTAACAAAATGTGAATTTTTCTTTTGATTACTAAAGAACTGTGCTCCACATGGAATCTGTTCACAAGTTTAAATACCAAGCAATTATGATATATACTTCCATAGCCACAAATCATGATATATCTCAAGTCTTGACTCAAAAACATGTCTTATGTATTTCACTTACCATAGCATGAAATGGGAAAGAGAACAAGTCCCACATGATAAACTGAAGGTATAGTGAGCATACCAGCATTCTCCCCTATGCTGACTCACAGACAGATAAGACAGAGTCACTCTTTCCTCACATCATAAGCATCGGGCTATGAGGGCAAATTTATCAACTGCCATGACCAGGGACTTGTTAGAGACAACAATCCCTCATTAAGACCCAGGAGACCAGGACTCAGTTAAACTACACTCACAAAAAAAGACAGTGGTTATGAAAAAGTTAGAATTAATAAAAAATGAAGGTAACACTTTGAAAGTAAAGGAAAACTCAGAAAACAAAATCTCATGGGACACAGCACAGACCAACAAATGTAACAGCTGTGGACATAGTTCAGTGGTTTAGGAGCATGCGCTGCTCTTGCAGAGGACCAGAGTTTGGTGCCAGCACCCACATGGGGTGGCTCACAACTGCCTTGGATCTAGATTCAGGGCCTCTAAACGTCTCTTCTGGCTTACATGGGTACTCGCACTTGTATGTTCCCACACAGAAACACACATAATTATACATGACTTAAAAATTAAAAATGAATCTTTTTTAATTAAAAGGATACAGAAAAAATTCAAGGAGAAGGAAATGTCATTTACCCTAATCTGGTCATTACCTGAAGCATACATATGCCTAATTATCATACTGTAAATATCCCATAAATTTATATATAGTCATGTCAATTAAAATGATCAAAAATAAGGACTTTAGATGTGACTCAGTTGGTAGAGTGATTGTTCCACTTGCATAAGGCCCTAGATTTGATCTCAGCACACAGAAAAACAGGTGTGGTGGCACCTCTGTAAGCCAGCATTCAAGGCATGGAGGTACAAGTTCAAGGTTACCCTTGGTTATGTAGAAAATCCAAGGCTAGCCTAGGCTAAACACAATTCTGTCTCCAAATTTCTTTTCCAAAACATATAGAGTCAGCTTTAAATGCTCCCCAGGGTGCACAGAATGTGCCTGGCCTATGGGAAAACACAGGAGACTCTGACAGCAGCAGACAAAGGCACAGGGCTCAGAACATTAGCCTGAGTGATGAGCCACTTGATTTGAGCTCAAAAGCCCAGGCCAGAGCAGTGAAAACAGACAAATGGGATTGTGTTCAACAGAGGGAAGAGGGAACTGATGGTACAGGCCACGGATCCCATAAGGGGCTAGACTCCATACCCTGCATGAAACTCCAACTCAACAGCATAAATGCTTAAAAGAAACAAAACAACAAAAAAAACCTTGCATTTAAAATGTACAAAGGACCTAAATAAATGGCTCTTTTTAAAAAAAAATACAAATGTAAAAGTTTAATATCGGTAATCATGAAGGAGAGACAAATTAACACCACCATGAGTGCCCACTGCATGCCATTCAGAATGGCTATTAGCAGAAGATGCAACAAACATTGTTAGGGGCAAAGAGAAGGTGAATTGTTACACACCTATAGTGGAAATATAAATTAGAGCAGCCCAATGAAACCAGTATGTAGGTTCCTAAAAACGAAAATTACTAATCCAGCAAATTCCACTGTGGAGGAGAGAGAAAGAGAGAGAGAGGAGAGAGAGAGAGAGAGAGAGAGAGAGAGAGAGAGAGAGAGTGTGTGTGTGTGTGTGTCTATGTCTGTGTCTCCATGGATGGGTAAATGGATAAGAAAACTGTGTCTTACACACACACACACACACACACACACACACACACACACACACACACGTTATATATACTTGATAGAATTTCACCCACCCTTTAAAAGAAGGAATTTCTATCACTTGTGACAACTTTATTAAACTTGTAGGGCATTCTGTTAAGTGCAGACACAAAAAGACATACCATATGATCTCACATATATGTGAAAATTCAGTAAGGTGAATTTGTAGAAAAATAGAATACAATGGCGGTTACTAAGTACTAGAGGAAAGAAGGAGACAGTGGAAGAAATACTGTCCAGAGGACGTGTAATTGCAGTTAAAAAAGAATTATACCAAGAGAAACACTCTACAGAACAGTGGTTAGAGTTAATGACAACATATTATATTTTTAAAATCACTGACAATAAAGGGTGCTTGTCACAAAAAATGATATGTTGATACATATGTTTAATCATTTCACAATATGTTACACATATTTTAAAATATGTTGTATCCCATAAATATATACAATTTTTATGTCAAATAAAAGACCCACCACAATACATATGCCTGTCATCTCGGCACTGGAGAAAGTCAAACAATAGGATCAGAAATTCAAGATAATTCTCAGCTTACAGCAAATCGAAGGCCAGCCTAGGCTATATGCAGAGGCAAAGAGGAGAAACCCTAAAAATATATAAATGAATAAATTTTCAAGAAGGCGGAATACAATTCGAGACCCATTTTCAGAATAACTGGCTGTACTGTAGAGTATTATTTACAGGAAGGGCATGTGAAGGAGGGAACATGACAAACTCAAGTCCAGAAGAGAAAGGTCCCAAACCATGGAAAGGAAGCATGGTGACCCAGAAAGCAGGAGAGCACCAAGCTTAGTGACTCCAAGCTTGAACTCAGCTGGGGAACAGGGAGGATCATCAAAGCATCCTGTCAGAATGAGAATCTACAGAAGTTAGTGAGAAACATGTGTCACAGTCAGCGAGATCAAAGGCTAAGAGAGGAAATAAGCCAAGACGACAGTGATTATAAACTTACGTCGTGCAGGATCTTGGCTAATTATAAACATTAGCCATAAAGGGCATACTATGTGGTGGAGCAGGCTGAACACAAGTTCAAGGAGCACAGTGGGCTATGTTGGTGATTCCTTTCTTTGCCCTACTATGGAGCTCTTCTGACCTTTCCTCCTCTCTGGCAAATTTGGAATGTAGAAACCAGAGAATCCACAATGTCACAATAAAAACCTCTAAAACCAAATTCAGCAAGGGGGCCGAGAGGAAGGATCATTAAAAGCACTGCCTGCTTTTCAAGAGGACCTGGATTCCATTCCCAGCACCCACATAGCAGATCACAAGGTATCAGATACCCTCTCTGGCCTCTGAGAGCACCATGCAAACACATGGTACACAAACACAAATACAGATAAAAACATCTATATTCTTAGAGTAAAACATTAATAGAGAGATAATAATAAAACTTGAATCCATACAAAATATACATACATAACAGCAAAAAATAAAACGTGGCAGGGGATGAAGGTAAAATTCTGAGGAGATCTAAGCTTTAAATACAAATGTCCCTGTGCAGGCTGTCCTCATCACTCCTCCTTGCCCTGTCTACTGTGTGTCTCTCATGCAGATCTCTAAAAGGACTGTGGGAAGTGCTTCCTGTTCTTCTTCCACAGAAGATGTGGAGCCATCTGAACAAACAGCTGGTGGGCTTCTCCTCTTGCCTCTGCATTTGCAGCCTTACCTTGAAAGCCTTGTGTTACAGGTTAGCAGCAGACAAGGCATGTCCCATTAGAATCCATAAGTATATACACCATCTAATCTCAGCCCTCAGGAACCATCTTTACGATGTTCTTATGGGCACTGAAATGTCCTTCACAGTCAACCTCCTCAGTCTCAGAGTCAAGAGTGAAGATGCATTTCAGTTTGCCCCTAAAAGCAAAGGGCCAGTAATTACTGTGAAGAAGTCACCAGGCTCATTATGCAAAATGGATGGCTGGTGAGGGCGTTCTGAATGGCAAGCACCCCCTTGCCTTCACTGCTTCTCCATCCTGAGGCCTTTCCAGAGTCATTACCATCAAGTAAATACTATTTTTTTAACCTTTTAAATATTAAACAACCACACAAAGCCAGTCTTCAGTGAAACATGCTGTTGGTATAAGGATACAGATTTCTGGCTTTGACTCATTTCCAGTTATTATGCATTCTAAATCACATGCCAAAATTTTAATGAACTTTCAAATTTACATTTATGAAAACAGACCTTGGCGCTCATCAATGGGCTCTTTTTCCATATCACTTTTCAAAGGTGCCTCGCATCTGAAAGGATCCTGAGCTGTCTTCTGTCACTCAAGATGAACTCTACAAAAGCACTGAGTGTTCTTACTTTTACACTAATTTATTCTACTTTGGTTTTACTCAGCATATGGTAAGCATATGGGAAAGAGAAGAGTGTCTGGAAGCTGTGAACTGCATGTAATCAAAATCTACCAGGAGAAACCTAATTTGATTAATTGAAAATTAAAGTAGTGGTTAATCACTTGCTTTGTAGAGAGAAAGATGAATACTACATGAAAGGAATCTGTCTCAAACATATAAAATTAATTCTCTTTGTTCCAAATCAATACTTACCAAGTACTTCAGTTGGCAGGAGCAAGAGTGCAAAGTGCCCCTAAATTTTCACTGTCGAGATGGGGCCTGGTTTAACACTTGACTGAAAAGTCAAAAATATTTATTTTCTGCAAGGGTTTTTGGTCCCTAAAACGTAACTTTAGCAGTGAATCGATCTTTGAGAAGGAGGGGATGAACTGAGTCCAGATCTTTAAGTTCCTATGAATACTCTATTCGTTGGCATCTACAGCAATCTGATTTTTTTTCTTTTAGTTTTAAGTTATCTAAGACAGGGTCTTACTGTGTATTCAATCTGGTCTCACAATCATGGTCCTCCTGCTGCCTCAACTTTGGGGGACTGGGATTCCACAAACAATTTATTTCTTACCTTGGAATCACTGAAAGAATATCACTGGCTGATGAGGAACTCAGCAAATACTTCTTAAAGCTACAACTGTCTACTATGTAGCCCATGCCTACACTCCAAACTTCTAAAACTTTTTAAAACATAACAATGGGATCCCTTCAAAATATTGACAGGGCCAGGAAGACAGCTCAGCAGGTAAAAGCACATGCCATCAAACCTGGTGATGTGAACTCAATTCCCAAGACCTATGCCCTGGAAGCAGAGGACCAGCTCTCGCAAGTTGTCCCCTCCTCTCCATACACACAGACCATGGCACACATGTATATGTACACACATGCACACAAATAAATGTACTTTAATTTTTTAATGAGCAGTATATTAGTATGTTAATACGATATTTTAAAAGATACGTAGCAAGATCAGATTTTATACGATTCTCTTCAGTGTCCCACCTCCCTGCCAAGTCTGATATCATACAATAATCATAAGCAAAATTAACCAAGCAAAATGTCCAAAGTTATTAGATAAATTCTCAATACTGCACAATTTTCTTCTCCCTGGGCACACAGGATTCTGCCTACTAATGAAATCAACTTCCCAGCCTTCCTTAAGACGGCACTGTTAAAAAAAAAGTTAACCAATCACATAATGTCATGCAGCTCTTAACCAAATGTAAAAAGCAAAACAAAACAAACAAAAACAAAGAACCATCACTGCCTAGGCTAAAAATAGATGTCAATAGGTCCGGCATTTTTAAATGTTAAAATTATAATTTAAAAGAAAAGTATATTCTACAATAAGAATATACTAGCTTTATGTCAAAGACCAAGATTGGGCATTAAAATGTACATAAAATAGAATGAGAAACCAGGCATGGTGGCTCACTTATATTCCTAACATTTAGAAGGCTGAGTCAGGCAAGTCCCATGACAACTTGAACTATAGCATGAACAGGGGTGGGAAATAGAAATATAAAAGAAAACAGTTTAAATAGGAGGAGAGGCATGCTACACTGGGAAATAAGGCTACACTAAGATAGCCATATTTAGGTATGGAAAAAATGTTATAATTACACTCCATATCAAAAAGAAAAGGAAAAAAGATATTCCCATTTACATTCTCTGTCACTGAATACCAATGATCTTGGTAATACAGCTCAGTTTTTTATTACCAGTCATGACCACAGTACCATGCTCGAGACCACCCAAAATTCAAAGTATCTGTAACTTCCATGTCATAAAATCATGTATTGGACTCACAAAACTGTGGGTAAATGAAAACTCACAGAACACTGAGAGCACACATAGTGGTGACAACCACCTTAGCCCCTCTCCCCTCCAGGGCCACCCTTCCTCTCCACTGAAGGAAAATGTCTCCAGTCTTATCAGCTGCCTCTCACAAACACTCTGCATCACGTATCCTCGGGAGGCCAATCCACTAAAGGCAGAATGAAAGTGTTTACAGATGGCAGAGAGAGATCGGTAAGCACAGCTCCCTAGTGCCAACACTATCACCCCAGGATCTAGAGACCTAAAGAGAAGAAATTCTAGTCAACAAAACCCCAGTCATAGCTTTCAGGAGGAGCTGAAAGTGAATCTTGGTGGTGTGGGATAAAGAAAACAAAGCATCAGTAAGAGATTCAGGCTACAAGATAGGATGAGACACACACAGAGGCACTTGGGCTGCCTCACAGAGTCAGGATTCATACAACTGAAGCTTGTACAGACTAGTCTCTCCTAAAACCAGAGAAGAAAAACAATCTGAAAGCCAAAGTCTAGAATTCTAAAATTAGCTGACTTCTTAGAATTTAAAATTAATTATCATTAATTTTAAAATTAGTTAGCAAACTATGTTTGGTAAGCAGGGAGAACTAAAGACAAATCTTACAGATGCGTGGAAACTGTCGGAAAGGATCTCAAGTCTCATGTACTAACAGTCTCAGTTTTATATCGCCATGATTCAAATGGCTGCCAGCTCTAGCAAGGCAAAAAAACATAATTCCATTAAAGAAAAAGAATGACAATGAACTCTTCTTAAAATTCTGGTAACTTCTTGAGGAGATGTAGTGAAGCCTCAAGAATTTAGAAGTCAAAACCACTGGGAATAAGGAGGAGGCTCTGTTCTCTTCACATAAGAGCGAGGCTGGGTGTAAACAGATCTATGACCAGGTTTCTAATCTTTTTTAAATTTACTTTAAATTTTCTCTCTACTGCTAGAGTTCTGGAGTTGCATCAAAGAATATTAACACTATTCCTTATTTATGCCAAATAACTATGAGGGAAAAAGACCTTCAAATTCTATTAAAATCATAAATGGGAAGCTTTACAACATAAGACAAAGGATTATTATCTTTAAAAAACTCTAAAAATTTGATATGAAAATCAAAGATATGAACTCAAGAAATATAAACAAAAACATATGAAAAGATATTCAACCTGACTAAATAAGAGTTGAGTCTCTACAGGATATTAGTCAGATTTTTTGGAAAACAATTAGAGGATTGGAAAGCCAGTTCAGCATTAACAGGCACTTGCTGGCCTTCCAGGAGACCAATGTCATCTTGGTTCCCAGAACCCATATCCGGTGGTTCACAGCTATCTGTAACTCCAGCTCCAGGGCATCCAATGCCCTCTTCTGGCCTCTTTGGGCACCCGCACTATTCACAACATACATACACAAAGATAAACATACACAGAATAAAACATAAAAGAACTCTAAGCTCAAGGCCAGGCTGGTCTACACAGCAGACTCCAGGCCAATGAGAGACGCATAGTGAGACCCTGTCTTTAAAAAACAATTCAGAATGAACCATATCTTTACATCTCTGCTTTTGTTGACTTCAAACTAGATCTAAGCTATATAGAAATGAAAAATTAAACTTGGAATATATGAATGTCATTATATAATTCTAAAGTTCATTTAAGAATATTAAAATGAACTTATGAAGAATACATATACAGCAGGAACTGGCTAATACTGCTTGCCACAACTAGATTCTTACTGGGAGGGGGGTTGTTCATTTCTTAGGTGATTCACATGTAAAATTAAATGCATTACTTTTATAATTTAAAAAAAACTTAAAACAAGTAATTAAGGCAAAATCAAACTTATCCATTACTGAAAAGAATATTCACAAATATACAATAAAAAGACTTAATTATAGCTATATTTTTTCCAAATGAGGGGCTCAAAAAATTAAAATTCATTTTTAATACAATACAGATCCTAATACACTAAAGTCCATGCAGATGCTTTACAGTTCACCATCTCCCAATTCCAAGAAGTCCCAAAGCTATTACCAATAACAGAAGCAAAATCAGAAGTGTGTTACACGGTAAGATCACAGAGCACGGGCTAAACCATCATCGTCGTCGTTAAATGTTTCACATACAGAAACACAGACATCACAGAACCCTACATCCACCTAACAGTTACTGAACAGTCTCTTAAGGGTGCTCATGTTTTGGGCAGAGGACAGCAGCAATCTCCACAGCAAATATTTGGCACCAATCACTATACTCCTTCTCCTCTTTCAGCACTACCTCAGAATGGTAAAGCAGAAGAATCTCCCATGCCATCCCTACCTCAGACAGGCAGAAAGTATAGCTGAACATTCCACAGGGAAAAAACCTCAAGTCCAAACTGAAGAGAACACATGTCTGTTGTCTACCCTTTCTTACCTTAGCACAGCTCATAAGTATTCCTCCAACAACTGCTAACCTAAAAGTGTCTCTTATCCTCTCACCCTCCCCCCTTCTCAATTTATTCCATTTCTCTCAGGAGAAAACACTCATACTTGGCTTGCTTCCAAAAAGGGCTGCAAGGATGTTATTTTAAGGGGCTGTGGAGCAATAGATGTCTCCCTATCTGGCTCCCAGTCTGAAATTCCATTAGCCAACATGTTTTCATTCCGTGCTAGGCTTTTCTTAGAAGTTTAAATAGCAACAGCATACCAGTATGGATTGGTCATATCAGACACTTGCCTAATTGTACATCCTTACCTTAAACCTGTGGTCCTCAAACCATGGCACCAGGACCATCAACATCAGCAACAGCTGGAACTTACAACTGCACATTCTCTCACCCACCTTAAAATGAGCAAATCAATACCTTGGGGGAGGAGTCCAGCTAGTAGTGGGAAAGTACAGTAAAAATCTTTCCAGCATCTTCTCATTCTGATACCCACTGTAGTTTCAAGCTATCATTAATAAACAGTATTTATATGTAAGAGTGTTTTTATCCTGCATGCATGTGAAGTTTAACAGTAACAATGCTGTTTCCATAACATAGCGTGTAATAATATCATTAAGCCAGGTTCATGTGTAGGTTTGTTTTTTCAATGCAGCTGACTGACTGTGTTTTCAACAAACTGTTCCCAGAGGCCAGGAACCGTGTTTACTGAAATAGATATAACCATCACCATAACAGCTTCCAACTCCACCACTACCAACAAAGTTCAACACATAACCAACCCCTTTCTCCATGCTAAGTATGAGGTTTGCAGAGCCGATCTTCTGTTTATAGGCCTTGCCTTTCTGTATCAACTGCTTTGTGTAAATAAGTACCTGCATAGCTATTCTGCTGTGTACACTACTAACTCAGCGAGAGAGGCAGTCAGCCAACATCAAGTGTGTAGTGTGCTCCTCTGGGAGGAAAGGGGGCTGGCTGATCAGACATCTACTCAACGCTTGCTGCTGACGTAAGAGCAAGGTGGACTCTTGTATTTCTCTATAATCCAGCCTCCAGGTCTTTCTCTGAACAATGGCTCCATATCCTAGCTCAGTCCTTATGGTGCTTGTGGAGATGCAGGTGGAAATGTTCCTAAGATGCTTTCTTCATGAGATACCTCTTTATCCTGGCAGACAGCCTAATGTCTAAGTGTCTGACCTTTGTTATGGTGTCCCTATTATAAAAAAAAAAGTTTTTACTGGCAGATACCCTATGGCTCTTGTCTGACCCATAGCCAACTTACTCAGGCCACGACAGACTCTCTGAGGAGAATCTGACTGGGAGAAAAGTCAGGTGTGAATGCACTGATCAAATGAAACACTGGAGGGACAAGAAAACAGAAACACGTGAAATAAGAGTAGGTTATTTCGCACAGACCCACGAGAGCGAGAGAACAAGGGTAGAGGTGGCTGTTGATGCAAAGGCCACAGGCCAATAAGAATGAGAGAGACGTGGACTGGGGCCTTTACTGAAGTCTAGAGCATCACCTCTGCAAGCTTCCTGTGGTGGATACAGAGCTAGCAAATGTAAGTTGCATGAGTGCACACCGCAACCGAGATAGGATACCGTAGTGTATGTGCACAGTCCAGACAGTGTGTGGGAGTCAGTTAAGCAAATTCTATCTGTACATCCCAGATACAGGTGGCCTTCAGGAGGTGGCTGTATAAGGTAGATATCTGCATGGACCTCACTGGCAAACCAGGAAGAAATGACGACAGAGAACGATGCTGAGATTGATGAAGCCCTGAATCTAGTGTAATAAAGTTAAGCCTAGATTCAGAACAGATTCCAAAGCAACAGAAAATCAGTAACTCAGTAGAGGAGCTGAAGATACAGCTCAGCGGCTAACAGCACACATTGTTCTTTCAGGGAACCTGAGTTCAATTCCCAGCACCAACACTGGACTAGTGCCCTCAACAATCTCAGGTAACTCCATCTCCCGGGTTCCCATACCTTTGGCCTCTATGGTATACAGACACATACACACGATTTTTTTAAAAAGGAAAGTAAAATCTCTTAAAAGTATAAAAAATATTATAACTACTCATTCCAGAGTTCCTGAATTTCAAGATAAATGTTAGGTTTGAGTGGTGGAGACACTGGTGGCAAGGGAATGGAGTGGTTCTGTTAGTCATGTTCCCAGACATGGCAAAGGACTGTGGTAGCAAACTAGAAGAAAATAGTAGGAAATGGCAAGAGGATGACCAGTGACAGGACCTTCTGGAGAAAGCAATGTTTTCATTATTTTGCAGCCTGAACTTCATTGTTCTCTAGGTATAGAAATGTAGGAGTAGCCAGCAAGCAGTATCGATAGATAATGAGCCGGGCAGGCAGGGGTCCTGCAAGAAGAATAGAAAAGGGGCCTGTGTTGAATGTAGCTTGGGAGACACAGTGAATTGGTGCTGCTGGGTAGAACCTTTAATGCAGGGGGCCCTTGTCTCTGGCACAGAGGAAAAAGTTGTCCCCTCTGGGGAAATGTTCTGGTAGGCGATACCCTGAGATAGAGGACTTCGATTGGGGCGTCCTTTTCAAGTGGCTATCCATTCAAATGTGTCTTATGGATCATGAACCAATAAAACATTCAAGTCACCTAAAAGCCAAAAGTTCACGGAACAGTGGGTGTAGCCATATGAAAAAAAGTTCCTATTTTTGTTTTTGTGGGGGAATTAATCCTCAAACCGCTCCCATATCAAATGAGCAGCTGCTTGGGCCACAGGACAATCTACCAGGCATGCGTCCCAGAAGAATGGGACGTCTGGTCTGGCTGCTAGCCACCAAGAATGGAGGTAAGGGAGACAATAGGGGCAAGAGACCAGACAGGACAAAGATCTTGAGGGTTTGTTGGACTGGAACATGAAAGTTGTTGTTTGAGATCATTATATATTCCAAACTATTATCTGGGCCCATCAGCGACATCAAAGTGGTTAGTGTGGCTCTTTCAAGAACCTTAACATGAGTGTTCTAAAAAGTAAAAGCTGCATCCTGGTTAGAGAAAAGAATCAGTAAGGTGAGAGACTCCCAGATGTCTTGGCTTAAGAGAGACAATTTTTAAGCAACGGGCCGGTTGTTCATAATAAAGATGAAGATTTGACTAGTTGTTTGCTAGAGGTTCCCACTGTGTTTTTAAATTAGGAAGTAAAGTAGGGTTACCACTATACTCTCTGTGCATGAAAAGGTACACAGAACCACAGTTCCTTTGGTCCTCCCTTGAGCTGTAGCTATACAAAGTCAGTGTTTGGTTTCTGAATCTGATTCAGAATGGGGGAGGAAGACGGGACCTGGTTTCTCTAGGCAGTAGGCTTTCTTTAGGAAAGCAAATAACCATAATGTAATATAATGTTCTACATTATACATCACAGGATCATCACAGGATCTACCCTCCTCACATACTTTTTCAGCTTGGGGGATGGGGAGTGTGTACAAACAGAAAGGTAGAATGGGTAGAGGAGGGGGTTTTGTTTTGTTTTGTTTTTCTTTTTTTTATTTTTTATATTTTTATTTACATTCAAAATCATTTCCCCTTTCCTGTTTCCTCCCTCCCCAAAAGTCCCATAAGCGCCCTTCCCTTAATGCCCCCTTTGGATAGTTCTAATTAGCCCCTGCTAGGTCAGGCCACCTCTACCTTTGATTCCTGTTAACTGGACTCATAGGCAATCATCTCTCTATTGGAAATGAATGCACTCACTCATCTCGGGTGCCTGAACTCCCGTCAGGCTCACGCCAGTTCTCTGATGTAAAGATTCTATACTTTAGGCAGAGGTCTGAAAACAAATGAACCCATGCACACACTCTGCATCAGGACAATGTACATTTGCTTCCCACAAGAAATGATGCACAAGCAATGCCACTGGATATGCTACCTTATACACCATACGTTATACTCCTTAGGAGCACAGTCTACACTGACAGAGAAGGAAACACACGGCACCAGAAGCGAACCAGTAAGAAGCAACTGGAGATGTCAGCCAAAACCCCAAACCCTGTTCCAGGACACTACAGCCATAAGCACAAGTTCGCCACAGACACCATCTTTTAACTCCCACAAGGCCACACCAATCCCACCTGTGACCCAACATCTTCCTTGCCCCCACCCCATATCCTCTATCACACCAGCTTGGAAAACGGATGATATGCCCATCTCTTCTGTTACAACCAGAACAAGCTTTAGAAACCTTAAAACACAAAATCACACTGACCCAGTTTATACAGGTAAAGGAAGGTACAAACTGCACTGCATATAGTCTTAGGTACTTTAAATTACAGTAAGCCAGATGTTTCTCTCCCTCCCTCCCTCCCTCTCTCTGTCTCTGTCACTCTCACTCTCTCATTTCAGCTTCCTTACCAGCCTTCCACTACTAGGACTGACCCCTCCCCCCACACACACTAGTTCTCACTTTCTCTATCATGACAAAAAGGCACATTCTACCACTAAAGCTTATTTGCTAGGCTGAACAGAAATGACTGCTTCTTTTCTTCATTCAAGCCTATAATAATGTTCTTTTGCCTAAAGAATGCCTACTAGAATCATTTACAAACACACTTGAATCCAAACACAACGCTTCTTCTAATGGTGAAACAAGTAGTTACATTAATAGAGAAGACTGGGTAAGAATCTTGAGATTTTTTGAGTCAGTAACAGAGTGTACATAAACTCTTTCTCAGCAAGTTCAGTAGGTAAACTAAAAGGCAAAATCTATCCCTGGAAGAGTGTATTAGCTTTAAAATAGCATTGTAAAATTATATAATAATAAATTCAATTCATATATTTTTAAGTATCCAGTAAATTTTCAATTAATATGATAGAAACTAAAATCCAGTTTAAAGATAAATGTTCCATTTTATTGACTAAGGAAAATAATCATACTTAGGTAGTTTTCCTATCTATTTAAGCTAATCTTATTTCATTTTTTACAATAAGCATGTATTTACTATTTACTTGCTAGCATGAGCATATTATCCATACCTTAAAGGAGCTATAAGTCAGTGTTATATAATATTGAATGAGTATTAAAATGTCATTACACTGTGCACAAATTTTCTAAAAAGAAATCATACAAGAAAAATGAGAATCCAATTGATATTGCAATCTTAAGAAATGGTACAGTCAATACTTTCTGCATATTGTAGATTGTTGGAACACCAACATCAAGAAAGTGTACCAATTTGAAGTTCTATGTACTGAGAAGGGCAAGAAGTAGCAACCACAGGGGGCTCTAGTCATCATTAGTCACTGGTTCTTCAACAGGAAAGACCAGATTCTTGAGGAAACTGGTTAATCTGTTTGGGAAACTGGCTGATCCTTGGGCACAGGCAGAGAAAACACTGAGATGTGTCTGGCAGGGAGGGGACAGTGTCACCCAAAGGGTGGAGACACATGAGGCAGGTGGCATCCAGAATACTGCATGAGTGAGCAAAACAAACAGCAGCTCCTCCTCACAGAACAGTCCCGACTAATAAACGGCAGACACAAAAAGCAACAGATAACAACCCAGAGGTGGCCTACGGCAGGGGATTTCAGGGACAGAGGCAAAAACTCATAGGTAAAATTTAATGGCAAACAAGACTCCACACAGTCAAAGTATCACCCAGTAGATTAGAAGAAAGAAAAGCAGCAACTTGATATAGGAGACTTCTAGCAGATACTACCCAAGTTGAATGAAGTACCACATATTGACAGGATACAGTGAACTCCCACTGAGTGCATGGAGTCCTTCCTAATAATGTGTAACCATAATTGAATATGGATGAGGGGAGTAGCCATACAAACAAACCAAAGGACACTGTACAGATGGTACTTTTCAAAAATCTAATCACCAAAAAACCAAACAACCCAATCAAAAAATGGGGTATAGAACTAAACCAAGATTTCACAACTGAGGAATCTCAAATGGTGGAGAAGCACCTAAAGAAATGTTCAAAGTCCTTAGTGATCAGAGAAATGCAGTTCAAAATGACTCTGAGATTCTACCTTACACCAATCAGAATGGCTAAGATCAAAACCTCAGGTGACAACATATGTTGGAGAGCATATGGAGAAAGAGGAACACTCCTCCATTGCTGGTGGGATTGCGAACTGGTACAACCACGCTGAAAACCAATCTGGAGGTTCCTCAGAAAATTGGAAACAGATCACCTTAAGACCCAGCTATACCACTCCTGGGAATATACTCAAAAGGTGCCCCACCATGCCACAGGGCCACCTGTTCCACTATGTTCATAGCAGCCTTAATTGTGATAGCCAGAAGCTGGAAACAACCCAGATGTCCCACAACAAAAGAATGGATACAGAAAGTGTGGTTCATTTACACAATGGAATACTACTCAGCTATTAAGAATGAGAACATCCTGAGTTTTGCAGGCAAATGGATAGAACTAGAAAATATCATCCTGAGTGAGGTAACTCAGACCCAAAAGGACATACATGGTATATACTCACTAATAAGGGGATATTAGGGGAAAAAAAGTACAGAATACCCAAGATACAGTTCACAGAACTCAAAAAGGTCGACAAGCTGAAGTGCCCAAGTAAGGATGCCTCAGTCCCACTTGGGAGGGAGAAGAAAGCAGTCACAAATGGGGAGGGATCTGGGAGGGAAAGTGAATGGGGGTGGGGGTGGGGGAGGGGGACGGACAACCTGATCTTGTATTGGGTGAGGGAAAAGGACTGAAGCCATGAGGGCCTGCAGAAAGAATGGAAACTGGCAACTTCGGGAGGTAGGAAGTTGGGGGGCGCGGGGGGGGGTTGCTCCAGAATGTACCAGAGACCTGGGAGGTAAGAGACTCTCAGGACTCAAAGGGAGGGACCTTAGATGAAATGCCCTACAGTAGGGAGAGGAAACTTATATAGCCCACCTCCAGCAGGAAGACAGGCCATCAAATGAGGGGGGAGGATGGAGGCCATCCCATGGTCACAACTCTGACCCATAATTTTTCCCATCTGAAAGAATTACAGGGATGGAAATGGAGAGGAGCCTGAGGAAAAAAAGGTTCAGTGACAGAACAAAGTGGGATCCAGCTCAAAGGGAGGCTATGGAGCACTCACAAAAAGGGACCGAGCATGACCGCACTCTGGAAGACCCAACAAGCAGCTGAAAGAGTCAGATGCAGATATTTGCACCCAACCAATGGACAGAAGCAGCTGACCCCTGCTGTTGGATTAGGGAAGGCTGAATGAAGCTGAGGAGAAGGGTGACCCTGTAGGAGGACCAGCAGTCTCAATTAATCTAGACCCCCAAGATCTCTCAAACTCTGGACCACCAAAGAGGCAGCATAGACCAGCTGAGATGAGGCCCCCAACACACACACACAGTAGAGGACTGCCAGGTCTGTGTTAAGAGATTATACACCTAACCCTCAAGGGACTGGAGGCCCCAGGAAGTTTAGAGGTCAGGTGGGGTTGAGGGTGGAGACATCCACATGGAGACAGGGAGGAGGAGGTATGGGATGTGGAATAGTTGGAGGATGGAGGTGGGGGGAAGGAAGGATAAAACATGAAGTGTAAATAAAAAAATTAATTAATTTTAAAAAAAGAAAAAGAAAAAACCTAAAATCTTCAGAAATACAAATGTTTCTTTCTCCCGAAACTTTGTGTGAAGACAGAAAACTAACCTCCTCATCTTTCTTATTACATAACATTCTGTGAGACCATCTATAAACTACTCCACAAAAACATGAAATGATGAATCTTGCAAGAAAATAATTAATTTTTTAAAAACTATTTTTTAAACAGAGGGAATAAGTGCATGTGGCTAACTAGAAGTAACATTTTTAAAATTAAAATATTTTAATTAAATATTAATTAAAATTAAGATATTAATGAAATTTACTGTGACTCTGAGGAGCTGATACAAATAACAAACCAGAAGTTTTCCAGTGATGGTTAGCTCTGACTTCCTCCCAGCATTGCCTGGATTCAGTTCATCCTGACACAACTAATCTCCAGATGAGGCTCCTACTAAGCACCTCGATTAAGTTGCCTAGGCTTTATGCTCAACTTCTCCCCTGCTCATCTTCTTAAACATGTTCCCCAAGAGACAGGAAGACTTATTTCCCAAAATGGGAAATAAAAGTAAATTATAGTCCCTTATAAGCTTCTTCAGTCAGAAGGGACCAGGCTGCAGCAGGGGCTAAGGCATCCTCAACATTTTGGCCTGGCCCAGAGAGGAAAGACGGGCTTAGAAGGGATGAGACAGAAATGCAGGATCAGAGGGAGAGGTTCTGAACAAGACTGCAGCATCTCCAGAGAGGCTAAAGGGAAAAGGGCACAGAGGCAAGTTCTCAGGTCCTTAACATTTACAAGTTCTACTCACAGAAAGATAAACTCCTGGGTGTCCTCTTATTATTTTGGCTGGGTTTTTTTGTTTGTTTGGGTTGGGTTTTTTTGTTTTGTTTTGTTTTTCAAATGAAATGTAAAGCTGTTTCCATTCTTCTATCTAACATAACAGTATCCCTACTACACATGCTTCTTATTTCATTTCATCTGCAAACTATTCCTGTCAACTCTCAAATGCAAGCTTGTCAGTCCAAGGTCAGTGGGCACACATGCTCCTACATTTAATAGGTTTGGGGAACAACCTCATTGTGGTGAGATTTTTTTTTAAATCCTTTTAATGTGTCAGTTCGGGCTTTCAATGCCTTTCATCAAACTATGACTTGTAACTGGTCTCACAAGACCCATAGGAATTTCGTGTGAAGATTGATCCTCGAAATTTACATGTTGTGACATTCTTTAAAGGCATTTGTGAAAAATCACAGCAAACACATTTGTACCAAGACAAAAACGGCAGTGTCATTTGTAAGTTTGTTCATGGTTTGGAGGTTGACAAGTGGATGAGGTGATAGGGAATGCCTTATTGGAGAACGTGAGTGTGTTCACAATCAGAAAACACTGTCATATTTCATGGGGCAGGGGTGGGGGATCTGTAAAACATTACAAGGAAGGAAATTAGGTAAAGCCATATACTTATTTGGTACCCACAAGAACCACAAACTCTGCTAGCTGACAATGGACGTTCTTTTAAAGGAAGGTCAACTGAAAGTAAGTACAGTTACATCCAAAAGAGTACAACGAAGCAAGATCTCCACGCAGTCAAGAAATAAACATTTCCCAAAAGCTTGCCTCAGTGCCCACTCCCAGCTCTGTGTTTCACAAACTCAACCTGCCCAAAGGGAATGCCAGCCTGTCTTTAGATCTTCGTATTAACAGAGGCACAGAATACAAATTCTTTAGAGTCTGGTTTCCTAAGCTAACAGGATGTTTGTGAGATCTCCTCAAAAAGTTGAGTACCGATGTAGTTCATTCATTCCTGCTGGCTGGTTCTTTGTCACTCCATGATAGGTAAATTCTACAATGAAGGGAAGCTTCATGACTAGTGTAGCTATGGATATCATGTACATGCCTAATAGATACACATACCCATATATACATAAAGACCCATAAACACAGATACATTCCGAGGTGTATGGAGACTAGCAGGACCAGTGGGCATACCTATGCCTAACTTACTAACAGCTTTCCAGCATTGCTTGCACCAATTTGCATCCCTACCTGCAGAATGTGAGAGCTTCAACTGGTCTGTGTGGCTGCCAACACTTCTGCCTTTCTTAATTTTAGCCATTCTGGTGAGCAGGAAGTAGAACCACACTGTAGCTTAAGTTTCACTTGCCTCATGGATAATGAGGTTCTGGTCCCTTTCCTAGACTTAAACATATTGAACATGGTAAGAAGGGTCTGTTGAAGTCTTTCATTCGCTTTTTTGACTGAATTGGTTGTCTTTTCTGAAATTATTTGGCAAGGTTCTATACATGTTCTGCACACAAATACTTGGGCAGAATCTTTGAATCTGGGACAAACATAAAATGCATATACGTGGAAAAGTCCAACAACAATGTACGATTATTTTATAGTTCAGAACAAAGAATGATTGATTTAAGGTTGCTGTTGACACAGTATTACATTGAAGGAAAACTGAGGTAGACTTCAAGAAAGTGACAGAAAGGCAGAGGGATTGTAGCAAGAGCATAAAGAGACATCAGCAGCAGATTCCAAATTTCTCTGAGCTTTCTTCCTGGGCAGATACTTCTTTCCTGAAGGTCAAGTCTTTACTATGTATTGAGTAACTAAACTGGATAAAAACAAGGCAGATAACAATGAGCTCTAGAGTTCTAGACACTGCAATTTAAACACTTCATCGTATTCAATCACATGAGCCTGAGATATAGCTATTATCTCTCACTCAGCAAGGGAGCTAATTAAATGACTCACCTGATATCATAGCTAATCAGCAGAGAATAAACCTAAGAACTGAAATCTGCCTACATTGAAAAGCCATAATTTTTGGGAAAAAAATTAGTAATTCTGCATCTCAATGAGCAAAATTATTGTAAGGCTTAGTTTCTGCTATACTAGTTCCTAGGAACTGAATCAAAAAAAAAAAAAAACAGAGGGGACCAGAAGCTTCAGAGTCTCATGTAGCAAGTGCTTGTCTCTGAAAATGTTGTCCAGAAGTGCAAAGGGAGCGCCTAAAAGTCCAACATAAGTCAAGCAGCAGACCTACAAGTCTAGACCATCTCAATGTCAGAATGACACCATTAACTCTGTGACGCCTTGAGGTAGAAGTCAACACAGTGACTAAGATACCCTGATTTCTGGAAGAAGGAAAGTAGTACACCTTAGAATTAAGGAACACAGGAAATGTTGTAAGGGATGAGCTATTCCCACTGTACCAGACATTTATTAAAATTCCTAATTATCTCTCACGTTTTTAGAAACAATTTTCAATAAAATAGTTCTAGCCTTTGGTACATGCTCATTAATTGTGTCCTTTTGCTTGATCATTAAACACATCTTAAATATAACAAGCATCTAATTTAGGTTAAAAAGCCACCCTAATGACTTCCATCCTTATTTCAGTCATGTTAAGACTATAGCTCATGCTGTGTAGGAGGTGGAAGGTACAAACCATGCTCACAAATTCACACATGTTCAAACACACACATGTTCAAAAACACAAATGCTCACATACACATGCTCTCTCTCTCTCTCTCTCTCTCTCTCTCTCTCTCTCTCTCTCTCTCACACACACACACACACACACTCACATACACATGCTCACACTCTTCTTGTGAAAACTTTCTCTGACTTTCACCCCTCTCATAAAATGCAGCAACGCAAAAAGAAAGTCTCCACTAACTGCAGACATCTAGAGCTATGCAGAGAAAGATAACCTACTACCAAAACCCACTGTACCTGGAAGGCAATTATATTTATATAACTTATATCATTATATTTATTTCCTGGGGCTGCTAAAACAAACCACCAAAACTTGGTCTATTAAGACTGATTCTGCTCTTTCTCTCAGTGTTCTGAAGTACTTGAGCCCAAAATCCACTTTGCCACCCTTAAGTGAAGGTCACTGGGGTTGTACTTTTCCAAAGAATCTAGGAAAAATTGTTGCTGGCCTCTTGTAACTTTGAGTGGGCCACAGATATGTCCTGACTTGTGTCCTTAACACTTTAATCTGTGCTTCATCTTCATTGTCTTCTCCTCTGTCCGCCATGTCTTGCTCTCCATTCTCTTAGTGGGATGTGTTGGATACAACCATGCAATTTTGGATGGCCTCCTGATCTTAAGAACATTTTTTCCAAACAAGGGAAGATTGACAGGTTACAGGGATCAGAACGTGGG
The DNA here is from genome assembly GCA_036184795.1 of Tokudaia tokunoshimensis. Taxonomy (NCBI): domain Eukaryota; kingdom Metazoa; phylum Chordata; class Mammalia; order Rodentia; family Muridae; genus Tokudaia; species Tokudaia tokunoshimensis. The sequence continues at coordinate 73,022,914 of BTHU01000005.1, forward strand.
CTGAACTTTGAGCCAACGTTAACTTGTGACAACAACCTGAGTGTTCAAATTAAAGCTCTTAAGTATGAGAGAGGAAACTTACAAAGGTATAATTGTTATTGTAGGAAAGTCCAGGGTGCATTGAAATCTCTCATCCAAAAAAGTCTGAGACTGCCAGTGTATGTCATGAAAGTCTATTGCAGTAAGAGTCTAGGCTGGTATTTCCAACTCTGGCAGAACATTAAATTTACCTTGGAACATTTTATCAGTCTGATGCTAGAACCCCATCTGAGACCACTAAAACTGATATGCAGGCCACAGATATGGGGAGGAGATATAATCCAAATGATCTAAACATGCAAACACCAAATCAGGTAGAAAACACACCATGCATGAGATGGAGGGAGTAGTCACATGGGGAAAGGATGGATCTGTGATAAAGAGAACATCCCCTGACGAGGGACCTCATCAAAGCAATGCAACCACTCTATCACTGAGGAGAAATGAATCTCCATAAACTTTATCTAATTTGAAAATGTTAACGTAAGGCATAATAACTGACCTGGGGCTGCTGAGATGGTTCAGTGGACAGTGGTACTTACCGGCAAGCCTAGTGACCTAAATTCAATCTCTAGAACCTACGTAGTGGAAAGAGAAAACTGACTCCAGCAGGATGTCTTCTGACCTCCATACTCACCCTGTGGCATGACCACAGACACGCACACACACACATGCACATATGCATGCACAATAAATATTAAAGTTGTTTTGTAAGAGTTATTAATGTTTGGTTTGACGTGTATTATATTCAGAAGCACTAACAAATACATAACCAGTAGGGAAAAGACACTTCAGAGATCCCTTAGGAAGGAACAGCAGCCTGAGCAACTAGCAGGAGAATTAAGTGTAATTAAGGACACCAAATTGAAAAGGAGGAAGTCTGATCACTCCTATGTGCTGACAGCATGGTCTTATATAGGGAAAAATCTAAAAAACTCTATCCCAAAAAGAAAACTTTTAAATATATGAAGGATATAATATATTGTAAGATGGCCAAAGCTGCATACAAACACACAAAAATCAGTAGTGTTTCTAAGCAAACTCGCTGAAGGAAGTCAAGAAAATACCATTTATAATGATCACCAAAATATTTATACATGGAAAATAACAATTACATTCTCCACAGAAATAAAAAAGGCAAACCTAAAATTTATCGGGCACCATAAATGAACTTCAAGAACGATGGCAATTCTGGGGGACAAACTGAAGACACCATAGTAGCTGATGTAGAAGAACATGGCGCTGGCACCAAAAGTCAGAGAAGAATAGAATCCAACAGGAAACACAGATGCAGACTCATGTCTTTTCAGGCAGCTCTCTCTCAAAAAGGGTACAAAGAACACTCATTAGAAACAAGGTGGTCCAGGAAGTAAATGGTGCTGGGGATATTAGATACTCATATGCTGAAGAGAGAAACTAAGTCCTTCTCTCTCACTGAATTAACAAAACAACTCAACACCGAGTGGCATACATGTGAACTACAAATTAAGAATCCACCAGAAGAAACCGTAAGAGAAAGACTTCAAAGTTTTGATGTAAGCAAAAATTTTTGGTTATGATTCCAAAAAACACAGGAAATGAAAACTGGCAAAGGTGATCATACAAACTAAAATTTTTGTACAAATAAAAAAAAACCCAGGAGTTAGGATATAATCTATGGAAGGAGAGAAAATATTTGCAAACTATTCATCTGATAAGGGACTGAAAAACCAGAGGCATGAGTTCAAAGCCAGCCTGGACTACAGAGTGAGACTCTATTTCAAAATCCCAAAAGGACAAGAAAAATCATTTTTAAAAAGAAAACTAGGAATGACTTAGACAAGCACTTTTTTTTCAGAGCTTAAAGATACAAAGACATAAGCATTATGTTGGTTCCTGCATGACAAACTTATTCATGATTACTGAACACAGAAACAATCCAAAAGACTTTTACCTCTTCCCATACTTTGAGTGGAATATAAATTGTATTTTATATATCATGTTCTTTTACTTTATATTTATTGCACATTTATAATCTTAAAATATCTTGCTTACAGACACACACACAAGAACAACTCAGTCTTGCACTTAAGAATTTTGTTAGTGATGCTCAGTTGGGTGATAGTTTGTTTCTAAAACAGGGTCTCATTGTGTAGACCAAGCTAGCCTCAAACTCTCAGAGCTATACTTGTACTTGTATCTGCTTCCCAGGCTAGGGTTAAAGCATGCACCCATTTCTTTCCCTCTACATATGATACAGTTGGCTTTTTAACATTTAGTTCCCTAAAATTTTAACTTGCTTACTTGGTTCCTTCAGACGGGACCTTATACATAGTTGAGGATAATCTTGAATTCCTGATCCTTCAGCCTCTTCCTTCCAAGTGTTATTATGCTTAGAGGCATGTACCACTATGCACAGTACATGCAGTGCTGGGGATTACTTCAGTGTTTCTAGTATGCTAGGCAAGCACTCTACACAGTGAGCTACATCCTCAGTCTCAACTGAATTCAAATTTCATCCTCCTGGACCATTCTAATCCTAATGGTAGGGCTACCATATTGAAAGTCAACTTCCATGTCGCCCTTATCTCTCCGGAACCTTTTCCCTCACTTTCACTAGAATTAAATTCAAATGAGGCAGAATGCATGCCACTAAATGTATGATTGCACTTTAGATCCACAAACTCTTGCTTCCCTATCATTTTCAAAGAATCAGACATTCAAAGCAGTAACTTTAAGTAAATTTTAGGAAGGGTATGGTAGTGCATACCCTGAATCCCAGCACTTGGGAGGCAAAGACAAGCAGATCTCTGTGAGTTACAGAGGAGCTAGCACCACATAATGAGGCACTGACTTTAAACAATAATTTTAGAAATTATTTCACAGAATGGTTTAAAGATTCCTTTTCAATTCCCAATAAGGTTTCTTGATATTGTCTTTGTAAACTCCTGATTCTCTGGAAGGCTGAAAAGCATAATTGTTTATCCATTGTAACTAAAACACATACTTACAAAGGGTCACTGCTGAGGGGCAGTGATGGCAGCGGCACTATTCAGATTGCCATATTAATTTAATCCCACAGTCATTTTCACAGCTGTATTCAATTATAGATTTGGTGCTGGCCCCAATAAGTCATGACTTCAAGCAATATATTAAACCTGACCAGTCATCATATTATTTGTAAAAATAAGATATTCAACTACACAATAAAGCCTTTGCAAAGATAGAGCCACAACTTCTCAAACTGGCTCTTGCCAAGATCCTCAGGCATGCTTAAAATGGTGATTTTTGCCCCTTTGGTAGAAATACAACATTATAACCTAGGAATACTTATAAAATACTCTTAAGCCTAGGAGTAAATACTATTAACCCTTTTGCTTTGTTTTTAATTTATTCATTTTGTACATATGAGTGATTTACTTGAATGTGTGTCTGTGTACCATGTGTGTGCATGGTGCCAAGGAGGTCAGAAGAGAGTACTGGATCCCCAAGTGGGTGCTGGGAATGAAACCTGGGTCCTCTATAAGTGTTCTTAACCTTGGAGCCATCCCTCCAGACCCATTAATGACCCTTATAAGAGAGGGCAAGGAAATATCAAGCATCTAGTAATATGTAGAAAATGAACATAGTTTCAGTAGTGTGGTGTTTAATTCAGACCTCTGAACTTACATCATGACCTCTGTTCTGTCATTATAACACTTATGAAAAATGTCATTTTAATGAATGTTTAGGAATATACATTAGTAAGCTATTATTGAAAACTGTGCTCTCTTTTTAAAAGTAAAAATAGCACAAGGTGTGGCCAGGTGTGGTGAGGTATAGTGGCACTCACCTTTATCACAGCACTGGAGGCAGAGGTAGAGGCTAGCCTGGTCTACATTAGAGAGATCCAGGCCAGTAAGGGGATACATAGTGAGAGCCTGCCTCAAAAACAAAATCAATAAATAGTAATAGTCTGAGCATAGTGGTACATGCCTTTAATCCCGTACTTGGGAAGCAGAGGTAGATGAATGTCTATGAGTCTGAGGACAGTCTGGTCTATAAAGTGAGTTCCAGGATAACCAGGGCTATATAATAGAATCTGTCTAAGAGAGAAAGAGAGAAGGGAGGGGAAAGGGAAGGGAAAGGGAAGGAAGGGGAAGGGGAAGAAGGGGAAGGAAAGAAAAAAGAAAAAGGAGAAAAGAAGAAAAAGAAAAGAAAAAGAGTTGGGTTTTTTTTTGTTGTTGTTTGTTTGTTTGTTTGTTTTAAAGTAGATTTACCTAAGATCTAGAAATCTCGGTTCTGGGTACCAGTCCCAGACCTGAATGACATATGTCTACTCCTCTATTCACTGCAACATTCTTCTTAGCAGTCAGATGTGGAAAAAGCCTAAGTGACCATCGACAGATGAAGAAACAAGTTGTGGCACTTACATGCAATGGAGCCACAAAAAGGGAATCCATGCAACCAATATCAACAAGGCTAACTTGGGAGGCACCACACTAAGTGGAATAAACCCAACTCAGAAAAAAATAGCAGAAAACTCTCCACCACCTTGAAACAGAAAAGGCTTTTCTGGCAAAGGCAGAGCCCAGCAGTGGTTGCCCAGATGTGCTAACTTCACTACAGGAACGACTGCAGGACATACACACATAGCACATCAGCACGCTGCACACTGCAAGTGTACTGAATACTAATTTATCACAAATAATTTTCAACAACTAAAATAAAATCACCCATCCCAAAATATATGTGTATACAAATGGACATATAAATTATATATGTGGAGATAGATAGATAGATAGATAGATAGATAGATAGATAGATAGATAGATAATTACAGAAGGTTCAAGCAACCGTATAAACTGCAGAACTGTCAAAACATTTGACGTATCAGCATAACTGGGTTCATTCTGTAAAATGTGTTTACAAGATAGCAGTTAGGAGACAATGGATCCCAATCTTCAAAAACCAATAAACACAACAGCAATGTAAAAAGGTAAAAGCTGGAGAGGACCTGGGTCTGATTCCAAGTACCCACATAGTGGCCCACAATTGGCAGTAATTCCAGTCCCAAGGACCCAACGCCCTTTTCTGACCTCTGTGGGCAATAAGCACACACATGCTACAAGACACACATGCAGGCAAAATGATCATACACATAAAACAATGAAGTTAATAAATCTAAAATGTTTCAATAATGAGAAACTAGTTTTACTGCAAATTCATTCTTCAGAGTTTTCTACATCCAGAAGGCTTTGGGAAGCTCTCAGTGGAAATAGAGATCCTAAGTGTCTACTTCCGCTACGTACTAAGTGAAACAATTTCAGCAGCGTAATGTTGAAGTGTAGTTATGAACTGACAGAATTAGTCACATCTTGGAATTTGGCAGTAATTCCCTTTACTGTCTGTTGCCTAACCTTCCCTCCCCAGATGAGTATAGATGAGTTTGATGTTAAAGTATAGCTTTCTAGTGATCCTTCTCAGTAATGCCGTGGACATGTAAACAACAGACCTTGGAGGAAACAAAGCTAAGGGCCAGAGAAACCAACCAACCAACCAAGCCCCACACAAAAATGCACACTGAGAAGCCCACGGAGACTGCTGTTCTCAGTCACAGGCATACAGGGAAAGAACAGACCCACAGCACAGGGTAAACAGGTAAACATGGCTACCTCATAATACCTATGCCATTGGCCAGAGCCTAAAAGGCTTTTGCAGACACAGTGTACTTTTAATAGAAACAAAGAGGAAGGAAATGTAGATCCAAATGCAATCAATCATTGAATATTTGAGCAATGAGAGACACAACAGTCACTAAAAGAAAACCACATTCAGTCTGCAGGAACAAGTCTGCACGATCAGAGCCGGCACTACAGGAGTACTACAGATGGAGACCCTCAGTGGGGCAGATGTGCTCAACACTCTTACAGCCGGTCCATCACGAGATCTGTGAATTGATCACCCAGTTTCTGAACATTCCACGAACCAATGACACCACACAAACTGTTTGATCCTAGAACTATTTTCAAAAAGAAATGATAAGTATTTGTCTATTCTTCCTAGAAAATATTCAAGCAAGCCATAAATTAGAACCAGTGAGGTTGTTTTGCCTTTAATCCATGAAGAGGCCGGCGAGCATTTGATTCTATTAAGATACAAAGAGCTGGGCAGTGAAGAGAGAGGACTTCAAACTTATGAGGACCTCCTACGCTTATTAAATATAAAAGAGCTTTTAAAAGTCCATCACAGGTATAATTTTGGACTGTAATTTTTAGAGAGATTTTTTTTTCATTGTGCAGTCTAGCAGGCAGAGAGCCAATCAATCCATTAGAAAAATCAAAGAGCCAGAAATCTGCACTTTGTCATTAATTCAGCCATGCGAGGAGCCCTGCCACAAGCATCTTTTCTTAAAGCTGGACAGCAAAGAATAACGAGTAGCAGACAGATGTCCATCCTACAACCAGAGCAGCGGGCTCACTCCAGCCCTATCCAGCTCCTGTAATGTCCTTGGGGATGAGCTGGTGTCTCGGGTGTAGGCAGTGTACACAGTGATAAAAGAAGACATGATGGAGACATTTTTGGCTTATCCTTATCTCCTTTAGGAGTAAGCATGGCCTGAAAATCACTATGCAGTGCTGGGTGGCAGTAACCACAGATGCTATAGTCTTGTGGCTATATTTTACTCCATCTAATGTACGGACTTGAACCACAACTAGTTTAGAGAGAGAATGCAGGGAACAGCAGTGCTCACAGGACAGGCACCCTGTACTTCCTGCTTACTCAGTACCTTGATCAGGTCTTCTCAATTTAAATTTGCTCTGCAATGATTACGGCTCTTCACGAAGGGGAACTGTTTGTAGAGGGACTGTTTTCTTTTAATAAAATCCATTCTGTGAACTTTTTTTATTGTAAACTTCTTACAGACTATTCAACTGAGACAATTCCTTCCCTGCCCAATTTGTGGCTGTCCCTGGATGTAACCACTCCCTCCCATCTGTGAATGCTCCTGCAGGTAGTGGCTGTTTAACCACAGAAGGAGAAGCAGTGCCAACAGGCACATGGTACACAGAAAAGGTAAGTGCTGCCGCATTTACAAACAGGCGCAGCTTTGTAGAACATGGACGATCAGCAGCCTGAGCAGAGAACCACCATCTGGTTCTCCACTTAGAATGAGAATTTGAGTCACATAAACATCCAGGCCCATGAAACACTAGTGCCCTGCACTGCCAGCTGTAAAACTACAGCTTGGGAGACTCAAATGAGGCAGTTATTTAAAACCCCAACATGAGCCATTTCAACATGCGCATTCACACACACTTACCTTGTGCTTACCTACACTACCAAAGACTCAGCACACTCTGAAACAGTTTGAAAAAGCAAACAAGACCTTGAGTGTTACAGATAGCATGAAAATCCTAAGAAAAAAATTAATATATACCACCAAAGGGGATTGGCACTGCCAAACACAGGTATCCAAACACTCCTTTCTTCTCAGAAATATACTGCACAAAAATGAGTGTATTCTAGCACTATTAAGAACTGGAATATGATTACTTTAGTCAGGAGCAGAAAATGGGCTTGGAGGAAAAATATGTATATTAGATTCCTTCTGTACTGGAAGAGATGGTTTATTTTCTATTCTTGATTGGTTCGTGTTTGGTTTTTCAAGACTGGATTTCTCTGTGTAGTTCTGGCTGCCCTGGAACTTGCTCTGTAAACCAGGCTGGCTTCAGAATCACAGAGATCCTATTGCCTCTGTCTCCTGAGTGCTAGAATTAAAGGTGTGAGTCACTACCACCCAGCTATTTTCTATTCCTAATAATGTTATTTAATTGTGTGTGCATATGAGAATTTCTGTGTGGGTAGGTGCACTTGAGTGCAGTTGCACAAAAAGCCATAGAAAGGCATTAGATGCCTTGGAACTGGGGTCACAGTTCCACTCTAGGGGAGCCATCAGATGTGGGTGCTGGGAAACAAATCTGGGTCCTCTGGAATGGGCTATTAACCACTGAAACCATACTTCCAGTCCCAAAAGAATATTTTAGATGCTTTGTTATTTAAAGAATGATTTTGCCTCCCTGGGTATATGACTGCTCACCATTCACCTACACCAGAATCAAAAGTTTTAGTGCATAATTTTCCTAATAAAAATATCTGAGAGTTTTCATTCATTTACACATAAAAAGAAGGGAGAGCATATTCTGGAACTTGATAGAATATATAACACATACTTCTTAGACAAATCCTTGTCTTCGATGTGAAATTTTGTGTGTTCATATTTGAAATAATTTAAATAGAAAGCAATACAAACTATAAAAGTTAAATGTAATTAAAACACCAAGAAAATGGATTTTAAAAGCACTACCATTAAATTTATAACCTTCAGAGTGATTTATTACACTGTGAAAATAAAGTTAAGAGTTGCAAAATTTATTTGACAGGCATGGCATATTATAAGCATGGTAATATCAAAACCTCATCATGGTTTAGGCTGTTCAAATACATTAATCTTCCTCTTACCTAGTTTTTATACATACATTAACAAAACTAATTACAAACCTGAAGACAAGTGATAAACTACATGGCAGTGTTTATAATATTCCTTGATATAAATGCAATGCTCATTTAATCACTAAAAGATTTGGAGACCTCCACTGACTAAAGACGTTATAACCTCCTATTACCCTATCCAGGTCTTAGAATTTTTACAGACAGAAACCATTCATGATCCATGTTCTCAATGTTATTTAAGACAAAACTGAAAGGTTATCCATTGCAGAGCCTAAGAATTTAGCCAGAGTTCACATTCTGATTTGTAGTACTCAAAGTAATAGAACATTAGGACTAATATCACCCTTGGGGGCTGGAGTGTAGCTCAGTGGTCAAGTACTCACCTAGCAAGCATTCAGGCTAGGTTCATAGGCAGAGGGGCAAAAGGCACTACCCTTATAAAGAATTTGATCCCTGCCAAGAACTGTTTTTAATCCATTAACCTCCAAGATACTGTAAGTTAAATTTTAACATTAATTTCATTTTACAGAGAGAAAAGAACTAAAACAGAGAAATCAAATTACTTGTACAATTACTTGTACAGCAGAGTGTGGTGTCCTACCTGAGATCCAAACCCAGACAATCTTTAACCTCCTAACCATCACTGTAGAGTAGACCATGTCAAACATCACGTCTTCCATTCTTGACTCCCTACCTCTGTGAAGACAAAGAATACCTGAAGGGAGATAGGATATTACTCAGTGGCAAAGTACTTTTTCTATCAAGATAAACCCTGAGTTGAACTCCACTAATATTACATAAAACTCAAGCATGGTGGCACAGGCTTGGGGAAGTGGGGGAGCAAAAGTTCAAGATCATCCCTACTTAGTGAGTTCAACACCAGCTTGGGCAACATCAGACACTGCCTGGGGTGGAGCATGAGGAATACCTGAGATTCACCACCATCCCTTATCAAGAGGTATTTGATACACAGTCTCAAGTCATTCCAAACATGCTCGAGATGAAAGAGTCCAGGATAGAGATAATGGATCTAGAATGGCAAGAGCTGTAAAGAGTTAGACAAGTGAAGTATTACCTGAACTTGTCTAAGCAATCTTACTGTGATCAATGCCTACAACAATGGCTAAAACCCACGTTTTTTTTACATGTAACACAATGGCATGGAATGGAGAGCAAAGAATGGAAAGCTAGAGATGCTTATGGATAGAGCACTTACCTCGCATGTAGGAAATTGCAGGTTAGATTCCCTCAACACACACACACACACACACACACACACGCACACAGGTTAGATTCACACACACACACACACACACACACACACACACACACACAGAGTGAGAGTGAGAGAAAGAATGAGAAAGTGAGAGAGAGCATGGAAGACTGAGTGAGCGAGCAAGCGAGAGAAAGAGAGAGAAAGAAAATGTATTATAGTGTGGTTTGTGTCTGGATGCACACACACCATTGCCCACAGGTAGAGGTCAGAGTACAAACGCCTTTCACCTTATTTAACCCAGGGTCTCCCTTCTTGTTCTCTGCTGTATACACCTGACTCACTGCCTAGAAAGCCTCAAGGCTTCCCTTGGCTTCACCCCCACCTCCCAGAGAAACATCAGGGATAACAGACACAGCTGACTGCATCTGAACTTAGGATGCCAGGCTTATTCAGCAATGTTTTACCCACTCAGCTATCTCCCCAGCCCTAAACTTGCAAACTTTCATGAAACAGAAGAAGCAATCAATGGAGTAAAAAGGCAACAGAATAAGTATGTTCATGACACGGAGTCTGAGGGGTAATATCCAGCATATGTAACAAAGAGTGCTGACAGTTCAGCAACAACAATAAAAGTAATGCAAGGTCAGGCAAAGGCCTTGAATAGACATTTATCCCATGAAGATAAAAAAAATGCCAATAAGCATCTGAAAAGAATGTGAAACATTGCTGGGCAGTAGTGGCACATGCCTTTAGTCCCAGCACTTGGGAAGCAGAGGAAGGCAGAGTTCTGAGTTCGAGGCCAGCCTGGTCTACAGAGTGAGTTCCAGGACAGCCTAGGCAATACAGAGAAACCCTGTATCGAAAAAAAAATGTGAAGAATCAAAGCTATGGTGTGATATGGGCTTATTAGGCTAGCAGTGTGATCCTCAGAGTAATGTTACTGAAAGAAAGATGGTAGAGCCTTTAAAAAATGGGACCTAGCAGGAGTTATTAGGTGATAGGAGCACCAAGACCCTCAGTAGGGATTAGGGATGGGATTACCTCTCAGCACCAAGAATGGGTTAGATCTTGTGGGACTTTGAGATAAACAGACTGTTATAAAGCAAACCACTCTGTGTATCTGACTATGCGTACTGCTAGCCTCTCTCACACACACTTCTGCCTACTGATGTTATCTGCCACATTATCAAACAGTGTGAGGCCTTTGCCAGGAGTTATTGCCTCAGCGTTGGAGTTTTTAGCCTCTAGAGCAGTAGTTCTCAACCTTCCTAATGTTGTGACCCTTTAAGACAGTCTCTGGAGTTGTGGTGACCTCCAACCATGAAATTATTTCATTGCTGCTTCATAACTGTAATCTTGCTACTGTTACAATCATAATGTAAGTATCTGATATGCGGAATATCTGATGTGTGACTCCCAAAGGGGTAGTGACCCACAGGTTAAGAACCACTGCTCTAGAAACATGACCAATTATTTTGCCTCTTTCCTTAACAGTTAATGTCCATGGTAACCTGAAAAGAATACAGACTAGGGAAAGATGATTGCAAATCATCAGAGAAACACTAGTCAAAGTCGACATGAGAAATGCCTTTATACCAGTCAGGACAGACACCATTTCACTACCTCTAACCCCTCCAAAAAACAAAAAAACAAAAAAAAAAAACATAGTACTTATTACTTTGTAAATATTATTAAAGACATGAAGAAACTGAATATCTTATAAAGTATCAGTGGGAATATAAAAACACCTTCCCTACCAGTTAAAAGTTTCCTCAAAAAAAAAAAAAAAAGCTATGGCAAGATGCAACAATCCTATTTCTTAATAAGTATTCAGAAAAATTGAAAATGGAATTTGAAGGTTCAGGTTCATACAAGCATTATTCAAAATAGTCAGGAGGTAGAAGCAACCAACTTGCCATCAAAGGTGAATGGACAAACACACAGGCAGACAATGGTAGATTATTCATCCTTAAAGAAAAAGTCCTGGCATATGCCACCTCACAGGTAAACAATAAAGACAATATTGTAAGTGAAATAAAGTAGCCACCAGGTATACTTCTTGATTTCACTTACATGGGGTAACCAAAGGTCAAGTCACACAGGCAGAAGATTGAATGAGGTCTGCAGAGCATAGCCACAGAAGTCCAGGTCTGGAGCCGTAGTAAGGGTAGAATTTGGGTTCTCCAGACTAGGCATCAAGCTGAGGCTCTGGGGTTTATAGCAAATACTTCTCTAATGTCTACACTTGGCAACTGCTGGAAAGTCGTGTATTTTGTATGGGCTTGGGTTTTTCTAATCAGGATTTAAAATAATAAAATAAACACAGCAGTATACTGCATGAGGGTAAGTGGTTCCAGGTGAGCCATGCTTCAGCCTTTTAAACCTTTGTAGATCTAACCTGAGAGTCGAATCTGCATGTAAACACTTCAAGTTCTGTAACGTTAGTTAATATAGAGATGTTCATGTCAAAACTACAGAAAACTGTGATGGCTAATCCTGGTTATCAGCTTTACAACTAGAATCAGCGAAAAACCAAGCAGCAGGGAATGTCTGAGGAGGATATTCCTTTTTTTTTTGTTGTTGTTGTTGTTTTTGTTTTTTCTTTTTTTTAATTTAATTTTATTTTATTTTTTAATTTACATTCCAAATCATTTCCCCTTTCCCGTTTCCTCCCTCCCCGAAAGTCCCATAAGCCCCCTTCCCTCCCTCTTTTCTCCATTCAACCCCCTCTCGTTACTCTGTCCTGGCGTTCCCCTACATCCAGTCTTTCCAGGACCAGGGGTCTCTCCTTCCATCTTCTTGGAAATCTATTGATATGCGAATTGTGTCTAGGGTATTCCGAGATTCTGGGTTAATATCCCCTTATCAGTGACTGCATACCATGTGTGTTCTTTTGTGATTGGGTTACCTCACTAAGGATGATATTTTCAAGTTCTGACCATTTGCCTAGGAATTTCGTGAATTCATTGTTTTTAATTGCAGAGTAGTATTCCATTGTGTAGATATACCACATCTTCTGAATCCATTCCTCCGTTGAGGGACATCTGGGTTCTTTCCAGCTTCTGGCTATTATAAATAAGGCTGCTATGAACATAGTGTGAGGAGGATATTCTTATTGGATCATTTAGGATGGGAAAAGCCCACTCTAAACCTGGTCCACGCCTTATGGTGACAACCCACATAAAAGGACATAGGATAAGGAAGCTTTTGTTTGCTTTTTGCCTGCTTGCCCTCACTCTCACTGGCAAATTCATCTCCCTTCCTTCAGTGTCAGAACCTACTTCCTCAGGATTACAGTGTGGACTGCAGCCCAGCTGCTCTCTAGAAATCCTCCAGGACTCCAGGCCTCCAGGACAAGACCAGGGCTTCTTGAGACAGTCAGTCTTGTGAGCTAAACAATTACCAAAAACTTTTTTTCCATCAAGAGACAGCGGTTGCTGGACTACCCAGACCACAGATAATAGGTTTCTAGAATCCACATTTTAAAAAGTGATACTAATAAAAGTAATACTATGTTTTATTTAGCTTAACTACGGAATAGTTAAGGATGTGTGTTTAAGATACATGAGGAGCTGGGTGCAATTCTTAGCACAGAATACTAAGTAAAAATAAAGACTTTGTAAATCCTTTTAACCATGCCCAGCCCTGGCTAGAATGGATGTTTCTTTATGCTTGCAGAGGACACTTGATGTAGTACTCGGTTTGCTTTGGAACTACTTTACTTACATCCAGAGCCCCTAACACTCACAGTTCCTTTATGAAAAAAAAAGTAGGGTCACACATCCAGCTTGTTTATTTATAATTTTTTAAATAACTGAACCAATTCTCTTATTTAAGCAATTAAAATTTAATATTTAGAATTTAGATAACTGCGATATCTTGACTAATGCCAAGTCAGAAGTGGCCAATGGTTGCCTAGCGCACACAGAACCATTTACCCTGTCTTACTTCTTTTGCTCAGAGAATCTAAGCAAGACAACCTGAGACCAGCCTCCTCCCCAAGGAACACATCTTTTGTACTCTACAATGCAGTCAGTATTACAAATTTGAATAATAGAGAAAATATGTTAAATTATCTAAGAAGGTGTAAACACAGATGAGATTTGAGATCCCACTGGGGTACACACAGCAAAGGGACTATAATTAAAGTAATCAGAAATGCCAGATATAAAGCTTCTATGCCCTAATTATGTAAACTGAATTTGTTTCCATTTGGTGTGATCTCACAAGTCATCCCTTGCCTTAGGTGTGGTCTCTCCTACCTGCTTTGGACAGTAGGCTGGTCAAAGGGCAGCAAGGAGATGCAGAGGGAGCCAACACTCACTCCCACACATCTGAAGGTCATCTGTGGCCAATATTATTACCCTTTCTGGGAATGCTAACCTGTTCAGATTTATCGACACTTATTTCTCTGTAGGATACATAATGGTAACAAAGTAATACACAGGTGTAGAGGTGCAAGTGTTAAAAAGCTGAAGGGAAGCACAAATCCAAGGGCAGCCTACATAACATATGGATACATCCTTCTCTGAAAAAGAAAAAATATTTATTTATATATGTGTGTGTGTATATTACACAATTTTCATAATTAAAATAACAAAACACAACAAGATACTATGAATATTAATCACCTTCATTTGCTCAGGCCTAGAACATTTAAATTATCAACAAATAGGAGATGCCTTGGAAATATCAAAATGGAAGAAAAGGAGAAATGCATGTACCAAAACACTGTTGCAAAGATACAAAGGACATGGCCTTGCAGCCCAGAGGGTAAGAGCTACTGAAACACATAGTTCTTCCCTAGGACTTGCAGTAACTGCTGGAACACTAAAGCATACGGTCACCTACACCTTAGCAGAGGTTGTTCTCGGCATGGTCCATCTCCTTGTTTAATTTGAACAATTGCCTTATCAAGTAGATATCTCAGCTCTAAGGTCTGGGTTAAAAAAAAAATGTGCTAGAAAGGCTTAAGTGTTGCAAGCTTGGTCCCAGCTGGAGGACTCCACTGAGAGTCAGCTGAACCATGCGGGTGTTCATTTCATCAGTGGGCAACCCACTGCTGTGTTTATATAAACAGGGTATTAGGAATTTATATGGAAAAGTGGGTCACTGGAGGATGTCTTTGAGTATATGCTACCCTGCCTCTTCCTATCTGTTTCCTGGCGCCATGAAGGGAGCAGTTCTCCCCTGCTACCTACTCTGCCAGCCTCAGAAGCGGCAGAGTTACGTGACTTCAGATAGAAGATGCTCAGATTTGGAGCCAAGAATCAATACTACTTCACTCAGTTGTTTACGTCAAGAATTCTATCCAAGCAGCAAAAAGACTGACTAGCACACACAGGGAGCCCATTTTGAAGATGCTGAGAGAACAAAGGTCACGGGTTACTGGAACAATAGGATCTAAGATTTGAACACTGCACTGTCACTAAGCATGGTCCATTTCCGCACCACTCTAAACCACAAACCTCCTGGACTGACTACTGGTTTGAGAATAGAAATATCACTAATGACTTGGACCTTCTGATCCCAGTCTAATAGAAAATGAATAGACGAAAATGTCTCCCCACATTTGCACACTAAAGATACCCCAGTAATCTGCAGATTCACTCTGATCATAGCGCTTCTTAGAGAACACACATAAGAAATATCATTTCCAGAATAGGAACAATAGAACCATTTTGAGACAGGGTTCCTCTGTGTAGCCCTGGCTGTCCTGGAACTCACTCTATAAACCAGGCTGGCCTTGAACTCAGAATACACCTACCTCTGCCTCCCAAGTGTTGGGATTAAAGGCATGCGCCACCACTGCCAGGCTAGGAAATTTTTATACCACTATCCTCCCAAGGATTTCATGCAATTGATCCCAACAGAAATCTCATGACTTATCAGTAATCTGCAGGAATTTTTAACCAAAAAATTGCTTCTGATGTCCCAAACTCCAAACAACTTTTAGTTAACAGAGCCCAGAAGCATGCAGCCAAAATAGTGGCTGCAATTCAAAACCTCACATTCCGACTTTGCACAGTAGCTCCGATCCCTTACATAGGGGCTGTTAATGAGCTGCCTACTGGCTATTTCAGGTACCCCCACTGTTATTCCCCCTAAAGCTCCAAACACCTCCTGAGAGAAGTGGTGTACAAATAATAACCCTGGGATACCCCAACTGAAGGACAGAGAAAGGGACCTCTCTTTATGCAAGGTGTGGCTCTTGTGCCAGCTTCTCACTCAGCCCATTCTCATTGCACACTGCCTTCTTCCCACACTGATTTCTTCCATTTGTTTGACCATGTATTGCATATGTGTTGAAATTTGTTTTGTACACTGTAACCTCCTCTGAAAATGACCAATACCACTGAAGAAGAGGAGGGAAAAAAACTTGTCATGAAAATCCAAGGGTCAATTTCTTAGTTAAAATTTCCAAATGACTTTAGCAGCCATCAGATCTGTGAATTAAAAGGAGTAGCAACCCTTGGTTTTATTTCATAGTTTCTCAAAAAAAAAAAAAAACAAAAAACCAAAAACCCTCCCTGCCTATTTTTAAGGCACTTCATATATGGCAGGTCTCCCAGTGTGTATTGCTATATCCTATACAACTTTTTTTTAAGCAGTCACAATTTTTTCCCTTTTTTTTCATTTTTCTTTATTATTGGATGTTTTCTTTAATTACATTTCATATGTTATCCCCTTTCCCAGTCCCCCCCTCAGTAGCTCCCTCCTCTCCCCCTCCCCCTCATTCTATGATGGTGTTCTCCCACCCACTACCCACCTACTTCCACCCCCCAACCCTGGCATTTCCCTACACTGGGGCATCAAGCTTTCACAGGACCAAGGGCCTCTCCTTTCAGTGATACCTGACAAGGCCATCCTCTGCTACATATGCAACTGGAGCCATGGGTCCCTCCATGTGTTCTCTTTGGTTGGTGGTTTAGTCCCTGGGAGCTCTGGAGGGTCTGGTTGGTTCATAGAGTTTGCTCTTCCTATGGGGTTGCAACCCCCTTCAGCTCCTTGGGTCCTTTCTCTAACACCTCCATTGGGGACCCTGTGCTCAGTCCAATGGTTGGCTGTGAGCATCTGCCTCTGTATTATGGGTACGGTTATTTTGTCTGCATGTATATCTCTGTACCATGTATGCTCCCAGGACATATGGAGGGCAGAAGAGGGCACTGGATCCTTTAGAACTGGAGTTACAGATGGCTGTGTGCTACCATATGGGTGCTAGAAATGGAGCCTGGGTCTTCTGGGACAACAACTAATGCTCCTAAGCACCGTGTCATCTCGCCAGCCCTCATAGAATGCTTCATCCGACACAGTCAAGAGTATTCTAAAGCATCCTGTATACCCACCCCAAAGGGTCCACACTCTTAACCTCTTTGGAAAATTATAACATAGAATTGCAATCCCCAGGGAAAGATCCAGAAGAAATGTCTGATAACAAAAGGAATTTACCAAACATTCTGAGTGCCATAAACTCAGTTTAATCATGAAATGTACCAACCAGCTTTCCCTGTGCTATTTTCTGTTCAAAAACAAACCCAAAGCATTCTTCAAAGTTGCAAGTGCTGAAATTCAAGAATCAGACCAAAAAAAAAAAGGCTTGCTGCATGAACAAGATAACAGAGTTTATGATTTTGGTATTCGACTTGAAGTGAATTCAAATAAAATGAACTATTGTAAACTCACAGTGATGATACTACCTGGAGGCCCTGGAATATAAACCCCAGGAACAGAGCAAACTGCCTATGAGCTTACAGTCTGCATACCCCACAGACACAAACGTGCTTATTACAGCTACCATACCCACAGACAGAGAAAAGAACTCATGTAGCAGGCGACTTTTATAGCCTCTCCAAATCCATGTTAATCGTTAAGTCTATATTCAACCCCCACCCCATACGTCCATACTCAGCCTGCTCTGATAAAATCAGCAATTATATGTGCTTCCCTCTCTCGTTTGCCAAGTCATCAGATCCACCCACCCGGATACCTGATAACTATAAAGTTTATGGATTACTTATTCCTCAAATCCACCCCCGCCCCCATGCGCTGTAACCTCGTTCTTTTACAGAGTTGTAGTCAATTCTCAGAAGCATACTGGAGGACGCTAGTGAGCAAGACAGCAAAGAATGTTTCAAATCTTTTATTACGTGGATGCTTATGTGCAAAGAACTTCACAGTCACCTCAGAGCCTTCCTACAAGGTGCAAAAAGGACACATCCGTAATAAGGGTGAACCAGTCACAGATGACTACTCCGTCGCTATCTAAAGCGCTCGGTTATATGACCGGCCAGTGCTATCCCTGTACTTCTAAATTCCAGAGCTGCCAAACTTGAAGCTTCCTCTTCCTGAAGGCTGGTGTCACCTTGGTGAGGCAGAGCAGCCTTGACTTCACACCCGATTCCCCATCTTCAGCAGCACCACTGACAGCAGGACTGTAGGTGCTGGAACACGCTCTGCCCCAGGTTGTATGATAGCTGGAAAGGGAGGGTAGACACAGAAAAGCAGAGGGGATGAAAAGACCTACAAGCCCCTTGGCTTGTGCAGATCATAAAGCTCTGTCTTTCTGAGTCTTGTCTATGGACCCCATTAGCCCACTGGAGCACACTATCTACTGCTCCTACATGTTTCTAATTTCCTTGGTAGCCATGTGGTTCCCATCCAATAAACCTTAGGTTTACAAAGAAAAGGTTTTAATAAAAACTTTACGAAACCAAATGGAAGACAATTACCAGCCAATACAGACCCCAGACTCTACATTTTCACACCTAGTGTGTCCCAAACACAGGTTTGTAAGGAGAGTCTTGTCAACAGACATCCCAAATGTTACTATCAGTTCACCAAAGACTAAAAAGTAACTAATAACTTTTTTTTTCAATTTAAGTACAAAATATTTTTCTAGAAGACTGTCTCTGTACTAGACCTCCAAGAAGTATCCTAAAACATCCAAAATCCTGACCCCACTATAAGCAACAACTGAGTTCTTCCCCCTCCCCCAACACACACACCCAACTGGCAAATGTCAGAATCACAAAGTTTTATGGTGACAGTTCAATACTTTAACTTCAGGAATCCTAGACTAACTTTAAAATGATACTTCCCTTAACCTACAGAGTGGCTTATGCCTTTAATCCCAGTGCTTGAGAGACAGAGGCAGGAAGATCTATGTGATTTCAAAGTCAGTGTGGTCTGCATAGTAAGTTCTAGGACAGTCACAGACATGTAATAAGATCCTATCTCAAAAAAAAAAAATGTACAAACAACCCTCACCCCCAAATCCCTCAATTCTCAACATTAAGCAACTCAGAAAAAGGTTTCACAGTGTGGGGAGGGGGAACTATTCTTCTAGCTATTTCTTCCTTCAAAATACAAGCACTTATGTAAACACTCATATTTGAAGGTGGTATTAGTGGACCTTGCCTGGGAATGTGTACTCATCTCAGTAAGCACAAAAGGTGGCATGGTGCCTTGAGCCAGGCCAGGCATGACTCTGGGTTCCCAGGACTGCAGAGATGTACAGGAGTCAAATGTCACGTTCACCAAGCACCCTTGCATAACTCCACTCTCATTAAACAGCATTCATTGAAAAACTCCTTACTAAGATCCTGCACATCTTCCTGCCTCCCTCCATCAGAAGCTCATCTCACGCCCCTGGCAATTCATCACCAAATATTAATGCTGGTGCCCATCAGACATCCTCAGTAAAGACAGTCAAACTATCAGATCTCTTAAACATTTGCATCCCACAGACATAGAAGATAGGAAATAAACAAAACAGTGAATATGTAAAATTTTCCTGGCTATGGGAAAAGAAAAAAGGGACAGACACCAGCAAAAGAAAATGTTCCCAGGACACAAAACATTAAGTATTAAGTAATATTAAGAAATTCCACAAACTAAAATCATGCATCTGAGTCAGGCTTTGCTCCTTAGAGAAAAGCAAGTGCGGTATTATGAGCCACACTTTGAAAATTGACAACCAATTTCTTGCATGTAGACAGCCCCTGGTCTTCAGTTCTAAGGCCTGTGTGTTAAAACTGAGTCAATATCACCAATGATTTTTAAATCTCACATTGGTGATTTTTAACGGGTCTCATACTCTATGCCTAATGCTTTTCATCTAACTCATTACATGAACATTAATGGTTTAAGTCAGACCAATTGATTCCACTTCCTCACCCCAAAACTTAATTTCCTGTACAGAGCTGCTTTCATTTCACCTTTGGGAAGAAAAAAAAAAATCTCAGTTCTCGATTTTTAAAGACCTGTGTTCCTTATTACTTAAGATATTCAAAACCAGCTGGGCAGTGGTAGCGCACACCTTTAATCCCAGCACTTGGGAGGCAGAGGCAGGTGGATTTCTGAGTTCGAGGCCAGCCTGGTCTACAGAGTGAGTTCCAGGACAGCCAGGGCTACACAGAGAAACCCTGTCTCGGGGGAAAAAAAAAAGATATTCAAACCTGGAAGAATACAGTGCAGGACACACACTAGTCTTGTGACTCTTCAACAGGGAATTGTGTCCATCACCACCACATGAACAAATTCCTCAAGTCGGCTCTGTCCCTTCTGAAAATTTCATTTTAAAAATACTGAACACTTGCAGAACTAGCCAGGACCACACTGTTGAGACCCTATCTGCAGGGGTAGGGGATCTGAATACCAAAAATGTGTGAAAAGAATAAAATGCATTGGCACAATGTTTCCTCAGTCAACAGTGTGTGCAACAGGAAAGAAAATTAGTCAATGGAAAATTCATATTAAGTACAGAAAACTCTCTCGACAAAACAGATTTCAGCAAAACAAAGCCAACTACATGCATTTTAAACTCTTACCTAATTTTTCCCTCTTTAAGATAACGTGGTGACCCTCCTCAGAGTAGACATGTAGCGTTAAGGACACTCTTCTGTAATGGCTGTCAACTTGACTATATCTGGAATTAACTAAAGCTTCAAATGCCTGGGCACACCTGTGAGGGATTTCTTTTTTCTTTATAAGGCATTTAAAGTGGGAAGACCCTCCTCTAATATGGGTCTTTGAGGTGAAAAGGTCCACCTCTGATCATGTGGGTGACCTTCTGCTGGCAGCCTATATATAAAGGAAGCTCTCTTTGCCTGCTTTTTTCTCATTCTCACTAGCAAGATCTTTCCTTCACTGACATTAGAGCCTACTTCTCGGGGATTCCAGTGTATACTGAAGACCAGCTAAGACATTCAACCTCATGCACTGAACATCTACTGGATTCTTGAACCCTCTGTTGATAGACAGCTACCATTAGGCTAGCTGGACCACAGCCTATAAGCTGTTCTAAATACACTCTCTTCCAGTAATATTCTCACCACAGGAAGGCATTGTTTGTTCCCACCTAGATTTTTGTTTTTGCTCTGAGTCACTGACTCTTTGTAATCATGTTATTTGCTATTTCATAAACCACTGAAATAAGGTGAATAATGACTATTTTCCAAAACTTAAATCGAGTGCTTTAAAACAGTAGAAATAAGCAGATGTACTAATATCTGGTCAATGAACTGTCAAAGACTGGAAGAAACAATAATAGTCATCATTTATTTTAATTCTTCGATTCTAACCAGTTTAATCCAACCAGAACTACGATAAGCAGTGGAGTCATAGAGCGCTAACAAGGGTGTTGTGAAGCTGAAGAAGCTACATTATGCCAGTAGTCGTTCTCTACCAGCCTCCTTCCCAGTGTGGCCACGGGCATCTTTGCTGCCCTCTTATGGACCCCACAAATCACCTTTGGAGCCTAAACTGAGGCCAGCTTCTCTGGCTTAGACTAATGTCAGAAATAGAGTGGTTTCAAGTTCAGCTTTCTCTGACTTCAGACATGAATTAGCCCTGTTTTAAATCTTCAGAAGCAGAACTTGAGG
Source organism: Tokudaia tokunoshimensis (assembly GCA_036184795.1). Lineage (NCBI taxonomy): Eukaryota > Metazoa > Chordata > Mammalia > Rodentia > Muridae > Tokudaia > Tokudaia tokunoshimensis. The sequence continues at coordinate 73,044,523 of BTHU01000005.1, forward strand.
CTAGGTCCAGGGCCCAGCACCTTATTCACTTTATCCTCCCAACAGTGTTGTGAGCTAAGTATAGGCTTCACAGTAGAAAAGCTGAGGCTCTTGGACATTCAAGGATTTGACTCCGCACCCAGAATATATGGCAGTTCTTGGTCCCATGATATTTCTGGGTGTTTCTTTTTTGTGTTGCTGTTATTGTTTTTAGGTTTCATTGTGACATTCTCTCTCTCTCTCTCTCTCTCTCTCTCTCTCTCTCTCTCTCTCACACACACACACACACACACAAACAAACACACACACCAGTATATTTTGTTCTTATTCATTAACCTTTGAATTCTTAAACACATAAATTGTTCCAAATATTTGGAGGTAAATTTAAAAATATTAAATTGAATCCTGTGTCATTCTTTTATTTATATTTCCTAAACCTTTCCCTTACTTTCCAAACTGAGCGTGCCCACTGGCCATCCTACACACCCACTACCCACTCCTAGCATCAGTTGCACATGCCTGAAATTGAAGTTCAAGGCTTAGCTATGTTGCGAGTTCGATGCCCATGTGGGTTATATCATACCACTGTCTCAAAATAACTCCATAGCAGCACTGAAAGGATCCAATGGGGAGAAAACCATTTGGGCACCAAGAAATGAATAAGAAATAACACTGAAAAACAAAAAAGCAAACATTTTTTTAATCTCAATTGCTTCAGGCAAAACTGGAGGATGATCCCATCTCTGCACTGTCAGCCAATAGATCGTTAAAAGTGATTTTCAATGACTGATCATTGGATTTGTTTTTCCAAGTAACTTCAGAGAGAAGCCAAAGAACTGAGAGGACCCTCCCTCCCTTTTCATTTTTGGTATGTTTTTTTTTTCAGTGCCTATAAAGGACAAACAGAGAAATGGCATCAAGTCTTTATGTCTTTTATCATCTAGTAAGAGACAAAAATGGTAACAGAAGCACCCACACGATGTAAGAGATAAATATTCAGAGATATACTTCAATATTTTATTTCATTAATCCTTTATCAGAATTTGGAAAAGAACTGTATTATTTTGATCAACTCTATTCTACTAAAATGGAAACATCCACCAAATATTAACTTTTGCTCTGAGAAATCCTTGAAGGTACAAAGCACTTTCAATTTCTTTTTAATTACACTTACTTAATATGTATGCATAAGTGCAGAGGTACTCATGTGCTGTGGAGGTTAGGGGACAACTTGAGAGAGCTGCCCCTCCACCACGTAGGACCAGGAAACTGAACTGAGGTCATAGGTGTGCCAACAAGTGCCCTTACCTGCTGAGTCATTTTACCAGCATAAAGTTTAAGTTTTTACACAATTTATTGTACAAATATGACATAATATTTGAAAAAAATGAAATTAAACATGTATTATATAAGAAAATACAAGGAAAAGTTCAAATAAATCCAGAAACTTTCTAATTAAAGAGCTCATTTGCCCTAACTGGTAGCTGATGTGAAAACACTACACTTTTATCAGATATTCTAAGTGCATCATGTCAAACATTTCATTGTTAAAATGGCATTTTGTACAGTATGCTCAAAATATATATATATATATATATATCTTTTGAAATAGCCTAAAAGAAAGCTAGCTACCCAGAGGATGGTATTGTCAGACATTAATGAGAAGAGAGACCCTTGGTCCTGTGAAGGCTCGATGCCCCAGTATAGGGGAATGCCAGGACAGGGAAGTGGAAATGGGTAGGTTGGTGAGCAGGTGGAGGGGGGATAGGATAGAGGATTTTCAGAGGGGAAACAAGGAAAGGGGATAACATTTGAAATGTAGATAAAGAAAATATCTAATAAAAAGGAAAAAGAAAAAGAAAACTAGCTACCAATGTGATATTTGAAGATCACGCAGTGATGGGCAGCAATCCCATCTGCCTCCAGTGACCCTATCTCTGAGGCGCACTTTCCTACCTTTCCAGCTCCTAGGCTTGGCCCTGCAATTAAGAGTCTCGGGGTATTACTATCCTGGCACTTTGCTTTTCCAACCCCTAGACCTGTTTACACTACCAAAACATACCGACCCCCTGTCTCTAATTCCATTTTTTTCCCCAAAGGAACCAGCTCCTTGCCATACACCTATCCTATCCTACCATTCTCCAGTAAGAACCAGTTAGAGTCAGGTACTATTAATCGCCAATTTGGAAAGATAACAAATAGGTAGCATAGAGAATATGGTTGACAAGTTCTGAATTTAAAGTCTGATTCCCTGATTTAAGCCAACTAGGTCATCCTTTTGTCATCCTGCTTCCTCTCATCTACAAAGTATAGGTGATACCCGTGGTGTCTGACTCGTACTTTACAAAAAATGGAATGTGTTAACGTTCTTAATCTCTAAAAAAGTTGCTTTGTATGTGGCATTTCTACAGCAGCAGCCATAGTACTGCCATACTTGCAGCAGCTACTGGACCCTGAAACCACTCTCCCCACAACTCCCCATCCCCTGGTCTGTGTTTTTCATTCTGTATGCTCCAGTACACATCTTTACAATGAGCTCCTTCCTCTAACCTAATTCAGGATATTATCTTATTTAAAGGAACAAGCAAGACTATCTGGGTACCACATTTGTCCCAGCATAGAGAAAAACAGCTATGGAAAAAGCAGGAGTCCATGAACCAACCGTCTATGGAAAATAACCACTGTTTAGACAGAGAAACACGGGCAAGAGTATTTTAACCAGGAAGTAACAATACCATCAACATTTGTAATAGCTTCTGCGTTGTGTTTCAAAGAGAGATGGGCAGGGACCAAAGGAAAGAAAAGAATCAGTAGGAACAACACAGGGGAGAAGAGGGAAAACTGCGAGGTCTTACTATGTAGCCCTGGGCTTCTTCCTACTCCTCATGGGAATCAGGAGGCAACACATAGAAAACAATTGGGAGGAAAACCACTTGGGTTGGGGCCAAGAAAAACACCAGAACCTGGAAAGGCCATACTTTCTTAAACAGATAGATAGCGGCACTGCTGCTCAGGCATTCTGGCCACAGCCTGCAGAAGGCTGTCAAAGCAAAGAATATAGAAAGGGGAAGGGGAGGAGGGAGGTGGGTGGGAAGGCGAGGTGGGTGGAAATATGATCGCAGACCTTTGATGATCACTGCAATGTTCCTGGACATCTCCAAAAGCACACATTTGGGAAACAAAGTGGTTTTTATAACTAATAAACTGCTGTAGTATGTGACCACATAACTGGTCCTGAGGAAGGACCTTTTCAAATCTAACAGTGATCTATAACATTCTAATTGCAGTAAGCCTAAACCTCACTTGCACCATATATGTAAATCAGTACTGTTACCTCAAAACAGGGTCTTACCCATGCAACAGTAACCAGGCATATTAGGATCACGTGCTTGTATGAAACACAGTGTTCTGGATCCCAGAGTCTGACTTCACCAGGGGTAGAGATCAGCAATCTGCCTTTTAAAACAAATTCCCAGGGAATTTTTAAGTACAGGGTAGTTTTACAACCTCTGCCTAAAAGACAGCCCTGGAATATCACTTGGCAAATCCAATTTACATTCACTTTCCCCACTCTGAGGAATCTATCTGTTGGCCTCATTTTTGTTGGCAGGCTGTACCTCCAACAAGACTGGAACCATGACTGAAAACATCTCTGGATTTGAAGCTTGCAGCCACTGCAAACAGGGTGAAAGAATGTCTTTCCAAAGAATCTGCACACTCTGCTGAGGGAACCCACTACGTAACCTGGAGAATGTAAACACCAGTTCTCCACGTTGCTGTCAGTCTCTCCCTCAATGGACTGAAGGCTAACAGTGGTTTAGCCCACTCTCGTCCACTCTAGAGTCCAGGGAATAGCTGGCAAGAAGGCTGCAGGGGATATGATCCCCAGAGAGCTCTCTTCCTCTGCCAGTTTCCCTAATGCATTGATTATAAGTAATTTTATACAAAAATACAGTTCTTGTACATTATAATATGATTCCATTTTTAAATACTGATATTAGTATTTTGGTTTGGGAAAAATTTGTGTTCCTTAAAAACAAGAGAGTAAAAGATACTCCTTTGGAAAGCATGTTTTTACTTCTTCTAAAAGATAAGATGAAGAAAAGGAGAGATGGTTCAGACATTAAGCACAGGCTGCTCTCCCAGAAAACACAGGTTCTATACCCAACACCCACACAGGCTCACAACTGTCTGTAGCTCTAGTTCCAGGGGTTCTAAGGTCTGATGCACATACACACACACAAGCGAAGACAGCTCATCCACATACAATACTAAAATCATAATTTTAAAGGATGGGACATGTTTACAATCTGTTACTAATATGCAACATAAAACCAACAAAGCTCCATTTAACCGGCTGAAGCCTGTGTATTCAAGTGACATTCTTGTTCCCAAGCTTATCTGGAGAGGTTGAAGAAATGGTTTCAACTTGTTAAAAAAAAAAAAAAGGTAAGAAAAGCACCCCAAGTACAATCAAATTCCTTTTCATTTTTTGTAAGTGGGGTGCAGCATCCCACTTTAACTTACCCAAATTCCCTGCCCACAAATACATTGTCAAATTTACTGAATGATGATGTTTGTTCCAAAGTTCAAAACCATCTATGGGGCAGGCAGACAAGCATGGTGCTAGATTGTTCTGCAGCAGAACATGAGGCCAATGCACTATGTTCTCAAAGGCATTACATTGAATCCTTCAATCTGGATACCACATCCACTTGAGTTACATAGAATATTCATGCTATCAGTGTTAATATCTGTTATTGCTATTGCCTGAGGAAACATAAAAGTCATGTGTGTGCAACAGTCATTCATGAATATTTGATATACACAAAAAAGATTGGTAAACAAAACAACTGAGTTCCTGCCAAACGCAAAAGTTTTGTAGCAGAAAGAAAAGAAGTGAGGGACAGGTGACTGGGTCTACTAACCAAACTTGAATTTCACCTCAGGCAAAGTCAGGTGACCCGCCCCCTCCCCCCCACAAGTGCCCCAGGCTTCATCAGATGTAAAATGAGCAAAGTTGACTGGTATGATTTGTAAGAGCTCACTGTAGATTCTGTCCTCCATAGTCTTGAGCAGTGCTTCAAATCAGCAAAGATGAGACAGACTGAAAGACTTATGGAGAAACTCATTATCTGCCTCCTTCCACTGTGCCTTATGGAATTACGAGCCTGAGAAATAACAAAATGATAGCTGACATGTACAAGCTGACATGGAAGAAAGAAAAGAAAATCAGGATTAATCTGGATACCAAGGCATCAGATCTGAATTCAAGAGAGCAGAAGACATGGAATGATTTACAGAGAGGGGGGGAGGGGAAGGAGAGAGAGTGAGCAAGCACAATTTCCTCTTTTGGAAGACTATAGAAAAACTATCAAAAGAAAAAGTTGTATTTTTATATACTAAGTTAGTGTGATTTACAGTAGCAATACTGTCATGTATTCAACAAATACTGAGCACCCAGTGCACACCTAGAACTGGGGAAAGTATAAAAATGAGACAAACAATTCCTACATGTTGAAGACAGATAAATAGGAGAAACGCCCTCTAAATTCAAACTGAATAATTAATTACCACACATGTGGTAGCTACTGCACAAAATATATACAAGGCGTTCCCAGAACACTTTAGCAGATGAGAAGCTGGAAATGAGGGTCCTGGAGGTCTCCCGGACTCTATCTTTATTTAAGCTTGAGGAACTGTTGCACGGATGCAGTGCACACTCTGATGGTCAACTCCGTGGGAATTTAGAATCTAGGAGATAAACCTTTGGGTGTGTTAATGAAGAAGTTTCCATAAAGCTCTGAGGTGAGAAATCCCAGCTTGGATGTGGATGGCATCATCCCATGCTCTGGGGTCTCAGATGAATAAAGAAGAAAGTGACCCTGAGCCCACAAATACAATGTGACCCAATATTGCTGCTGTGCTCTCCTGGCCTTGAAGGACTACATTCATTCCTGGTCTTGAAGACTGTATTTCTTTCCTGGTCTTGATGTCTGTATTCCTTTCTGGTCTTGATTGTATTTTATTTCCTTCCTGGTGTTGTTGATGACTGTATTCCTTCCTGGTCTTGACACCTGTATTCCTTCCTGGCCTTGATGACTATTTCCTTCCTGGTCTTGATGACTGTATTTCTCTCCTAGCCTTTATGACTGTGATTCCTTCCTAGTCTTCATGACTGTATTTCCTTCCTGGTAGTGTTGATGAATGCATTCCTTTCTGGTGTTGTTGATGACTGCATTCCTTTCTGGTGTTGTTGATGACTGTATTCCTTCCTGGTGTTGTTGATGACTGTATTCTTTCCTAGCCTTGAATGACTGTATTTCCCTCCTAGCCTTGATGATTGTGTTTGTTTCCTGGTCTTAATGACTGTATTTCTTTCCTGGTCTTAAAGACTGTATTTCCTTCCTGGTGTTGATGACTATATTTCCTTCCTGGTCCTGATGACTTATTTCCTTCCTAGTACTAGTGACTGTATTTCTTTCCATGTCTCATTGCATTGTATTTTCTGCCTTAATTTGTTTCTGTCACAACAGCAGGGAGAGTAGTAAAAGAAGAGCTACCTGTTAATATCTATAACTGAAAGCCAGGCTTGTTGGCAAACATCTGTAAATGATCACTCCCAGCTTAGAGGCAAGCGGTTCAAAAGTTGAAGGCCAACCTCTACTACATAGCAAGTCTAAGGTCAGAATATACCTCATGTGACCCTCTCCCAAATATAGGGTAGAAAAAAAAAAATCATTGTTGAAAACCAGGGGCACAGGAACCATGTAACTACATTACATAAAGAGAGCACCTCACAAAGGATGTGAGCACTGACCAGCAGTTCAGAACACTCATTTGGACATGTAGAAGTGAGGGGAATCATGGCACACTTAACATTCCTTTCCCCCTTTAAAAAAAAAATAGCAATCAAAAGAAAAAAAACAAAAACAAAAAACTTATCCTTAATTCTGAAGACTATCCCCAAAATAATCCCCCAAATAAATTAGTGTAATTAACAATTCTTTAAGAGAAAATGCTAAGCCTTTCCAGAGACCACCTGGGCAGACTCAGAACCATTTTATGCTAATGATGGCTGGTTTTAATCATTGGCTTTCGGTAAAAAAAAAAAAAAAATCACTGCATTCTGGTTGACAATTTGTGTTCCAATTTTCCTTTCCAAAGCTGTCTTTAAAGTCCAAGGCAAATGAAAACCACCATCCACAGTTGCTTACAGAACCTACAAGGGATCCGTGACACTAACAGACCTGGTTGGCATCAGTGATCCAAGCACTGTATGAAAATCTCCACACAACTCGAATTGTTAAGCACAGAATTGAAGTTTACATCCACAAATCTGTTTGATCTCTGCAGTTGTAAAACCATATGGTACACAGAGAAAAGCAAATCATCTTTGCTTATGAAATAAGAACCTTCTGTAGGCTTCAGGACAGGCCAACAGCTACAACTGTCCCACTTGCTGCATGTCACTATAATTAACTTTCTCTGATCCCTTTGAAGAATGTAGTTTTGGTTTAAAGATTGTTTGCTTTTTGTGCTGGGGAGGCTGGTGGGTTAGAGCAAGCAAGTACAGGGGATCCGGGTTGGGAGATGGGAGAATTCTAAGCACAACTTCAGACAGAAGGATTTCAATATTCTCCCTATGAGTATTTTACATGTGATATTTTCCATGTGTTAATTACATTTACTGTTGAGAAGACACACAAAGTCATGAATGTCAATATTTACAATATAGTACAGAGTAACACTTGTAAAAAGGGGTTTGTCTGTATACTAAATGGTTCTGCACCATTCAGAAAAAGTTTAATAATCTGTGAAATTTTCCAGTGACTGGCTACATAAAAACAATAAAAATAAAACTTTGCAAAGGAAAGGTTATCATGTGGTTGAATTCTGCCTCCCCTACCTCTCTGGCCTGGCACCACTCCCACTAACACCACCCTCCTGCAGCCCTCACGCATGCATAGTTCCCTAGGAAATCTGCACTTTTCAAAACTTCATAGGACAAAGCTTTATCTATCCAAACTAGCACACAAAGGGATATACAGTTTTACTTGTAAAACCAAATGAGCAGAGCAAAGATGGTTCCAGAGAAAATGCAGCCGAATGCAGGTGCTGTAGAAGGTGCAGCCAAGGAGCCTGCAGGAGTCCCAGTGTCCGGCCATCTGCTCTCCCTCCACCATGAGTTCCTCCAGGGATGAACCTCAGTGTTACACTGGGGATCTGCCTACTGAGTCATCTCACCAGCCCAGCACTTCTAACATTCAAAGAATCCCTTCTTACTTATACATGTAATATTCCTCACTAATGGTACACAGATTGGGTAGAGAGAATTTTTCATTCAGATTTTCTATGATCATAATCTTAAGAATAACAGCTTCAGTGGGCCTATCTTTCCACTGTATAAATAGAAAAGAGTAAATGGTTTCCCTAAAACTTTAACAGGTGGTACAGTAGGTTATTTTCTGAAGAAACGTTGTTTTAAATGATAACACGAGGCCCCATACTGCAGGAACACTGAACCACAGAGGAGTTCTGTCTTCACTGTACTTACACTGTGCTTGAACCAACAACACCTTCCAGCAAACACCACTCCACACCGTCCCAGTGAAGCTGGGATCCTGGAAGTCAAAGCTGAGAAGTATAGTGGCCTCACAGAGCCTTCAGACAGTCTGAGGAAAGTTTCCAAGAGCTCAAGAGAGGAAACGGACCCTCCAGCTATGATCAACTATATACTTAAACACACTTTAAACATACAGATTACACATGCAGTCTGAGGACACATGCTATTGAGGAGCAATGTTGCTGATCTGCCTGGAATCCCATCTGTGTAGATTTCTAGACATCCTTTCCCTAGGTTCATGAGCAATATCCAGGCAAACTACAATGGAGACTCTACCCTTGCTGTCAGTAAGCAAGACCCCCTAAGTGAGGAAGGTGTGGCATTACATGTTTAGCCAATGAGAACGGCAGACAGCCTTTTCCTGACTTTGGGTTGACAGTCTATTCAGAGAAGCCAACTTAAATATAGTTCTGGATTCTTTGGGTTTTCTGGGAGAGAGGTAGATCAACAAATTCCAAAGGGGCAACAGGAATAGCAGTATCTTCAGGTGCTAAGATTAACTTGTAGCTATTACTAAAGGTTTTGTTTTGTTTGAGACTGGATCTCATTATGAAGCCCTGGCTGGTGGAAAACAGACCAGGCTGGCCTCAAACTCACAGAAATTTCTCTCTGCCTACCCCTGATCCAGTGCTGCAATTAAAGGTATGAGCCACCATGTCCAACCAGACACTTCTTTTATTCCTCTTATAATCAAAACAATCAGTTGAGTTTGCCTTTGTCTTTCCTGCTTTCCCTTCCAGTGAAGGCCTTGTCTATCTCTCTAGACTAATAGGTCAGACCAGCCCTCTAGACTTTTATATTTGACCTTCTATCCATGTTGATAACCAATACCATGAGAAAAGGTATCCCAACTGCAGGTATGACAAACAGAACTTGCAAAAAAAAAAAATCACTCCAAAGTTTTTATTACCAAAGTCAGGATACAACTTAGGAAAGGCATTTTTGAATAAACGAATGAACATAGCCAGGGCAGAAACTTAACCAAGCAAAATCTATCTTCAGCAAGGCATTTTTTTTTTTACAACAACATGTTGGAATTTTCCTACTTTGAAAAATGAGACACTGACTGATACATTTAGCCAAATATTCTGATCTGTCATCATTCGAAATATATGGGCCCATCTTTCAGCAAACAAATTAGCAGGTAATATATCTTCCCTGAGAGTACGCCCTTCCCTGGAAGCTCTATAAATACAGCATAATCAAGCCCGGCAGTTACCGAGAGTAAAATGTTAAACACGACTCACTTCACTTGAGCAAAAGTCTCTTGCATCAATCAAAAGTAGGGTGTCATAAAAACTGTTCCACTCTCAAATTCTTTCCGGGGAGGGAAAACAAGGAGGCAGAAAATAAATCATCCTCACCCTCCCTTTATTTGATCACAGAATAGAGTGGAGGAATCTTGGACAATGACTGACGCCAGTGTTTTTCAAGTGTGTCTAGGAAACAGTGCTCAAGTTCTGAATGTGAGACAGGCAGCTCAAAGAGGGAAGTGATCTCTAGCTTTACCTACAGACAGTCTCAGTTCTCCCAGCATAGTGAGGGCTGCAAAAGCTATCTTGCTCTCAGGTCCTCAGAACAAGCCCAGTCATCTCTTAGACTCTGATTTAAACAACACAACCAACTATTTTCTGAGAGCAAAGGAGGAGTAAAGTTCTTAAATCATTTAATTCTGCCAATTAATTCTGTAACTGTGGCATTACAGAACTATGGACATTTATCCACTGGAAGTGGATCAAAAAGTAGGCTCTTTTAATGCCTATTAAACAGTGCTGAATTTCAAGCATGGCTGACTAAGGTCAAAATCTGAACCAATGTGAAAACCTCCACTTCCTATCACTAATCCCTTGAGCCATCCATTCTCCCAATAGGCAAAGGGGGGGGGGAATACCACACAGCACTGGTGGCACTTAATGTGGCTACTTTCTACACAAACTTCATCTTACATGCCCATCATTCATCTGTGAAATGTTACAGAATTAAAAAAAAAATCACCTGGCAACTTCTAGAAATGCTATCTCCACGGTATTACCACTTAGAGAAAACAAACTCAGTAGTTTATTTCACATACACTATGTAAAGTGTCTGTTTACTAACCAGTCTTACTCTTTTTTTCCTGCCACTGTGTCTTCTCCCATCAACTGGGGGAATGCATGGATAGCACGCTAAGCAATCATTTACTGTTGACAAGTTTCCAGTTCCTGCCACATATGTAGCAGAGGATGGCCTTGTTGGACATCAATGGGAGGAGAGGCCCTTAGTCTTGTGAAGGCTAGATGCCCCAGGGTAGGGGAATTCGAGGGAGGGCAGGGAAGCAGGAGTGACTAGGTGGGGGAACACCCTCATAGAAGTAGGTGGAGGGGGGAGGGGATAGGGGATTTCCAGGCGAGTAGGGGGATGGGGAAAGGAGACAACATTTGAAATGTAAATAAAGAAAATATCCAAAAAAAAAAAAAAAGATACATGTTTCAATTGGGGGAAAACAAAAAGTTGTGTTGGGGTCAGCAAGATGACTCAGTCTAAAAAGAAGCTTGCTGGAAAGTCCAACACCAACCTGAGTTCAATCTCCAGAACTACATGGTGGAAGGAGAAAAACCAGCTCCCGCCAACTCCTCAGACTTCCTGCACTCATGTCAAATAAATATTTTTAAGTACTCCCTTGGTCTAGGGAAGTAGCACTGTGGTTGAGCATTTGTCTAGCATATGCAAGGACCTGAGTTCAGTTTCCATCACAGGGAGGGGAGGGAACGTTTCCTACCTCTTGCAAATTAACCGGTTTCCTGATGTTTTTCACACACTTCTTGAAATTATCACAAGACATTTTCTCTTTGTATTAATAGTATGAGTAATATATGACCACAAACTCAAATAATAACTAGCATGTACAGTAAAAACAATCCTCTCACCTCCCTCTAAGCCCCGCTAAATATGCGATCCCTGTAAGTAAGACACACACACTCTTAACAAACTTCACACTCCTGGAGAACAACACCTGCCTTATCTCCATCTGTATCCAGTACCTGGCACACTGCAGAAACAAAAGTTCCTCAACAAAAACATATTCAATCAATGACCAGAGGATTGAAGCAATGAAGGAGCAGGTGTCTATAGGAGTACTCATAGGAGAAAATAAAAGGTCATGTTTTTAAATATGTTTAGAGTGTATGCCTATCAGAGGTCTAAAGCAGTAAACAGACAGAGAGCATCTGACTATGGGGACCTAGGCGGTACAAAAATAACCAAATGGACAATGACTGGTCAACATGTGGATACTGAGCACAGCAGCACATCCATCTACCAAAAAAAGAAAAAAAAAAGACAGGCATGGTGGTGCAGCACTCAGGAGTCAGAGGCAGGTGGGTCCCTGAATCTACAGTAAGTTCCAGGACAGCCAGAGCTACACAGAGAAATCCTGTCTCAAACTACTATGAAGGAAGGAAAGAAGGAAGGGAGGGAGGGAGGGAGGGAGGAGTAAGAAAGAAAGGGAAGAAGGAAGGGAGGGAGGGAGGGAGGGAAGAAGGAGTAAGAAAGGAAGGGAAGAAGGAAGGGAGGGCGGAAGGGAGGAAGGGAAGGGAAGAAAAGATGGAGAAAAAGGAGGAAGAGAAAAAAAGGAAAAGGAAGAGGAAGAGGAAGAGAAAGAAGAGGAAGAGGAGGAGGAGGAAGAAGAAGAAATGAGGACGTCTACAACAATGAAGTATGGTAGACTGCTGCTATGTTCTTAATCTCAAAGGCAGTCCTGTTAATTATCTCCAAAATACACTCCAGCAATTGCCTCTAGAGCTGGAAAGGCATCAACACCTTCTTGAAATAAACTAGAGAGATGACTCAGCGGTTAAGAGCACTGGCTGCTCTTCCAGAGGTCCTGAGTTCAATTCCCAGCAACCACATGGTGGCTCACAACCATCTGTAATAGGATCTGACCAGCAACCACATGGTGGCTCGCAACCATCTGTAATAGGATCTGATGCCCTCTTCTGGTGTGTCTGAAGACAGCAACAGTGTACTCATATACATACAATAAATAAATAAATCTTAAAAAAAAAAAGACATGGAGCTAAAAAGATTCAAATTAGAGTATGTCTTCTTCTTCAAACATCCAAACTATAAATGTTTCTAAAGTCAAAAGAACTGAAAGTGGTACTTTTTTTCCATAAGACTTTTTGACATAAGTCATTTAGCCAATTAGCAAATAACTCAACTTTGAAGTACAAATTCTTCACCATTTCTAACTTTTAAAAAAGACTAGTAGTGGGCTGCACTGCAATCCCCACGCTACTAACTGAGGGTCACCCCCAGCAAAAACAGGACTAAATACATAGGTGAGTATTCTACACCAAACTCTGTGAGTAAACCTGAGCCTTCGACATGGAACTTGGGATTGAGTCAGTTATCTTAACCAGTTTGCCTTTTCTTTGCCAGGACTCCAAGAATATATAAGTTCAAGATTTGGCTCAAGAAGCATTCTACAATGTGATCAATAAAATATCTCTGACCACATTATCATCATTACCCATATTTACAGATAAGAGAAATATCAAGACAATGGGAGTGTGCCCAATAGTAACAGTTTTAAATGAACACGTCAACTGATATGTAATCCAGTAGGTCTACAGCCCAATATATGGCATCTAGCCTGGAAAGCTAAGAGCTCTTTACTCTGTTGTGGTGGAGGACAAGTTTTATTAATTTTTATTACCTACCTCCCAATTCCCAAACCATCCACAAATATTCTTACTTCCATTGACTTCATGGATACTCAAGAAGGTGACTTGCAGTCCTGACTCTAAGCAGCTCGCTGACATTCCCACAGTAAGGAATCTTAGCTAATAAGAATTAAATATGGTCACCAGAAATATAAACATAATATGCCCTCAAGTGGCAGAGGAGGTGGGTGATAGAAACTCTGATAAGTAGCATTTCAATATCATATGCAACTGAGGCCCTTCTATGGTTTAAATGGTAAGATTCTAGGAGTGGTTTCAAAATTAATTCAGTTGGAAGGAGAAAAATGAGGTCTGAATGAAGAGTATTAATGACAAGATGATGAGTTAGTAATTCCTGAAGCTGAAAACTGATGCAAAGGATTTATTGTAATAGTCTACTTTTCTGAATATTTTCATTTCCATGATAATGTGAAGGAAAGTATATGTAACGAAGTGTAAATATTAATGGCTTCTTGGTAGCAGAAATCAAGGAATTTTTTATTTTCTTCTTTTAGCTTTTTCTCATACCATTTTGGTGTTTAAAAATAAATAAATAAAGGCTGGGATGTAGCTCAAATGATAGTGTGCATGCCTAGGTTTGAGCCACAGCTCCAAATAAAACTAGGTGTGGTGGTGTGGGCCTGTAATCCCAGCAAGTGGGAGGCAGGTGCAGGAGGATGCAGACTTCAAGTTCAAGGTCACTCTCAGACACCAATTTAAGGCCAATCTGGGTGGTTTACATGAGATTCTGTCTCAAAAACTAAAGGGGGAAAATTACACACACACACACACACACACACACACACACGCACACACATTTCTGACGGGCCACTCCTCTCCAAACAGCTGTGTCAATCCTACCAAGTCAAGTTGAAAGATTCATACTTCAAACCAGGGTGCCCCAGGGCACACACACCAGAACCTACATCCTTTCAAAGGAGGATACAACAAGTATAGAATGAAAAGAATGTACAAAGCCATCCCAACAGAAATTAAAACAAATAAATTCCTTTACCTGAGGGGAAATAGCCTCTGTTTTAAAAAGGGTCATTTTTCTCTTTTGTTAAAGCTGACTGAGCCCATGCTATGTACAAATAACTTGTCTGTATTTCCATCTAATCCTCTTGATAGTCCTGACAGGAAGTACAGTATTAACTTCTGAATTGAGAAAACTAAGGTTCAGAGAGTTTAATCACATAGTGAGGAGAGTGGGAGTGCGGATTCCAACCAAGGATCTAAGAATCCCATCTTGGGCTTAAGATGCAAATAAGAAAAATACAAAAACTAGTGCTTACCTGAAAAAACTTCTCCTGCCCATCTCTAGAATCAATGAAAAAATATATATAGATGGATCATTCTAGCAAGAGCTAAAACCTCCACAAACCCTAGTAAGATCAGTAACAACAACACTGTATTATTAACAAATTCTGTAAAGAAATAGTATTTCCATTTTATAAACAGTGAGCCTCAGAGAACCAGAAAACGTACTTAGTGTGCCTGCTAATGGGCAGAACCTAACTTTTAGATCCACTAAGCTGTTCCTTGAAAATGTGACTCACGGCTGGAGAGATGGCTCAGCGGTTAAGAGCAGTGACTGCTCTTCCGGAGGTCCTGAGTTCAAGTCCCAGCAACCACATGGTGGCTTACAACCATCTGTAATGAAATCTGATGCTCCCTTCTGGTGTGTCTGAAGACAGCAATAGTGTACTCATATAAACAGTAAATAAATAAAACTTTAAAAAAAAAAGAAAGAAAGAAAATGTGGCTCACGGCTCTATAAACATAGTTACGTCCACTCTGAACAGTCATCATGTCCACTTCTGAACTATAAACACCCCATCAGGGTACTGACCAAGATGTCTCCAGGCTTCCCATAAGGCTCAGAGCTGTCGGGACAATTACACAGGGAGTCTTTGCAACATATTTGGAACTATGTTTGGCATTACAAAAAGTATGCAAGCTGATGACATCAAGCTACAATAAAACTCCACAGAGAGGTACTAAGAACGTGATGGAGCCCTCAGCACTTAGAACTGCAGCTTCAAAAAGATGAGTGAGGAGCCCACCTCCAGTCAACTCTTCTCTCTGTGGCTCTGAGAATGCCTCCTCTAGGTACTTCAGCTCCCTTCTGGAGTTGACTAAAAATACCTACTTATAGGTAAGGCACATGCAGTACTGAGGTCCCTGCTCAGCCCTCAAGGATCAGGAGTTCAAGCAAGTTTCTTCCCATGATGCAATGGATCTCTACCAGTAAGTACTCTTCTCCTCCCTTGCAGAAATATAAACTCTGGCTGCTCATGTGGGGATCACTGAAATGCCCCAGCTAGCCCAAACTCCCTTCCCTCCCCTCTTCCCACACAATAACATCTTTAGAGAGAAGATCCCCAAATTTGGGGGATTTAGTTCCATAACTCTCTTACTCTGCAAAGCTGTAATTTCACTTTATTGGGCTTTCAGATGAGCTTTGTTCGGCATTTTATTATTCTAGTGCCAACTTCCCACTTAAAATTCTAGACCTTGGCTTTGATAATAGAATATGAAAAATGCCAGGACACTATATCTGTCCCAGAGACAAAAACTCTGTGAGCAGCCGGCAGTTGCTTTATTTATTTAAACAGTGACAACAGAATTCCAAAGAATTAAGTCAGAGAGTCTCCATTTCCCCCCACCAACCTTACTAGCCTGGTAGTAATAAAATGTAACTGAAGACTAACAGGATTTTCATGTTTTCAGTGTTGGTCTCTAATGTCAATGAAAGTAAAACTAAAATCAGTAAGGCTAAACACAAATGCTACACTTGAAAACGTGGAAATTATTTCTCCTGCACCCATCACAATTTTTCACATTTTTCAAGCTATTTACTTACAAAGTGTTTTTTTGCTTAAGTAAGATTTTTAGCATGTCTATAACAACGCAGATTACATGCATGAACATTTATGGCATGAATGGGAAAAAGCACTGTAAACATTAAAGAACTCTCGGTTTGCTAGTGGTGGTATGATAAAGAAATGAAGCATTTAAACAAAATCAAAACTTCAAAAGCCCAACTTCCATGGACAGCATTGTCAAATACAGAAAGTTTCATATTAGCAATTCTGGGAAATCATAGCAATACTGATTGTTCTCTGAAAAGCAACCCTTTAAAGGAAAAAGCTACTGGCCCAGATCCAGCCCCCTCCCAAATTCCTTTCTCCCCCCCACCCCATTTCAAACTCCTTTTGATTCTCCCTCCCCACTTAGAACACAGGGTTAAGGACTAAGGACTCTGACTGACCTTTAATTCTAACTTGAAAAAAGCCACTGCCTGAAGATGAGTCACCGACATACGTGTAAGCTAACTCCACAAACGCCCGACTGTATTTCCAATGAAGTTAAGAAAGACTGAGAACAGCTCGATGCTTCTTACTCACTGCAAACAGAAGGCTGCCACTGCAGCAGAAAAGGACAGTCACAGGAGCAGGGAGCAAAACAAAGACCCCACAGGTACTCACTCACACACACACAGCCTCCCTTTGTACATGAATTTATTTCATATAGTTCTATTTGGCTTGGGGAATGAGTATTTTTAGTAAGTTTTAACAAACACAGGTGAGTTTCCTGTCAACAAAAGCTTTTTCCCTTTCCAGTAATAATGTGCAATTGCAACAAAAGTGAAAATAGACCAACAGGATTACATCAAACTGAAAAGAAGTCTGCACAGTAAAGGAAGTGACAGTGAAACAACAAGATGTGGACTGCAGAAGACATGTGTGAAAACCTTAAAGGATACTCAAGTCCAAGATAAATCAGAAAGTAAACTCAACAGCAAATGCAAATGGTTATTAAAGGGAGGAGGGTACCCATCACCTCACAAGCTATTTCTAAGATATACCCTAGCTAAGAGGCTTGTAAGGTGCACTCAACATCAGAGAAATGCGTATTAGAAACAGCACCTCATGTGTTAAAGTGGCCTTTGCAAAACTTGAGATGATCGCAAACGTTGGTGAGGATAGAGAGAAAAGGAAAACCTTGTCCACAGTCAGAGATGCCTACACTACTGGGCTCCCTGCAGCCTTATTCCCAAGAGCCAAGATACACGGAGGCCATGAGTCAAAACTTAGTAAACAAATAAAGAAGGGTGAGCGGCAGAGACAGACAGACAGACAGAGGAGAGCACGCATGAGCGCGAGCGAGCAACTGGCCTTTAAGGGAAAGCTCCTCACTCACAAAACCTTAAATGACCTACAAGGTATACTATACAAAGCAGAATAAACTGAACATGAAAAAGCAAATGTCAAATGATCTTTACTAAAATGTGGAACATGAAAAAGAGGTGAAGCACAGTATTTTAAAATTGCTAAAAAAAAGTCATTTTTAATGTTCGCACTATAAAAATTATGTAAGGTTAGAGCCGGAGAAATGGCTCAGCAATTAAAATGCTTGCATCTCTGCCGGAAGACCCAGATTCAGTTCCCAACACCCACACAGTGACTCATAATCATCTTTCTGAAAATCTTATTCTATTCAAATTATTTCTCACCACAATGTACATTTTTCCATACAGCTATAGAATATACCAATCCATTAATAACAGTAAATATGCCAGCAAAATAACACGAACCAAAGAAACATCTCATAGTTTTGCAAATAAAAATCACTTCGTGCTACTGCTTACAAGTGTTTCTATTTAATGGTAGAGCAGACAGCTGTAATTGAGTGACTCCAGGCCTCTGAAAAGTCTCCTCACTTTGATAATGAACATTATCTTTTAGGCAAAGCAAATGTCTAAATAAAGCTCCAACTTGAGAAAAATGGAGCAGAAATGTGTGTTTATACATGTGTGCATGCTCCCAAGAATCTTTAGTTCTAGAGGATACAACACCCTCTTTTGGCATCCACTGACACACAGACAGTACATATGTATGTATATATAGACACCCATGCAGGCAAAACACTCATAAAGTAAATACATCTTTTTAAAAAGCGTATGAGGTGGTAGATATGCTAATAAACTTAACATCGGCATTTCAAAACACCACATTATACTCCAAGAAGTATAAGGACATTTCTCAACTAAAAGTTATTTAACAATAATAACTTCAAGATTTCTCATTCCACTTGTTTAGTTTTAGGAACAACAAAAATCTCAAGAGCTAATTTTTTTTAAATTATTTGAAGGAAAATTAACATTAAAAAGCCTCCAGCTGGGGACATAGCTCAATGGTAAGTACTTGTCTACATACTTCAGGCCCTGGGTTCCATTCCTAAAAGCACAAAGAAACAAAAAGCTACAAAGCCTCTTCTTAATCAAACAGATGGTTTTGTTTTCCCACCCCTAGATACAGTTTTTCCTTAAAAAAAAATATATAAGCACATACAAAATGAAATTTCTCAGAGGGTGTGAGCAGGAACCAATGGAGGGAAGATGCAATACAAACGCATTATATACATGTGAGAGAGTCATAATGAAACCCTCATTACTGTGAATTTAAAACAAAACTTTTCTTAAGAAGGAAGAATCTGCAGGCTGCTGTGCAAGATGACTTGGGTTTGTCGTCCACCCGCTTACAGCTTCCTCCATGTCTGCAACCTGGGTCAGAGTAAGATTACCACCCTGTGACCTAACTGCTCTGAACCCTGAGGCAGAGCTGCTCCACTGCAGAGATTCAAGGCCAGCCTGAGCATCACAGTGGCACTACGAATGAATGAATGAACGAACGAACGAACAAACGAACGAAAGCCAGGTAATACAAGATGCCTCGAATTCCAGAGACTGGGATGCAGAGGCAGGCAAATCTCAGTAAATTCAAGGCCTGGCATAGTCTATATAGTGAGTTCAGGCATCCAGAGTACCTGATTAAAAAATAAATAAAAACAAACAAACTAACTAAAGGACATTCAAGTAAAGTTAATTTTTACAAAGATTTAAAACAAAGGTGTAACAATTCTAACCTTGGTGACAGGGAAATTAACTTCCAAAATGTCTTTTGTAAACATAATACATAATAACAATGGTAATTAATTATTGAACTCATCTCACACATATGACAGAACCCATCTATCTTATTTAATCCTCAATAAAGCCAAAACTGTGTATTTTTCCATTTACAGATGAGAAACCGAATCTAAGAGATTTGTCCAATGAACATAAAACATGTTGAATTTTGTTCATTTGTTCACTGGTTTGGAGTGATACAGAATAGACTTGGGTACTTGGGTGTCCAGTCTTCCCTTTAAAGGAGCACACTGAGCCCTATTTCAATTATTAATGTCAGAGGGCTTATTAAATAGCACACTGCTGGTATGAGGCACTATGCCCAGGTCTCTGAATCAACAAACTGTAGCCACGGTCTCATCACTTATATTTCTAAGAAGCCAACGGGTGAAGATCCTGCTGCTCACCCACACTAGAGACGCACTGTCTTCCCTAGGTTTGTCAGCAGCAGACGTGCTGAAGTACAAGCAAAGTACAAGCAAGTGTGGACAAAGCAGCATGAATAGTACTTAACTGAACTTGATTCCAGCGCCTGAGTTTTCAGTTAGCATAGGTTGGTTCTCAACCAAAAGAAAAGTTTAAGGATCTGGACTAAGCATCTACATGCTTCTTTTATTCTTCAGTTTGAGTCAGGTATGCAAGAGGATCTACATGAGCTACACAGAAATGTTATTCCACAGACTTGGGTATCTTTGGACTCTCCTATCTGGTGGACATCTTGGAACTGGTCCCTTAAGACACTGAGAGATGACTGCATTTGATTTACGCCACATGTTCTGCAGAGGACGGTTCTAAGAATCGATCTGGTGCAGATGGTGAACCCGTGACCAAGGATGGGTTCTACAACACTATCCCATGTCTATTTTCTTCTCCCAAAATAGGCCTAAGGAATACAACCTTCTACTGTCCCCTCCAGAACAGCATATCGTTCTTTGTAATCACTTATCCCTAGATCTGGTTAGTTAATAACCTATGGGAAACAGTAGAAACAATTAACCTTCCCTTCCTCTATCTGAAGGCATCCACATTGCAGAGAATGAAAGCATCAGTTGAGAGATGAAAACACTAATTCACAAGGAGAGGATCACTGACAGGCTGATTTGTGGAACTGAAGAACTCCCGGGTCTTTCAAACCATGAAGTAATCAAGTTAGACTCAGGAATCTGAATCTAACCTGACCTGGAAAAAGAAGAAAAAAAAAGAACCGCCAGAGAAGAAAATATTGATTTCATTTCAAAGTGCCATCTCAGTTCACAGAACTTTCAATCTAGTAAACCTGCCTATTAAGACTCACACCCTGAGGGCTAGGCATGATGGCACACACGCCTTTATTCCCAGCACTCTGGTGGTAGAGACCATCATATTTCTGTGAGTTTGAGGCCAACCTGGTCTTCTACAGAGAAACTCGAAAAGCCAAACCAAACCAAACAACAACAACAAAATTACAACCCTAGAGGCAGCAGAGTTTCACTTGACCACTCCTGACTTTCACACCAAAACACTAACCACGTAGGCACTGGCTGCAGACTTGTTTGTAAAACACATCCTGGACCTTCAGTGCACTGAAGGGAAGCTACCAGCCAGACAACTAGGAAGGATCAGAATGCTAAAGATAAATTCTGTTTTCCAGTGAGCTCCTAGCACTGTGGTACTGTCAGTCACTGCTCAACTTCAGAGGTATAGAGTCCAAGCACACCAAGTAGCCAGCAAACAGACTACAGACCCTGAACCGCTGCTTGGCTGCTGAGGTAGCCTCTCAGCAGAGACTGCACTTCCCTTGACTGGCCAGCTCTGCGACTCTACTCATGGTGTCATTCCTAGAAAGTCAGCCCACAGCCTGTCCTTTCTGCCCCTTCAAGATATATTAAGCACCTAATCCCTTCTATCAAATCCCTCCCTGCTAAAATATATTAGAGTAGTCGATGCTTTCAAATGAGGAATTGAAGGAAGGAAGAAAGGAAGGAAGGAAGGAAGGAAGGAAGGAAGGAAGGAAGGAAGGAAAGAAAGAAAGAAAGATCCTTTACATTCTTATCATTTGAAAATAGAATTCCTTAGAAAGGGAATCATAAGAATACAGCACAATAGAAAAATAGGCAATTGGGGGGATCTGAATGCTACCCACAAGAGAGGCCAGTCTGAGCCACAGTAGACCAAAATAAATACAAATTCACATTACCTCAGTATGGTAGCCTGCAATCGTACAACTTTGAGAACCTGAGGCAGAGAGAGCTGCAGCTTGAGGACCATGGCGGGCTACAGAACACAAGACTGACTCAAAAGAATACATCTATGGGGCTGAAGACCACTCAGAAGTTAGCTCTTGGCTGCTCTTCTGGAGGATCCAAGTTCAGTTCCCAGCACCCAGATCAGGTGACTCACAATCCCTCTAATTCCAGCCCAAGGGTATCAGACACTTCTGGCCTCCACTAGTATCCACACATATGAGCAAATGCACACACACAGACAAGTGCACATAAATAGCTAAATCAATGACACAAACTTTAACTGTTTCTCTTTATGTATTCACATATAGCTACTAGGCAACTTAAAGTCACAACACGACCTGCACTGTGTTTATTATATGTCTACCTACAGTATACACCTAACAGGACCGCTGGCTTCTCATAACAATCATGACAAATAGGAAATCCTTAGAACAAATAGGAAGCTGATAAGAGTCATTATAAGGACATGTTTTAATTTCTATGACACCGAAAAGTAGGACAATCATGTGTTAGACAAGGACAGTCTCCTCTTTAACCCTTGTATTTATTAGGCCCAGTAGGAGACAACGGAAAGAGCGGGACATGAGAGGAGATGTTAGAAAAGATTCCATCATCCTGAACCACTGAGGGACCATGGGTATGGCCCCTTCTCTTTCAACACTCCAAGGTAAGATGAGGAAGGTGAAGGAACTACCTTTTATTAGGTTATTGGGTTTTTATTTTTTATTTTCTGCTTGTTTGTTAACTGGTAGGGGGATTGGTTAGTTGATTGTCTTGTTACTATTGTTTAGGTTTTGTTTTGGGTTTTTTCTCACTATGCAGCTGTGGCTACCCTGAAATTTACTATCAAGACTAGGCTAGCCTTGAATTCGGAGATCTACCTGTCTCTGCCTCCAAAATGCTAGAGTTAAAGACACGAGCCATCATGCCCGGCCCTGTCTTGTTCTTTCATAAGTTTGGCAGAAAGAGGTGGCTACAGGCTAGATTTAGACGTCAGTCCAGATAGCCTTGTGTAAATAGAACTAATTAAACCTCACTAGACTTGCATGAGGTCAACAAGGAACACCAGGTCCCATTCCAGTTAAGCTAATGAAAGCCCATTAAATAGAGAGCTCTGGCTTGTCACCTGAGCAAGACCCCAGGGCTCTAGCATAACTCAGCCTATCATTATACACATCTTACCTGTCCCATTCATTCACAGGAATGCATGCCCATCACAAAGTCACAAGGCCATTCATTCCCATCTCCTTGATCTTTACTGTGAGCATAGAATTAAGTATTAACTCATCAAAACAAAAAACAATAAAATCCCTTCTTTCCACTTAAGGCTACACTGCTACAAGTAGACAGTCATGAGTTACATTTAACCCTTGCCTGTTAATTAACATAACTTTTTATTATGTACAGTTTGAACCTCAGAACAAATCTTTTTGGAAGCCACTCTTCAATGGAATCCCTCCAAATCTCCCCCACCCGCATGCACTTCCAAGTGGGAATTACCACTGAAGATCTGAGACTCTTGAAGAAACAAGTTCTCAAGACACTTTTGGACAGCTTAACAAACTTAATAGCTGTCATGTGCAAACAAGCAATCATACATGTAAACATATATAATAATTAGTAAATGCTTGCTTTAAAAAAGATAAAATGTAATGAAGTATTGTCCTTAACATATCAACTTGTTATTATTCCTTGAACAATACAATTTAACAACTATTTATATAGCATTTATATTGTATGTGGTGATAACGAGACTCATATATTTGAATGTTTGGGTCCAGTTGGTAGAACTGTTTGAGAAAGATTAGGAGGTGTGAGTTTGTTGGAGGAAGTGTGTCACTGAGGTGGATTTCCAGGTTTTAAAAAACGCTTACCATTGCACATTAGCTATCTGCCTCCTGTTGTGGATTAGATGTCAGGTCTCAGCTATTCTACTGCACCAGCTCCCAATCATAAACTCTAACTTTTTGGAACCATGAGTCTCCAATATCATGCTTTCTTTTATAAGTTGCCTTGGGCATGGTGTTTTGTCAAGGGAGTAGAGAAGAAACTCAGACATCATTATGTGAAAATTTGACATCACTTTATACAGACAACATAAGCATCTTCAGAATTTGGGATGGAGATTCTAGAACCAACCCTTCACAAACACTGATATTTATGACTGCAATTCCAAAGAAGCTAAGCAAGCTAAGCCATACTGCACTTGATAATTTATACAGAATATTCCCAAATCCTAGTGCAAGATTACAATGGATACATTCAATCCTTCTGATGCTTCTTTAATATTAATTAGGGCTGGAGAGATGGCTCAGTGGTTAAGAGCACTGACTGCCCTTCTGAAGGTCATGAGTTCAAATCCCAGCAACCACATGGTAGTTCACAACCATGTCTTCTGGTGTGTCTGAAGACAGCTACGGTGTACTTATTTATAATAATAAATAAATCTTTGGGCCTAAGCGAGCAGGGACTGAGCGAGCAAGGTTAACTGGAGCGAGTGGAGCTTACTGGAGCAAGTGGGATTGACCGGAGCGAGCAGAGGTCCTGAGTTCAATTCGCAACAATCACATGAAGGCTCACAATCATTTGTACGGCTACAGTGTACTCATATACATAAAAGAAATAAATAAATCTTTAAAAAATATTAATCAATAGATCTGTTTTTGTTTTAGAGTTGATGAACCAACCTTTCAAGATCATGCTTTTTTTTTTTTAAGTATGGGGGAAAATCTGACTTAAGTATGGTAAACCTCTACAATTAACACTGCATACAAGGCAAAGTGGAAAGTTAAAGTTTACCTTAGAATTGTCAATGCAAAGAGCAAGAGGGAAGAGATTTTTAAGCAAAGGAATTACATAAACAAAATTAAAGAGGTATTAAACAAATTCTTTTCAGTCCCTTCAGAAGTTTCATTTACATACTGACAATGTAAACACCAGCCCCAGCAGTGCTTTGATCTGCTAATTACAAAACATTTTTATCTTTTCATTAAATCAGGAGTTCTAAGAGGCCACTTTAATGATTAAAAAGGCAGGCTAAGTAAGTCTCCTTAATTCTCACTAGAAATTCACTTGAAACTTTTTTTTTTTTTAACTAAAGGAGACCACGCACTTCTTTTAACTCCTGGAGTGGTTGGCTCTCATTCCAAACATGTCTAAAAGGCAGGTCTCAAGATGCAGAACAAGGACTGATTAAAACACTCAAGCTGTCAAGGGCTGGCAGCTAGCAAACTGGACTGCAGAGAATCCCCATGGCAGCTGCAGAAACACTATTGATCTTCCACAAGTCATGGGAAACCACACACTATTCCAACAGGTACCAAGAGACAGGACATAGTCACCATTCCATAACAGATGTTGATTTCCATTTAGGTATAAAAACCACCATTACCTTTCATCCTTTCTCTGAACAATAATCAACAATAAAAAGACTTCAGCATTGTTCCTTCTGTCTCCTCCTCCTCGCTTTCCTGTTGTTCTCTAATCTGGTCTCACCATGCAGCCCAAGCTAAGCCTGAACTCAGGACCTCCTATCTCTGCTTCTTTGATGCAGGGATTAAAGGCAAGTTCCAAGATTATATACATACATATATGTGCATATATGTATGTGTATATATGTATGTGTGTATGTATATATGTATGTGAATATGCACATATGTATCTATTTATATGTGTACATATCTATACTTGTATTTACATATGATTTCCAACCCAAATGCAATGAAAAATTACAAATGCTTGGTTTATTTCAAATTCTTTTTGAAACAAACATGAACATAAAATCCTCCCTTTGATATCAATATGTATATGTATTTTAGAACATTGAGATTTTGAAAAATGTTTAAAGATTTTTTTATTTACCTATTTTATTTTTATTTTATATATGTATGTGTGTTGCCTGCATATATGTCTGTGCAATAAAAGGGTGACTGGTACCCAAAGAGGCCAGAAGACAGCATCAGATCCCGTGGAACTATAGTTATAGACAGTTGAAAGCTACTGTTGTTGGAACTTGAGCCTGGGACCCTCTGGGAGGGCAAAAGTGCTCTTAACAACTGAACCAGCTCTCCAGCCCATTTCCGAAAATTTGACCAAAAGCACAGGGTTCCCATAGGTTCTATCTTTCCCTCCACCTCAAATCTTGCATTTTCCCTGTTCTTGTTCTGCATTGTGAGAATACATGTGCTACAGTCAACAAGGGCGCATTACAAACTCATGGATTTCATCCTCACATTGCAGCTCCTGCCAAGAGCATAATGGCATTATCCCACAGGACAGTTTAACTACCCTAACTTGCGCACTCCATCACCCTCCCATGCTCAGCCAAGCCCCACAGTCACAGACTTTCTCAGCATCTTCAGCTTTCTCTCCTCTGAACATAAGGTTTCTTTCACTCACCAACACACATTAAGGTTCTTCCA
This sequence comes from Tokudaia tokunoshimensis, assembly GCA_036184795.1. Taxonomy (NCBI): domain Eukaryota; kingdom Metazoa; phylum Chordata; class Mammalia; order Rodentia; family Muridae; genus Tokudaia; species Tokudaia tokunoshimensis. Next base: position 73,070,451 of record BTHU01000005.1, read on the forward strand.
TGTCATTCCATGGCATGGCAGCCCGTTTCTTCTTATTGCTGAACGATAATTCCATTGCCCTGGATGTACTACACTTTTCGCTTTTGTTTGTCTGTTTCCAACTTTGGGATAATTATGAATATAGGTGTCACAAGCATTCACGTACTTTCGTTTGAGAGAGAGAGAGGTTCCCAGCTCAACTGGGTAAGAACTCAGGATCGGCCAGGTGGCAGTAGCTCATGTCTTTAATTCCAGCTCGGGAAGCAGAGGCAGGTGGATCTCTATCAATTAGAGGGCAGCCAGGTCTACAGAGTGAGTTCTAGGACAGCCAAGTCACTAAGAAAACCTGTCTCAAAAAGAAAAAAAAGAATTTGGGATCAAGATTTCTGAGCCAGTTGATATATTAAGCTTCCATGACAAAAACCCTAAGCATTTTATTTTATTTTAGACAGGGTCTCTCTGTTGTATAGCTCTGGCTATTCTGGAACTCACTAGGTAAACCAAGCTGATCTTGAATTCACAGAGATCCACCTGCCTCTGCCTCTGCCTCTGCCTCTTAAGTGCTGGGATTAAAGGTGTGTACCACCATGCCAGGCCTAGACTGTGTATTTTAAACAACATAATTTTGTTTTTCCAGATTTGGATGCTAAGATGTTGAAGATCAATGTGCTACCAGATCAGACACTGGGTGAAGGCCAGGTTCCTCTAGATGCCCACTATGTCCGCAAACAGCAGTGACAGAAGGCCTCTTGGCCACTCCCATGTGTGTGTTTCTGAATTTATTTGTAATTGACAAAACATTGGCTATATGCATGGTACACTACATCCTAACTTTTCCCATAAGGATCAGATCAGGATACTACCCATATGACCTTATTTACTCTTAATTACCTCCATAAGTTCTACATACAAACATCACTAAACTGTGGGTTCAGCTTCAACATAGGAATCTGGAAAGAATGGAAACATTTATCCTATAACATATGGTAAAACTATGTCTATCTTCTTATGAAATTGCCAAAGTGCCTGTATCATTTTACATTCCCATCAGCAATGAATGAGGGCTCCTGTCAACCTACATCACTCCTAGCATTCAATGCAGCAGTACCTCAGTGTTTGTTGTTCCATTTTTAATATATTTGGTTTTATGTTATGTAGATGAGTGTTTTGCTTTAAGTATATGCCTTGTGCTTGAGAAGATCATCAGATCTCCTGAAACTGGAGTTATGGATGGTTGTGAGCTGCTACATGGGTGCTGGGTACTGAACCTGGGTCCTTCGCAAAAGCAGCCAGTGCTCTTAACCGCAAGCCTCATCTGTTGTCTCCATCTGCAGTCCTCTGCTGCTGACAGGTGTACTAGCATTCCACAGGCTCACTGCCACCAGGTGTCTTTGGTGATGCCGTGTCAGCAGATGTCCTTCTTAGTGTTTTCAAGTGTGCTTCCCAAAGCGTGGCATCATGTCCTTTTGGGAGTGAGCTCACCTGTGTAGCTTATCAGAAATATAGAAGTCTAGGTCCTATCCAGGACCAAAGATGACCAGAAGCGAAAACATCTGACATCATCAGCACGTGGCCACACCTTCAGTGGAAGAAACTTGAAACCAGCACCTTTTTATCACTGGATATCAGCTTTATAATTAAAGTATTTTTTAAAAAAATATGGGGCTGGAAAGAGGACTCAGTGGTTAAGAGTTTGCTGCCCTTTCAAGGGACTTAGGTTCAGTTTTCAGTGCCCATAGGGTGGCTCAAAACCATATAGAACTCCAGTTCTAGATATTCTCTTCACACCTCCACAGGCACCAAGCACATATGTGGTATATATACATACCTGCAGGCAAACACTCATACACATAAAATAAAAAATAAATCTCTTCAAAATATAATACAGATGGATGCTACTAAAATCAAGATGTCAAGGTCACTTGGTAAGGTAAAGGGGGGGAGGGTTAGGAATGGAGGCATGTAACCCAAATCCAAACTTCATATCACCAACATTCTACATAACCCACCGAATGATACTGGGGAGAGGGAATAAAAGGATTAATTGACTCCCTAAAATAGGCTACAGTGACCTATTGAGAAAAGGCCGAAGTTAGGTGTGTGGCTGGAAGGTGAGCTAAGCAAAGAACATGGAGGAGTCACTCAGAGTGTGGCAGGACACAACTCAAACTCAAAACCCTAATTAATCTCCAAGAAGAATTGTTTCTTTCCCTAAGAAGAGGGAAACCAGGAGGAAAGTTAGAGAAATGCTGGGCTTTGTTTCTAGAAGAGGATTACCATTCATGTGCATGGGGTAAGGCAGCGAGGTAAGGGGAATAAGAGAGCAAGTGTCAAAAACCATCAAAAATAGCCAGGCATGGCAGTGCCTGCCTTTAATCACAGTGGATGTCTGCACATTACGTCCCAGACCAGCTAGGGGATATACGGAAAAATCCCGTTTTTAGGAGGGAGCAGGTGTTAAAAGTATTTCTGAATAATATTCTCTTTCATTACTTATCTTCTACATCTTTTATTTTTTTAAAAAAATGGCTTAAAATGAAGCACACAATCTCTCTCTAAATGCTATTCTTTTCTAAGTAAAAGATCTGATAAATTAATTTACTTCAAATTTTCCAGGTGGTGATAATTTTTTAGCAAATTATCAAGTACAAGATAAATGGGATGAATGGTTCTATAGTTTGAAATAAAATGTTAACACACTAACTTCCCATATATTTTACAATACCATTGATATTTTAAGGTGTCAACATATAGGTAAGCTGAGAACATGATTTCCCAATAATTTCATAACTACAAAGATAACGTTTGAGAACAGCAATGAGACCAAAGAGAGATTTAAAACACACACAAACACACACACACACACACACACACACACACACACTTCCTTCCTGGTTACAATATTCAGCTGTAATCAATTCTAAACCAGAGTACTGGGTCAAAACTCAATTCTTCTGGAGATAACATACAGTAATAAACTTGTAAGCCACTGATTTACTAGCATTTTATCATTTATGATGCTTCACACAATCTCTTGTTAATTCCCTTCCGTTATCACCATCCTGCAAGGCAACTGGTCGAAGCTAGCCAATTTCTCTCTACTTGCAGTTCTAAAGCATCATCTCTTGGATGCCAGGGAAGTCTTAGCACGTGGTCATTAGCAAACTGGAGAACCAGAATTCAAACGCAGAGTTTCCATCTCCAAGACAAAGAAGTTCCCTATCCTTTTCAACTGACAAGGATATCTAAATTACACAGCATGTAGGAAGGGGTGAATTACTTTCTTTCCAAGCATTAAGAGAAAAACTCTAGTTTTAAAGCACACTACAGTATCTTATTTAATAGGTTCAAGGATTGGGGGGCTCACAGGCTTTTGTTTGCTGCATTCCTTCTAGGATAGCAACCCTGTCCCAGACATAGTGTTAACTTGATTTCCAGGAGCCCAATACTGCGCAATGACACCTGCCAGGGCCTGTCACTTTGTAGATAACATATAGCCCGTTTACAAAATCACCTATGACAGCTGTTAAGAAGCTGAAATCCTGTTCTCCACTTTTCCTCTTTTCCTCTCAGCAGCCTCTCTAGCTTATTAATAAGCCTCCACAATACGTCTGTCTCAATGGGCACCAACTTTCCAACCCTGTAAGTATCCAAGATACCAAGGGTAAAGAAAACACCAGTCCTGCCTTCCCAGGAGGCACAAGACCCTTTTAGACTAGTGTTAAGCACAGAGCACCTCTGCCCTTTACTGTTAAACTGACATTTTTTCCTAGTGAACAAAGAACATCTAAACATGCCAGCCCCCTAGACAGACAGACAGACAGACACACACACACACACACACACACCTCAGAGTAATATATCATAATGCTAACAGTTTAGGTTAATTACAGGTCCTTAAATTATGGTCTTCAAACACAAATACCTTTCAAAAATATTGATGTTTTAATAACAAAAGTGGCCTTTCCTCTTAAAAATCTAGTTCACTGTTTTTCCCGTGGTTTCTTCTGGCCATAGGCCTCAGACAAAGAAGACAACTACTGTTGTCTGATCCCAGCATCTACAGAACCATCAGGGCACTCCCAACCTTCATTCTGAAGACATTAATGGGTAGGTCCCTTTAGCAGGGAACGTGTAGTGTTTTTAATGAAAGATGGCTGACTGCACACTGGGAGGTAATCTGCCGAGAGCTGTGGGTGCAAATGCTTCCACAGAACTCAGCCAAGCCCACAAAACAAGTGTGTAGACAGAAATTTACAAAGTCATCTGTGAAGGCTCAGTTAGTGTAACATACATGCCCAAGGCCCTGGGTTCAATCCCCAATACTATAACTACAAAGTGATAGACAAGTGTTGGAATGGGGAAAATGGGGGCGGGGGGAATCTAGACCAAGAAGAAAACTTACACAAAGGCTTGGAATATTTGAAAACAAAGAATCTGGTACAATGGTGCACACCATTAATCTCCGTGAGTTTGAGGACTCTGTCTACAGAGTGAGTGCCAGGAGAGTCAAGGCTACATAGAGAGACCCTGTCTCAAAAAATTAATTAATTAGTTAATTAAAAAAAGAATCATCTGAAAATAACCTACTGAGCTACTCTGTGTTGAGCCTTATAGGCTCTTCCTTGCAGGAGTGGCCTGAGTTTTTCCCCCACAGAGAAAACATTTTCACAAACTTAAAGTAGCAAAGGAATAAATGGTTACATGTGGGCTTTTAAAAAATACGGTATGTGGTAACAATGTGACGGGTAGCTTGTCTAAGGAAGATGCAACCAAAAAACCAAAAATGAGTTCCCAAATGGAAAAAGAACACAAATCCCATAAAGCAAGCATTTGAGCAGAAATTGGTGAGCCACTAATCCCTATAAAGTGTCACTCCAAGGTGAAACTAAGATTTATATCAAAAACAAAACTGTAGTGAGCACTCTGCCTACACTCATCCCAAAAATATAAAATAGATGAGCAAATGACTTTTAACCCTACAACTCACCCTAACTTGTAACTCTATCCTTTGGTTATTTCTGATCCATATCCTCACCTTTTACAAGAGTGGGGACATAAGGTTTTCCTATGTCGCCCTGTCAGGCATTGGACTATACAAATCAGGCAGGCCCCAAACCTGCAACAATTCTCCTTCCTCGGTCTCCCAAGGGCTAGGATTACAGGTACACATTGATAGGACCTCAGTGTAGTCTGGGCTGGCCCCAAGCTTAACACTACCCACCTACCACTTCCTGAGTGCTGGGATCACAGGTATACACCATTGTGCCAGGGTCTACATCCATACTTTTAAAATAGAAGAGGGGAGTGCATGCTTCTCTCTCTCTCTCTCTCTCCCTCCCTCCCTCCCTCCCTCCGTCCCTCCTTCTGTGTGTGTGTATGTGTGTATAATCAGAAAGTCTTTAAAATGTCTTAATAAATAATACCACAAGCAATTTGTACAAAAATAAATGTACACTGGGGACTAGCCAGGGCTCTCCTGGAATTCAAATTCACTTCTGTAAGATTCACAGACCTGCTCTACCATTCTAAGATGAAGAATCTGACCTGATTGCACTGCAGGTGTGGCTGTTGTGTCACATGTGTAGGTGGCAGAGAGGAGAGAGGCTGTGTCTACACTCAGTCTTCTGACCTATGAACATCTGAATTATTGGTAGCCTAACACTCCAATAAAAAGTGAGCCTGAGACAACCATGATGATCTGGCACTGCACAGGCTTGATGGGCAGATCATGCCCAAGATGACCCCTGCCTGGCCCCAGTGCACAAGCAGGGCATAGCACTCCTGAGACCACTCCTGAGAAGACCCTGGGAGCCACTAAGAAGAACAAGCAAGTGGCAGAGAAATGGAAAAGAAAGAGAAAAAGAAGGATGTGTGCATCATGAAGAGAGGCAGAACTGGAGGGTCGTGAGGAACAGTGTGACATGAGTCGGTGATGCCCCCTGGGACTATGATGGGGTCCTGTACACTGGGGTCTGTGCTGCTACCAGGAGTCACATCTGGGTTCATGACCCTGCAGCAGTGAAGGTCTGCTACCACCAAAAGTCTGGCAGACATCCCTAATCTAGGCTGCCACCAGGGTACATGTTGATGTCTGAGGGCTGTGCAAATATGGGGTAGTGGTGGGGGTTAGAAGTGAGCCAGTCCCAGGGAATGAGAAGGGAGAGCTGGCCCTGCCTCTTATCTGCAGAGTGGTGGCTTGGTTGAGGGAATGACACCCTTCTCCCTCCCTTCACATTTATGGCAGGCAGGAGAGCTGGTCCTGGGGTCTTGAGAATGGGAGAACTGGACATGTCCCTTACCAACTGCAGCACTCGGGAAAGCAGGTGTTGCATCTCACCTGGGCAGCAGGGTAGAGCTGGCCCTGGTTGCAGGGGTTTTGAATGAGCAGGCCCCAGAGGGCATGAGAGCAGGAAAGCCAACAGGCTAACCACCTTGGATAACTCTCAGGCCCAGATCCAGAGCTTTGAATTGGACCATCCCAACATCTACACATCAGTGAACTGTTGAGTGCATCCATAGGCCAGTCCTGCAGATCCAAAACTACAAGATCTTCATGACATAGGGAACAACAGGATATCCGAGAGGAGTCCTAGTGAGGTTCCAGTATTGATAGAGTAGAGAAGCCAAAGGCCTCGTACCAGACCAATGAGTCATTGCAATGGACATTTGCAAGCAAAGAAGTGTGGACAAAAGAGTATAGTGTGGGACACACTGAGATTTTATTTTCTCTATTGAGGCGGGGGAGGGGGTGCCAGGGTGGTGGGCGGGTATGAGGGGATGGGGAGATGAATGGGAATGGGGGGCATGATGTGAAATTCACAAAGAAGCAATACAATGTTTTTTAGAGGGGGGAGGAGGAGAGGAAGAGAGGGAGAGGGAGAGAGGGAGAGAGGGAGAGGGAGAGAGGGAAAGAAGGAGAGAGAGAGAGGGGGAGAGGGAGAGGGAAAGGGAGAGGAAGAGAAGGAGAGGGAGAGGGGGAGGGAGAGGGGGAGGGAGAGGGAGAGGGGGAGGGAGGGGGGAGAGGGAGAGGGGGAGGGAGGGGGGAGAGGGAGAGGGAGAGGGGGAGGGAGGGGGGAGAGGGAGGGGGGTTTGTTCCAAGGCTGTTGGTCTTATGCCCATCTTCCTTGGTAAGTGCTGTCCTTACCCTTTGTTGGAGAAGCTGCTTTCTGCAGTGAGCAGAGGTTGTGTCAGAGTCTCATACCTGGTCAAGGAGCTCAGCTCTACATGCACATCATCAATATCAACCCCTACTCTGCCCAAGACTCAGGAACATCACAAAAAATTCAACAGTAGGGGAACGCCAGGACAGAGAAGTGAGAAGGGGTTGAATGGGGAAAAGAGGGAGGGAAGGGGGCTTATGGGACTTTCGGGGAGGGAGGAAACGGGAAAGGGGAAATGATTTGGGATGTAAATAAAAAAACTTAGAAAAAAAACAAAAACAAAAAAAAAAAAGGAAAGAGACCTTTTGAATAAAAACTAGTTTTTTTCACAAAAAAAAAAAAAAAGAATGAATGAGCCAGACTGCGGGGTGAAATGCTGTGCATGCGGCCTTCTGGTCATAGGACTGCACCCATGAGCACAGCCATAGTTAACCTACTCATCGTCAAGCCAGTAGACACTCCAGCATGGGTAGGGGAAGGGGTTCCTAAGGCCCTACCTCTGGTTGAAGAGCTTTAGAAAGTTGACAGCTACAGGGGAGGCAGAGCCCACTTTCTTCAGGGGTATGGCTTCTGGTAAGTGGACCAGGCTGCAGTGGAAGGTCTTACAGTCATGCACTAAGGACAACAGTAAATTAAAAAACAAAAGTCATGAAGGCGTGAGGGGGATATGTTATGTGGGTTTTTGGGAGGGGAGGGAATAAGGGGAGATATAATCAAGATATATTATATGCTTGTATGAAACTGTGAAACAATAAAACTATCCTGGGAATTTTAAGTCACATCTTAATGGCAACAAAATCTCAGACACGTCACCTTTACATCTACCCCTTGTGATAAAACCAAAGAAGCTATGAAGGCTGAGGCCACACGGAGGGAAGTTTTTACAGCTACATTCCAACACTTGCTTCCAAAGCTGTTGAGAATATGATGGCATTCCTTACATTCATGCCCAGAACTTAATAAAAGTTCACAAATGTTCCTGCACTCCGGCTCCATTTACAGGAGCAGAAGTCTCTTCAGATGTAGCATGACTCTTCAGAGCCACAAATGTAAAATGAGAAAACAAAGGTGTCAATATTATAAATATAAATGGTCATAAACGTTTGAAGAAAACCAATTTCCAAGCCTGGAATTTTCCCATGCACTTAGTCCCAGACCTCAGCATTTATAGATCACTAGAGGGCAAATGAGAAGAAGCAGCAGTTAAAAGCACTTGCTGCCTTTCCCGTGAACCAGCGTCTGGTTCCTACCATACACATCAGGCGGCTCACATCGACCTGTAACTTCAGCTCCAAACGACCTGACCCCCTGTTGTAGCTTCCTTGGAGACCTGTACACACATAATATATGCTCACAGATATGCACACATACACATAAATAAAAATAAATATTTGAGAAGTTCAGGACAGAATTTTATATTGCATAAATTGACTATATATAACATCACAAACAGGAACACTGTGCCATTCTGTAAACTGTCAATAGTGACAGTTATATGAGGAAAATGAAGAAATTGAAGAGATGCTGTATCTGTTCTGGACCAGGAAATTCACCATTGTCCAGTCCTAGAGAAATATAAATTCATGTTCATTAAACACAGCATCATCAACAGATGCTTTTAACCAAGTAGGTGAAAGACTTGTACAACCTGACATCTGAAAGAAACAAATATCACCCCAGTCACTGTGTTACTGCAACAAGAAAACTATCTTTAAAATGGCTTTTGCCACTTTTACTGGACTGATAAAGCTAATATTGGAGTAATTACCACTAGGTGCTCTGTGACAGGAAGTGACACAGAGAACACCCACAGAACTTTCCTGCTATAAATATTTGGCCTCGGCTGAGCAAAGTTTGTAAGTCTAACTACAATTCTCGAGAAAAGACGTGAGCTGGGAAAATTAAGTTAAACCACTCTCTGACTCCTCCATCCCAGAGATAAAGAATATCTGTGAACTAAGGAGCCTAGCCTCTTAAAAAGATGTCAAAGACAAGATGAAAACAATGGGAGGAGGCAAGGAACCGTCCTAGATAAAGGATAGCAGAGAGATACAACACTTAAGGATGAACATTAAACTCTGGGCTGATTGCTGCTTAGAGGACGCTTTAGGAAAGCACTGTTCTTAGAAGAAATGTTGTAAATGGTTAGGGGTGAGAGGTCGTGGTATGTGCAACTTACTTCTAAAGGACTGGAGGATAGGAATATAAACTGAGATAAAGCTCAGCCTGCAAAAGACTAACAGTGAAACTAGAATCCCCAGTAATACTTCTCTTCCACTTCACTATATGCTTGAAATTCTTCAAAATGAAGGTGACAGCATGGCTATGTATGGAGAGTATGGAGGGGAATTCAAAAGATTAAAGACTTACGTGAGATTATACAGAATTCTCATTTCAGGGGAAAGAATAATCAAATTAGCTATCTGAAGGGTGAGAGGATAGTTAAATAAGCCAGGCACTACTATACAGTATTAGAAAACAATTGATTCTTCCTCTCTTGTGTGAGGACGGTAGTCTTGCTTTATAAAAACAAACCCAATTCTTGAGGGGTTTGTCCCTAAGTACTAAGGCTTTCAGGATAGTGAATGGAGTCACTTATATGACATACATGTGCATCAAACATGATTACATGTTTATAAATGGAGGACTAAGGCATTCAATAATTCCCTAAACATATGTATATATTTACACGCATAGATTCTCATACATATTGATTGTAATTAGATGCTCATTTTATTCAAAAAGTATTATAAGGTTTTTACCTATTTTTACCCTCCTGCAAAACCATGCAAATCATTTAATTCCACCATAAAGAATAGTCTTGCAAATATAGTCAGTTCTCTGTCCAGCTCCAGCCACTGTGGCAACCACTAACTACATATAACTAGTAACCCTTGACATTTGGCTAAGACTGAGAAACAGAGTTTTAATTTTTAATTAATTTGCATTTAAATGTAAATAGTCATGTGTGTTTAGTGGCTATTATTCTGGACACTGCAATGACATGGTACGTGCAGGTGTAGATATAAAATGTTATAATTCACAAGCTTAAATAAAGGGCAAAACTAAGGGGAAAGGTTCAAAATAACCAAACGTTCTTAATAAGCATTGCAGAATGAAATTCAGTTTTAAAACTACTCTAAACCAATGCAACTATCAGAAAAGCCAGTGCACTCATCAATTGCACTGAACTAGCATGGTTTAAGAGGCCACAACGATTGAGACTGGTACAAAGGAGTTAACTGCCACAATATGTTTTTGAAATAAATTCTATCAAAAGTAGGGTTGCACTCACAAAGTTGGATTTATTTTTAAATGTGTGTGTGTATGTGTGTGTGTGTGTGTGTGTGTGTGTGTGTGTGTGTGTGTGTGAGAGAGAGAGAGAGAGAGAGAGAGAGAGAGAGAGAATATGAATGAGCACAAGCGCACCCTGTGGAGTTTAGAGGACAATTTGTGGAAGTTGGTTCTCTCCTTATTCCATGTAGATCTTGGAAACCTCAGGTCATCAAGCTTAGCAGCAAAGACTTACCACTGACCCACCCGGCTGCCACTCACAAACTTATTTTAAACACATGCTGCCAGGGACATTTTATGTACAAGGTGGGCTATGCCCAGCCAGTACTGCCACTAAGCATTGCTCCTCTCTAGTACTACAGTTGCCCTGTAACCTACTACCTGACTTACACTACTGCCAACTCTGAATGCATGCCCATGCTTTATAGAATTATTTTAACCTCTACTGAGTAAGATGGAAATTCCTTAGAATAGTGCCTGCACATAACCATTCCATCATTTGTCTTTATCACTATTTCCTACCAACGTGGAACTTTTTCTGATTGCTTTTTCAGTACTAGGGATTAAACCTGACTGACACTAACCAAACACTCAAACACGGTTTTTTTTTTCAATAGGCAGAAACAAAACACACACTCAAATTTTACAGAGTAAAGTTACAAAAACATCTAAATGCATAATTATGTCTTGTTCAACTTAGAATGCTTTTATGTACCAAAACACAGCCAAGCTATCAAAGTAATTTTTTTCAAATCAAAACTATGGTGAAACTGTTTGGATTCAACATTTTAATTAATGAAATTAGGCAAAGGTTTTTGATAAGAAAAAAACCTTGTTTCACTGAAACAATTCACAAACTATATTCAAAGTATTCAGTACAGGCCAGGTGTGATAGTACACACCTTTAATCTCAGCACTCAAAGCAGAGCACCGATGTCGATCTCTGTGAGTTCAAGGCCAGCCTGATGTACATAGCAAGTTCCAGGCCAGCCAGGGGTACAAAAGAAAACCCAAAGAATCAACTAACTTGGACCCACAGGGGCTCACAGAGACTGAACTGACAACCAGAGAGCCTGCATGGGACTAACCTAGGGCCTCTACCCATACGTTACATTTGTGTACTTTGGTCTTTGTATGGGACTCCAAATTGGGATACCAGGCTTTCTCTGACTCTGCTGCCTGCTTTCCTCCTATGGTTAGTCCCCCCTTAATAGGAGTGGACAGGCCTAGTCTTACTGCAACTTGATATTTCATGGGTGGTTGGCATCCATGGGCGGTCTGCCATTTTCTGAAGACAAACAGAGGAGGGGTGGACGGGGAGGGCAGGAGAGTAGAGGTGGAGGAACAGACTGAGAGGAGAAGAGGCAGGGGAAACTACAACCAGGGTGTAAAATTAAAAAGAAAAAATATATATGTAAATTTAAAAAACAAGCAAACAAACAAAGCATACTGCGCAGTACAGTGGATTTGTTCCTGCCAAGTCTACACCCACTAACAGTCAACTTCAGAATACATTATGTCAGAAAGGAGCCCTGCACAGTTCATGACCACCCCCACACTGCCACTCATATCTGTGGCTTTCTGTGTCTGTAAACTTCCCTATTCTGAATATCCACATAAATAGAATGAGATAGCATCTTTTCTTATGACTAGTTTTTCTTTTCTCTCTCCCTTTGTTGACGACAAACATATGGCTTGCTTTTGCCATTTCTACTGAAAACAAGACTATCATAAATACTTATGTTCAAGCTTGTGCATAGGCCTTTGCTTTTTATCTGAAGAAAACAAGGTACCAAGGAATAAAGCTGCCAGGTAATGCAAGAACTCCACACTTAGCCTTTTAAGGAGCTGCCTGACTTGGGTTTTTCCACAGGGCCTGCATGCAACATACTCTCCTCAGCAACAGGCAAGGTTTCTCATTTCTCCATGTCCTCACCAATACAATACAGTGTCTGGGATTCAATGACAGCCATCCAGCTAGACAGGATATAATTGCTGTCTCATGATGGTGTAGATTTCCATTCTTTATTGGCCAATGGTGCTCTTTGCATGCAACTATTAGCCATTTGTTTACCAACTTAAAAAAAAGTCTTCTCAGATCCCTTACCAATTTTTAGTTGGTTGGTTAGTCTTAAGAGTCAAAAAAAAAAAATAGATAGATTCTAAAGAAAATAACAGAATGTGATTTTCAGATGTTTTCAGTCTTTGGCCAACTTAATTCCTTTACATACAGATTCAGTTCTGTCAGCACAAGATTGTTAAAAGACAACTATTCCCATGAAGCCTGCATTACCTGAGAGTATACAGGTTTAGCTTTGGACTTTCAATTTTGCTCCACAGGTATATATGCATCCTTGTGCCATCAATACCACACTGTTTTGATTACTGTTGCTCTGAAGAAACTTTAATAGTAGAAGTGTGAGTTCCTCTACTTTTTGTTCTTTTCTAATAATATTTTGGATGTTCTGGGTCCTTTGTAATTACATCTGAATTTTGAATCAGTTCAACAGTTTTTACAAAGACATCATGTGAGTGGGATTCTGAAGAGATTTACTGAGACTGTACCAACTTAGGAATATCAGCATCTTAATACAGTCTCTCAACCCATGGGCATAGGCATTTTTTCATTCATTTCTATTTCTTTAGTTTTTCCAATAATGTTATAATTTGAGAATAAATTTATACTTATTTTGTTAAGTATATTCCTAGGGTTTTCTGATATTCTAAGTACAATTACTTCACTAATTTCACCTTCATATTGTTCACTACAAATGTATATAAATTACCATTAATTTATATTTTCTGATCCTGTAAATAGAGTGAACCATGCAGAATAGTCAGTCCTCTGCCAGAAACACAGATATTAAATACTGGTTTCTATTACTGACACACGTTTATACTTCAAATGTCTCAATAATAAAGGTATATTACAGTAAAACATTTCCTCAATGTCTATGTGTAAAATTGTGAATTTTTTTTGTAATTGTTCACAAGAAACTGACAACCTTAGAACAAGAAACACTATGTATTCATCAAATGATGTATAGACCCTTGATAATGAGTTTATTTTTGTATAACAAAGCTGCCTATTCATTCTTTAAGAGCCCCAGGGAACCTCTTGCTTTTAAACTGGGCAATGAAGCTCACCTCTCCTGAATTTTAACTTTTGTGTTTCTAATCTGAATTTGCGTATCTCTTTGAATTTGGTATCCTTGCAGGGTGATGCTGGCGCCCAGAGCTGGACCAATAGGACAGCAATGTGTTGTAATGTGTCCCTAGCTCTCATTTTCCTTTCTCTGAAACCTATTTCATGCTTATGACTTTCCAAAGAAAACTAAGAAAACTGAGGGGTGAGGAGAGAGAAGGCGACAGTGAGACAGACCCCAGCAGTTCTGCAGTCCCCGGCTTCTATCTGATAGCACTTGCTGAGCACTTTTAGCTAAAACATTCTCACTCCCAACAGTCCCTTAAACTTGGACATCTGGTTGGCATTCTCAAGTAACCTTTAAAAGCAACCAGGTCCGTTTTTTTCCAAGCAACATTTGCTTTGCTTCTAAATAATTTTTAAATTACAGTTATTTGTTGGAAAAATAACAGCCACAACCTACAAAACCACAATTTGTCCCACAAAGTCCAACTGTAGCCCAGATCTATTTTTGGTTTCATAACAACTTGAGCTAAAGAATCTCAGTGCATTGTTCAAGTTGCATTATAAACTGTTTCTGGGAAGAAATGCAAAACATCAACTGCTGCACAAACCAAAAATGGTACAGAGTATGAGAAGGTTTGAGTTCCAACATCTGCTACAGAAGGGCGAGCAACACTATGCTCCCTCACCCCTCATACCTTCCTAGTAACTACAACTCAGCCCAACTGTATCAAAGTAGTCCCCTGCTGTCCTTGTCTCAGCTTTATACAACAAAGAAGCCATATTGTTGAAGAGATGTGTAAATCTGGAAGAGAATTAATGCTTAGCATGGAGCACATCAACTCAGCCCATCATTAAACCCTCTTCCCAGTTGCCTTGGTTAGCCTCTACCCTTCTTCTTCACTCCAAAAGTTAGGTTAAGGTTAGGCTAGGACAGCTGCCTTTTGGCGTTTTCCCTTTTCCCTTTTAAATGTGTATGGATATTTGCCTGTATGGATGTCTATACACCATTTGTAGGTAGTACCCATGGAGGCCAGAAGATAGATTCCCCTAGAACTTGAGTTACAGAGTGTTATGAGCTGTCATGTGGATACTGGGAATTGAACCTGGGTCCTCCGCAACAGCAGCCCTAACATGCACTAATCATTGATCCGTTTCTTCACTCTCCCCAAGCCCCACCTTCATCGTTCTTAATGTGAGTATGTCTACAGTCTTTGCTCAGATACTGTCCTCCTCCAAAAAGAGAGTCACGCTAAGCAAAGTACCATCACAAAATCCAGTCCATTCATATTTCAGTCACTGTGCCATGTGCCACTAAATCATACTTCCATGAAAAACGCTGAGATACATCAAAAGAAACACTGTGACAAACTTAGTCTTTGTCCATCAAGCCTGGTAGGACACTCAAACGTGAATCACAACAAAAATTTCTGATTTTCTTCCCCAAATTACAATCACTATCCTCAAACCCCTTCTTTTGCTGTAGCTCCTGCTTAGGTGGGAAAGAAAGTTGGGGGTTATTAAAGGGAAAGCATCTCATTCAATGATCAAAAAGACACTCAAAATTCCCACCTGTCTGCCACACTCAAGTAATGTGAGATGGTTCGGTAGTTCAGTAGATAGTACTCACTGCACAAGCCAGACAGCCTAAAGCTCAGATCCCCAGAACCCACAGACAAGCTGGACACAACAGTGAGCATGCCTGTGATCCCAGTGTCCCTGTAAAGAGAGAAGACACAGAAACAGGAAGCTCAGTGGCCAGCTAGCCCGGCACACACACAAAAGCTACAGGAGAGACCCAGCCTCAAACACCATAAAAGGAAAGGTTGTCCTCTGACCTCCATATGAGTCACATGACATCATGTTCATATTTAAACTCACATACACAAAACATCAGTGACCACAGGGCTGGTGACATAGCACAGTTAGTAAGGTACTTAACTAACTCCATGAAGCCTTGGGTTCGATCCCAGCACCACGTAAAACTGGGAGTGTTGGTTGGCAAACACTGTAATTCCAGCAATTGGGAAGCAGTGTGGCCACATAAAGAGTTAGGAGCTGAGGATTATAGAGATGGATCTGTGGTTAAGAATACTGACTACTCTTCCAGAGAATGTGGGTCCAATTCCCAGCACCCACATGATGGCTCAGAATTGTCTATAACTCCAGGTTCAGGGGATCTGGCACATCCTTCTGAACTCTGGGATAATAGCGTGGTACACTTACATACAAACAAGCAAACACTCAAACACATAAAATTAAAATAAGTCAAATCTTGTTATATGAAAAAATGTTTTCCTTTTTTAATTTTAAGCCAGATACTCACCTTTAATCCCAACAGTAGTGAGTCAGAGGCAGGTGAATCTCTGTGACTTTGAGGCTAGCTTGCTCTACATAGAGTCACAGGACAGCCAGGGCTACACTAAAAGACCATGTCTCAAAAAATACATATTATTTTTTTTAAATAGTGGCTAATCATGGGGTCTCGTGGCTTTAATCCCAGCACTAGGGTATAGAAGCAGGCATATCTCTATGAGTTCAAAGTTACCTGATAAAAATACAGAGTTCAAGGTCAGTCAAGGCTATATAGTGAGACACTGACTCAAAAAATAAATAAATAAAAATTAATTAAGAGGCCAATCTGAGCTACATGGGAACCTGCCACCCCCCTCCCCAACCAAACAATCAAAAGAACAATAGTTTTGATGGTGATACTAACAATGAATGGCTGTTCCCAGCAACTCGAGGCATCTGGTGGCTACACAGACAAGCTTCATGGGCACCTTACTTAATCTTAGATCTTGGTCTACCACATCTGCATTAGGTAAGAGTCACACGTCTGAGCTAACACAAACGACTCTCTGCTCTTTCAGCTAGGAACAACTACATCCTACCATGCAGGTCCAGTGAAAGGCATCGTGAAAGGGAAAACACCAGAGATTAAAAAAAAAAAAGTACCCTTAACAGATTTAAAGGAACTGCTACTCTAAGCTAACTCAGTCAGTTCGGCTGAGATTTTCTGGAGTACTCTGTTCAAATTCTTACCCGTTCAACTCCTTCCCCGTGGTATATTTTTCAACTTTACAACAGCTTCAAGTTGTCCTGCTTGCTTTTCTTTAACATGCTTGATGGCAGTCAAGTCCTACAGGTGACATGAGTACCACCCTCCCTATTTTTGCCTTCACTGTTCAGTGCTGTGCCTGGCACCTCACTGGTACACAAAGGTGGTTAAATAAAGGATCAATGCTTCAAAAATGCAACGTTCTCTAGCCAGCCCCAGCCCTCTGGAGATTCAGACCCAACACTCAGGAGACTGAGGAAGGCTGAGTCAGACCCAGCCTGGGCTACAAAGTAAGGTTCAAGACTGACAAACCCTATCTCATGCAAACCTCTGTACTACTGTTGTTGTTATTATTATTACATGTGTACTTATATATGTGTTACAATGCATGTGTATACCTGTAGATGTGTGTGGAGACCACACTATTATTATTATTATTATTACTATTACTATTACTATTATTATTACATGCATACTTATATATGTGTTACAATGCATGTGTACACCTGTAGATGTGTGTGGGGACCACACTATTATTATTATTACTATTACTATTACTATTATTATTACATGCATACTTATATATGTGTTACAATGCATGTGTACACCTGTAGATATGTGTGGAGGCCACACTATTATTATTATTATTATTACATGTATACTTATATATGTGTTACAATGCATGTGTATACCTGTAGATGTGTGTGGAGGCCACACTATTATTATTATCATTATCATTACTATTACTATTATTATTACATGTATACTTATATATGTGTTACAATGCATGTGTACACCTGTAGATGTGTGTGGAGGCCACACTATTATTATTATTATTATTATCATTATCATTATTATTACTATTACTATTATTATTACATGTATACTTATATATGTGTTACAATGCATGTGTATACCTGTAGATGTGTGTGGAGGCCACACTGCACCTGTGGAGGTCAGAGGACATCTCACAGGAAACCGTTCTCACCTTTCATTATGTGGGACCCCAAGAGGATTGAACTCAGGTCATCAGGCTTTGCAGCAGCATATCCCCGAGTCAATGGCATATGTGTTTAACTGTCTCCTCCAAGCATTCACAGCCTGCAAAATGAAGGGATCCCCAACACTGCTGCTCTCACAGTGGCCACAACTGTTTCCCTAGTGGGAGCCTATCAGGACATCCAGCTAGATTTTCAGCTTTGGGGAAACTTACATTTACATCTTGTTGCAAAGCTTGTGATCCTTCACATACAAAAAGCCTTAAACTTTCATCCCTGATTCAAAGAGAGAAGCCAACATCTCCTACTCAGTCATCTCCATCTTGTCCAAGCTGTGGCAGAAAGCATGAAAATCAAGACACCTAGTAAACGCTAATCCTGCTTCTTACGGGAGAATTAGGATCCAGTTGAGAATAAAACTTAGACGCAAGCAAATCCAAACAGTCCAAATTCAACAGTACTGAAATGTCTTTATGGGTCACCAAAAACATTTTTTCTTAAAAGAAAAAAAAAATTGTTTTAATTTGTGGCAAAGACCGAAGGGTCCCTTAGCATTTCTAGGGTTTATCTTTTCTTTCCTTTCTTTTCTAAGTACAGTCAATCACTGGCATGTTTGCTTTGTCTCTGCTCTGCTACCCCCAGACTCAGACTGCTCTAAGGGAGGAGACTTCAAAACAACAATGAAGTATTTTACATCCGACTCCCTAACTCTGAAAGACATTCTGGGGACAGTCAAACTTCACTGTGGGCCACTCTGAAGTACAGACATACCTGTTATTCTGCCCATCTTGAGTTCAAATACACTTTAGACAAGAGGAACAATTAATTAGGGCACTCTGTATTACAGATGACTTCGCCAGCTGCTGGGTCAAGAAAGTCATAAATGTTTTCTTCTGCTTCCCAAGAGCCTAGCAAACTTACCTGGCAAACACACCAGGCACCCCCCACGCCCATGCCAGCACAGCTCCGTGACATAAGGGTCTGAAAGTGTGTGTTGACAGTACAGTTTTCATGAGCATGGAAAGGCTGACTTCATGCAACAATGTGTTCTTTCCCTAGCTAACTGACCAACATAAGATGAAATGTAAATGTCTACTGGAAAGTCTCTGGCTCCGCCTACCTTCTCCCTCCACCCCCAGAGTTTCTTTGACTGCAGTGAAAATAATTTCAGTCAGACAGCAATAGAAAAAGAAAAAAGAAAGAGAAAACTGCCGACAAAGGAGGTATGGCCTTAGGAAGCACAGCGTAAACACTGGAGTAGACAGACCCTCAGTGACACACCTTCAATAAAAACTTCCAAACCCCATTCCCTTTTTTGTTCCTTTGAGAAAATGGTGAAGTAATTTGCATTTATAGCCTACTTCCTGTTTCCAAAATACCCCTTTAACTTTTTCTTTTCTTTTATTTTATGGTCAGCATAAATAGAACCAAATTGTCAAATCACGGCTATTCTGTGTACAGCCGATACAAATAGGTCTGCTTTCTAGCCAGTCATAAAACAATTACTGCTAAATTCCTACTGCTCTTTGATACCAGGTTATACAGAGCTTCAAAGCCAGTCTCTATGACTGTTCTCAGGGTACTGCTGAGAAACAACAGAAACCCAGAAGACAGATTGGTCTCAGCTCCTACAGCACATAAAGGCACAGCTACACAAGTCAAGCAATTCTGCAGCTCTGAGCTGGAGAGCTAGAGTGTGTGGTAAGGATCCACTAGAATATTTTCCTAGAAATCGTAAAGGCTACTTTGCCTATTTTCAAACTTCAAAAAAAATTAACAATCATCACTTTGCTTTCAGAGAGCTTTTCTGATTTACTAAAATAACCTATCCCAAGGGAACGTACAGGGTCTTAAGCCCATAAATAATCCCACAGCACAATATTTATGGGATGTAGCAAAATTCATTAAAGCTGCATGTTTTGAATAAGGTCAAATTTGGTCAGAATATCAATAGAGGAAGTTTTTTTGAGCAACTGAATGTTTGCATATAAACTAATAGACGGCATTCTCTGAGGGCTTATAAAACATTACCACAGTGTAGGATGACATAAACACCTAAGGCACACAGCACACACATGGACTAAGAGTGGCAGTGAGGAGGCTGTCAGCTAAGTCGCAGCCTTAGTGACACATCCTTCGCAAGAAAGACAGGGAGTGCAATTACAGAAATTTACTATTTGGCATCTTGGACGGGTGATAAATATAAGATGATTATGAAGTCTCCCATTGCCCGAATTCTTAAAATAAAAGTTCTGTTGGGCTGGCAAAACAGTTCCGAGGCTGGAGGCACCTGCAGCCTTTTCTGATAAAGTGGGTTTGATTCTGGAATCCACATGGCAGAATGGAGAACAGACTCCACCAGTTGTCCACATTCATACTATGGTATATGCATGCCACATGCATAAAATAAATGTAAGGAAATCACTAAAGCGGACACCTGCAAATATATACACCTTCAATCTATACATATTTAATTCTATATATCAACACCAAAAAGATTGCTAAAATGTTTCTTTTTAAAAGAAAAAAAATTCTTTCCACCAATGACACCAAGCCAACCGGCTTTCCCTTAACCTAAAACTTTTGGTTGCTCCATTATATGCCAGGATTTCAAATTAAATAGCTGCCAAAGATGGCTGTGAATGGAAAATACAGTTGGTATAGCCTTCCTGTAGAGAAAAGCTCTTTAGACACAAGCATAAAGAGTAAAGAGGATCTATTACCCAAGCTCTGCCTCTAACTCTGCCTTGCCTATGCTTAAGACTTCATTTAAAACATTACTTGAGAGCTGAGTTGGCCATCTTCAGTAATCACACCAAGAACCCACATACACACTCACAGCCAAAGACATGTACTGCCTGTTTTATAAAATCTGGACAAGTCAGCCCTTAGAATTCCACACAGCACTTCGCATTGAAACCCAAAATCTTCCCATTCCCAGGAGCCACCTGTTTACAGCACTGATTTTGAGAGCAGCTTTTATCTCTTACCCTGGCATCTAGAACAACAATGTGATTGTGTAATCTCTCAAATTTAATTATGTTTTCCCCCTCTGAAACTTTTTAACCAAGGCTAAATGCATTAACATACAACAAAATTCTCAACATGTGGACAAAGATGCATAAAAAATAACCTTTAATCCATCCTATGTAACTGATTTTATTCTCCTTTGGAACGTCTGAAGTAACTCATCTAAGGATTAGTTAGGCTTTTCTACACTTCTTTTTATCAGGACTCTACCATTCTTGATTTAGTTTTGAGAGAAAAGGGTTTGCAAAAACTGTAATAATCTCCCAGCTGGAGATGGCTGGAAAGTCTGCCAGTCCACATTGTCCCCTTAATTTGCAGGAAGGCTTTGCTGCTTTCATTTTATATGTGGAGCAGTTTGCACTGATAAGGTACTTATAGACTAGTTAATTTAGATTAATGAGAAGCTCAGTAAAATTTTATGTTAAATGGCTGTAAACTTTCTCTTTAAAATACCAAACTGCATCTTCAGTTTTGATTCCATTAAAACCTTAACTCTCATAATCTGTCTCGATAGTTTTCACACTAGTGGCAAAGGCAGTCTTAGAGTATTTAAGAAGTATTATTTTCAAATCGAGAAGGAATCCAAAATTTAAGACTATGAATTCAGATGGACTGGCTGGAGCCTCGGGCAAACACACAGCTTTAAGTAGTTTCCAACTCTTGCCCTTCTCAGCCTTAGCAGTGGAGGATGTCCCTGCCCCTCAAACCTACAGCAATAATGCAAGCGTGTGATGCAGAGAAGGGCGGTGCTTCTGGGACTTTGAGCATTATGACATTGATGCTAGTGGTACTTGGCATTGTTTCAGTTACACACTTAACCCAAAAATGAGTTTCAAGTCAGTGACTTGGTATTTCCTCTCCCTCTAAACTTTACACCAAAAAGTACACCAAAATGCCTGAGTATCAAGGAGAATAACTCAACTTCCACAATTCCTTTTGGTATCCACAGCCAGAAGCAAAAGTCAGACTCTGGAAAGTATGAGTTGATGTTCTTAGATCTGCCCAAATAGAAGCAGAAAAGGCGAGAGATGTGTCATACTCCAAGTGCTAAAATTACACATTCTCTGCTATATACTGCACTCCAGTGAGGCAGAAGCTCATAAGCCCAGAGGTTATATCCCACACAGCAAGTTTATCTGCAGAGTAGAAATGACAGCATCAGAAACTAATGGGTGTTAAACAATTTCTTCTTTGGTGAAGCCATGCAAAGCCTACAGCAGCTGTCTAACTGTGCTTTTACGGCCCAAGGAAGCCTTCCAAGGTAGCACTAGCCTGGTAACCAGATCAGCGATTTCATCTTCAGCCAAAGAAAGGGATAGTGAAAACAACATTATCCCTCAGTCAGTCAGTATTCTTCACAAGCTAATTTTTTCTAACCTTTAGAGTCTACCTTCCTGTTCATCTGTGAGACCTGTGTCTTTCTGTGTGTGTGTAGACAACCTTAATAACTTCTAAATGCTGGCTGCAAGAGATAAACTTCAGATAGCTATCGCTTCTTTAAAATCACTTATAAAAACTACCAGAAAGAGTTTTAGCTATTCACAGGCAGAACTGAGCTAAGAGAGCAAAAAGGGAAACATTTAGCCACTAATGCTGTAAAGTGTTTGGCCACAAATCTGTGACTGTATCAGTTTTGAAGAGTGTAGACTTTGTACCATTTCTATATGATCTAATACACTGTGCAATGATTCTGATGGAGAAACAAACTTGGTTCCTTGAGGTCTAGAATTTTCCATCTATAAGTACTTAACACCATTTAAAATAAACACAAATCCCATTTTATTACAGTCACCCACCCAGTCTCTCCAGTACTTCTGAGATACCTGATCCTGCAAGTCTTTTCTACCTAGTCTACAAAAAAACAAGTACTTCACCTAATCAAGAAAATTAGACATTTATTTAAACAGAAGTCCAACACTCTTCATAAATCAAGTCTTTGAAGTATGTGAAGAAGGAAAGAAAAGCAATCAGTGACCTAACAAAGTTATGCTCCACTATGGCTAGCAATCACAGGTTCACCCAGGAAAAAGGAGTCAAAATAACTTAAAACAAAGTTATGTGGAACAGGCAAGACTTAACATTCCTACTTCCATATTTATACTTAGGTTATATATTAGGTTAAGTACATAACTTTGTTCGTGTTTGTGTGCCTAAGGAGGATCCTCTTTTCTAAAAGCAAACTTTAATCCAGTATTAATTTATAATGCTACCTCATGAAGGAGAAATGTGGCCCCAATGGGGTTTTCTACAGGACTAAGAATTGCTTTAAAACTCTGAATTAAAATACATTTATTAATGGACAGTCTTCAATTCACATATTATGACTTGTTTTAAAAAGTAAATTCCAAATACAAGGTTAATATGTTCCCCCTTTGTAGACTTAAGCCATAAATTCTTCAAACACAATTAAACAAATTGGTTTTTCTCCTAATTACCAGCAGGAACTCAGCAGCGTAAAGCTATCTCTGTATTCTCTATAGCTTGGGAATTTAACTGGCCATGTTCAATATAATACACTCAGAGGATCTCAGAGCCCACTGCCTGTAAAATCTCCCACGGAGACTCAAGACCACCCATTGAAAACAGTACATTACTGCCCCAAGCAAGAAGCTAGCACACAGGACTGGTCACTCAAGTCTTTCAAATACTATTTTATTGAGGGATTGTGGGAGGTGGTGGAGGGGGAAGAGGGGGACTCATGAGTGGATGGGGGAGGAAAACGCAGACATAGAAAAAACAGAAAATTCTAAAGCTTGGGTCTCTAGGGCACCCCCATTCCTCACTCTACCCCCACCTTTTAAAAGGCTACATAAACAAAATAGTAAGTGCTCAGTTTCAGAGAGAATTATATTATACTCCATTTGAACAGTCTACAAAGTACTTTTATTTGAAAAGCTGCTTCTCTCCTATTATAAACAATTTTACTCCACAGTAATTTTCAGATGAGACCAGGGTGTATGGGAGGTGGTGTTAGGAAAAATTCACTCCGTGTCTTTCAAAGCCTTAAAGAGTTGATCCAATAAAGATCCTTTAGAGAAAACTTTAGGTCTATTTTTTCCCCAAGTAAGCAAATCATACATGAGGGCTTTTCTTTTCTGGAGGACTGCACCCTGTCCCTTTAAATGCCAGGCCTGCCCCATTTCCCACGCATTCAATGAAAGCCCCACATTTGCTGGCCTCCGGCCCACAATGTCAAGTAGTTTTCTTGCTATTGAATTTCAAGATTATTCTTTTGGATCATTTGCCCTTTAGTTTTAAGCATGCCACAGCAAAAATAATGTCATTCTACAATAACATAAAGAAAACTCTGAACCCTTTACAAGCCCACAAGTAGGGAACACCTTGCCCTTTGGTTCCTCTTTACTGCAAAATATGCTCCGCTGCATAGGCTGCAAATAAAGGCTATTATCCACTATCTGGAACTGCCGGGGCCTTGCCCATCCAGTAACAAGACAGACAAGTATACTCATTTAACAGAGTCTGCAGTCTCCAACAATCCACAGTGTTCAAGTCGGTTCTCTAGACTGCCCCAACTCTCAGTCCTTAACTCAGTCCACTGGGTAAGCGGCTGGAATAAATCTTAAGATAGTGACTTTATTTAAAAACAATTATTTTATTGCCTGCTGTTTCCAGCTATACAGCTTTGTAAGTTAATGATTAGAACAGCAGTAGTCTCAGGTCAGCCCTGCTTCCCATGTTCACACACATACCTCAGTCCTAAGGAAAGGAATCCAGCCCCCACCACAAAAGCCATTTAGAACTCTTTCAAAAGAAACAGAAATAGTTAAGTAAAAAATTAATCCACAGAACTAAGTTAAGTCCAGGGAAAATAAGGTCACTCCAAATGCAAGCGTATAGAGCTTGAAGTACCAGTCACACAAGCAGCTCACTAAAAACACCCACTTCACAAACATGAGTTTTCATACACAGTAAAAATTCTAAGGTGGGGTTAATCTAACCATGATTGGTAAATTTTGTAAAAAGCACATAAAACTGATAGTTACTTGTGCTTGGCCTACGTTTGTTATACATCAGTCCACAGTATGTCTATAGTAAGAAGTCTTTATGATAAAAAAGGAAAGATAATTCCTTAGAGATCATAAATTAAAATCAACATTTATCTTAAAGACACTTTTGAAGAAAACCAAAATTAAGCCTCTTGTTTTGAAATTTTTTCTTTTGTTTTTTAATACTGCCATATCAATCATTTATATTACAAATGAAGCATGTAGTTTTATTTTCATTTTTCAAAACATGTAGTTATTTTCACAGTTTATATATGAAATCCCATTAAAACTACATTAGTGGCACCAGAGACATGCCTTAGCAGTTGAATACTCATTTGCACAAAGGACTCAGATTTTCAGCATCCATAGCTCACACTATCTGTATATATGGCATATACAGGACACATGACACTCTTATGGCCTTCTCATGCGCCAGGCACATATATAGTACACAGACATACGCAGGCAAAATGCTTACACATGTGAAATAAAAATAATTTTTTTAAAAAAAGCATATCATATCACTTTTTAAAGACATTATTATTAATTGTGTATCCATGCGTGAGTGTAGACCAGAGGCATCAGATCTCCGGAAGTGGAGTTGTAAGGCACCCAGTAAGAGTGCTGAAAACTAACTCAGATCATCTGCCCGAGCAGTATAGGTTCTAAGTGCTGAACTCACGTTCCCGCCCTCTTGAAATTGTTTTTGTGCAATATAAACCAACTCTCCACCCAAAAAGAACTTTTTTCCCTATCTGGAGTATATGATTTCTGCCTGACTTATTATTAGTTCATGATCAACTTTAAACCACATACAAAGATCAACAACCTGGAAGTGGGCCTTCTCCTTCCAGGCACAGACTTTATTGATTACTAATACTGTCACTATAAATCTGAGCGACTTCATGAGCATCGTTTCATTTGTAGTCAGTTTTCAAAAGCGGATATAGACTTTGGAAATGTTTCTAACACTACACATTGAGAAGATAAAATAACAAAGTTATCAAATAACAAGTCAAGCTTCCATATGTTCTCCTACAATGTAGTTCTCCCTCTCCCTCGTCATCTTCAGCTTCCACATACGGGCCCAAGCAGGCATGGTCGGAAAAGAAAACCTTTGTAGTTAAGCTATACAGCCTAGGCCTTGGGGACTTAACTCACAGAACAGTACACACAAGGTCCTGCACAGCTTCCTCAGTTCCAAAACCAAAAACCAACAAAAGCACAGACATAGCACATAGACACTTATTTGTAGAGCATTTATATTTTATTAGGCATTGTAAGTAATCAAGAAAGGGTTCACAGAAATCTACAGACCACAGCCAATGCTAAGCCAGTTCATATAAGCAACTATCTCAGCACCCACAGATGATGATATTTAAAGCAGTCCTGATATCCACCTCCTGCAGTAAGAACCAATGGTACTAAGCAAAAAACAAAATATGACTGTACTTGCTACAAAAATGTCTTAAATGACATATAAGTTGAACCATTTTCATACCTTTACAACCATGAATTAAGAAAGATTTAAAACATGCTGTATGTGTGGCTCTTTAAAGCTTAAACTTAGGTAACATTTATGTTCATATTTATAGTGATATTAAAGAAAAGGATTCAATAAAACACAGTGGTAAATTTTTATATAATGAGATATGAAATTGTTCCTGGGGGGTACTGCTTATGTTCCAAATGATATCACTACCTTTAAAGAAACAAGAGCTCCGTGCATACATTTACATTTCTAGTTTTAATTTCATATAGGTAATATGAACAGTCAAGGAAGCTTTACAGAAAGGCCTTGATTCAAATTAATATTTTTTACAGCTTGAAGCTGGTCATAGTGTTCCACATTTGTAATCTTGGCATTCGGAAGATTAAAATCCTTAAAAGCTCAAGGCCAGCCCGGGTACAAACTGAGTTCTAGTCCAACCAGAGCCACACAGTGAGATCGTCTCAGAGAACAAAGGATAGAGGCTAGC
The DNA here is from genome assembly GCA_036184795.1 of Tokudaia tokunoshimensis. NCBI lineage: Eukaryota > Metazoa > Chordata > Mammalia > Rodentia > Muridae > Tokudaia > Tokudaia tokunoshimensis. Next base: position 73,097,110 of record BTHU01000005.1, read on the forward strand.
TCAGTGGAGAAAGTGCTGCTTTACAAGCTCAAAATTCGAAGTTCAATCCCCAAGGCCACACTCAACAAGAACTGCTTTAAACCAGATGTGATGCTCCAGAGGTAGGCACAGGGGCATCCTCGGGACTCCTCAGCCAGGTGGCCAGCCAGCCTACCGTAGACTATCTAGAAAGTTCTAAGACAGCGAAAGACATTATCAAAAACAAACAAAAAGTAGTGGCTCATACCTTTAATCCCAAAACTCTGGTGGCAGAAGCAGGTAGATCTCTGTGAGTTCAAGGCCTGCCTAGGCTACCTAGTGAGTTCCAGGACAGCAAGAGCTAAGAGTTATGTAGGAAGACCCTGTTTTTAAAAAGAAAAAATAGTGGTCCTCAGGCCTCATCAAAATACATGCACAACATACAGTCATAAAAAGAAATTTAAGAAAAAAGCCTTGTAAAAATCCAACACACAGCCGGGCGGTGGTGGCACACGCCTTTAATCCCAGCACTTGGGAGGCAGAGGCAGGAGGATTTCTGAGTTCGAGGCCAGCCTGGTCTACAAAGTGAGTTCCAGGACAGCCAGGGCTACACAGAGAAACCCTGTCTCAAAAAAACCAAAAAAAAAAAAAAAAAAAAAAAATCCAACACACTTCACTAGCAACAGATCCTAATCTCCTGCTTCTCAAGATGCATTAGTATTTTGAAGGGTTGAGCATGAGGTCCTGTTTCAGATCCCAGCACTATAACACATGCATGCACGTACACAGACACACACACACACATACACACACAGAAGGGTTGAGCATGAGGTCCTGTTTCAGATCCCAGCACTATAACACATGCATGCACGTACACACACACACTCACATACACAGAAGGGTTGAGCATGAGGTCCTGCTTCAGATCCCAGCACTATAACACACATGCATGCACCGTACACACACATACACACACACACACACACACACACACAGAAGGGTTGAGCATGAGGTCCTGTTTCAGATCCCAGCACTATAACACATGCATGCACGTACACAGACACACACACACACATACACACACAGAAGGGTTGAGCATGAGGTCCTGCTTCAGATCCCAGCACTATAACACACATGCATGCACGTACACACACATACACACACACACACACAGAAGAGTTGAGCATGAGGTCCTGTTTCAGATCCAGCACTATAACACACATGCATGCACGTACACAGACACACACACACATATACACACACAGAAGGGTTGAGCATGAGGTCCTGCTTCAGATCCCAGCACTATAACACATGCATGCACGTACACAGACACACACACAGAAACACACACACACTCTTTCCTGTAGCATTTTCTTCCATTCTTTTCATTGATATAATCACACCTCTCACAAAATACTCAAAATGTATGTAAAGATTAACAATTATGACCATTCTGATACTAAAGATCATAACTAAAACAAATAATAAAACCAGTGATGAGAGAAACTTCAAGGAAGAGCCTCTGCTGAAGAATACAAGTAGCACTAAGCACTAACCACAGGCTAACATGTCACCTTCCCAACACATCTCTCACTCATGTGCTGCTCTGCTGGCAAAGTCTGAATTTGTACATCTGCATATATGTTAAGTCTTGGGCTCTGTTTGGTCATTGGACAGCTTCCCTTAACCAGAATAGTAACCACATTCATGTTCTTCCTGCCCAAAAGGAACCTAGCATGGTACAACCAAGAAAAGAGGAGCAACTTCAATTAACAGCATTTTATAACACTATCCAAATTGTTAACTGGACAACTTTCCAAGTATGAATGACCAGTTGCTGGGTATACTCTGTTCCACCCCGCCTGCATAGGCTACAGGTCCAATTTGTCAATTATTACTCTAGAAGTAGAAACAAGCAGATACTTGAAAAGTTACACCTCAGAAAGCAAACCAAGTGACAAAATCTCAACTCAAACAAAGACATGAAAAACCCAAGGATCTATGAACACAATCAAAGCTTGCATTTTAAGAAGCAGGGTTGTCTTTAGACCCTGGAAATAGTACAGGGTTTCAGTAAGTAGTTACTGATGTTACCTGTAAATACCCAATGACGGTTGATGTAAAGAGTATTAATCCATTTAGAAACATAGCCAAAACCTATCATATGATTCTAAAATACTGACAAGTCTTATGTCAGTTTAGAAAACATTGATTCTCTAGTCTGGGGTTGGGGGGAGGACATCTCAGTGGAAGGACACTTACTGGCCTGACACACAGGAGACATGGGTGAGCCCTCCAGACTCCAAAAACGAAAAAAAAAAAGGGGGGGGGGAGGGTGCCATTTTCCAAATAATTTTCCTTAGAACAAAGGAAAAATTAAATATGACAGGGACACTGCAAAGCAAACTAAGCAATGGCCATCTAACAGACAAAGATTAGCGTGTTGCTGTTATAAAAGCATTAGAGCAATTACAAACCTGGGTTTTTCCTTTTTAAAAAATTTAAAAAACAGTACTTCCAAGCTGGAGAAGGACAGTTTATTGTTCAGACATCGCCTTTCTCTCAGGCCAAACAGGCTTTTCCTGCCGCTCTGTAGACGCTGCTTCCCAATGGCTGAGATATGTTTGGTTTGATTCTAAACCTCAGTCTGGTTGTGTTTCAAGAACAAAGTAAAAAAAAAATGACAAGAGATGGCCAATTCTTTCAAATTTGTCTAGCTTTTTAAAACGCAGCAAAAACGGATGGAGACAGAGCTAAGAAGATGGCTCAGTAGTTAAGAGTACTTAGTGCTCTTACAGAGGACACAAGTTTGGGTCCCAGCTCCTACATCTGGTGGTTCCCAACCTCCCGTAACTCCAGCTCTGGGGAATCTGACTCCCTCTTCTGGCCTTTGTGGGTACTACACTCAAGTAAACATTGACACACACACACACACACACACACACAAACACCTGATATTTTTTTAAAATAGAGGCAGGGAAATCAGGGTTAAAAAAATGACAGGATGGCTTTGCCATGCAAGCCTGACAGCCTACGTTCAAGCTATGGGTCACCTGTGGGTCAACCAGAACCCCACATGGTGGAAGGAGAGACTAGACCTTCAAAAGTTGTCCTCTAACCTATACACACATGCCAAAGCACATGCATGCCCACTCTTGCACACAAACATATCACACAGATTCACATACAATTTTATTTAATAGTAATAATAATGAGGAAGAGGAGGAGTCTGCATGTGTTGGTGTATGCCTTTAATCCTAGCAAAAGCAGACAGATATCCGTGAGTTTGAGGTCAGCCTGGTCTAGATAGTGATTTTTGGTCAGCCAAGGTTAAACAGTAAAAACCTGTTTCAATGAAGAAAATTTATTTTTGCCTACTAACAAAGATAAACCTAATCTGGAAAGGAAGTAGTTCAATACATACAATGCTGCAAGGGATGATATTATCTATACACTCAGTTCTTGAGCTACAGACGATGTATGTTTTAGAAATGAGAAGCAATTTACAGCTTAGGCAGGTGGAAGCTAAGTTCAGGTGTCTAAAACCCTCTCCTTATTTGTATTATCAAAACTTTGTTACGAAAAAACATCCCAAACTTGCAGTATCTAGAAAGCATATGATAAGGGCATGTCAGCGGGATCTAGTGATACAGAAGCCTGGCACTGCCCCATGCCTAACTCTGATGCAGTCTAAGGGAAGCCAGATAGACACTCAGATAAGGACAGGAAAGTGAAGCCCAGAGGAGCATGTGACATATGACATTTGCTGCACCACACTGCATGAGAGGAGCAGCTTCTGCAATCAACTCACCTAGCACATGCAGAAAAAGTCATACAAGAAGCATGTTGTGACAGTTCTATGCCACATGCACACTAAATAACACATCTCTATCAGCAGGCAAATCCCAACAGCCCAAACTCTCCATTTCTTACTGAGTTACCTTAATTCCAAGAGTACAGGAATTGGAAGAGAAAACAAAAGAGGGAAAGGGTTTTGGTTTTTTGTTTCATTTTGTTGCTGTTGTTTTTGTTAAATAGAATGTTCTTCCACACTAAGAAAATGTTCACTATCAAAACATATAGCGGAGCACATGGACAATATGAGGAGGACTCAGGGGGTCTTGCCTTTTACTGTTCAAAGTATCTTAGGTGTTCATCAAAATGCATAGACACCTGAAAGAATCAGATAGTCCTCTCTTCCTGGTACCCTTAGAGGGAAATGGAGTGGACACAAAACCTAGCTGCAAAAATTAAAAGGTATCCCACAACTAAATCCATGCCAGGAAACATGACAAATACCCTGTTCTTCAGTATTTTTTTTATAATAGAAACTTTTTTTAATTGAGGGGAGGGAGGTTCGTGCAGGTGAGTGCAGGTGTCTACAGAGGTGTCAGATTCCTGGAGCTGGAATTTGAGGCAGTCATGAACCACCCAACATGGTGCTAGGGTCAGTCACTCTGCAAGAGTGGTACATGCTCCTAACTGCTATGCTGTATTCCAGCCCATACTGAAAGATTATCAACATTTAAGAAAACTGTTAAAATATACTTTGCTTTTTAAGAGTAACATATATGCACCAAACATTTGACCTGGTATAGATGATGGCATAACTTATGGATTCTACTGAAAAGAAACAAGCAAACAAACAACAAAACAACTTTAACAAAATTAATATTTTCAAATAAAGAAGAAAACTATTTGGCTCTGACGATGTCAGCCTTCAAACATAATAACTAAGTTCAACTAATCATCTTTATAACCGATAAGGATTAATAATCATCTTTATAATCAATACCAATTATTACTCTGAGTAAATTGACCTCAGAATCAGAAGTAAAGGCAAGCTTCGTTCTCTAATAAAGCTAATTTGAAGGCCTGCAAGATGATTCAGTGGATAAAAGTGCTTGCCACCAAGTCTGCCTTGTGTGCTTGAGACCCACAAAGTAGAAGCAAAACACCTCTTGTAGGTACTCTGCAAACACATAATGTGTCCACACATACACACACATAAAAAAATAAATAAATGCCTTAATTCCAGCACTTGAGAAGCAGAGGCAAGAAGTCTGTGAGTTTGAGGGCAACCTGATCTACATAAAAAGTTCTAAGACAAACCTGGTCTACATACATAGTGAGACCCTGTCAGGACACAGCTGCCAGCCACTGCGTACCAACAACTCTCCTAATGACTTTGTCACAAAGTAAACATTTTAAATACATATTTTCTGTGTGTGACTATTTTGACTACGTGTATGTTTGTGCACCATGCCCATGCCTAGTACCCACAGAAACAAGGTGTCCAATCCCCTGGAACTGGAGTGGTGTGCAGTTGTGAGCTGCTGATAGGTGCTGTGAATTGAGCAGCAAGTTCTCTTAACCACAGAGTCATCTCTCCAGCCCCCACCCCAGGAGAACATCTTAAATCAATTCATAAAAGGTATGTGATTTTATATAAAAGTGGTCACAGTACTCTTTTGTTTAAAATATTATCTACTATGGTCACTACCACGTAATTAAATCCTAGGTCATGCCTATAAAAACAGTTATTACTGAATATTTCTCCACTGGTATAGGTGAACAGTTAGTGCTTTAGAAGTAAACACTGACCACCATTTATTAACACAGGTACACTCATGACTCTGTGTCTATGCCCACAATCCCTGCACATTTCTAAGAGTCTGATTAAAAGGAAAAAGAGGGCTGGGGCTGTATAATATATACAAAATTATATTATTATTTTGTTATATATTATACATTAATCAAAAATAGAATAAGATATTAATGGTTAAATATACATATGCAAAGATAGATGTCTACCAAAATATTAACTAGTTATCTATGAAAATTTCAAATAACTTGTATATTTATTAGGTTTTTCTATAAATGCATGTATATCTATACCTTAGTAAAAGCATGATTTTAACTTATATTTAAAATAATGTGAACACTTCATAAAGGCAACACTGTCCTACTTTTTAAAAAGATTTATGTCCTACTTTTTAAAAAGATTTATTTACATATGCATGCGTAGATCTGTGTGGGTATACACCATATCTGTGCAGGTTTGAATGCAGAGGCCATAAAGGCACTGAATCCTCAGAGCTGGAGTTATTTATAGGAAGCTGGAAACCACCCATGTGTGCTGGAAACTGAACCAGGGTCCTCTGGAAAGGCCACCGTGATTCCAGCTTAATAATTTCCATCTTCTACACATCTCTCTTTGGATGGCCGAAATCGTCAAGATATGAGAAAGGGGAGTGGAGAGGAAAGAGGAAAATAAGGAGAGAAGATAAGGGGGGGAAAGAAGAGACAGGAACAGAGAGAAAGAGACAGCCATGACATCGTTAAGGTAAAATTATAAAACTCAATTGGTGGCTCACCATTCTTAGTTAAGAGGCAGCTCTACAGGGCCACCTAAAACAATTACTGTACAAACTTCTACATAACACAAATAGCATTGCATCAAACAGACTGTAAAATCTGCTATAAATTACATGCAGCGGAGCTTCAGTGTGGAGTATCCTCTTGTGAAAACACATGGTGACATAACTGTTCGTCCCTTGGCATCTGAGCTGGAAATCCTTGAAACTCCTAACTTTTCTTTTTCTGGCGCATGAGTAGTAGCAAGCATTGGCAACAACAGTGATGGCTATAAAGAGTACTTACTTTACACCTGATAGGTACTTTATCCATGTCAGACTGTACGGTGAATACCTAGATTCTATGAGACATTTCCAGAGTGTAGTCTGCAGACTTCACTGTTCCTCAGATCTGTTTCTCGGAATGGTGACACTACAGCTCTTAGTACAATGGCTCCATGTCTCTTTGTCTCATTCTCAGTGACACACAGTCTGTCTGGGGCTGTGTGACACAAGTAACTGGGATAACTGAGAATACAGTAGCCACGAGTCATACTAATGACACCAGACATTAAAGACATTTGTACTGTGAAACATGCACTACTTTTCATTAATTTCTGCTCTTTTAAAAATATTTTTCATTAAATAATATATACTGACAGGTCACAGGTTGGTTGTTTCTACAAGGAAAGGCCCTTTGAAGTCTGGTTTTGAGCCTGAAGTTTCATAAGTTTGAGAATAATGACATGTTTAATCTTGGATTTACAAGTTGTAATTCTACAACTATTCTCATAACTCAAATAGAAAAATAAAAGAGACGGTGACCAAAGATATCTCCTAACCAAGTTTTGGGGGCCAATGTGTACTTCCTGACCCTAATTCCCCTTCACCATGCAGAACAGAACCTCTCCATAGTTAAAGATCACTCTTAGGATGATATGCTCATTTGTTTAAAAGGAAATGTTGGATTTGTATTCCTTCTACTTCAGTCTTACAGGCTAATGTGTAGTCATAATGATCTTTTAAATATATGGGTTTTTTCCTAAATAAAATCCCACCTCTACTAACACAAAAAGCTCAAGGCAACTATTGGCAAGACTGATGTCCAGTGCACACAATCTAGGCACACACATACACATGCGCAATCCGAGGAGGCACTTCCTTAATGGGATGGCACATACTTAACAACTTGTCTCACCAGTTATAGATCTTCAAGATGCCCCTACATTTACATACAGATCTGTCACTTTTTACAGGTTACCACCACTTAAGCACACCCATTTGAAATCCCCTATGTGGCTTCCTTCCTAATGTTTGCTATTAAAAAAGCAGTCATAAGAAATATTTGATGTTTGTATACTAGGGAAGCCATAGCTACTAGAAAATCCCTAGTAAATCTGCAGAGTTCAATGACATAAACATTTAAAATCTTAATAGACTGTAGCCAGATGCCTTCCAACTTCCAGTGCCCAACTGACATTTTCACCAGCCAACGAGCTTCCTCCAGCAATTCACCCGTCAAGCAGTTCAGAAAGTCGCTTCTGTAGCTTCGTCCTGATAAGGTCTAAGGCTGTTCTCCGGTCAGTGCAACTTTCCTCACAACTGCATGCAGCTGAGATTCATCCATCCTTAGTCTTTTCATTTGTGCATTTTTTAAAATGTCTCCAAAGACAAAATATACAAGATATACACAAAGTCCTCAACTAAGGAATCATCACATATTAGGTACCTTGATAAAGAAAGTTATCCAAATGACTTTGAAAGATATGAATCAGAGCTCTATGGTAAAGCTAATCGCACATGCCTAAACCAAAGGAGAGTTGGAAGAGTGTACTGATTATGTTTTATCTGCCTACTCGAAGGACTAGAGGCAACAAAAGCTATCAAGTCATACCAGGGGCCAAATTAGCCTTCATAAAATAATAAGCAAGAGCTTTCACATTATAAATGTCAATAGAACAGATTGCAATAGTAAAGACGGCTATAATTGGAAGGAAAGTTCACCGAAATTTAGATCCGACTGAAAATGAAAACATTAATATTTTAAATGGAATGTTTTGAATATGACTATTCATTTCAGTCATATCAGACCATCATAAATCTTTGGCAATAATACAAAGAGATATGCTCTTCTCCTGAAAACAGATAGTCTGAGAATGCATCAGCTCTGACCTGCCTATCCTTCATTAGCTAATGGAGATTCCAGGCTTCACTATTTCATCCAAATCTCTTTTTCTAGGACTGTGTGCCAGTAGTTTTAAATTAAAGGTCTGCCACACGTCTTTGTGACAGAGTAAAACCTCATTAATTCAAATCCAATTAGCTCAATTCTGAAATGGTATATATAACTCTCATTTGGCAACAAGTTGAAAATACTATAATTTTTTTTCCTCTACATTTTCTCATAATATTATTGTAAAGTAAAGGAAATCAACCTGAAAATCAATTTGCTTTTCTAAACCAAGGATTACAAAGCTAAGGACTCAGGGCTGAGCAATTTGTACACAGACCTGGGACTCCTTGGCTTATTAGTGACAGTATATAATGCACAAGAGTTAACTTGTCACTAAGAGTTTAGAGTAGAAGTATTCCTTCAAACATACTGGGCTCAGATCTTTCTCAAATTCACTTTTGCAGTTCCTCCCACCTCCAATTAGTTAAACTTTATCCTATCAATTATATCAATCATATAGCAAGATGCAGCACCTTAAAAGGTGCTAGAGGAAGCCTTAGAAATTCCTGGTAATTTTCCAGTTTTTCTTAGCATTATCAGAGATCTGATAAGTCAAAAAAAATTAGACTCCAGGATTAAACAGCATGCTTGGTGTTGCTTGAGTTTACAGCCGCTATTCCCAACGAGCAGTGAAACCTCTTGAAATCTGAATCATGTGTAATTACAGTATGACAAGGTCTCTCCTGGGCGATATAAGTTGGCGTTTTTCCCAGGACTTGTCACATCATGGGAACCACGCAACACAAATAAAAATCCAAAAATAAACATTTTAAAACAATGGCTTATAGTCTGCATAAAGAAGAAACTCCGCAGTTGAGAACTGCAATTGTAAAGTCCAATCAACAGACATCCCTCACCAGAGAGATGTGAGAAGACACTGCTATTATCAAGGGCTCAATGTACCTGGCAGGTGTGTGCTGTGAACAGCAACCCCTCCTTCCCTCAGGTTGGACAGAAAGTCAGTAACTATAGGATATACAGGGTACTACTACCACATACACCCAGGGAAGCAGAAAAATGGTGGTAAATACAAAAGAGGGATTGGATGATTATCAAGGTGCCTAAACAAAGCTACCTTAAGAGCAGCATTTTCTAACAACTGAGTTGATTTCCCTGACACAATGAATATTGCTTTGTAAAGTCTATTTTGCCTGAACCAATGACAGCCAAGTGGCTGTAACAGGGGACCAAGGAGCCCAGGAGGTGCTTTCTTTTGTTTAAACTGCTCTGCAATGGCTCTACAGACTCATGGGAAGCAAGGATTCCATCAAGGACTGTCCCCAGTCACCTGCAGACAGGAATGATACTCTTACCATGGCTTTGGAGAAATACAAAATATAGTATCCATCTATATGTTCATATAATGTGCTAACAAATGTTAAGTATTAGCTCCTATAGGCCATGCAAATCCCTACCCTCTATTAGAAGCTGGATGTATTTATTAACCATTCAACAAAGCCCATCAAAATTTCAACCATTCAAGTTTGAAAAGGAACTCGAAACCTAACCACTAGAGGCACAAAAAATAAAATCCTACTTCCCACCATACATGCATTAAAAATAAAAATAAACCCCAACTCTGCCACCTCAGAGGCACACATCCTTTCTCCTTTATCAAGCACTAAATGTTCAATAATTTCCCCCATCACTCTAAGCAGAATGGATTTATTATGATGTTACTCTAAGAAACTGCAGGAGTTCTAGATGCCAATAAAGATTACGGATCAAATGGAAGATAACTACTAACCATTGTGTCGACTTAGATAAATAAACCTGCTCACGAACAAAGCACCTTATTGTGTTTGTACTGTTACCTCCAGTAATCCAACTAAAACAACCAGACAGTAGCTTTCCAGAGGCAGGGGGAAAATAAAAACCAGTATTTTTCAGAACCTCTTCAAACATCTTTTTAAATGACACACCCTCGCCCCCAAACTGTCCTGCTCTATTTAATTGAAGATGTTTGGGACCGTAGAACCTCAGCAAGAGTATTGCAAGCCAGACTTTATGACTAAGGATCAAGGTGTAGAAAGAACTGAAGAAAAGGCAGAACAGCATCTTGGCTTGAAACTTAGCTTTCAATCTTAAAGCAAACTCCCTCCCCCTTGTGGGTCCCAGCGAAAAGATAGTTCAGAAGGTAGTTCAAAATCTACTGGAGCAGTAAAATGCACCCCCCCCCCAAAGGGGAGTGAGGGGATATAAGCCACCCAACTAGTAAAATCCAGGCTGTGAGGTGGAGGCTAACTCCCAAAGGGACACTCTACAGCAACTGGCACCTAGTATCTCAAACACAGAGAAGGCCGAATTGCCTAGAGAACCGACTTAACTAAACGGAATAACTACCTCCAATGCGTTCTTGGCTAGTAACACAGGTGAAGCTCGATTTCTCCAGGAGGGGGGAAAGGGTGCAAACTGTTTATTCCCTCCAGCTTCGCTCTCCAAACCTCCAAAACCAGTAACTAATTACACCTTCCCCAAAGGACCTGCAGCAACCCAAGAGGGCTGGGAGGAATAAACACGCGACACCTGACCGTCCTTTCTCTGTGCTGACTTTCCCTAAGCCCAAGTCGAACACTCACGCGCGGGTGCGCGCGCGCGGGTAGCAGAGACCTGGCCAGCACGGCGCCGCGCCCCCGGGTCCCAGGCTAGCCCGGCTAGCGCGGCGCGGGGGGCGGGGAACGGCCCGGGGAGCGCCGGGGCCCCGCGATTGTTTCCTCTCGAGCAAAGACATTTTTTATCAAGTCTCTTTTGTATTCGAGCCCTACCTCTTTTTGGCCTAGGGAAGCTTTCGTGCAAGTGGAAGACGACTTTCTCCACAAAGTGCTGAATGTTACTGTGCTCCGGGCCGCGCACGAACACCATCCAGTCGTGGGTGAAGCCCTCCACTGTGGGTTTCTTCCTCACCTGGGCGCGGTGCCCCAGCTCCAGCTTCACCTGCACGGCACACTGCGGGCAGGGGGGAGGAGAGACAGCGGTGAACAACAGGAAGGCTACCGTTCGCTGCTCAACATCGCGCCTGACATTTTTTCCCTCCTCCTTGAAACGCACATAAAAGGAAACGGCAGTGCCCTCTCCATCCACGTTTCACGCGCGTGGGCGCGCACACCCCACACCCCTAGATACACCGGGTCGGGCCGCAGGGGCCCCCGGCGCCGCTGCACGGCGGCTGGGATTGTAACGGAATGTTACCCCTAGTCGCGAAGGGGTTCGGGGAGAGGGGAGAGAACACGACCACCACAGCAAGCACGACAACAAACGCGTTGGTAACAAATTAGGAGACAATCAGGAGGGGATGCTGGGGCGCTTTCCCGGCGTGGGAGGGGAGGTGGCTGAGATGGGGGACCGGGGATTCTAGCGAGCCCCCTCCCCGAAAGTACCGCGGCGACAGGCACACGCCGAGGAAGTCTTTGTGTACGTGTATGTGTGCGTGCGTGTGGAGCGCGGTGCCAGGCGGAATGGAAACTACAGGCTGCCTCTGCTAATGGGCACAAACTCCCGTGTTCTTTCTTACCACGGGGTTCATGCACAAGAATGAGACGTCGTCACATATACACACACACACACACACACACACTCACTCACGCCCGCACTAAAACACGCCAAGGCATCCACAACTCAAAGCACCCCGCACCCCTCGGCGAACAACCCCCCACGACCGGCAAGGCCAGCCCAACAGAGCCAACGCTGCACACTTTCAAGAGCCAAAGTGGTCGCAAACTCCCTCCAGCCTTCCCCCCCAGCGAAAACCACGAAACGCAGAAAGGCAGGGCTACTGGCGGACCGCCGCCGAGCCCCGGTCGCACACACCGGCCGCTGGGGCAAAGTTGCGAGCAGCCCCGCCGCTGTCAGCCCGCACAGTCGGGCTCACGCGCGCGCCGCGGAGAACGCACCATCGTGGCGGCCGCGGCGCTCGGCGGAGGTGCGGCCGCAGAGGCTGCTCGCCGCGTCCCCGGACCGTGCCCGCAGCTCCCGGCGGCGGCGGCGGCTGAAATATGGCTGAGTTATTATTCGCCTCCTTCCACCGGGTGTGAGTGTGTGTGTGCGCGTGTGTGAGCCAGAGGGAGTGTGAGTGCGCTTCTTGCGATTGCAAAGAGGCGAGGCGGGCGGGAGGCGCGGGGGGGGGGTGGCGGCGGCGGCGAGTGTGCGAGTGTGTGCGCGCGCGCCGGGGGGGGGGGGTGGGGAGGAGGGAGAGGCGGCAGCTCCCCGCGAGCAAAACCAACCTTTCTCTAATTGGAACCGCGGAGCGCTGGCGCTGTCTGGGCTGCAGCGGCGCGGGGCGGAGGAGGAGAGGGAGGGGGGCTTTTATTATTATTTTTGCATGTACTTACCGAGCTAGCCATGCCTGGGGGCCCGGAGGTTTGCCGGGGTGTTGTGTGGTACCCCCCTCCCCCGCCCCCTTCAGCTGTAATTCATGAAGAGGCTGCTATGAATGAGAGCGCGCCCGGGAGCTGAGGGTAGATGGCGGACATGCTCTGCCTTTGCCCCCACCCCACCCCGTGCTCGCTCTCTCGCTCGCTTATTAAACTCAGCCCCAAAAGCAAAAGCAGCAGCAGCAGCAGCAGCAGCAGCAGCTCCGGGGCCAGAGGATGAGTCCGGAGCATGCGCCGTGGCGCCTGACACCCGGGCTTCGAGCCTCTCGGGGCGGAGGGAGGGCGTGCGGGCGGGGCGGAGCGCGCGGGGAGGCCGAGCGACCGAGCCAGGGGGAGCTCGAAAGAGCCAATCAGCGGCCGCCTCCCCTAAACCCCGGCGGCCCGCAGCGCCACACTGGAACGCCTCGCTTAAAGTAACAGGTTCCTGATGGGGGAGGGGGGAGGAAATGGAGGGAGGGGGCCTGGCACTGGGAGAGCGGCCAGCTGGGGAGCCATCCCGGCCCCTGTGCAAACTCCGTTCGCCCTACAATAAAAAACGGATTAAAACTGCTGGAATGTGGCCACTGCCTGGAGCCCCCAGCTGCAGGAGAAGGGGTTGTTAAATCAAGTCTTTGGCGGTAGTGAGCACGTTTGGGAAGGGGGAGCGGGCTTGTTTTTACTTTCCACCGTGAATTTTTGTGGGTTTGTGCTGAAATCGCAAGAACGCACACCCAAACAAACTTAAACAGAGAGCGAGAAAAATCCACACGACCAAAGAAAAAAAGAAGGAAAAAAAAACCCTCCTAATAGCAATCTCTGGGACTGAACAGCCCGCAGCAACCTTAAATCCCTTTCCCTATCTACTCAAAGGAACCAGCCCACCCCGCCCTCCTGCCGCCGCCACTGAAAACTTAAAAAAAAGAATTGAACGCGAAACAAGAATGCCATTTCCTTCCTAGGAAACGCCTCCCGCCTCGGTGTTCCCGGGCTGAGAACCGTGCCCAGGTGGAGGCGGGACACCTGGGAGTGCCCGGCGCAGAGCCTTTGGGAACCAGCTTCCCAGTTGTTTGCTTCGTGAGGCTTCCCCCACCTCTGACAACCTGCTGGGTTGCATCAGGGTCTGCCCTCTCTCTAAGGGCGCACCAGGCTACTGGGAGCCTTAAAATAGATAAAGTTAATACTGACTGTAATGTGCATAAATTGGATTATAATCTTTAGACATATTGGTGACAGCCAACATAATCCATCTCTGGGTATTAATCCATTTAGGCTCCCGGGTGACAACCCCTCGCATAAGTGTTCTAGAGTCGCTCTTCTACAAATGCTTCAGCTCCGCTTGTAGTTTGTCTCGGTGGCCACGGGTAGAATATCGAGCCATACGTGAGGCTAAAGAAAAAAAAATAGTTACTAGCTTCCTCTAGAAACACAGACAACCTTTAAAAAGGAAACGGATAAGATCTAGACGATATACGAAAATGAAAGATGGGTGTGACTTTGTTTCGTTAAATAAAGTTCTTGCACCTCTCTGGCTCTTAACTCTTTTCTTGAATTAGTGTGGGGTGGTGGCTGTTTTCCATATTTTACCTTTTGTTCACCATCTTTTTCTCCAGATTGCCAACTTCTTTCCTTCTTTTCTCCCTGTGTCTTTTGTCTCTCTTCCTCTTCCTGACTCAACTTCATTGCTTTCCTCTTTTCCTCTCGCCCAGAGACCGTGAAAGCACAACTCGGCCCTTAAAATAACGGGAAGGAGGTTGCCTGGGGCGTCCCAGGTTCTCCATGACCATGTTCAGTTCTTCCCACTGCTCACAAAGTAAGATGATTGGCATTAGACAGGACCAGGTCTAGCCAAGTTCAAAGCAGTACGTTTCCAACTCAAGTAGTGTGATTCCCCTAAAACTGATACACTCATCCTCCAGGATTCAGCACAGAGGTGGGAAAATTTGAACAGAAGTCCAAGGCATATTTCTCAACCAAGTCTGTAAGTGCATGCCATCTTGTATGCATGTGCGTTTGTGTAAGCATTAAGTTAAACAGAGCTGCTTGCTGTGTGTGGAATATAAGCAAGGGATGGCTATGTACTGTGCGTTCTTACACCATTTATCAAATAACCAAATTGCAGAGAACTATTTTGGAATGAAGAAGTTGAAAACTGAAGATTATATGAATGTTTTTAGTAACTGAAAGGTGACCATTCAGCGTTTTCACTGATTCCGGAGTTAGTCTCTTGGTTTTCTCTCCAAAAACTGGAACTTGTATTTTAAGAGAGATTCCCTGCCCCACCCCCTTGACCATGTGCTTGCTTGTGAGTGTGTGTGTGTGTGTGTGTGTGTGTGTGTGTGTGTTCATGCGCGGGTGCGAGCGGGTGCGTGAGTATAATATTTGCTGGATTCTCATTTATTCAAGAAATCACAAATAAATCATAGAATCTGACAGAGTTTTCCCCCAACACCCTTCCTTTCTCAAATTCGTTAAACCCTTCTTCCCAATGTAAAGTAATTCCCCCGTCTGCAGATGCTGTAGATTTAAAATATGCCAGTAGATGGCGCACAGAGCCCTTCCACCAGCGTCCTTACGTGACCCTCCTTACAACAAAAAGACTTCTCTACCAGGAAAAAGAAAACACAACCGGGAATACTCCAGGTTCAACTTTGAACAAAGGAATTTACACCAGTCTTCCCATTTGTAGCTGTTTTAATAAGTTCGCTGTTAACAATAATAAACCTGTGAGAGCAAACACATTTCCTGTCCATTTATTCTGAAATAATAACAATGTAAGTGTAGAAAATGCACTCAAAACAAACGGAGTGGTAGATCACACTTGTGAGACTGAAGCAGGAGCCTCTAGGCTTCAAAGCTAATCACAGCTACCGAGCAAGCCTGGATGGCATGGAGGCATTGTCCCAACAACAAAAGTGTACTGAGGAGAAATTTTAAGACAAACATCAATGCTACATAGCAAATAATAGAAATAATTAAAATAAAGTGATCAATGATAAAAGGATTTCCTTGTACAAATAGAAATTATCCTACGGAAATTCATACTGTGATGTATAGTACAGTATGAAATTGGGTTACTCTAATGAACAGAAAAGTGATTAGCATCAAGTTAAATAAGAACTGTGATGGAGAATGGAAAAGGACCTGTGTGTCTGAGCCTAGCTCCTTGCAGGACCACCGGTTTGGCTCCAACCTTCTTCCCTCAGCTGTTTGCTAGTTTGGAACTTCAGACTGGTTCAAATGTTTCTGCCAGAACAAAAGGAAAAGATAGCTTTTTCAAGTGTAATTAGGGTGTTATAAAGCACCCTAAAGTAGATTTCACCCATACAATATGACAGGCTATTGGTACACACACTCAGCGAATCAAATCATCAAAAATTAACCACTATCCATCCTTTGCTATATGGGCCTGTCAGGGAAAGGGAAGACTCACGGAAAAAAATCTACTAGATACTAGAACAGACAGTAGACATTTTGCTAGCTGCACATTCAGAACAACTAAGGCTCCCCCCTCCATGACCTGTTGGGTGTTTGTTTGTTTGTTTGCTTGCTTGCTTGCTTTATGAAATACATCCATACATTTTTTTACCAAAACTGGACCATATATCAATAACAAGACTGTAAGAATGCTAAGAGTCAGAGTGTAATTCAGCCTGTAGAATGCTTGCCCCACATGCCAGAAGCCTTAGGTTTGCCTCTCTGTACTCGAATTAAGTGGTTGTGGTGGACACACTAATAATCCTTTACTCAGTGGGAGGTAGAATCAGGAGAATTTAGAAATTCAAGGCTACACAGAGAACTTGAAGTTAGCCTAATATGTATGAGACCTTATCTTTAAAATAATTAATTGAAATAAAATAAGAATGAATGCTGGTTCCTGCTATCATACAGTTCATGGCTCTGTAACACAGAGAAGAAACTTCACCAAAACCATTTCTTCTTTCTTTGAATTTCATTATACCTAAGGTTGGGATAGTTGTATGTGTCAAACATAAGCAAGGAGTGTAGAAATCTGACACAAACAGCCAAAGGACACGAAAAAGCAACAGCAGGAGATTAAAGGCTGTGACTGTCGCCCTCAGTTCCACCTTTTAACCCTGAAAAGGGAGGATATGGCAGCAAATTGCTAATTTCTGTGGCCTTGAACTTTAGTGTTTCTATGCTCATTTCCTAGGAGTTCTTTTAGAGGAAAACAAATCCCACAATAAAACAAAGCTAAGCCTTTTCAAGATTAGAAGCTGAAAAGCACTGTTTCTTATGGAACATTAAATGCTTAATATTATATCTAACTTATGGTTCTAGGGCAGTGTCTTTGGAACTAACTGAATATACTTTGATATCCACTCAACCACCTAGTATAAGGGCTAGTTCCAGATATGATCAATGCACCAGGCTTGTTTAACCCACTGAGCCTCTTCGAGTGTAAATTATTCCCCAAGAGTCATTTAAGCAACACATTTATACATTCAGAACACGAGTGTCTCTGAAGTAATAATTTATTAATTTGGTAGGCTGTATCCCTAATTTAATAAATAGCACCTCAAGGCCTGAAAATTAATCGAGGATGTTATGTAAGATGAGCAATATGAAGCCCTGTAAATATTGAGATCTACTGATAGAGTGCGAATGAACATGTCTCCCTAGCCCCAGCGGAACCTTGATGAAATAGCTGTGGGTAAGTAAAGTACAAATCACATTGAAACAGCTTGCAGGAAAAATTATCTCAAAGCTAGGATGTTTTATAATATCTTGACTCTTCATCTCTTCATAGACTAATAGACAGTTTTCCATCACTCTGGTTTGTGTGTGTGTGTGTGTGTGTGTGTGTGTGTGTTTGTATTTTGGGGACAAAGTCTCATGTATCCCAAACTCATCCTACTCTTTAGCTCCTGATCTTCTTCCTGCTAGCTCTCAACTGCAGGCATGAAAGGCATAAGCCACTTTATCATTCATTCCATATATGTGTGTATTCATATATCTATATGGATATATAAGGTGGGTGTAGGGGGCACAGGTCAACATTATGTGTCTTTCTCTGTTTAGTCAGAAAGGGCCTGTTCATAATCCTAGAGCTTATCAATTCTGCTAGGTTGGCCAACCAATAACCTCCAGGGATCCTGTTGTCTCTACCCTACCCTCAGTGAGGGGTAGGTTTTTCAGAACAGCACACCATATCTAGCCTTTATGTAGGCACTGACTATCTAAATGAAGAACCTCAAGTCATCGCAGCAGACATTTTACTGACTGCCGTCTCTCCCAGCCTCCTGACATTTGTTTTTATTTTATTGTTGTGTGTATGGGTGTGTAACTGCATGTATGTCTGTGTACCACCTGTATATCTGGTGTCTGTGGTAGCCATAAGGAGATCTCCTGAAACTGAAGTTCCAGATAACTGTGAGCTGACATATGGCTGCTGGGCCTCTCACTTGGGTCCTCTGAAGGAGTAGCCAGTGTTCTTACCTGCTGTGCCATCTCTCCAGCCCTTTCTATTCTTCTTTAGGATTGATCTCTGTAATTTGTAGTGGGAATTTTGCTTATCTTCATATACAAGCTCACCTCTTCTATTCATATATAGTGAATTGGGAGTCAAAGTAATAATAAATGGTGTGACACTGGCTTGGAAATAACATAAAACCTCTAAGAGACAGATTTACTACCTTCAAGTAGGATCATGTACTTTGGTTGGGTTAAGCAATTTACCATCAGCCCTGAAAGATCCATGGGTATACTATCCACTTTGTCAATAATCCATAATGGAAAAGTTTATGTGGATGGATTTTTTTTTCCATGTAAATCTGTTAGAAGTGGAGGGTTTTGTTTTGTTTTGTTTTGTTTTGACTATACAAAATATGTCTGATTATATTTATTTGTTAGTCTCCATGTATAGTTTTTGTCACAGAAAAATATTTATTAATCTCTCCTTTCTCTTTCTCTTTTCTATATTTTATAATTTATTTTTAGATAAGATCTATAATTTAGTTCTGGTTGGCCCAGAACTCTCTACATAGATCAGGCTGGCCTCAAACTCACAGAGAGATCCACTTGCCTCTTCCTCCCTACTAGAGATATTAAAGATGTGTGTCATCATGCTTGACCCTAAATTTTTTAAATATGGCTAAAAGTTTGGAATATACCTCTGTTGATACAATGTTTGTGGATTTCATCTCTAGCACTGCACAGAGCCAGGCATGGTGTTACATACCTGTGATCCCAGCACTTCAGAGGTAAGAAAGAAGAGCCCAGTTCAAGGTCTCCTTCAGCTAAATACCAAGTTTAAGACCAGCTCCAGCTACATGAAAGATGCTCTCTTTAAAAAAAAAAAAACAAAAAACTGAAAGTGAATTTTTTAAGTTATCATACAAAATAATGGGTTTCCTAAATGGAATTTTTAAAACATATTCATCATGGTTTTAATTCAACTCACCCACAGCCCTCACTGACTTTCTTCCCACCTACTTGCTGGTCTCTCCCTCTTCCTTAACAGTCCTAGTTTGTTGTGTTTTGTTTTGTTTTGGGGTGGAGTGGCATTCAAGGCCACAGTCCTTTGCATAGCCCTGGCTGTCCTGGAACTCACTCTGTAGACCAGATTTCAAACTCAGAAATCTGCCTGCCTCTGCCTCCCAATTTTGGGATTAAAGGTGTGTGTCACCACTGCCCAGCCAGTCCCAGTTTTTACTTTTTTATCACATATGTTAAGAAAAACTATTGGCAGGGATGGTAAAACAGCTCAGTGGGTGAGAGTATGTTCTGGTCTTGAAGACCAAGTTCTGTTCCCAGCACCCATCCCAGGTGGCTCAGACCCACCTGTAACCTCGGATCTAGGGAGATCTGACACCTCCGGCCTTTAAGGACATCCACACTCACGTGCTCATGCCCACACACAGACTCAGTATATATATATATATATATATATATAAATTTAAAAAATATTCAATCTAAAAAATGAAAATTTTTCTAACAAAAAAATTCTAAATTGTATTAAGCACTATGTCATTCTACATATAGGCCTCCTTCACAAAGAACTATTGATCTAGGAAACAGTAGACACTGTTTGATGGAAAGAAGGAATATTCATTACCAGTGTGCTGAATCAAGAGAACCATTGGAGGCTATTACCCATTGGAGTTATGCTAGACAAACCCTGTGAAATCAGATAGGGTAAAGTTAATGATGTCCTCTGTAGACAGTAGCAATTTGAGGGAAATTTCAAGTTGTAACCAGGAGATAAAAATTACTAATGAATAGCAAAAGAACTGTATTTGTTTCTAGACTATTGGGCCTCTAATATTTATTGTTTCAATCTTTTGTCCTGTGTTTCATGACTTTTGACATTTCGAGCAGAGTGTGCTTCGTGATGTAATGGAAGGCAAACAGTATCACCTGTATGGTACTCCTGCCCAAGAGGGTCATCTTGAACCTAACCACAAGGACAAAATTAGCCAAATCGAAAGCAGATGGGGGGGTGGCATTTACCAACACAAGTGACTTAATCTCTCCTTAAAATAGCAATACTGTAAAGGGGAAAGAAAGGAACAGTAGAAATGCTTTATATTAAATTTTACTCAAAAAACATGGCAGCCACATAAAATGAATGTTTAATACTTGTCTGGATTCCAAAGTGGAATCAAACACAAACACAACGCAGCCTAAAGAAGCAAGAGAAAGTTCAGTAGCTGCTGGATATGAGATGATGCACTTTTACTAAGGATTAATTTCCCGGTGTGCTAATGGTGGTATAGTTACAGGGGGGAATCCTCCTGTGGCTTAAGAATTATACATGCAAGTGTTTTTGGCAAAGCTGTCTGTCATGATATCTACCGTGTACTCTAGGGCAGCCAGTTAAAACAAGCAAATAGTAAGGACAAAGAAACAAGCAAGGATATACTTGTAAATCAAGATTTAGAAGAGAGGAACATATGAAGAATGAAGGTGGTCATTGTGCTGCATTTTCTGTGATATTTGTCTTTTATCCAAATATATATTTCAAGAGATAAGACTAATTAAGTAAGTAAGTAAGTAAGTAAGTAAGTATTTGAAACAGGGTTTCTCTGTGTAGCTCTGGCTGGCTTGGAACTCACTATGTAGACCAGGCTGGCCTTGAACTCTCAGATATCTGCTACCTCTGTTTCCAGAGTGCTGGGGTTAAAAGTGTGCACCAGTTTGCCCTGAATGACCTTGAATTTAGGATTCTCCCACCTCTGGCTCCAAAGAGCTTGCACTCTCATACCTGTGTTATGCAGTACTTGGGAAGGAGTCCAGGACTAGCACACACTGGGTCAGTACTTTACCAACAGATCTACAGCCCAAACTTCTTTTTTTTTTCCTTCTCCTCCCCCGACCCCTTATTTATTTATTTCTCATATTGAGTCTTAATTTACTTTATGTTTTCTCCTTTTTGCCTATCATTACATTTCTATTTGAATTGTAATAATGTGATGGCTTTTGATTGACATGTTTGAGGTCAGCATCTTTGGTGATCTCAGCTTTTCTCTGGCAACAAAGGACACCAAAAGGAATCAGGACTTATGACATGGGTTTAGCCTGTGCCACTGAATGAGTGACAATATTTTCCTTGAATGTTCTTTCAGACATAGATGCTGTATATGAAAGGTTTTCCTCACGAGATTACAGCAATTTAAAGGTCATTCAATTCTACAGACCACTTAATTGTGCCCCATTAAGCATTTCTCAAAAAAGGAGTGTGTGTGTGTGTGTGTGTGTGTGTGTGTGTGTGTGTGTAATAGCATTCAAGGACTGCCAATATCAGCATTGTCTAACAGATTTTCTTCCTGTCTTCCCTCACTGACCCAATGTCTAACACACTGACTTCTCCTTTTCATTGTTCAAGGGCAGCCGGATGAGTGGCCTTGACTCATTTAGAAGCCATCTAATGCTTTTGTTCTCAGTTAATATTTTCTTTAAAGGTCACCTACCTCTGACACCTGTCAGCTTGTCGTTCTCATAATCAGGAATAGGACCTTCACATGATACAGCACAGTGAATGTACTGTCCGACAACTGGCCAGCATAGCAGACTGAACACTGCATTAACAGATTGCTCTGAGCTCTCAATTTAGCCCCAGGTTCTTTGTGTGCACTTTTTGATAACCAGGTACCAGAGGGAGAAATGTGGAGAGAGAAATAAGAACAGAGCTGAGCGCTCGCTCCATGTTAGAAAGCACAAAGGCAGCCCTTACTCCAGTGCCTGCCAAGGGGTAGCAAAGGCCACTGAATGAGAACTAGGAGGGGTAGCTTAACAGAGAGCAAATAAGAAATCCAAACCACAATGCAAAATGTAGGAGAAATCTGAATATAACTAGAATATTAAGGGGAAATTCTTTGAGTCCAAGGAAAATGTTTAGAGACTGCTTTTGAGTTTTATTTAGTGACCTCAGTTTAGAAGCTATGAGTGTATATAGCTAGTCCATACCATCTGGAAAGGAATTAGTTCTGATATTGTGGTTTTTGCCTCAACTGTGGCTAACCTATAAACAAAAGACACCAGAAAGTGTCTTTCAAATTTTCAGACCTCTTAAGTTTTCCTTCAATTAGACCTTTAATTCCCCTATTATGTTTAAAAAACATAATGATCTGACTTGAAACTAAACCACAGTGGAGCTTAAGGACAGCAGTCATGTGGCATAGCAAGGGAAAGATACAAACACAGCTTTCAAGTCATGATGCAAAATATTCTAGATAGTTTTGTCTTCCTCCGCTCAACATCTTAGTACAAAACTTTTAGCTGGACACTCAAAAGTGTTGACTTGTGTTGTTTGGTGAGAAAGTATGAGGAAGCTGTGGTTCCTCCAATCCTAACTATTGTAAAAGAACAATTACCATAGTCATAGCAAAAGAATCTTTCCTTCTACTCACCTGTTTGTAAAACTATTGTTTGACCAACTATTGTAGAGCGTTACAAAACGGAAAAGCATCTTCTCAGTCTCCCTAACACTATAGATTAAGTTAACACATATTTATTGTATACCTATGATGGGTGTGTAAAGCACACAGTACTGAAGTGTGTGACTTTAAATAGAATTCAATGGAAGTGTAATTGGTGAGTGAGGTGTGTTGCTGTGACTAAAGACATACTCCTTTAATCCCAGCACTTGGAGGCAGAGGATCTCTGTGAATTTAAGGTCAGCCTGATCTACCAAGGGCCAGATCTTGCAGCGGGCAAATTCTCCCACTTAGCTGCCCTCCTAACCCAGAAAGACAATTTGAGTAAATCAGTATTAACTGAAAGGGGGAGAAATAAAGGTTGTCCTTTCCAACATGGTAGCCTTGCTGTGACACACAAATGTTAGGTCAATACTGGGTGATGCTGAGGGAGAGCAGAGCTTGAGAGCCCACAATTACAGAATGCATGCTGTCAGGAAGGGAGAAGATACCTTCTGAGAAAATAAAAATGTAAAAAGCTCCTGTAGAAATTCAAACCTAGTGAATGAAGCCAAAGAGACCTTGACATTATCCATCAACTGGTCCATACTGGCTACCTGTATTGGACTGACAAGCTTATCCCTGATGATCAAGAGAAGCAGAGGATCTAGGAGTCAAGGACTAGGGAGCAGTCAGCAACAGCGGTGAACACCTTCAGCATCTGTCCTACGTGCATGGAGCCTCCTAACAATGGCTGAGCAAAAACTCTTGCTTTCCCAGTACCATAGCAACTGATAAACTGAGACTTGTTTGCATTCTGTCCCAGTCATACTGTGTGACAAGATGGTTATCAGTCCTCATTTTGGGTGTTAGAATGAAGAACTGGAGATCACTCAGAATAATACTATGCATTATCTTATCTCCTCTTCACCCCACCCCATCTTATAACTCACCCCCATTTGTATAGAGCCTTAGCAGACTTTGTTCTTGGTCCTTAATGGTAAGCACAATTATCTTTCTATCCTTTTATTAAAAATAACTCATTACAAAGGAAAAGGGGGGTAAATAAAGAAAAAAGAAAAAGACAAAGGGGATAGGAACTAGAATTTAAACAACAGAAAAACAACAAAAACAAACAAACATACAAAAAGTTCAGGACTGGAGAGATGGCTCTGTGGTTAAGAGGACTCATTACTCTTGTAGAAGACCTGGATTCCATTCCGAGCATCACAGGGTGGCTCACACTATTTGTAACTCCAGTCCCAGGGGATCCAATAGGCATGAATGTGGTGCACATACATGCATACATATCAAACATTAATATAAACCCAAGTAAAATAGACCTAATAATTTGTTTGAAAACTTGAAAATACTTTTCGAGGTACATCCCTTGAGCAAGGAATAATGATTGTGATGTTTAATATTGTCAATTTGACCAGCTCTAGTATCAGATAGGAGACAAGGTTCCTGGCAGACTGGAGGATTATATAAATTAGGTTAATTAAGGTGTGGAATCTACTGGAAATGGAGTTTCCAGTGGTTGTGATCTACCATGTGGATGCTGGGAACTGAACCGAGGTCCTCCACGAGAGCATCCTCTGAGTCACTACTGTAGCCCCTGACTCAGGACATTCTTAGCCCTAGTTTTGCTCTGGCAAGTCATTTACCTCACGTCTCCACTCTGCTACAACTTCTTCTTTTTTTAAATTTGTTTGGGGTGTGTGTGTGTGTGTGTGAGAGAGAGAGAGAGAGAGAGAGAGAGAGAAATAATTTTACCATTTTGGTCATTTCAAAAGCTACTTTGTGTTTCATGAGTAGAAACCTTGGCAGATAAGATCTAAAGGTAACTGTTGAGGCTTCTTTACTGAATTGTACTTGTTTGGAGTCAAGAGTTCATTGAGCTCACATATAAACATGTGAAAATGCAAAGAAATGATAGTAAATCAATCTTAGCAGGTTTGTTTCCAGATAAAAGCATTGATTCAAATATAACTGCTAACCTACTCCTCAATGTCAAAGATAAAATAATTTAACTTTTTGGTATAAGAAGCATTTGGCAAATCCGTGGAGCAGCAGCAATTCTGAGCCAACCATACTTCAAAAAGGAAGCTCTTTGACATGAGAGGTTGTCTCCAACTGGCAGGGTTTAGGAGCAGACATTCTTAAAATAACAAATTTTAGACATCTTATTTTATTATAAAAATAGAAAAATGTTTCCAGGGCTTGAGTGTGTGTGTGTGTGTGTGTGTGTGTGTCTGTTACATAGCAAACCCACAGAGCAACGGAAGCTCTCTACCCCCACTAACTGTACTCCTAGAATGCAGAATAATTTTCAATTAAGTTGGGGGTATTAAGAAATAAAGATATCAAAGTACCATTCGATCATAGGTAAAACTTGTATTTTCTTTCTTTTCTCCTTTTTTATTTTTTTGAAAGCAAGCACTGTACCACTGAACTAATTATATTCCCAGCCCAAACTCTGATTTTTTAAGTGTGTGTGTGTGTGTGTATGTGTTCACCCCCATGACTTCCTTTAATGGTTCCCACCTTAATGCCCTGAAACAGAGGCCTTTACTTGAACTTCAGCTAGGCTAACTGGTAGCAAGATCCCAGGAACCACCTACCTTTGCCACCCCCTTCCCTGTTCCACTCTCAATGCTAGCGTTACAGACATGCCCATTATTTAAATGAGAGTTTTGGGGTTTGAGCTTAAACTTCCACATCACAGTCCATCCTTGAGTGAAGTCAGGCCAGCAACTGCAGACAGGAAGTGGAGAAGAGACCATGGAGGAACACTGCTTAGTCAGTCTGCACAATGGGGGTACCACCCACACTGGGCTGGGCCCTCCACATCAATCATTAGTGGAGAAAATGCCCCCACAGCCGTTCGTTCGTCCTGGCTAATGTGATGGGGCCCCTTTCCAGGTGGCCCAGCCTGCATCAAGTTGACAAACACTAAGCAGCACAGATTCTCACTCCTGCACAGGAAGTGCTTCTACCCACAGAGTCATCGGCCCAGCCCAAAAGGAGTATCTTCTAAAACCACATGTCAGTTTCTATCTTTATTTGCTTTCCTTCTGTGGATACGCATAATTTTCTAAGTCCTAATTCTCTCTTAAGAAATAAAGCTAGGGCTGAAAAGACAGTTGCTCTTTCAGAGAACCAGAGTTCAGTTCCCAGATCAGGAGGCTAAGAAGTCTACCTCCAACTCCAGGGCGTGGGACATCTGACACTTTCTCCAGGCCTCTGCAGCCCCTACACAGGTGTCACTCATATACACATACATCTTTTAAAAACAAAGGAAACTAAGAGCAGAATCTGCCCTTTCTGAGTAGTGACAGCCTTCATTTATTAGTCACTGAGAAGTCATTTTCAGGAGGGAGGAGGTAAAGACTTTTCACAATAATCTCCACACCAGGGAGGCAGAGATGGGGACTGTGGTTTTGAGGACACTCCAGGTTACACGGTAAGTCCTCAGAAGGAAGGTATGGTGGTGAGAAGAAAAGGGCAAGGAGGTGAGTGTATTAATTACTTTTCCTTTTTTATTTAAATTTTAATTAAAGAAATTTAAAAATCATTTTTATTATTTTATGTGTGTAAGCATTTGACTTTATGTATGTGCACCCTAGCATTCTTGGTGCTGAAAGAGGCCAGGAAAGGACCCTGGATCCACTGAAAGTGGAGTTACAGGTGGTCATGAGTCACCACATGGATGGTGAGAGTCAAACCTGGGTCCTCTGGAGGAGCCCCCGAGCTGACTCTCCAGCCCCTACTTACTTCTTTTCTAACTCGTATGAGAAGATGCATGGCAACGGCTGCTTGAGGAAGGAAGGGTTTCTTTAGGCTTCACCATTGGAGAATATGGATGTCATGGTGGGGGAGTCGAGGCAGCCGATTATACTCTGTGTATAGTATGCTCATGAATTAAATTCCACACCTAAGGCAGAGGGCATGAGATGGTATCCAGGAGCCAAGGTATGTTCAGTGGTAGAATTCAAACTTGTACAAGGCTCCAGCTTCAATCTCCACTAAGTGTGAAGGTTTAGTCACATTAAAAGTGTCAACATACTTATCCTATTTGACTTGAACACGTTTCGGAGGTTATTGACTGAAAAGAACATGAACAAGGTTTGAGGATGTAGTCCAGCAAGTGTGAGGCCCTAGGATCAACAAGGACCACAAAGAAAAAAACAAAAGGTTGCGAATTTGGAGATGTTTTATATAAAAATGTGAGTCCACTACTTCTGAGGGGAAAAACAGTCACAGGATCTAACCACTTGAAGCTGACTCAAATGGGCAAGGCAGCTGAAGCCGTGCGTAGCACCCTATGAGGCTAGGTACTTCTGTTGCCTTTGAATACAGCACCCTATGAAGCTAGGTACTTCTGTTGCCTTCAAATATGTTACATGGGTTTGGAGTCGGGTCTGGGCTGGTTGTTTACAGGTTCTTGGCCTCTTAGCCAAAGAATTGAAGATAAGGGTTCACCCAGGATTTCTAGAATAAGTAAAGGAGCTTAGAACAAATCGATGGTACAGATTAAAGAGGAATACGCTGTCAAGACTGACAACAGCAGGCCACACAGGTGAGAATACTCATCAGAGTACTTTGGGTTCCTTTTGTGGAATTCAGGAGGAAGAAGAGTTTGGTTACTAAGGGGCTATACCTAACCAGTTCTCTATTTTGATTAATTAGTATTTGATTATACTATTTTGCTCTGCTGCTCATGTTCCTTTCTACCATATCACATCTGGTTTTACTAATATGAATGCATAGGCAGGCATAAGTCAATAAATGAGTCTCTCTAAAACTTTACTAGAGAGGGGTTAGAGAAATGGCTCTGCAGTTAAGAGTGCATAATACTTTTGCAGAAGTCCCAAGTTTAGTTAGTTCCAGTTCAAGAGGGTGTCTGATGCTTCTGACCTCCACAGGCATCTACACTCACATGCACGTACCCACATGCAGACACACATACACACACATTCTTTTTATGCTAAGTAAGTCTTTAAAAAGAAGTTTACTAGAGAAATGAACTTTGCTTTAGTGCAATACTTCCCACACCAAGTTTAGATTAGCCCTTCTATTTTTCATATGTTGATATGTCAGGAATACACTGTCTAAATTTGGTTATTACTCTGAAGGGGGAAGCATAGAGTATTGGTCAAAGATGAGAATACATATAGCCTGACACAGGTGAGGAGCTGAGGGGGTTCTGAGGTAGCTAAGTACATTGTATAGAGAAACTTGCATGTGCACAGTACATATAGATGAAAGAACTAGGCTATTAAATAAATCAGTGTGTATAGTCTCAGGATAGTAAACTTCAAACCCAGGAGGAGCAACTGAGGTGCCTATGTGACATATCAAATAGGACCTGGCCTCTTAAGTTCTCCCTGTATCCCTCAGTCCCTACCTGTTACAGGGTATTGCTGGTATACCCAGCCTCTGCCCTGAACTCTACAGCCTAAGGGCTAAGCTACCTTCCCCCTCAAAGGTTCTTCCCTATATAATCCAGACACTTTGGCTACCTACTTCCCTTTTGTTCCTTTTGTACCTTTTGCCTCCTAGCTGCTGTGCTTGGCTCTTTCTCTTCATTCCTCAATCCTTCTCCCCTCATGATTCAGGGTCATTTCTACTCGGGACATTCAGAGATGTGTCTGTCTCTGACTATGCTCCCCCACATATCTATAATGAACTTTCTTCTCCACCATACCTAGAGCCAATCATGTCCTTTCCTTATTCTTTCTTTCTTTCTTACTTTCTTTCTTTCTTTCTTCCTTCCTTCCTTCCTTCCTTTCTTTTTCTTTCTTTCTTCCTTCCTTCCTTCTTTCCTTCCTCCCTTCCTCCTCCTCCTTCTTTTCTTATTTTTCATTTATCCTTCAATGATTATTTTCTAAAATTCTGTTTGGAAGAACTATTCAGGATCATCACAAAAGCTACAGGGACTATTACAATGGAGTCTTGCTAAATCAGCTAAGAGGACCACTTGGGCTGGTGTGGAGCTCAGTCCAAACCATAGCATGGAAAGAATAAATGTGTAATCTAGAAGCAGTGGAGGGGTCAGTGGAAGGACAAATCCTGAGCAGACACATAGAAGTGAATGGCAGTCTGGCTGACTAACCCAGCAGGATACAAAGTTTTAAGGATTCATCCCATTTTCTCTTCCTAGACCATCTTAGAAGTTCAGTGTGTGTGCAGCTAGCTATAACCTCATCTTAGGCAAGATTGTCCCATTTCAAACTCCCAGTATTTTAAGTGTTGTGTTGCTGTATTTTAAGGTCAAAGAGAAGAGCTCAGATAATAAATATTAAGTAAAGTGGCACAGATCTTTAGTCCCAGCACTTGGGAGGCAGAGGTTGGCAGATGTCTGAGTTCCAGGCCAGCCTGACCTGCAGAACAAATACCAGAACAGCCAGGGCTATATATATAGCCAGACCCAGGCTCAAGCAAACAAACAAACAAACACCAAACAAACAAAAAAAAACTATTAAGAAAGCTATTTGAGATCACAGCTTTATAGTAGAGCATGTGGTTAGCCTAGGAGAGGGATGAAGAGGGCCCTATTTTCAATCCCAACACCAAAAGACTATTTGCACAAAACAGCAATTTGGCTAAGACATTAAGTCCATTTACATAACAGAGAAGCCAAGGAAGTAGGGAAAGTGGAGTGGAGCAAGTGTGAGTAACTGTAAATGTTGGGGCATGGGCGGGATCCAGAAGAACTAAGGCCATCAAAGATATTGGAGTTTGTGGGTCTCTTGTGGGGTTCAAGAAAAACATAGAAATTTCATTATTTGCATAATGTTTATGTTTCCATGGATTCATCCTCATGAAGACTACTTCTATAGATTTTGGGTTTAGTCCCAACATGCTAGGTGTATTGGTACACACCTTTAATGCCAGCACTTGAGAAGCAGAGGTAAGCAGATCTCTGTGAGTTTGAGTCTACATGGTAAGTTCTAGAATGCTGAAGGCTGTATGATTTGAAAGGAGACAGCTTTTAGCCTAAAGGGTGTTATGTAGGTAGACACCCCTTTTTTCTTTTTACTGAGCATCAACCCAGGGCTCTCTTGGAGGAGGGGCAGGAACAGTTCTCAGGGTCTCTTTCCTCCTTGCTGTGAGCTGGGGCACAGACCTTGCAGCTGGGGCACTGACCTTGCAGTTTTAAAAGTAACAGAACAAAGAAAATCACAAACTAAGACCCCTTTCAAATGCATTGATAGATGTGGGCTATCTGATGCTGGCAACCACTGAGCCATCTCTCTGGCCCTACTATAAAGACTTTTGGGGCTAATATCCACTTCTCAGTGAATTCAGACCATGTGTGTTCTTTTGTGATTGGGTTACCTCACTCAGGATGATATTTCTAGTTCCATCTATTTGCCTAAGAATTTCAAGAAGTTATTGTTTTTAATAGCTCAATAGTACTCCATTGTGTAAATGTACCACACTTTCTGTATCCATTCCTCTGTTGAAGGACATCGGGGTTCTTTCCAGCTTGTGGCTGTTATAAATAAGACTGCTGGGCTGAAGAGATGGCTCAGCGGTTAAGAGCACGGACTGCTCTTCCAAAGGTCCTGAGTTCAATTCCTAGCAACCACATGGTAACTAACAACCATCTGTAATGGGGTCTGGTGCCCTCTTCTGGTGTGTCTGAAGAGAGTAATGGTGGTGTACTCATGTGTATAAAATAAATATAAATATAAATCTTTTTTCTTTAAAAAATAGTAAGGCTGCCATGAACATAGTGGAGCATGTGTCCTTATTACATGTTAGAGCATCTTCTGGGCATAATCCCAGGAGTTGTACAGCTGAGTCCACAGGTATTACTATGTCTAATTTTCTGAAGAACTGCCAGACTGATTTCCAGAGTGGTTGTACCAGCTTGCAATCCCACCAACAATGGAGGAGTGTTCCTCTTTCTCCACATCCTAGTCAGCATCTACTGTCTCCTGAGTTTTTGATCTTAGCCATTCTGACTGATGTGAGGTAGAATCTCGGGGTTGTTTTGATTTGCATTTCCCTGATTACTAAGGATGTTGAACATTTCTTTAGTTATTTCTCCACCAATCAGTATTCCTCAGTTGAGAATTCTTTGTTTAGCTCTGTACCCCATTTTTTTATGGTATGCATTCACTGATAAGTAAATATTAGCCCCAAAGCTCCCAATACCCAAGAAACAATTCACAGACCACATGAAATTCAAGAAGAAGGAAGACCAAAGTGTGGATGCTACGGTCCTTCTTAGAAAAGGGAACAAAATACTCACGGGATCAAATATGGAGACAAAGTGTAGAGCAGAGACTAAAGGAAAGGTCATTCAGAGACTGTCCAACCTGGGATTCATCCCATATACAGTCACCAAACCCCTACACTATTGTGGATGCCAAGAAATGATTGCTGAAAGGAGCCTGATATAGCTGTCTCCTGAGAGGCCCTGCCAGAGCCTTACAAATACAGAGGCTGATGCTCGCAGCCAACCATTGGACTGAGCACAGGGTTCCCAATGGAGGAGTTGGGCATAGGACTGAAGGAGCTGAAGGAGTTTGCAACCCATAGGAAGAACAACAATATCAACCAACCAGACCCCTCAGAGCTCCCAGGGACTAAGCCACCAACCAAGGAGTACACATGGCTCCAGCTGCATATGTAGCAGAGGATGGCCTTGTCAGGCATCAATGAGAGGAGAGGTCCTTGTTCCTATGAAGACTCAGTAGATGCCCCAGTGTAGAGGAATCAAGGGTGGGGAGGTGTGAGTGGGTGGGTGGGTGGAGGAACACCCTCATAGAAGCAGGGAGAGGAGAGATGGGATGGGGTGGGGGGTTTCGGGGGGGGGACCAGGAAAGGGGATAGCATTTGAAATGTAAATAAAGACTATATCCAATAAAAATAAATACTTTTCCTTGTCTGCTTCTATCTCACTAGACCTTGTTCATTACAGAGCAGAGTGGCTGTGCTGTATATTTTTATGTCACCTTGATATAAACTAGAATCATCTGAAAGGAGGGAACTTCAATTAAGAGAATGCCTCCATAAGATCCAGCTGTAGGCCATTTTCTTTTTCTTTTTGGTTTTTCGATTTTTCGAGACAGGGTTTCTCTGTATAGCCCTGGCTGTCCTGGAACTCGCTCTGTAGACCAGGCTGGCCTCGAACTCAGAAATCCGCCTGCCTCTGCCTCCCAAGTGCTAGGATTAAAGGCGTGCGCCACCACCGCCTGGCTGGCCATTTTCTTAATTAGTGATTGAAAGAGAGCCCAATCTATTGTGGGTGGTGCCATCACTGGGCTGTTGGTTCCAGGTTTTATAAGACAGCAGGCTGAGCAAGCCACAATGTGCTAGGTAATAAGCAGCTCCCCTGTGTGGCCTTTGCATCAGCTCCTGACTCCAAGTTCCAGGTCTATCTGAAGTTCCTGCATTGCTTGAATTCCTGTCCTGGTTTCCTTCTATGATGAGCAATGATTTGGAAGGCATAAACCAAATAAACTTTGTTCTCCCCAAGTTGCTTTGGTCATGGTGTTTCATCACAGTAATAGAAACCCTAACTAGGACGCAGCTCATTCCTGCAATCAACAAAGCCAGCCTGAAAGACATAGTAAGGTTGAGACCAGCCTGGGCTACAGACTAAGACACTGTAGCAAAACAAAACAGAAGTCAAAAAAGAAAACAAAGCATAAAGCATTGCTACTGGATAGAAAGGATAAAGAAGATGGATGGCTTGTCTTGGAGCTCATGAGAAAATATCCTAAAGACTCTTTTACCTAGAACAGATGTGTGACTCGACTCGAAGCTACAACCTATGAGAACTGCTATCAGTGCCAAATCACCCCTCAGCTTCTCCAGTGGATGAACCCATTTTGTGCCCTACATCACCTTAGTATCTGGTGAAGAGCTGAGAAACCTGCTTATGAAGGAGCCTGGAGGTCATACTCAGTTGGGGTTTTTCTGTGCTGAATCAATGCCTCAGAAACAGACCACAAGAACAGCAAGATTTGCATACTTAAAAAAGATCATAGTATAAGAATGTCTGTCACACACAGTCTTAAGGAATGTGCCATTCAGAGACATAGTTAGCAGTTATATTAGTTGCTTAATGGACCTCTAGGAAGCAAAAACTATAAACATCTCTTTCAAAGGGATTAGAAAACAAATAACAAAAGGCTTCTATAAATCAAAGAAAGTACATTAAAAAGGACTGTAAACCAGGCGGCCAATGAGGTATGCAAGGACAAGGAAGAGACTGACTGAGCTCACCAGATAAAAGTGTGCCTTGCCTCCATACTGATTCAAGAAGGGATTAGGGGATGCAGTTTCCAAACTGTTCCAGCGTATGCAAATGGAAGACAACGGTCCCTGAGCACAGTATGAAAGGCAAGCCAGCTGGGTTGTGAGATAGCCTCTCCGATGATGCTGTAGCAGACCCCCTTTCCCACATCTAAACAGGGTTGCATTCTTCCATACACAGATTTCTTTTTTACTGGAGGGAGGGTGGAGAAAGCAACAAGGTTTGCTTAGAGCTTCACTATATAGCCCTAGCTGGCATAGAACTCATAGCGATCCACCTGCCTCAACCCCCCAGAACACTTGGATTAAAAGTATATGCCACCATGCCTCAAGTCTTTATACAGAGACTTCTAGGAATGAATGTACTACTCTGTTTGTTTAGAAGGTAAAATGAGATTTCACAGAATCTTTTACCATGTATGTTTATTAGGGCCTTTGTAAGTTATTGATTTGAATTTCTAATCTTTATATTCTTTTAGAAGACAGGGTCTCATGTACTCTAGGCTGGCCTTAAAGTCACTATGCAGTTGAAGATGACCTTGAATGCCTGATCTTCCTGCCTCTTTCTCCTGAGTGCCCCCATAACTAGTTTGTATAGTACTAGGACTCAAACCCAGGACTTAGTGCATGCTACGTATGTAATTGTACTCTACTGAATGAACTCATGCTGGGTAAGTTCTGTACCAACTGAGCTCATCCCCAGACCACACAGCCTTTACATTCTTTCCTAATATTTACTTCGTACAAACATATTTACGTACATATGTACATACAGACATATGTACATATTCTTCCTTTTTTCTTTCTTTGCGTGTTTGTGTGTGTGTGTGTGTGTGTGTGTGTGTGTGAATGTGTGTATGTGTTTGGGGGTGGTATTCTTATTCATGTTTTTAAGCCAGGTTCTCTTGTAGTACATATTATGTAGCCAAAGATAATGCTTAAATTCTGTTTTCCTGCCTCCATCTAATAAAAGTCTGGGATTACAGACTTTTGCCAACCTAGCTGCCTGAGTTTTTTTTTCTTTTTTTTTTTTTTTAAGATTTATTTATTTTATGTATATGAGTACACTGTTGCTGTCTTCAGACACACCAGAAGGGGGCATCAGATCCCATTTCAGATGGTTGTGAGCCACCATGTGGTTGCTGGGATTTGAACTCAGGACCTCTGGAAGAGCAGTCAGTGCTCTTAACCGCTGAGCCAACTCTCCAGCTCCCGAGTTTGTTTTTCTAAAGCTGATATTCTACATAGTTTTGTTTGGCTTAATACTCTGTGAGAACTTGACACAAGATAGAGATATCTGGAATATGGAGCCTCATTTGAGAAAATGCTTCCATCAGATTGGCCTGTAGGCAAGTCTGTAAGTCATTTTCTTGATTAGCAATTGAGGCAGGAAGACCCCGCTCACCATGCCACACCTGGTCAGGTATACAAAAGCAGACTAAGCAAGCCATGATAGCAAACTGTAAGCAGTTTTTTCTCATTGGTCTCTGCTTCAGTTCCTGCCTCCAGGTTCCTGACCTGACTCCTCTCATTGATAGTATGAGACCTTAGAGTCCTAAGGTGAAAAGAAGCCATTCCTGCCCAACACCCCCACCCCCATGTTGCTTTTTGGTCCAAATGACTTGCCATAGCAGTAGAAACCAGACCAAGACAGATATTCATTTCAAACCAGATTGATTAATCATCTTGTGGAAATAACAGAAGAGTCTTGAGCCAGCTCAGAGATTCTAGGAGATATTCCAGAAATCTTTAAGACTATCCCAGGGGCATGACACCACCTGCCTCTCTCCCTCTCTTCCCAGGGCTGTCAGCTTTACGATTTCACTTATTTTGAGAACAAGTGCTACATCCATACATTTACCTATTATAGTAGGTTAGGTTAGGGACTTTAGGTTAAAGAATATGGATGTTAGATAGTAAAGTACTTGCTATGTAAGCATGAAGAGTTAAGTTAAGCTCTCCAGCACACGTGTCCAAAACCTAGGTGTGGTGGTACAGACCTACAATCCCAGCAGCGGGCAGGTAGAAGCAGGAGGATCCCTGGGGCTTGCTGACCTGCCAACCTAGTCAATTGAACTCAATGAGACACTTTGTCTCAAAAATAAATGATAGACAGACAGACAGACAGACAGACAGACAGACAGACAATAGATATAGATAGGTAGATAGATAGATAGATAGATAGATAGATAGATAGATAGATAGGGTAGACAGCAATTGAATATGACACCTGACATTGACCTCTAACCTTCACGTGAACACACATGTACACAGGTACATAGATACTTGCATTCACATGAACACATACAGATATACACTAGCATAAATAAAAATACAAAAATTTAAAATCCTACCAATACCTTCTGAAAAATAACATCTAGGTTCTCAATTTAGGTGGTGCACACCTGTAATCCCAGCACTTGGGAGGCAGAGGCAGGTGGATCTCTATGAGTTCTAGGTTAGCCTGGTCTCCAAAGCGAGTTCCAGGTCAATCAAGACTACACAGAGAAACCCTGTCTCAAGAAAGTATTTCCTGTGTGTGAGTGTTTGTCTGGATATATGTATATGCATCGTGCATATGCAACATGTACAGGTCTGGTACCCAAAGAAGGCAGAGAGGGTGCCAGATCTCATGAAACTGGAGTTATGGATAGTTGTGAACAGCCATGTTGGTGCTGGGGTCCTCTGCAAGAACAACAAGTGATTTTAACCACTGAGTCTTCTCTCTAGCCCCAGCATCCTGAAATTTTTTAAAAATAAATTTTAATATATTTGGTTTTTAATAGAGTTAAATATGCATTGATACTTTGTACTACCATTAAAGCAAAATGCCAGCATTAGAGAGACAGATCTTATTAAGTTTGAGGCCAGCCTGGTCCACATAGCAACTTCCAAGCTTACCAAGGCAACTTAGTGAGACACTGAATGGATAGACAGACAGACAGACAGACAGATGGATATAAAATCGCAAACTGTTAGCTGGGCATGGTAGTGCTTGCTTGAAATACCAGCCCTTGGGTGGAACAGGGGACTCATAAATTCAAGGCCATCTTCAGTGACAAAGAGGGTTTGAAACCAGCCTGGGTGTCTTTAAACCACCCCAAAGAAAATCCAAACAAAAACAAATTGCTTTCCACATTTATTGCTCATTTGTAGTTTTTGCTTTGAAGATATGTCTGTAGTTTATTGTTATACCTTTTTCCTTTCAAGCTTCTGTGTTGTCTTTATTGATTTAAGATGCTACACACATTATCGATTAAACTGCTACACACGTTTTGTCAGATACCTCGGTTTTTATACTTTGTAATTTACCTTTCAATTTTTTTTTTGAGTTTCTGTTGAAGTGACTTGAATTTTTCATGTAGTTAAATCTTTGGTTTGATTCCTTCGTGATTTAGTCCATTGATTTTGCTCTTAAACAATTCTTCCTTCGGCTTAGGAGCAGGTAAATAGTTCCCCAAATATTCTTCCAGTTTCTCAGCCAGAACCTTGGCAAACATTGATTTTGTTTCAGATACATGCTTTAATATTTATCTTACATTGAGCGCTCTTCAACTTTAACACGAGGAATTAATTTTAAGGCTGGGAAGATGGCTCAGCAAATAAAGGCACTAGCCTCAAAATCCTGCTAACTGGAGCTCAGTACTCAGAGCCTGTGTTAAAAACCAGATGCACCCGTGCATATCTGTAATCCCAGCATTGTGATGATAAGACTGGGGTAGGGGGAAATTGCAGGGACAGGAAAATTGCAGTTGGTCACCTGGAAGCTGATGGACCAACTAGCCTAGAGTACACAGTGGGTGGCAGAAGCATCAAGATAGAGCCTTCTCCACAAGATGGAAGGCAAGAACTCCTGAAAGATGTTCTCTGACCTCCACCTACGCTGGTATATGGCACATCTGGGTCTACATTCAGATATATACACTCTAAATAAACAAAATAAAATTAGCAAAAACAGATCAATTTTAGCTGTGCATGGCAATACATATCTTTAATCCCAATATTTATGAGGCAGAGACAGGCAAATCTCTGTGAGTTAGAAGCCAGTCTGTTCTACAGAGAGAGCTTCAGGATAGGCACACTTACACAGTGAATTGAATAAAACACACACCTTTTATAATGAATAGTATCTATCCTTTGTTCAGCTCTAAAGATATGTTTAAACAGCTACAATATTAACATTCTCTCGTTTTAATTTGTTTTGTTTTGAGACAAAGTAGCACTATGCAGTCATGGCTGTCCTGGAACTCAATATGTGGATCAGGCTGGCCTCGAACTCACAGAGATCTCCCTGTATCTGCCTTCCAAGTAAAAAAATGTGTACCAATAAGCCTATTTGTTTTTAAGATTTGTTTATTTCATGTGCATTGACATTTTGCCAGTATATAGGTCTGTGTAAGGATGTTAGATCCCCTGGAACTGGTGTTACAGACAGTTGTGAGCTGCCACGTGGGTGCTAGTATTTGAACCCAGGTCCTCTGGAACAGTAGCCAGTGCTCTTAACTGCTGAGCCATCTCTTCAGCCTGAAGCTTGTCTGTTTTAATGTCTTTTTAAAAAAGATTTATTTATTTTATGTTGATTATATATGAGTGCTCTATCTCCATGTATACCTACTTTTGAGAAGAGGGCACCAGATCTCATTAACAGATGGTTGTGAGCCACCATGTGGTTGCTGGGAATTGAACTCAAGACCTCTGGAAAAGCAGCCAGTGCTCTTAACCACTGAACCATGTCTCCAGTCCTGTTTTAATGTCTTTTAATCAAGATAGAACAAATTCTTGTATCTACCTTCTTGGCTGCAAGTAACAAGGCTACATTCAAGTCACTTATGAAAAGGGGGCAAACCTATGAACCAATCAGCTGTGCTCAGGCATCTCGCTGCAGCTTTCGAGTTGGGTATCCATCCTTTCTTCAACAGTATCTTTTCCATTCTGTTTCTACTTACGTGTTTTTATGTTAATATGTGCTTATCTTTGAATGTATGCTGTGTGTGCGCAGGAATATGTGGGGTCCCATAGTGGGTGTGGAATTCCTGGGAGCTGGAGTTACTGACAGTTTTAAGTGGCCAGAAATGGTTGCAGGAAACCAGACCCTTGTCTTCTGAAGAGCTGGAAATGCACTTAACTGTTAAGCTATCTCTCCAGCCCCCATCAGTCCTTTATAAGGTGTTTCCTGGATTGGGGATATAGCTCAGAAAAGTGCTTTTGTAACTTGAAATATGCAGAATGACACTGGCCTATGATCCCACCACTCGGAGGCAGGAGGATCAGAAGTTCAAGGTCATCCTTGAGTTCCAGGCCAGCTGGTGCGGGTGGCTCAGTCCTGTAATTCCTGCACTTTGGAAGCAAAAGTTGCCATGAGTTTGAAGGCAGCTTATGCTACAGAGTAAAACCCTGTCTAGGAAAAGAAAAGTATTTCTTGTCTTCTTTATTTTTTCTAACTAATCAACTCTAGAATCACTACTTCAAGCTTCAAGAGATATCCCATTTGGCTTTTGATTAGAGTTGCACTAAATGTATAAATTAATTTGGAAGAACTGGCTCTTTCATAATAGTCACTTTAGTTATCCAGGATCTTGGTAGAATTCTCATTCATTCAGGGCTTCTTTTATGATCTTCAGTAAAATTTGTAGTTTTATTTATACCGTTCCTGTCCATTTCTTGTTACAGTTAATCAGAGATATTTTATGTCATTCATTTCAAAGTCAATTACAATCTGACTTCTACCTATTAATCTTAATTCTTTTGTTACTAAAAAGTGCTGTGGGGAGAAAGGAGAGGCAGGAATTATTGCAAGGACACAGAAGCGCAGCAGTAAGAGAAGTGAATGATGGGTAAAAGAGGCTGGGCTATTGCCCGGCTGAGGCTGGGGTCCAAGGGGTCCGTGAAACAAGGTCAGACTCTTCTAACCCACACTCATGTCTGTCTTTTCTCAAACTCCATTCTTCATTGCTGATCTCTTATGCCTACACATATCTGTCTTCTGACTTTATTCTGATGTTTCCATTATGTGGAAGTAGAGGGGATGCTTTTCTGGTGCATTAGTTGGAGTTCTCTAGAGTAGCAGAACTAATACAATAAATCTCTTTATATATGCATATGTATACATATGCTTATATATATATATGTTTGTATATGTATATATGTTTGCGTATGTATGTATATAGAAGGATTTATTAGAATCGCTTATAGGCTACAGTCTAACTAATCCAACAATGGTAAGCTATGAACAGAAAGACTAAGAATCCAGAAGTTGCTCAGTCCACAAAACTGAATGCTTCAGCCAGTCTTCAGTAGATGACGTAATGCTAAAGAAGTAGACCCCAACGCCAATGAAGGAATGGACTTGCTAGCAAGGTGACAGCAAGCAGGAAAAGAGCAGAAGCTTCCTTCTTCCATGTCCTTGTCTAAGCTTCCTTCTTCCATGTCCTTGTCTAAGCTTCCTTCTTCCATGTCCTTGTCTAAGCTTCCTTCTTCCATGTCCTTGTCTAAGCTTCCTTCTTCCATGTCCTTGTCTAAGCTTCCACCAGAAGGTTTGACTCAGATTTAAGGTGTCTTCTCTCCTCCGTATCAAAGGTGTGTGTCTTTCTTTGTCAAAGGTCTGGACTAGAAGTGGATTTGCCCACTTCCAACCAAGTAAAATAATCCCTCACAGGTGTGCCCTCCATTTCTGGATTGTAGTTCATTTCAGATGTAGTCAAGTTTACAACCAAGAACAGCCATCACATCTGGATTCCTTGGAATCCCGATAGAACAATGAGCTTTGCTGGGACATGCCCATAGACACTGAGACTATGTCTAGCACAATTTGAGTTATGTGTTTGTGCCTGTGAGCAGGGAAGCGTGTAGTATGAAAGTGGGGACCTCTGGAAGGTGAGGCAGGAGGCAGGCACTGAAAATCACCATCACTCTGAGCAGATCTGCCTTGGCTGTCTTGCTGTTTCTTTTCAACTGCTTTCCTCTTAGAAACCTTTGATGCAATTGAAAAACATCTCAAGTTCTCTCCTCTCCTGTTTCAATCACACATTCTGTTTTGTTTTGGTTTTGTTGAGAAGAGGGAAGGACTCAGTGTGAGGCTTTGAATTTCTTTTTTATTCTTTATTTACATTTCAAATGCTGTCCCCTTTCCTGGTTCCCCCCTCCCCTGAAAATCACATCAGCCATCTCCCTTTCCCCAAGCAACCCTCCCCCACTTCCCTATCCTGGTATTCCTCTACACTAAGGCATCAAGTCTATCCAGGATCAAGGGCCTCTCCTCCCTTTCGTGTCTAACAAGGCCATCCTCTGCTGCCTATGTGTCTGGAGCCATGGGTAACTCCATGTGTACTCTTTGGTTGATGGTTTTGTCCCTGGGAGCTCTGGGGGTACTGGGTGGCTCATATTGTTGTTCCTCCTATGGCGCTGCAAACCCCTTCAGCTCCTTGGGTCCTTTCTCTAACTCCTCCATTGGGGACCCTGTGCTCAGTTCAATGGCTGGCTGAGAGTGTCCCCCTCTGTATTTGTCATGCACTGGGAGAGCCTCCCAGGTGACAGCTATATCCAGCTCTGGTCAGCAAGCACTTGTGGGCATCGACAATAGTGTCTGGGTTTTGTAACTGTATATGGCTCTGGATGGTCTTTTCCTCAGACTCTGCTCCACACTTTGCTTCTGTATTTCCTTCTGTGGGTATTTTGTTCCCCCTTCTATGAAGGACCAGCATATCCATACTTTGTTCTTCCTCCTTTTTGGGCATCATTTGATATGTGAAATGTGTCTTAGGTATTCCAAGCTATTAAAAAAATGGGGTACAGAGCTAAACAAAGAATTTTCACCAGAGGAATATCAAATGGCTGAGAAGCACCTAAAGAAATGATCAACATCCTTAGTTATCAGGGAAATACAAATCAAAACAACCCTGAGATTTCACCTCACACCAGTCAGAATGGCTAAGATAAACTCAGGAGACAGCAGGTGCTGGAGAAGATGTGGAGAAAGAGGAACACTCCTCCACTGCTCGTGGGATTGCAAGTTGGTACAACTACTCTGGAAATCAGTTTGGCGGTTCCTCAGAAAACTGGGAATAATACTACTGGAGGACCCTGTTATACCACTCCTGGGCATATACCCAGAGGATTCTCCAGCATGTAATAAGGACACATGCTCCACTATGTTCATAGTAGCCCTAATTATAATACCCAGAAGCTGGAAAGAACCCAGATGTCCCTCAACAGAGGAATGGATACAGAAAATGTGGTATATATACACAATGGAGTACTATTCAGCTATGAAAAACAATGAATTCATGAAATTCTTAGACAAATGGATGGAACTGGAAAATATCATCCTTAGTGAGGTAACCCAATCACAAAAGAACACACATAGTTTGCACTCACTGGTAAGTGGATATTAGCCCAGAGACTTTGAATTTCTGATCTTCCTGCCTTTGCATCACAACTGCTGGAATTAAGGATTGTTGGTGTCCAATACATTTTTGTTTGTTTGTTTATTTGTTTGTTTCCGTTTTAAATTTAAACTTTCTTTCTTCTACCCATCCTTCTTATTTGCTTTGTGTAAGCTTTTATCTTTGACTTCTTTCTCTTCTTCTAAGTCTTCATAACCATCTTATTTTGTGGCTTACTTTATTTTATAGAAATTTCTTAAGATCTATTTCATTTTTTAAGATATGTATACATGCATGTGTTTTGTTCTACTTTCTACTGTTGTGATAAAACAATATTTCTAAGATCAACTTGAGGAGGGGGTGGTTATTTATGATAGACTGTGTTCTCGGTCAGTCTATCATAGAGAGAAGCCGACCCAGGAACTCAAGCAAGGCAGGATCCTGGAAGCAGGAACTGAAGCAGAGGTCACGGATGAATACTGCTTATAGGCTTGCTCCTTCTGGCTTTCTCAGTTTGCTTTTCATATGCCCCAGGTCCACCTGCTCAGGGTAGACATGTCCCACAATGGGCTGGGCCCTCCCACATCAATCATCAACCAATGAACTGCCCACAGGCTAATCTGAAGAAAGCATTTCCTTAGTTGAGGTTCCCTCTCCCCAGATGATTCCAGCTCTTCAAGTTGACAAAAACAAAACAAAGCAGAATGAAAACTAACAAGAGTGAATGTCTATGCACAGAATTGCATATCCTGGAGGAAACCAGTTACAGGCAGTTAGGACCTGCCTGCTGAACATGAACTCAGGTCAGTCTTCAAGAGCAAATGAATGCTTTCAAACAGTGAGTCATCTCTCCAGTATTCTGTGGTTTTAATTATCAACTGCTCCGAGTTGATTCTCAAATCCATCGCTGCAGGCTATCTCATTCCTTCTTTAGATTCATCCTCCAGTCACTAGAGTCCAGTGAGAGAATTCAACTTGGTGTGACTACAATTAGAATAGTGACTTAAATTTTCTTTCATCATAGAAGACGCTGAACATAACCTGAATATTTTAGAAAAGCTAATTCTGTCTTAGAATTAAGAGTAGACACATTCTTCCATTTTTGACCTGTATTCAGATAGGAGCATCTTGCTGTTATTTAAATTTCATCTCAAATAAACAGAGAGCTAGACATTGTATAATAATTAGAATAACATGCTAGAAAATGACTATTTACAGATTTTTGTTCTTTGTTGCTGAGCTTTTTAAAAAAAAGACAGTCTAACTCTCTGGGTAGCCCAGGGTCTATCACCCAGGTTACAGGTGTGTGCCACTGGATAAAGCACAGCTGAGTCTTCTTATAGCTAAGATTCCTAATTGATGATTATGATGAGGATCCAATTAGCACATGGAAAATCATTTCACAGTCCATGCACAATTAAGGTAAGCACAAAACAATGTGCTGTTCCTGTTTAATTTTGCACATATATTCTATAGCTGTGATATGAACATTAAGTTTGATTACTAACAAATTGCAACATATAAGGTGTCACCTCTTTCTAGGAAGCTCTTAATGAATTAAATGATTTAATTTAACGTGACATACAAACAGCAGTCTTGTATATAAAATATATCTACTTCAACTCCAAAGCCAATATAACCCATGATGGGAGCTGTTAGAGACATCCCATTAAAATCAGGAGAGATGCCCCAGCAGCAGTGTCAGATGCCTTGAATCTCAGCATTCAGGAGGCAGAAGCAGGAGGATCTCTGAGTTCAAGGCCAGCCTGATCTAGAGTGAGTTCCAGGACAGCTAGGGTTATATAGAGAAACCCTGTCTTAAAAAACTAGAACAAAACAAATGAAGAGAGGTGTAAAAATATCTACTGTCTTTATTATTCAACACTGTACTGGGGGTGGGGTCAATCTCAACTAGAAATGAGAACGAATGATAAGTTTAACAATCATGAAATGCCAAGTGCGGTCAGCATGCTTACTGTCCTAATGCGTAGGTTGCAGCTAGAGGCTCAGGAATTTGACACCAACCTGAGCTACAGTGCTAGAACCTGCCTTTAGAATAAGATAGAGCCAGGTGCAGTGGTGAAACCCTTTAATCTCATCACAAGGGAGGCTGAGGCAGGAAGATTTCTGTTCCTTCAAGGCCAACCTGGGATACATTGTGAGTTCCAGGCCAGCCAAGGCTACAAAGAGAGACCATCTCAAGACAAACATAAAAGAAGCATTTAAAATCAGAGATAAGATAAATTTTGTTGAAATACTGTTCAGATTACTGGTAGACATGGGGGGGGAACCCCAAAACTAAATGTAGATTTGTATCTACTAACATTAAACAATTCCATTTACATTGTAAAAGTATTCACATGTAAAAAAATGAAATGATAGGGACTAGAGAGATGATGGCTCAGAGGTCAAGAGCACTGATTGATCTTCCAGAGCATCTGGGTTCAATTCCTGGCCCCCTCATGGTGGCTCACAACCATTGGTAACTCCAGTCCCATGGGGGTTCTATCGCCCTCTTCTGGACTCTGAAGATACTACACACCTGTAACACATAGACATAAGTGTGGGTAAAATGACCATACACATAAACAAAAATAAATAAATGGGAAGAAAAAAACTATAACTAAGCATGGCGACTAACATTTAAAATTTTAGAGATTTGGGAGTTCTAGGCCACCACTGGTGCTACAAAGAAAGCTTGAAGCCAGCCTGTGTGCTACATGAGACCTTACTTCAAATCCCTTTTCACAAAAG
Organism: Tokudaia tokunoshimensis; assembly: GCA_036184795.1. Classification (NCBI taxonomy): domain Eukaryota; kingdom Metazoa; phylum Chordata; class Mammalia; order Rodentia; family Muridae; genus Tokudaia; species Tokudaia tokunoshimensis. The sequence goes on from BTHU01000005.1 coordinate 73,141,294, forward strand.
GAGGGATGGTATGTATTTAGGCCCATGGTAGACGACTTGTCCTGAGCTTGATCACCAACATTGGAAGGTGAGAGGCAAAGGGAAACTGGAAAAAGTACTTGAAAGAATGGTATTCTTTGTAACTGAAACAGGGTTTTTACATCTGAAGCAAAACAAACACCAATGGTGGGGTTGGATCTAGAAGGAATTAAAAGAAGGATTGTGGTGAATATAACCAGATACAAGACAGCATGTAGCAAGTATCTATGTATACTCACACACATGTATGTTAAAACAAATAATGAAAAAAGAAGCTGTAAATCTGAAAGAGAGTAAGGTGGGGTATATGGGAGGACTTGGAGAAAGGAAGGGAAAGGGAAAATAATATAATTATAATTATAATATAATCTATAAATTATATACTATAAATTATAGTCAGAAAAATTTAAAAAAACAATTAAAAATGAATTTCCTTAAGAATATCTGATTTCACATCCTTTATTTACAAGCTCTTCTCTTCAGTACTGATGATCCGACTCAGGGCTTCACACATGTCTGGCACCTTCTCCCACTGAGCCACACCCCCATTCCTAATCATTTACCATAATTATGGAACCTCACCCTTTTTAGATTGTAAGATTCTGTTCCCCTTATTTTACTGTGCCTTATTTTAAAAACTTGGAATTAGCCTGCTCTTCTGAGTCCTGACTCGGAAAGTTGTAAACTTTTGTTTTTTCTTCCCTTTTGTCTATCTGAAGCCCTCTGGAGGTGCAGATCAGAACCTAAGTATACTCTGAGTTGTCACCACTCGCCCTGCGCTTCTTTGCTGTTTTAGCTGCCATGTAGATACTGCTCAGCCATGTGGTTTACCTCTGAGGCTAATTCAAAGGGCATGGCGCTCTCTCTCTCTCTCTCTCTCTCTCTCTCTCTCTCTCTCTCTCTCTCTCTCTCTCTCTCTCTCTCTCTCTCCATTCTCTTTCCCTCCCTCCTTCCATCCCTACCCCCTTCTCTCCATCATCTCTCTATTGACAATAAAATTCCTTCCAAACCTCTAAAGAGAGAAACAAAGAAAAACCTTTTTTGAGCTTCATGACTTAAAGTTTATAAGGCTCTCCAGTGGAGAATCTCCCACTCCTTCTGTGCCATCGTCGTCTTGGCTCTTGGCTATAGAGCGTAGGCACTGTAGAACTCTAGAAGAACCCTTTGCTTGGTCTTTTCTCTGAGTGCTTCTGGGATTGCAGGCAGACACCTTCACACCCAGTTTATGCAGCGCTAGGGATCAAACCCTGGGCTTCATCACTACTGGGCAAGCACTCTACCAACTGAGCAACACCTCCAGTTCCAAGAAAATCTTTTTTATTTGAGGGGCCCTGGTGACACAGGACCAGTATCTAAGAAGCGAGACTACTGCTGTGAGGAGAACCGGGTTCAGGGGATAGTACTATTTTGCCTGTGCTATTACCATCCATTATGTTAATATTAGGTCATCTCTGAAACTTTCTTAATCCGGTGGTTTATGTTTGAGGCTAATTGCTGACTTGTCTCCTTCCTATGTCATTTGTTCATAACGTCTGAGCTGATTTTAAGAAAACTACTGCCCATGATCTAGCACTAAGAAACATGTGGTTCCTGGGGTTACAGTGGGTCACAAAAGCTGTTGAGTGTTTTCAGTCTGAATACATATGTGAGATAAGAGAACCATGCAAAAGCGATGCAGACAGGAAAAGGCAACCGATCAGCAAGTGTCAGCTGCAGACAGCACAGTGGTGACCAGATGGTGACAGCGAGGTCAGATTTGGAGCAGGCTACACTTCCTGCCCCTCTCAGGCTCCCTCTCCGAAGACTTAACCCGATATATGTTTATGCATTTGGTTTTTGTTTGTTTGTTTTTGTTTTGTGGGACAAAGTCTATCTCAATAGCTCTGGCTGTCCTTGAACTTGCTATGTAGACTAGGCTGGGCTGATTCACAGAGATCCTCTTGCCTCTGCCTCCTGAGTGCTGGGATTAAAGTTATGTGCCACTGTGTCTTTTCGTTTTTATATATTTTTATATTTATGCATATGTGAGCCTACATGTATAGTGTGTGTACCCTGTGCATGCTTGGTGCCAATAGATGTCAGCAGAAGGTCTTAGATCTCTTGGAACTAGACTTACAGATGGTTGTGAGGCATCTGTGGGTGCTGGGAACCAAACGCAGCTCCTCTGAAAGAGTAGCACCTACTCTCGAACATTTAGCTACCTCTCCAATTGTTTAAAGAAAAAAAAAAGTTTTAAAAATGATCTCCTGACAGTAACCAACTGTGAACTCTGATACGGAAAGCACAATAGAGGCTTCTTACAGTTCTACCTCTTTTCCTTCTCAAGCTTTATCAGCAAAGAGTCTAACATATTCAAAGCAACAGCTTCTGTGCTTCTAGGAGAACAGAGGCTAGGAATCAACAACTTCAGAGCTGATCTTCTGGGAAACTAAGAAAGACACTAATTCCCAGGCTTCTGAGAGCTTTGTGAACATAAACAAACAAACAAACAAACTAACTCACTACCAAGGAACCCAGTCTTGCATCTTGCAAGCGTCCCTCGGTTCACCTCCTCAAAGTCTGTTTGACTGTGTCACACCTCGATTGGTCAAGCAACATCTTGAGGCTTTCTCTACATATTAGGAAGAAGGACTTTCCTACAAAGTCTCAGGGGAGACAAAGAGCATATTGCCTAGTGCTTCCATCCTTTAGACGATGACAGTCCAGCCCTGGCCTAGTTTGATTCCAAAAAAATCAGAAAGTGTGATTTCCCCACTGCCTATGGAGGAATTATGAAGCAGGTGACAGAATGAGTGATTTGAGCAATCAGCCAGGAATACTCCTCAAATAATCACAAGTGATGACACGCAGTTCCATTTACGAGGACTATAAAGACAGTGAAGATTAACACGTGTGAATTAAGTCGGACATGTTTTCAGACTAGGGCAAAATAGTGTTTGACTTGTGGGCTTCTGGTCACTAAGGATACCGGGAAGTGAGAAGTAAAGATTTCAGAAATGTAGAGGTCCTCAAGTTAATCCCTCTCGGGGCTGAGGTTCACATGAAACTAATATATTTTCCAGTAAGACTCTCTTTGTGGGCACCACACTGTTTCTTCTTGGATTGAAACAGTAGGCCTTGACTCTAAAGCCGATAGCACAGCTTGATTATAATGTAGTGGTTTGAATTCTCCTGCAAATTCTGTGTTTGAAAAATGAAGGTGTGATTGGCTTTACCCCATGCACTTAAAAGACATTGATGGATTGCTTATGGATAGCCCAGTTTCTGAATGCCTGGTTTCTCTCTACGTGAATTTTGGCTGCATACATAATGCAACACAAACCTTTTAAATTATTAATTTAAGAAACCCTGAGTAAAATTAATTTTTAATATAATTGAAAAACATTTGTGTGTACAAGTGTTTTGCCTGAATATAGGTCTGTGCACCACTTACATGCCTTGTGCCCATGGATATCAGAAGATGGCATCAGAATCCCCTGTGACAAAGGTTGTAGACAGTTGTGAGCAGTCATGTGGGTGCTAGAAATCAACTCTGGGTCTTCTGGAAGAGCAGACAGTAAGAGTCTTAACCACAGAGCTGCTTCTAGTGCCTGCTTCTATTAGTGTTGGTTTTTGAGACAGGGTCTCATGGTGTAGCTCTGCTGGCCTGAACTGCTATGTAGACCTGGCTGGCTCATAAAAATCTGGCTGTTTCTGACTCTCAAGTGTTAGGATTAAGGTCATGTGCCACCATGCCCAGCCAAATTTTAGTTTAAAAACATATATATATATTTTTAATTTTTATTATGTGTGTATGCCTATGAACATTTGTATGCCCATGGAATCCAGAACTGGGTATCAGATCCCCTGGAGCTAGAATTATAGGCAGTTATGAACCACATAAAGTGGGTGCCAGGGCCTCTCACCTCCTGTTTTCATGAGAGAGCAGCAAGCGCTCTTAGCTGTTGGATCATCTCTCCCACTCCACCTCAATTGAGTTGTACAACATTTTAAACCAACCCAGGGCAGGTGGTTGCTACTTGAGGCAACCTGAGCTAATAATACATGAATGGCCTCATTGGGCAGCTCTTCTGGTATCCTTCATGAAGTACTGGAAAGACAAGCCCCAGCATCTGCTAGGAGGGCAGGTCGGAGGAGAACCACTGGCTTCTCCATGCTGCCTAGCCTTTACCTGGAGCTGGGAGAAGTGCAGTTCTTGGACCTCCTTGTTCATCATTTTCTCTTCCCAGCTCCTACAGAAGAGCTTGTATTTTGTAACCATTTCCTCTTTATAGGGGTGCTGTACCAAATTCCTTGGTTGATAGTGGTTGAATATAGAGCTTTAATTTCAGCAGTTATGTTAGTCTATCTCTCGAAAGAATATCTAAAACACATCCAACTAAACCCCCGAGAAGCGGAAAAGGTACATTGGAAGTGGACTTGGTTGTTATAACTACAACCTTAACTTGTAGGTGATTGGAATGGGATGAAATGGGTACACCTGAGTCTAGCAAACACATTCTAGTTGATGCTTTAAAAAAATAGTATCAGGATGCTGCTAATTAGATGCTTTTTATGTAATATGAAAAAAAATGACAAGAGGAGCCAGATGATGGTGGTATAGGCCTTTAATCACAGCACCTGGGAGGCAGAGGCAGGAGGGTCTCTGAGTTTGAGGCCAGCCTGGTCTACAAAGAGGTTTTCAGGATGACTATATAGAGAACCCTGTCCTGGGTTTATCCTAATACATACATACATACATACATACATACGTGTGTGCGAGTGTGAGTGTGTGTGTGTGCTTCATATATGTAATATGGAAAAAATATGTAATCTTAAATTTGAGACTCATTGTATGTCACAACAGGGTGGGTGTGTCGCTCAGCGGTGGCACCATTGAGTCTTAGCATGCACAAAGCTCTGGGTTTCACATCCAGCTCTGTTGGGAGGGGAGAAGCTCAAGATATCACAACATTTTCTGAAACCCTTTTCAGACTTCTGCTTTTTAGTTTTTTCCTAAAAGATTTTATACTAAAAACTGTCATATCCTTTGGCAAATACAGTTTGTTTAGAAGGTTTTAAAAATCTTTTCACTAGAAAATGAATATAAATAAATATCAATAGTCAATAGTCATTAGTTTTAATTAAAATCATGAAGTAAATCTCTAGGGAAGGACATTTTGACATGTGACCAACAAAATAGGAAAAGAGTCTATTTTGTGAGACACCCTCTTTCTATAGACCTTGCTGGCCTTAAACTATTAACAATTTTTCCAGTGCTGGGATTAAAGACATGAATTACCACACCTAGCTAAAAAGATTATTGTGCCAAATATGTCAAAATAAAATATCAAAATATGAGGCAGAGAAAGGCCTACTATTTTCAATGAGTAAACAAAAGGTACACATAAATAATTGAGTACCATGAATGTTGGAATAAACCAGATTTCTCCATAACAACTGTGGAGAGTAACTAAGAATATGAATTTGTAACTATAAGTATTATTTGCTCCTAATACTTTCTTCTTCAAATTGAGTTTGGTTCCTTCTTTCTCTTTTTTTCCTCTGTTCTTTGAGCTAGGGTCTCACTGTGTAGACCTTGAGCTATAAATACTGCCTGAACATCTGTCTTCCAGGATCACTGATGTGAACAGTCACACTTGACTTTCTAGCGCTTCTTAGAAAGCTAGAAAAAAAATGTTATACTAAGAAAACAAAATAATCAAAATAAAAGATTTGTTAATATATCAGGATTTATTTTTCTATCAAAGGTAGCTAGCTAGTCAGCCAAGGGCTAATATTGCATAATCATCCCTCCCCCAATGCATGAAAACATTTATGAAAATCTTTTCATCTCCCCCATCTGATGAAACTTCTGTTTAAGCAAAGGCCCTGCAGTATTTCTGGGATTTGGCCTGACTGTCCTCTTCTCCTTTTCCTTCATTTCCTGTGCACTGATCTTTTAAAACTCACCAACCTCAGAAGCTGAGGTTGGACCTCAGTCTGTGGGGAAAGATAGACATAGCTTCAGAATAAAGCCAGGTTCAACATCTGCTGTGCTTGCTAGCCTGGGTTTGGTCATGGAGCACCGTTTCTTTTGGCAAAAAGAGTCTGCACTGCCAAGTTACTTTTACTTTGTTTATGCGTTTCTTTGTGTGGCACCAAGAAAATATTTGCATCCAACACATGGAAAGGAGTGAAGAGAATTTTAGACCAGGAAGCTCTTAGGGAGGGATTTTTTCCCCCATAAAATTCATAGAAAAGAAAGAAAATGACAAACAAGGAGTAATAACTAAAGCATGGTCTAGACAGTAAAGATATTGATAGAGTTCTCTTCCCAGTATCTACATGGTAGAGAGAGAACTGGATCCCAAAGCTGTCCTGTAGCCTGTAGTAGTACATGCTTTGTAGTTCTCTCTCTCTCTCTCTCTCTCTTTCTCTCTCTCTCTCTCTCTCTCTCTCTCTCTCTCTCTCTCTCTCTCTCTCTCACGTCCATACACACAGTCCCACCCATATACACATTCACACACACACACATATTCACATTCATCTATACACACACACATTCACATCCATTCATACACACACACACACTCACATCCATGCACACAAATGTACACTCACGAATGTGCAACACATGCTTTGTGTTGTTTGAGTCAGCATGTGACACACATCTGTAATCTCAGTACTTGAGAGTTCAAGGCAGATCAAAAGTGCAAGGTTAATCGCCAGTATACAGCAAAAAATTTAAAAATTTAGAAAGTCAGAATGAAATGTCTTTTAATTGTCTTTGCTCTCCTCTACTTGAGAGTCTATGCTAAAAGTGTGTAGCATTTAATCCTGGGGGAGGCTAGTGTCATCAGATTATCTGGTTTATAATGGTTTCATTTTCACAACTGAATGAAGCAAAATGAAACATTCCCTCTTAGCATACATAGAAGGATAAATGAAGCAGAAACATTTACTGTTTATTGGCATAAGCAAAGTTGCTGTATCTGTCAGAATTATTACCCTATCCAAAAGAAAAAAAAAAAAAAACCCATAAGTCCCTAAGGGCTGCTACTGTCTTTATTATACAGGATCCTAGATAACAGGCGCAAAATGGTTGTTTTAGTATTTCTATTTTAATGTGATGTTATAAAGCAACATCTTTATGAAAAAAAAATCTAAGGAGTTGGGTGAAAGAAAGGAATTGAAATAGGCTCTAAAGGTTGGACACATCCAAAAAATGCTGGGATTTGTAGGGCAACAGGAATGGCTGTTTATAGAGTCTTTAGTGGTAATCAGAGCTGTCAGGAGCCAAGAAAAGGCTGACTCTGCTGAGGTCACCTTCCACATACCTCCGTGCTACTCTTGTAAGGAGGTGGAATGCCAAAGCTAAGGGAAAAAAAGGCTGGAGAATAGCGGTGCTCTGGAGTAGAACAGAATGCCTAGCACAGGAGTGATAATCCCACTCAGACTTGGCTGCCCATCCCTTCCACAGCCCACAGAGAGGACAGTTTGTCTCACTTAGCTGGACTGCTCTTGGAACTACATTAGAAGGTGGCCCTTGCCTTCTGCCTCGCAGTTACACTCAGCTAATGGGAGTCCTGTGGGAGAGTGGAGGATGGGAGGGAGAGGCAAGAGCTTTTATTCTTTGCTCTTAGATATTTAATTCTGCTGTTTCTTTCTTCATAGGCCTGTGTTCCTTTAAGGACCACAGCTGAGCTTGACAAGGTTGAGTCAAATGAGACCGGAGGCTGTAAAATTCAAACAGACCTCACTTAGTGTTGGGAAAGGGCAGATCTGATCCTGGAAACCAGAGTCTGAGAGCTCCTTGGTCTTGGCTAGTAAATACTCCTCCCCCCCCCCCCCCCCGGGGTACAGAGCTTCCTAATTCCTTACAGTCCTCCTCCGTGCCTGATCTGGTTCAAGTTTCCTTAAGTTAAAGTAGCGAAGTAAAGGCCCCCTGAAGGAGTAAAACTCTTTCTGATCCAAAGAATAGAATGTCCTGTCTGGGTGGAAATGTAACATTCCAGGTAGACAGGGTCAGCAGCCTGGCTGAGGAACCACCTTTAGAAGGAGGGACTACTCCTAGAGAGTTTCTCCTTAGGCCATGTTAAATAGGTAGACAGAGTAATTATAATTATACCTTTAGAGATACTGTACTTTTCCTTTCCAGAATTCCTACGCCCTAGGGAGAAGTCCCCAGAGGCCAGTCAGTGGTCATTAGGTTCTCCTGGGTCTGTCCACCCTTCTGAGTCTGACTGAGAAAGGTAGATTTTCTTCCTTTCTCTTTTTTGCATCTTTCAGATAAAATTAATAAAATTTAAAAAGCATGACTGAACTGGTTTCTTCAGCTCTCCCCATCCACATTTATTTCACCTAAGTGTCTGAGGTAAAGGTCGACCCCACGAGGATCTGAGGTGGAGGTAAGAACAGCCATATTCAGGGATGCAGCAGGGTCAATCCCTTCCTTTCCACACATTGTCTAGAAAAGCAAGGCAGAATCGAGAACAAATTTCCTCCGTGGGAAGACCTGGTTATATTAAAGTAATCTGTTTCTGTAAGTCTCATAGCTAGCACTTTAACCACGCCCATATCTTACTGTTAAGATATCTGGGAAAGTGTCTGGCAAAAAGAAACATGAAAGTCTATGACTGGCTTAAGTTAAAGGCAAACTATAGTCTGTGGGACAAAGACATCATCCTCTGAGGGAATGAGCTAAGAAAGGCTTTTACATCTAAAAAAAATCAAGGAACAACAGAGGAAAGTGAACTTGCTTTGAAGACAGTATAGGGTGGTAATTGTTTTGCTACATTAAATAGCAAAGTGTGCTATGTACTTATTGGACAATGACTTACAAATGTACAAAAGATTACCTGGTATGTTAGCTCTTCCAGATTTTACAGTGTTCCCAATCTGCAGAAGGGAAAATGTTAGAAAAATAACATTCATGCTGGATCCTCTCATTGCATCAGGATGTCGTCACAAAAATTTTAAAAATGAAGAACTGAAACCAAAAGCCATTCCTGAGTGCTTCCTTTGTTATCCATGAAACTAAAGCTGTTTGCTGACAGAGAGTTCCAGACTGTTAGCCCCTCTGTGAGAACTTACCTGAACAGTTTGCAACACCAGGAGTAACAGGCATGGTCAATTAAAAACCAAAACCTAGACCAAAACAAAGCAACAACAGTACAAGAAAATGAGGGCTGGAGAAAGGCCACAGTGGTTAAGAGCACACACCACTCTTGAAGAGGACCTGAATTTAGTTCCCAGTACACAAGTCAGGTAGCTCAGGAATGCCTGTAAGTCCAGCTTTAAGGGCTCTTACCTCTTCCTCTGGTCTCTGCGTGCAATCGTGTTCACACGCACCGATATGCAAAATAAAATTAAAAGATTAAAAACAAAATTAACAAACAAACAAACAAAAAAACCCATGCAGAGCAAAGTAAGTGATCTTCATTGGTTTTCCTGAGTTCTTAATGAATTGATGAATACCAGTGTTAATAAGGAAACCAGTGCTGGGGCTGATGCAATGGGTTGTGGGTGAAGGTGCTTGCTGCCCAGCCTGATGACCTGAGTTCAGTTCCTGGGATCCACAGGGTATCAGGAGAGAATCAACTACCGCAAGTGGTCCTCTGTCTTCCATACCTGTGCCATGGCACATGCGTGTCCCTCTCTCTACAAATAAATGTAATTTTAAAGCACACACACACACACACACACACAAATGAGGAGTCAATTTTGAGTTTAAAATGTTCAAGATTTTGACTCTGTAAATTGTCTGTGCAGAATAATTATGGGTCAGGGTACATTTAAAATATTCTCATTTTAAATGATCCTTAAAAATTTCAGTGCAGTTATACAGTTACATTTGATCATATCTAAAAACCACTACTTCTTTCAAACTCCCTTTAGTGCCCCAACTCCAACTTCACGCCCTCCTTTTTTGTTGCTCTTATTAATAATCCCCATGAGTCCAATTAATGCTGCCCATATGCACGTGGGCATAGTGCCGTCCGCTGGGATATGGGCAACCTACTGGTAGCTAAGTCCCTAAGGGAAAGTGACAGTCTCTCCTTTGTCAATAGTGCCTCTGGTGAATGTGTTTTTGAAAAAGTGCTATATTGATACAACCTGAGGCACTGTTTGCCAAGATGCACTTTAACTGATAATACGAAAATCTCATGGAGCAGAGAAGGCATAGAAGGCAAGAGTATACAATGTGTGAAATGTTAGTGCTTGCAGATAGTTTTTAGAAAGTGTTTAGATTGCTTATACAGTCTTTGATGTTGTTTTTATCTGTTTTGTTTTGTTATGAGACAGGGTCTCATTCCGTACTCCTTGCTGGCTTGAAACTCATTCTGTAGGCTTTTCTAGAACTCATAGAGATCTACCTCGTTCTGTTTTCCTTGTGCTAGAATAATGGTACATGTCACTCTGGTTGAAGAGGAATGGTTTTGGAAATTAACCTTTGCTTCAGATTTGATTATGTCTCTCAATGTGAAATCACAAGGCAAATATGGCTTCTAAGAACATCCAGTCTATGATAAAGTCATTTTAACAGCTAATGTTTTTTCCGTCACATGCAATGTCAAGCTGTTTAATACACTCTCTGTGCCATCAGGGTTTTAAAAAGAAGCAGGATTTCCATTTCCACAAAAACTTGCAGATGATATGTTTTTATGCTTGAACTATAGTTCCAACAGGATTTCTTTGAATTTCAATGTAAATGGGAAAGAAATTTCCATATTTAAAATGCATTTATGAAAGTAGATACATATAAATGCAAGGACAAAGTAGCTTCACAGATTGGAGGAATATCACCAAAATAGACACATTACCCAAGATAATCTACAAATTTAATATAATCCCTTGAAAAAACCCCAAGGATCTTACTTACAGAAACAGCAATAAGAATTTTTAAATGTGTATTGAATCATCAATGGTCCCACATGCAAAGCAAGACCAACACTGTACTTTATGACATTAATGAGTTATAAAGCTAAGATGATCAGAGTTGTATCAGACGAGGGGTCAGGCCCAATAGTAAAGAACTGCTGGGCATGTTTCAAACCATGGATTCCATCTCCAGCGGGGGGAAAGCAAGAAAAGAATATGCATTTGTGTAAAATAAACCAATGGAACTGAACAGGTAGTTCAGAAATAAATTCACACTCTGTGGTTAACTGATCTTCAATAAGAATGACAGGAACACAGAATGGGTTAAACGCAGTCTTTTTGATAAATCGATTTTTTTTTTTAGTTTGAAATGTACATACAGAAGAATGAAATTAGATCCTATTGGAAAAAAATCAATTGAAGTGGATTGACAACTTTCATTTAAGATATGAATCTGTTGAAAATAGGAGAAAATATAGGAAAAAAATGAAATTGATGGTGGTGATAATTCTTTTTAGATATGACACCGAATCAGTTAACAATAGATAAATGGGATTAGATCAAACCAAAAACCTGTACAAGAAAACCACCAAGTAAAGAGACAATCTATAGAATGGAAAGATTATTTGCAATACAATACATCCAAAAGAGATTCACATTACGATCATATGTGGAACTAAAGCAAATTAATAGCAAAACAAACAAGCAAACCTTAATAAAAAATGAACCCAGCAGCCATGCTTGCTGGAGGAGACCAGTAATTCCAGCTTATTGTTAGTCTGAGACAGGGAGAGCACAAGTTTAAGGCCAACCTGGACTACAGAATGAGTTCAGTGATAGTATGGGTAACTATGTTCCTGCCTCAAAATACGACATCAAAGAAGGGCTGGTGCTATAGCTCAGCCAAGAAGCTTGTCTAGGGTGTCTGAGGCAAAATCCCCAGCTATCTCAGTTAATAAAGCCTTTATAGAAGAACACCCAAACATTGCAACTAGTACTGTCTTAGGAGCTGCAATTCCACTTCAGCATAGTCTCCCCGTACAGGACTATCCTCTGAGCCAAACTGCCATCATCTTCAGGAGTACTACTGAACCAGCTTGCAAAAGACCATCATACTTATGCCTGTTGACTGTTTATTGTCCCTCATATGAGGAGGAGGGAAGGGTCATGAGACTCTCACATGAGTATCCAGCTACCCTTCCCAAGCACTTGGATGAGTGACAAGAACCATGTATGTACTCAAGGTATTTATGTAGTCCTGTGTGTTTTTGTTTTGTAGTGGTGTGGTGCAAATATAGGATCTCATACTTGCTAGGCAAGTGCTCTACCACTGAGCTATACCTCTAGCACTAGCCACCCCACCCCCATTGATTTCTCAAAACTTTTTTTTTTTTTGAGACACGGGGTCTTACAATGAAGCCCTGACTGACTTGGGACTCACTCTCTAGACCAGCCTCCCATATGATGGGATCAAAGGCATGTACCACCTAACATGTATAAATATTAGAAGCACTATATCAAGAAGGATTTAAAAAAAAAGACTTGAGGAATCTCTTCCCATTTCATTTCTTTGGTAATATCTAGTGAAGTAGAAAATCTAGACCCTAAGAAAGTACTATTATCAATAGGACTACCTGATACTAGGCTTTCACATTCAAAATGGCAGTAGCCTGTATTGTATTGGATGCTTCTTGGGTCTACTGGGCTTAATAAAACTCATAAGGAGATATCCATACCTGGCTTTGAGATTTTTGTTTAATACCTAGGGCTTTAGGAATGGAGAGATGGTTCACTGCTGGCAATTGGAGTACTAAGCGTGATTGGCTACAGTTAATAGATACACATGACTGATTCATATATACTGCTCTATCTCACACCGTTCAAGATACCAGGCATATGTATAAGGGTATGACAGATCAGCTGAGTACAGACAGATAGACAGACCAGGAAGGAGCTAGCAAAGCCAGCTTGAATAGTAAGAATCTCTTGGGCAGCCCACAGGATCCTGAGAATGAAAACTTGGTTATCACTTTGTAAGTTCTGTCACACAGCACAAGTTAGCTGTTATAGGTGATAAGGTGATACCTTCTTTTTTTCTCTCCATTGTGCCAGAGGAATTGACCTGTATGAATTTCATCAGATCAGGAAAGAGGGACAAGGGAGATTTAATTCCTTCATCCCCTTCTTGTTGGATCTGATGCAAAAAGATCTATAGATCTAGAGTCTATACATCTAGACTATACAAGATCTATACATCTAGAGTCTGATGTGTTTCTTGATCAAATGTCTTTCTTCCTCATAGTCTTGCATATGCATATTTTTCCTACTGTACTACCTGTGTGTAGGGGTGATTTGGGATTGCCCATATTACTGAGTCTCCCTTGTGATCTTTAAAGATCCTGCCTAGAGCCCTGTCATTGTCTCTTATTAAGCAATTCCAATTTTCCTAATTTGATTATGCCATCTGTTTCTCGCTGGGACCCTGACTGAGAAGGAGGCCTTATCCAGAAGGTACCATCTTGGCAAAGACCTGAATGATCCAACAGAATGAATCATGAAGAGAGCTGGGGGAATTGCCAAGCTCCTGAAGTACTGAGGAAGCAGGATGACTAGGGACCAGAGAGCTGAAGGGTACAGAAGGAAAGGTCAAGGTGGTGATGTGTGTGATTGAGATAGAGGTACAAGGGCCAGGGCAAGTAAACCATACATGGTCTAATTGGCCTGTGTACGGACTTTGACTTTTATTTTGAATGGAACCGGGACAATTGGAACCACATACATCTAATTAAATCTAATGAGTTTGCTTTCTGCTATGTGCAGACAGTGGCTCCCGGTGACTCAGTAGTGACTTTCTCCTCCCAGTGGTGAGCCTGCTGATGAATGTGTGGGCGTGCTCAGTCAGCCCAGCATGCTTGGGTGCAAGTTCAAGGCTTTGTGTCTCCCTTGATGCTGCGGGTGACATGACCTCTCTTTATAGTCGGGATTCAGACTACAGTGTCTTTTTTTGTTAGCATATTCTTTTCAGTTCTACTAATGATTTGGGAGTGGACACATTTTTCTTACTCCCTCTCTTCTTCTTTTTTTTTTTTTGTTGTTGTTAGAGTCAATAGGCCCTTCTATGCTGGCTTCAAAAACTACTTATCTAAAGGGTCTTGTACAATAGAGAACTAACTGCCTAACTACTTCAGGGGGAAGAATACAAGGCATTTAACAGAGAAACACTGTCTGCTTGCCCACCTCTTAGAGATGGTGGATATTGTCTTTACTATTTAAAAAGTAAGGACAGGCTGGGGAGACGGTTCATCAGGTAAAGGCCCTTGACACTATGCCTGATGTTGAATCTTGGGGACCACATGGTGGGAGAAGAGAATCAGCTCCCACAGGTTGTTCTCCAATCCCCTCATTCATATGATAAATAAATGTATAAAAATCTTAGAAAGCAAGGCATTCATTTGCATGTGCCTTATATACATACAATACCATATAGGTTTGAAACATATTTTGGTGATTTAATGGCTATTTCTAGTAAAGGTGGCATGAACTCTAGATCATTTCCTGAGTAAATGTAAACTCCCCTGTCTGCATCAACCAACCCTTCCAACTTTATCTCCAACCTGGGAGGGCAATACCAGAGTATTGGAAATTTGAGTGGAGTCTGAGCACCTTAGGGAGATTCTGTGAGTTTGTGCTGGTAGGTGAGGAAGAGGGTGTGGTGCTGGGGGAGGAGCACAGTCTGAATAATAGTTATTGAAACTGAATATATTTATGAATCCCAATACAGTTTTTAGCTGCAGTGGTTTGAATATGCTTGGCTCAGGGAGTGGCCACTATTAGGAGGTGTGGCCTTGTTGGAGTAGGTGTGGCCTGTTGCAGGAAATATTAAAAAATGAACTGGCTCTTTTCAGCGCTTGTAATCGGGACTTTTGGCCCCTGCTGGCTCTGTCTCTACCTGCCAACTCTTCCGTGGGCTGGAGCTCCTGAGTTCCCACGCAATGACTGTCCACCCCATGGTCAGCTGCCACAACACCCATTTACCCAGTAGAAACAAAACTCTAGAAGTTTATAATTAAACAAACAGATTGATATATCAAGTTCTCTATTCACAAGATGCCTATACAATAATTTCAGAACCAATTGATAATGATAAAAGCTGTCCACCTAGATCAGACAAATTATCCCAATTATTCTAACCTTATGGTATCATAACTGCCTGTGGTTAATTAAAGCTACACGGAATCTGTATCTTCCTGTCTGTCTGTCTCCATCTTGGCCTCCCCCTCTCTTCACTCTGCCACCCTTTTCCCGGTCCAATCACAACCTTCCTGCTGCACTAATATTTTAATGTAATTGAACAGGGAAAATCCTCCAACAATGGCCTTGTTGGAGGAATTGTATCATTGTGGGGGTGGGCTTTGAGACCCTCCTCCTAGCCACTCGGGAGACAATCTTCTACTGTTTGCCTTTGGAACAAGGTGTAGAACTCTCATCTCCTCCAGCGCCATGCCTGTCTGGATGCCATGCTTCTTTCTATAATGTTAATAGACTGAATCTCTGAACCTGTGAACTAGCCCCAGTTAAATGTTTTCCTTTATAAGAGTTGTCTTGGGAGCTGAAGGGGTTTGCAGCCCCATAGGAGGAACTACAATATGAACCACTCAGTACCCCCAGAGCTCCCAGGGACTAAACCACCAACCAAAGAGTACACATGGAGGGACCCATGGCTCCAGCTGCATATGTAGCAGAGGATGGCCTTTTCAGACATCAATGAGAAGAGAGGACACTGGTCCTGTGAAGGATTGATGCCCCAGTGTAGGGGAATGCCAGGTCAGAAAAGTGGGAGAGGGAGTGGTAAGCAGGGGGAGAGGGGATGTGATGGGGGTTTTTTGGAGGTGTAACAAGGAAAGGGGAGAACATTTGAAATGTAAATGTCTAATAAATAAAAAGAGTTGCCTTGGCTATGGTGTCTCTTCACAGCAATGGAAACCCTAACTAAGACAATAACCCATTACATGACTTATATATATTTCAGACCCATGTTAGTGAAAGTTTTGTCCATGTCTGGCAGTTTATAGAACTTTCTATGGTTTTAAAGTGTTTACCTCTGGTCTTGTCATTGTGCTGGCTGTTAAGTTGATCTCCAGGGTAAATTGGCTTCACACGTTTCTGGATTACACCTTTGATTTTGCAATTCCTGTTTTGTTTTGTTTTTGAGAAAGGGTTTCTAAGTGTAGCCTTGGTTGTCCTAGAACTCCCTCTGTAGACCAGGGTGGCCTTAAACTCACAGAGATCCACCTGCTTCTGGGATTAAAGGCATACACCACCACTACTGAGCTCATCTTGTAATTCTTATGTTGAAAGCTAATTTTTAATGCAATAGCATTAAGATCTGGGGCTATAGTTCAGTGGTAGAGCAATTGCCTAACACATGCAAAGCCTTAGGCTATCCCCAGCATGCTGGGGAGGGGGGCAGGATGCACTTGGAGGTGATTAGGTCCTAATGGCCAAATCTCAAGGATGGGATTAGTATCATTATCAGGAAAGTTTACCAGGCATAAAGCGTACTTGTGATCCCGTCAAGATCACAAGGCTGAGGCAAGAGAATGATGAGTGAAAGTCAACCTGAGTTACATCGTGCTTTAGATGCGAGCTTGGGCAGCATAGTGAGGCCCCTTGTCAAGAAAAGGCGAGGAACAGGATATGGGGGTAGGAAGAAAGGTTTGAAGAGGAGAGGGTCCTAAGATAGTATAGAGCACATACTTAGAAGACATGAAATCTTCAGTTTGACCTTTCAGTATTGTCAGGGAGAAAATAAAAAGAAACAAAAGCAGTTTTAGGAGTTTTTCCCCCTACTGTCATGGGAGGACACAGAGAAGGTATTGTCTGTAGAGCAAGGCCCCCACCAGATGACAAGTCTGCTCATTCCTGGCTTGGGACTTTCTAGCCTATAGAATGAGGGATATATTTCTATTATCTGTAATATATTCATCCAGTAAGGTATTTTCTCATAGGAGTCAAAAATGGGCTAAGATCTTTAAGTGTCAGTATTTCCCCACAAGAGCTTAAACTATCAGTTCCGGAGAGTCAGACAATTTATTTATTGAGAACAGGGTGTCTGGGTTCAAATTTTGACTTTGGTATCAGCTAGGTACATAGCCTTGGTCAAATTCTTTCATATTTTGTGCTTAGTTTCCTTATTTGAAAAAATGTAATAACTCTACTATTCAGCTTGGTCTGTGAATTAAATAAATTGATATACTTAAAACAGTGCTATAAACATAACAACATATTCAGTTAGGACCAAATGAGCCTCAAGAAACACAGGAATAAGCCAGTGGTGTGGCCCAAGCCTTTAGTCCCAGCACTCAGGAGGCAGAGGCAGGCAGATCTCTGTGATTTTGAGGTCAGTCTTATCTATAAAGAGAATTCCAGGGCAGTCAGAGCTACAAAATGAGAGCCTGTCTCAAAAAGACAAATACAGGAATAGATAAAGGAAACAAATTTAAAATGTTCCTAAAATTTGTACTTGTGTGTTTGGAAAACTTATGGGAATATCATCAAACTAATAAAACCAGAAAGGTAATTATAAATCTCACAGAACTTCCATCTCCCCAAGGATATAAGAGATTGAATACAGGAGTAGGTTCAAAATTAATTTAGATAAATTCTTACAGAATGAATGCATTATAAGTTATTGGAAGATCTAGAGGTGGTGTGTGGAATATAATTACTGTTCTGAGGTGAAGTATAGGAAACCAAGAATTTCCTGTTAGCATATTATAATGACCTTGCAAATTTAACTTACAAAACTGCTTGCTAAATTCCTACCATAAAATTAGAATCTCTAGAGATGTACCCAGGTTTCTTTTAAAGCTCCCTAATGCTTCTAAAAGTGCATGGGGGTTTCAGAAACAGTCAGGTAGTAGACTTCTATTCCTTTTAACGTCTTTATTTTTTAAACGCGGTTGTTTTCGTTTCTGCCGTGTTGTGCCAGGTGTCACAGACTTCCCCTGTGAGACCATTCCTCCCCATTTCGCTAAAGAAAATGCTTGACTATAATAAATTATATAACAGTAATACTCGCGGTAAAGTTCTTTGAACCAGCTCTCTTTAGATTAAATTCCCCCTTAGCAGAAATTCCTGGGCCTTGACGACTATACAAGTAGAAGCTCGGGCGCAGCAGGAAGAAATGAAGTCAGTGAGCAGTAGCTACAGGAAGCACACTGGCTCTGAACCCTTGCAATTATGAGTACTCCGCCTCCTCCCCGCCCCCCCCCCCCCCCCCAGCCATGACGATTTACAAAATCTCCAAATATCAAGAAGCTGTCCTGCATCTCCCAAAGCTGCCAACAGGACCCCCTGGCTCTGTGCAGTGGCATTTCCAGACAGGATCCCTTCCTTTCACACCCACAGTGTCAGCCAGAGGCTGAAGTTCAGCCTGCACCACTGAGACTAGACCGGGATCGAGCTTCACTCCACCGCCTTGCCGCAGTGAGACGCCAAGGCTTTGTCACTCATGCGCGCGAGGGGGGCGGGCGTCCCCGCAGAGGAGGCGGGACTGGTTCTTGAAGTAGGTTTCGTATTGGCTGTCTCCGACAGGCCCCGCCCTCGGGTGGTGGAGGCGGCGCGCGGGACACGTCAGGCCCGGGAGCCGGCTGCGCTTGTGGCAGAAGTGAGGTAAGCCACGCGGCGAGTTTGGCTGTCCACTGGCGGCGGCCGGATGGGCAGTTGCCCCGTCGGGTCCGGCTGTAGCTGCGGCCACGGGGGCGAGGGAGATCGAAGCCGGAGCACTTGGACTGGGGTGCAGGCCGGCGGCGGAGCTGTGGCGGCAGGGCCGGGGCGTTGCGTGAGGCGGGCAGGGCTTTTGACCCGCTGCCCCTTCTGCTGGTCCGTCGAAGCGTCCCGCTACCGGAGGATCTGGCCTTGAGCGGTTCCCTGGTCTACGGCTCCAGGGCCGGCTGGCTGTGGAGGGGCTTGGCAGCCGGAGGGGCTGGCACGATCCGTCTAGCTTACCTGCCTCAGGTTGCAGTTGTCCCCACTCCTTAACCCGGTCGCTGGTCCCGGGCAGCGCAAGAGATTCTGGTGTCCTCTTGTCTGGCTTGGGGTAACTGAGTTCCCCGGAACTCAGACGCAGTTTTTGTCCACTTTAATGCAAAGGCTCTTAGGTGAGCAGAGCCTGTTTTCTGACTCAGGTCTCTGGCTCTGAAGAGTTTCTATGTGGGGCTTCTGAATGTTCAGCAGCTAGGTTGATGTTTGCAGGCACCTGCCGTTGTGTAGCACTTAATCTGAATTTGTTTCAGCCATGGTGCCTTGACCCCTTGTTTGTAGTTTTGGATTCAGTGAAATCATCCTCTCCATTATACAACCATTGACGCATTCATTGCAAACTTTTAAAATGAGTTCCTTGGTGGATGTTACCTGCCTTTGCTTACATTTAATATGCCAGTGCTAGTGTCTGAGTTGACAAGATTTGAGATGGATTTTTTTTTTTTTTTTTTTTTTTTTTTGCTGTTGTGGTTCATTTTCAGGATCTAGATTTAGATGCAAAAGATGGAGCTCTCTTGGACCTTATTCAAAGGTTCACCATTCTCCCCCCCCCCCCGCCCCAACAAACCCTAAAACACATTGGCCCTGAGGGGTAATCCTAGTAACTGTGCCACTGAAGACCACAGACAGATGGGCTTCCTATGGAAAAGTAAAGGGATGTGATTACAAGTATTCTGTAATTTTGGAATGTTCAAGGAGAGATGGGCATACAGCAGATTTACTGAACTGTGTTAGCAGCTTGGAACCAACTAAATGAAAAACACATGATGTCATTTATGATTGTGTAGTTTGTGCTTCAGTGACAAGTGTTTCTGTTCACAAACACTTGACTAGCAAGCAAGTGCATGGTTACAATTTTGACTGACGTCCAGTTTCTGCAAAGAAAGCACCATGACTCATCTAAATTTTGAAGTGTAATAATCATGAAGTTTTTAGTTATGTATAAAGATACTTCATAGAGACAACTGGACAAGAATGCAATTTTTAAAGCTCTTAACTTGCTTTGGTGATAAGTGATAGCCAAAACAACCGCATTATTTACTTAACAAATTAATCTTATTAACAGTTACCATTTTTTTTGTTGTCCATATCTTGCTTAGTTTTTTTGTTTCTTTTTTAATGAAAAATAATTAAAAATTATATCATGTTACTATTTGGTGGGTTTTAATTGCTTGATGTCGCTGAGGCCTAATAATCCAAAAGTAAATAAATTATTACTTCAAGGTAAAAAATACCTGTATAAATTTGATAGATTTTTCATATGGTCATGATTAATGGTATTTATACATAGTACAGATCACTCTTTTCTAGTATAAAATGATTTCAAAGGTAATTATTCTGATATTCTGAGCCTTGTGATACTTGACATTGTCCATAAACTGTTAGTTGAATTAATATTAATATTAATTAGGGGTGTAAATTTATTATAGTCACTATTAGGAGTAAGTATAATATCTTGAGTTCACTCATATGATAAAATACAGCTTAGCTTTAGAAGTATACTTTAAATCTGTGACTTATAAATAGCAATAAATTGGTCCGAGCTTATATATACCATTTCCGTCATGGGAAATAAGAATTGCTAAGCAAATAGGACAAGTGTTGTTTGTCAGTTTCCTCTTTAAATTATTTCAAACTTTTTCAAAATGTAAATCCCATTCATTTCACACACTAGATTATATTTTAAAGTGTGTAAAAAAAGATTTTTAATCTTTTCAAGTCACATTGAAAGTAATACACTGGCGTTTGTGATTTTTATCATTTTGCTAATTTATATTTTGATTCTTTTAGCCAGAGTCAGAGTATGCATGTATTTGTTTTATTGTTTGTTTTTCTATATAGATGAGAATGACCTTGAACTTCTGTTTTTCTTGCCTCAGCCTACACAGTGCTGAAATTAGGGCAAGTGCCACCCCATTTGGTTTATATCTTGCTGGGATTGAAATCAATACCTGTTCACTTAAAATGCATTATTATTATTACTCCTATTAATAATAATAATAATTAATAATAATATTGTTATCATGTGTATTTACATGAGCCCAGATGCCTGTGAAAGCCAGAGCCATCAAATTCCTTCGATCTTGGAGTTATAGGCAGTTGTGAGCTATCTGATGTGAGTGCTGGGAGCCAAACTTGAATATGCTAGAAATGTGCTCTTAACTGCTGAGTTGTAGAAGAGCATTATGTGCTCTTAACTGCTGAGTTGTCTCTCTCAACATCTGAGTATTCTGATCATACAGAGCCCTTAACTTATGAAGAGTTTATAGCCCAAAAATCTTACTGTAAGTCAATAATATTGTACATCAAAAATGCTTTTAAGAAGAATGATCATCATGTGTAATTGTGTGGCAAAGACAGGTGACTTTCTATGAGTTTGAGGCCATCCTGGTCTACAAAGTGAGCTCCAGGCCAGTCTGGTTCAGTGGGCAAAGTGCTTGCTATGATAACTGGATTTTATAGCACCTATGTAAATGGTAAATAAATGGTGCCTTTAATTGCAGCATTCAAGAACTTAGACAGAAGACCCCTGGGGCAAACTACATATCTGTACTAACTGGAATTGACCAGCTGTGGGTTCACTGAGAAACTTTTTCTCATTAAACAAAATGGAGGGCTATTGAGGAAACCATACAAAAACAAAGTGTTAACTTTGGGTGCCCATACAATGTACGTATACCCATAACCACATATTTACCTACAAATATGTCAGTGTGTGTATGTGTGTGTGTACGCGCGCGCGTGTGTGTGTGTGTGTGTGTGTGTGTATGTGTGTGTGTGTGTAAAATACACATGCCAAAAAAAAGTAAGAGTAAAAAATTTCACTTAATGTTGGAGAGGTGCTGTGTTGGTAGATGTGTGTTGCCATTTGGAGGATGTCCTTTTGATCTGCAGAACTGGTGTTTAAAAGGAATTTGGGAGTGGTGGCCTGTGGTCATAATACTAATTAAGAGAAGGTGAAGATAAGTAAGTCACTGAGTCTTGGTGGCCTGCCAGCCTGCCTAGCCTAATTGGCCAATTCCAGGTCACTGAAAAACCCTGTCTCATACAAAGCATATAGAATATCTGCGGGACAATAGCCAAGGTTCTCTTTGGCCTCTGCCTACACATGTACACAAGCACACATCTATGCATTCCCACACACATGCATATGATCCATTTAGTATACCTAGTTTATTGACCATAATGGTTTAGCAACAGTATACTCTACACTATGGGCTGCTTATCCTTGTGATCTAATGGCTGACTGGAAGCTGCTGCTTGCTGCTGCTTCCCAAAGAGCCCAGCCTTTCATCTTAGATTCTGAATGTTGCTTGGGAAGAAAAGATTAGCATCGTATTTTGAGGTACGCTTTCTACTGAATGTGTATTGCTCTCACACTGTTGTGAAGCTGAAAAGAAATGTCTGTCAGACCATTTTAGACAAGGACTGTCTTAAGATTGTCATAGCTTTGACTTTAAAGTCTGTACAGCTCTAGGTGATGTGATGTGTACATGTAGTACTTAGGGGTATCAGAGAGTTGAGAGGAGCGCTTGAGCCTGGGATTTTGGTGCAAGCCCACAAGCATGAGACCCTCCATTTATATAAATAAATGTTAAGAAAGCTGCACAGTTCCTTACTGTTTATGATGAGAAAGCATTTATTTAGAACAAAGAAAGGTGAGGATCCAAACTGCATATTCTGCTATTTTTTTATTTATTTACTTTTTTGAGATATAGTCTCACTATGTGAACCAGGCTAACCTTAAACTCACAGAAATCCACCTACCTGTCTTCTGAATGCCAGAATTAATATATTTATGTATCTTTCAAATGACATCTTTTTGCTTACCTAGAGACCAATGAACCATTCCATCCAAGCATGTAAACTGAATATTTTCTTTTTAGTGTTCCACAGTGTATCTTCCAGTTCCTGTTCAGTCAGATGAACAGTTACTTGCTAATTTGGCTGATAAACATGTAGAATAAATGTTATAATTGTGAGTGTTATAACTATAGTTTTATATCTTGGTATATCTTATTTTCTCTCTTGAATCCTAGCACTTGGGAGGTAGGGGCAGGTAGATATTTGTGAGTTCAAGACCAGTGTAGATAGTGAGTTCCAGGAAGATCACTTCTTAATAATCAGACCCTGCCTCCAAAAAAGAAAAAGAGAAACTTTTCTTTTTGGCCCATTTGCTTTTTTTTTTTTTTTTTTTTTCGTGTATCTAAACAAAGTTTTATTGATTTTTTTTTTTTTTTTAATTTAATTTTATTTTATTTTTTTAATTTACATTCCAAATCACTTCCCCTTTCCCGTTTCCTCCCTCCCCGAAAGTCCCATAAGCCCCCTTCCCTCCCTCTTTTCTCCGTTCAACCCCCTCTCATTACTCTGTCCTGGCGTTCCCCTACATCCAGTCTTTCCAGGACCAGGGGTCTCTCCTTCCATCTTTTTAGAAATCTATTGATATGCTGATTGTGTCTAGGGTATTCTGAGATTCTGGGTCAATATCCCCTTATCAGTGACTTCATACCATGTGTGATCTTTTGTGATTGGGTTACCTCACTAAGGATGATATTTTCAAGTTCTGACCATTTGCCTAGGAATTTCGTGAATTCATTGTTTTTAATTGCAGAGTAGTATTCCATTGTGTAAATATACCACATCTTCTGAATCCATTCCTCCGTTGAGGGACATCTGGGTTCTTTCCAGCTTCTGGCTATTATAAATAAGGCTGCTATGAATATAGTGGAGCATGTGTCCTTATTGCATGCAGGTAAAGTCTCTGGGTATATGCCCAGGAGTGGTATAGCCGGATCCTCCGGAAGTGTCATGCCCAGTTTTCTGAGGAGCCGCCAGACTGCTTTCCAGAGTGGTTGTACCAGCCTGCAATTCCACCAGCAGTGGAGGAGTGTTCCTCTTTCTCCACATCCTCGCCAACAACTGCTGTCTCCTGTGTTTTTGATCTTAGCCATCCTGACTGGTGTGAGATGGAATCTCAGGGTTGTTTTGATTTGCATTTCCCTAATGACTAAGGATGATGAACATCTCTTTAGGTGCTTCTCAGCCATTAGATATTCTTCAGGTGAGAACTCTTTGTGGAGCTCTGTACCCCATTTTTTAATAGGGTTACTTGCCTCTCTGGAGTTTAACTTCTTGAGTTCTTTGTATATCTTGGATATTAGCCCTCTGTCGGATGTAAGGTTGGTAAAGATCATTTCCCAGTTAGTTGGTTGCCGCTTTGTCTTTTTGACGGTGTCTTTTGCCTTGCAAAAACTTTGTAATTTAATGAGGTCCCATTTGTCTATTCTTGATCTTAGAGTATAAGCTATTGGAGTTCTGTTCAGGAAATTCTCCCCTGTGCCCATATGTTCAAGGTTCTTCCCTAGTTTCCCTTCTATTAGTTTCAGTGTGTCTGGTTTTATGTGGAGATCTTTGATCCACTTAGAATTGAGCTTAGTGCAAGGAGATAAGGATGGGTCAATTTGCATTCTTCTGCATGTTGACCTCCAGCTGAGCCAGCACCATTTGTTGAAAAGGCTATCTTTTTTCCACTGGATGGTTTTAGCTCCTTTGTCAAAGATCAAGTGACCATAGGAGTGTGGATTCATTTCTGGGTCTTCAATTCTGTTCCATTGATCTACATGTCTGTTACTGTACCAATACCATGCAGTTTTTAACACTATTGCTCTGTAGTACAGCTTGAGGTCCGGGATACTGATTCCCCCAGAGGTTCTTTTACTCTTGAGAATAGTTTTAGCTATTCTGGGTTTTCTGTTATTCCAGATGAATTTTTGAATTGCTCTTTCTAACTCTATGAAGAATTGAGTTGGGATTTTGATGGGGATTGCATTGAATCTGTGTATTACTTTTGGTAAGATGCTCATTTTTACTATATTAATCCTGCCAATCCATGAGCATGGCAGATTTTTCCATCTTCCGAGGTCTTCTTCAATTTCTTTCTTCAGAGACTTGAAGTTCTTGTCATACAGATCTTTCACTTGTTTGGTTAGCGTCACGCCAAGATACTTAATATGGTTTGTGGCTATCGTAAAGGGTATTATTTCTCTTACTTCTTTCTCAGCCTGCTTATCCTTTGAGTATAGGAAGGCTTCTGACTTGCTTGAGTTGATTTTATATCCGGCCACTTTGCTGAAGTCGTTTATCAGCTGTAGGAGTTCTCTGGTGGAGTTCTTTGGGTCGCTTATGTATACTATCATATCGTCTGCAAATAGTGATAGTTTGACTTCTTCCTTTCCAATTTGTATCCCTTTGACCTCTTTTTCTTGTCTAATTGCTCTAGCTAGAACTTCAAGTACTATATTGAAAAGATATGGAGAGAGAGGGCAGCCTTGTCTAGTCCCTGATTTTAGTGGGATTGCTTCAAGTTTCTCTCCGTTTAGATTGATGCTGGCTACTGGTTTGCTGTAAATTGCTTTTACTATGTTTAGATATGGGCCTTGAATTCCTGATCTTTCCAAGACCTTTAGCATGAAAGGATGCTGAATTTTGTCAAATGCTTTCTCAGCATCTAATGAGATGACCATGTGGTTTTTTTCTTTGAGATTGTTTATGTAGTGGATTACATTGATGGATTTCCTTATATTGAACCATCCCTGCATCCCTGGGATGAAGCCTACTTGATCGTGGTGAATGATCGTTTTGATGTGTTCTTGGATTCGGTTGGCAAGAATTTTATTGAGTATTTTTGCATCGATATTCATAAGAGAGATTGGCCTGAGATTCTCTTTCTTTGTCGGATCTTTGTGTGCTTTTGGTATTAGTGTAATTGTGGCTTCATAGAACGAGTTGGGTAGTGTTCCTTCTGTTTCTATTTTGTGGAACAGTTTGAAGAGTATTGGTGTTAGGTCTTCTTTGAAGGTCTGATAGAATTCTGCACTAAAACCATCTGGACCTGTGCTTTTTTTGGTTGGAAGACTTCCAATGACAACTTCTATTTCTTCAGGGGTTATAGGACGGTTTAGATGGTCTATTTGATCCTGATTTAATTTTGGTACTTGGTATCTGTCAAGGAAATTGTCCATTTCCTCAAGATTTTCTAGTTGTGTTGAATACAGGTTTTTGTAGTAGGATCTGATGATTTTTTGAATTTCCTCAGTTTCTGTTGTTATCTCTCCCTTTTCGTTTCTGATTTTATTAATTTGGATACTATCTCTGTGCCCTCTGGTTAGTCTGGCTAAGGGCTTATCTATCTTGTTGATTTTCTCAAAGAACCAACTCCTCGTTTTGTTGATTCTTTGTATGGTTTTATTTGTTTCTACTTGATTGATTTCAGCCCTGAGTTTGATGATTTCCTGCCTTCTACTCCTCTTTGGTGTATTTGCTTCTTTTTGTTCCAGGGCTTTCAGGTGTGCCATTAAGCTGTTAGTGTATGCTGTCTCCCGTTTCTTTTTGGCGGCACTCAGGGCTATGAATTTTCCTCTTAGCACTGCTTTCATTGTGTCCCATAAGTTAGGGTATGTTGTGCCTTCATTTTCATTAACTTTCAAAAAGTCTTTGATTTCTTTCTTTATTTCCACCTTGACCAAGTTATCATTGAGTAGAGCATTGTTCAGCCTCCATGTGTACGTGGGTTTTCTTTTGTTTTTGTTGCCATTGAAGACCACCCTTATTCCATAGTGATCTGATAGGAGGCATGGGATTATTTCTATCTTCTTGTATCTGTTGAGGTCTGATTTGTGACCAATTATATGGTCAATTTTGGAGAAGGTACCATGAGGAGCTGAGAAGAAGGTGTATTCTTTAGCTCTAGGATGAAATGTTCTATATATATCAGTTAGTTCCATTTGGTCCAAGGCTTCAATTAGATTCACTGTGTCCCTGTTTAGTTTCTGCTTTCCTGAACGATCCATTTCAGAGAGCGGGGTGTTGAAGTCACCCACTATTATTGTGTGCGGTGCGATGTGTGCTTTGAGTTTTAGTAAAGTTTCTTTTACGAATGAGGGTGCCCTTGCATTTGGAGCATAGATATTCAGGATTGAGAGTTCTTGATGGTGGATTTTTCCCTTGATCAGTATGTAGTGTCCTTCTGTGTCTTTTTTGATGACTTTGGGTTGAAAATCAATTTTATCCGATATTAGGATGGCTACTCCACCTCGTTTCTTGGGGCCATTTGCTTGTAAAATTGTTTTCCAGCCTTTTACTCTGAGGTAGTGTTTGTCTTTGACACTGAGGTGCGTTTCCTGCATGCAGCAAAAAGCTGGGTCCTGTTTACGTATCCAGTCTGCTAGTCTATGTCTTTTAATTGGGGAATTGAGACCATTGATATTAAGAGAGATTAAGGCATAGTGATTATTGCCATCTGCCATTCTTGACGCTATCTTTATGTTTGAGTGGTTATCTACTTTTGGGTTTGATTCAAGAAGGTTATTATCTCATTTTTTCCAGGGTGTTGTTTCTCTCCCTGTATTGGAGGTTTCCACCTATTATCCGTTGCAGGGCTGGATTTGTGGAAAGATATTGTGAAAATTTGGTTTTATCATGGAATATCTTGGTCTCTCCATCTATGGTGATTGAGAGTTTTGCTGGGTATAGTAGTCTAGGCTGGCATTTGTGCTGTCTTAGTGTCTGCATGAGATCTGCCCAGGATCTTCTGGCTTTCATAGTCTCTGGTGAGAAGTCTGATGTGATTCGGATAGGTCTTCCTTTGTATGTTACTTGGCCCTTTTCTCTTACTGCATTTAGTATTCTTTCTTTGTTTAGAACATTCGGTGTTTTGATTATTATGTGACGGGAGGTATTTCTGTTCTGGTCCAGTCTGTTTGGAGTTCTGTAGGCTTCTTGTATGTTCATCGGCATCTCTCTCTTTAAGTTAGGGAAGTTTTCCTCCATAATTTTGTTGAAGATGTTTACTGGCCCTTTAAGTTGCAAATCTTCACTCTCATCTATACCTATAATCCTTAGGTTTGGTCTTCTCATTGTGTCCTGGATTTCCTGGATGTTTTGGGTTACGCGTTTTTTGCATTTTGCATTTTCTTTGACTGTTGAGTCGATGCTTTCTATGGAATCTTCAGCACCTGAGATTCTTTCTTCCATCTCTTGTATTCTATTGTTGATGTTTGCATCTATGACTCCTGATTTCTTCCCAAGGTTTTCTATCTCCAAAGTTGTCTCCCTTTGTGATTTCTTAGTTGTTTCTACTTCCTTTTTTAGTTCCTGGATGGATTTGCTGAGATCCTTCACTTGTTTGTTTGTATTTTCCTGTATTTCTTTAAGGTATTTTTGCATTACCTCTTTCAGGATTTCTTCCTGATGACCCACGTTCTCCTGCATTTCTCTGAGCGATTTTTGTGTTTCCTCCTCATGGGATTCCATCTGTTGATCCATCGTCTCCTGCATTTCTTTAAGCAGTTCTCGTGTTTCCTTTGTAAGGGCATCTAACCGTTGATTCATTTCTTTAAGCAATTTTTGTGTTGCCTCCTTATGGGCATCCGTCTGTTGACCCATATTCTTCTGCATTTCTTTATGCAAATTTTGTGATTCCTTTGTGAGTGCATCTACCCGTTGATTCATCTCGTTAAGCGATTTTTGTGTTGTCTCCTTGTGCGCCTCCATCTTTTGATCCATGTTCTCCCGCATTTCTCTAAGCGATTTTTGTGTTTCCTTTGTAAGGGCTTCTAACCGTTGATTCATGGTCTCCTGTAACTCTTTATGAGATTTATTTGTGTCCTTCTTGTGATCCTCTAATAGCATCATGAGAAGTGATTTTAAATCCAGATCTTGTCTTTCGGGTGTGGTGGGGTATCCAGGACTTGCTGCTGTTGGAGAGTTGGGTTCGGATGGTCCCACATTACTTTGATTACTGTTAGTAACATTCCTACGTTTGCCTTTTGCCATCTGGATACCTCTGGTGTTAGTTGGTCCTGCTGCCACTGGCTGTTGGTTGGACCTCCTGTGAGCCTGCAAAGCTATTTCTGCCCCCCCCTGGATTACCAGGATTCCCCTGGCACCGATTTCTGGGGCCTGCCTGCTCCTGAGTGACTTTGGAGCCCTAATGTGCTTTGCCCCAAGTGATCTTATATTGGGGAGGCCTTGCACATCTAAAGGCTCAGCCTAGTGGATTCCTGGAGCAGAGGTCGCCAAAGGGAGGCTGGCAGGCTCCTGCCCTGTGCAGGGGTGTGTGATCTCTCCTGGGGGGGGGGGGAGGGGGCGTCCCTCTGCCAGGCAGAAGTCCCACAGCAGATCTGGCGCGCTGGTCACTGCAGATCAGCCCAGCACCTGGGAGCAGGTTACACACAAGCTGCCTGAACCCGAAGCGATATTATGCCTGTCTGTCTCTGAGCCTGGTGGTCCCAACTACCTGGTCACTGGAGCAAAGATGGCGGAGGGCACTCTCCGTGGCGCTGCTCACCCTGTGGTCACGATGGCCCGCAGATCTGGCACCCAGACGACCACAGCGCCAACCCGCCCTCGGGCACAGAAGGAAGCCCCAACAGGCCGTGTCCCAAGTGATGTTATATTGGGGGGAGAGCCTGGGTACCGGTCTCTCCAGCGCAGTCCGCGGGAACAGAGGTCGCGGAAGGGAAGCTGGCGGGCTCCCTCCCTGCGCGGGGTCCCTCCACCAGGCAGAAGGTCCCACCGCGGAACTGGCGCGCTGGTTACTGCAGATCAGCCCAGCACCTGGGAGCAGGTTACACCCAAGCTGCCTGAAACCGAAGCGATATTATGCCTGTCTGTCTCTGAGCCTGGCGGTCCCAACTACCTGGTCACTGGAGCAAAGATGGTGGAGGGCAGTCTCCGTGGCGCCGCTCACCCTGTGGTCACGATGGCCCGCCGATCTGGCGCCCAGACGACTACAGCGCCAACCCGCCCTCGGGCACAGACGGAAGCCCCAACAGGCCGTGTCCCAAGTGATGTTATATCGGGGGGAGAGCCTGGGTACCGGTCTCTCCAGCGCAGTCCGCGGGAACAGAGGTCGCGGAAGGGAAGCTGGCAGGCTCCCTCCCTGCGCGGGGTCCCTCCACCAGGCAGAAGGTCCCACCGCGGAACTGGCGCGCTGGTTACTGCAGATCAGCCCAGCACCTGGGAGCAGGTTACACCCAAGCTGCCTGAAACCGAAGCGATATTATGCCTGTCTGTCTCTGAGCCTGGCGGTCCCAACTACCTGGTCACTGGAGCAAAGATGGTGGAGGGCAGTCTCCGTGGCGCCGCTCACCCTGTGGTCATGATGGCCCGCCGATCTCGGCCCATTTGCTTTTAAGATTTATTTTAAATTTTGCTGTTAAGTAGTCATTGAGCATGTTGGCTATATAAGTAAAGCTTCAGTTTCTAGCATGTGCTGTGAGTGGAAATAGAAGAAAGGCTTTATATATTTTGAGTTTTGAAGTGTTTAACCAAGTGGGACTTTTGTCTTCTACGGGCGTGCTTGCATGCTTGTGTGTATACAGATGCGTACGCCATGGAGCACACATGAGTAACCTGATGTGGGTGCTGGGAACCAAGCTCAGGTCCTCTGGAAGAGCAGACCTCTTAGCCACAGAGATGTCTCTTTAGCCTGGATTAGAGACTTTTAAAATGGATTTTAAAAAACTTTATTTTTTTATTTTATGTGTATGGGTATTTCATCTGCTTGTATGACTTTGCATAACGCATGTGCAGTGCCCAAGGAAGCTAGAAGAACTTGATTCCCTGGAACTGGAGTTACAGACAATTGTAAGCTACCATGTGGGAGCTGGAAATTAAACCCAGGTCCTCTGGCAGAGCAGCCAGTGCTCTTGGCCACTGAACTATCTCTCCATCTCTGGATTAAAGGCTTTTAAACTTAAGTATTTTCAGTTTACAATGGATTATTGAGATATAACCTCATTATAAATATATTATAATTTAAGCTTTTAGGGTATTGATGGATATAGGGCTTAGCTGATATGGAACAACGAGAATGGTATGTTGTGTACCTCGCCTACCTGGATATTGTTACAACTGATAACTAATTAGGGAGGAGAGGTGGAGAAGAGCTAGGCATGTGATCCTGGTTTCTGAAGTTTTTGTCTGCCTGGTGGGAGTGGTCAGAGAACATAAGGGATACTTGGATGTTATCCTCTCAGAGAAACAGACATAAGATGGTAAGTGATGTGGAAGCACTTTTCCTGGATCTTGAAGTTCAGAAGGTTCATTCTTCTTTGATTTGGGCCACTAAATCAAAGCAAGATGGAATGCTTGCTTAGTTTTCATCAGGTTGTGGAAATAGGGGAACTTATTATGAAGAATCAAAGATGCAAGAACATTTACTGATTGGTATTGGAGTCAAACTGTTGTGAAGGAGGGAAGAGTGTTTAGTGGGAAGAAGACATCTTTGAAGTGTTTGACGGGCTGGCTCAGCCTGTGAGGTGCTTGCTGCACAAGCCCGAAGACATCAGTTTGGATCTCCAGCACCCACATAAAAGCTGGTGTGATCTTGGGCCAAGTAGATGAGTACTGGAGTGAGATCCTGCTTAAAAAATAAGGCGAAAATGATCAAGGATGATGCCCAGCATGGACCTCTGACCTTCACACATGTGTACATGCATGCACACACACACCTGCATACACATTTGCATACAGTCACATGAGTAGGTATATATTTCCCACACTTGCACATGTGTACACACACACACACACACACACACACACACACACACACACACACACACACACGATTTAGCTTTTAAGGTGGCAGAGCTTCCCTGAATTCTGTTACTGGCTTTGAAGTTCCAATGATTTTCGGTTTTGAGGAAACTTCCTCTGGACAAACTTTAGCCCATCAAATCCTCATTGCTTCTGTTATAGTAGGAAAGCTTGTATAGCACAGTTTCCAATGTGGATGCTGGAAACAAAACTGGAGTTGGCTTTCTGGATTTTGGGGTTTGAACTCAGGTTGTCAGGCTTGGTAGCAAATGTTTTAATGCTGAGGCACTCATTGGCCCTATTTATTAATTATTTAGAGTCAGGATATTGATATATAACTCAGATTTATGGCACTATTTCGTCTCAGCCTCTCGAATGCTCTTATTTTTGTTATGTATTATTGTATTGATGCAAGATATTTCCTATCCATTTACATTGAGGCAGTGAGAGGCCAGTGATTAGAGGGGAGAGAGGAGGAGGAGGAGCTAAGAGAAGGAGGGCTGGAGAGAGAGGGATCCTGGGAGCTACACGAGGGAGTGGAGGAGGAGACATGCATTTCCAGATGACGTCAGATGTGTTTCTGGTGTGCTGAGAGGTTAGAAATATTGGGATAAAACTTTATCATTGTAATTTGGCATTATTTAATTGGGAGTTTCATATACATAAATATATTTGGTTAACTACTCAAGTTTAAGAGTCATGCTTTGCCGGATACTAGGAAGGAGTGGGTGCTGGGCAGGAGAGAGAGACCTGCCAGGACTTGGAGCAGAGGCCTAGGCGGGGCAGTACTCTATTTTAATTGTTTCCCACCACATTGTATATGAGGTGT
The DNA here is from genome assembly GCA_036184795.1 of Tokudaia tokunoshimensis. Taxonomy (NCBI): domain Eukaryota; kingdom Metazoa; phylum Chordata; class Mammalia; order Rodentia; family Muridae; genus Tokudaia; species Tokudaia tokunoshimensis. The sequence continues at coordinate 73,173,650 of BTHU01000005.1, forward strand.
GTGTGTGTGTGTGTGTGTGTGTGTGTGTGTGTGTGTTAGTGTGTTAATTTTCTATTGCTGTGATAAAATATTGTGTCCAACTTAAAGAAAGAATATTTTAATTTTGGCTTATGGTTCCAGAGGGATAAAAGGCCATCACCAGTATAGTGAGTAAGTGTGGCAACAGGCAGGCATGATCACTGGCGCAGCAGCTAAGCGTTCACATCTTAAACTGTCATACATCTGGTTTTGAAGTTAATAGTAGAATATCACAGGGCAGGAGAAATGGCTCAATGGCTAAGAGAATTTGCCTTACTGGTCTTGCAGAGGACTCCAGTTTTGTTTCCAGCATCCACATTGGATGGCTCACAATTGCATAGAACTCCAGTTCCAGTGGACCTGATGCCCTCTCCTGGTCTCCACAGGCACCTATCCTCCTGTGGCTGGCGGGCGTGTGCGCAGGCACGCACACATGAACACACACACACACACACACACACACACAGATTATCCCAATAGAGATGGAGAATTAGTTTGCTTTTGAAATGGCTCAAGGAACAGTCACTCTGTAAAGGTATATAGCTAGGATGAATGACATCTAAGACCATGGCCCATTCTCTTCCCCTCTCTTCCTTTCCCCCTTCCCTTCTATTCCCTCAATTTTCTATCTCCAATTTTACGCACGCATTCTACCACTGAACAATACTCTCTGCCAAACGTAGCTTTCGCCTTTCTTGTGTTTTGGTACAAATTTTTTATACATACTCTAGACTGGTCTAGAATTCATAGCCATCTTCCTGCTTTAGCCTCCCAAGTGCTGGGATTATAGGTGATGCCTCATTAACTTACTAGTTAATGTCTTTTGTCCTTTTTGCCTATAATACTGTCAGCACAAGAGCCAGAATAATTTTTTTTAAAGTGTGAGTTGGATTTCTTCTTTCTTTTGCCTGAAATCCTCTTTTTTTGTTTTGTTTTGTTTTTTTCTGACCCTGACCCAAAAGACAGTCTTGTCTTTGTAGCTACCAAAAAGGCTATGCTATGATCTGACCCAATTTTAGCTACTTTACTGTAATTCTGCCTCAGTCAATTGTTTTCAAATGAGCTTGTTCCTCATTCATATGAGCATATTCTTACCATGTTTTTTGTCCGCCTTTTCTCTTTGCCAGGCGTTTTCTTCTGAGACTGTAACTTGTTCCATTACCTTCTTTAAGCCTTGGAAGAAATGTCAGCTCTGTCAGTGAGGCTTTTCTTGACCAGCCTCTATAAAACTGGAAACTTTTCCTAGTGTCATCTCTTCTGTCCTTGGTTACACTAAGCATAGCATTCATTTTACAGGTTCTTGTGACTTACTGTTTTCCGGATTCTCGTCTTCTCTCTTGTGACTGTAATCTAACAGGGTAGGCGCTTCTGTCTCACAGTGCCTCCTACTGTGCCTGGCACAAGGCGAACATCTAGGAAGTTTTGTATCAGATATAGATGTTGGTATTGAACCTTTTGGAAGGCCTAGGTTTTTTTTTTCATGTTTTATGGAAAAGCCCTTGAACTAACTGTGAACTGTCAAGTGAGGACATTTTTGGCTTCCTGCAGCAAATACCTTTGTAGTTCACTTTTTATTTTGAATTTTTATTATTAATTTTTTAAGATCTGCTAGGCAGGATTCTACAGCAAGGCTCTTTATCTTTTCTAGGAAAGTTACTATGGTCTTTCAGTGCATTGGATACTTGCTCTTGGCAGAGAGCAGAAACTTCTCTTCATGTTCTATATCAATCACGTTTATGGCAAAGCTGAAGCCTCGGACTGTGGCACAGTAGGAGAACACTTTGATTCTGCAGCAGTACTGAAAGCAAACCAAGTCAAAACACAAAAGCAAAGCTGATGGGCTCACTTGATAGAGCCCTTGCCTGACATGTGTGAAGCCTAGGTTAGATCCTCAGAGTGACATACAGATATGGAGTGTCCCAGAGCTTAGGAGGTAAAGGCACACGGATCAGAAATTCGAGTTCATCCTAGGCTATTTGAGAGATCCATGCTAACCTAAGCTACTCAAGACTCTATCTCAGGCATCCAACCCATCAGCCAGCAAATACAACAACAACAACAACAACAAACAATGCAAAAGCAAAACCCAAGGGGTTGATATGAAAGGGCTATAGTATAATGCAGAAAAATTTCAAATCTTCTTTAAACTCATGAATCTTGTCTACCAAAAGGTACGAATTGAAAATATCAGATGAGAGATGCTTTGCTATTCAAAATAGAAGTATTTAAAATTTTAATGTATGGCATAATCATTTTATAAATCAGTTTGGACCATGAGATTATGATAATAAGCATAACATTTAAAATAAATGATTCTGAGTAAAGTTTATAATTTCTTCAGTGCCTCATTTTGCTTTTGCTAGATGCCATTAACAAAATCTTCATTGATAGAGATGGGTGATACATGATTATAATTTTTTTAAACAATCAATATTGAAATCATCATTTTTAGTTGCTTATTTTACACATTTTAGTCTTTTAAACTTCACTTTTATTTATTTGCTTTTGTGTGTATGTGTGCATGTGTGTGTCTGTGGTAGGGTGCACATGCATATCACAATATGAATGTAGACATCAGAGGACAACTTTTGGGAGCTGTTCTTTCCTTACACCATGTGGGTTCTTCCTTGCATTAAACTCATTAAACTCAGGTTGTCAGGCTTGGTGGTTAGCACCTCTGTCTGCTAATCCATCATGCTGCCTCTTTCCTTTCCTTTCCTTTCCTTTCCTTTCCTTTCCTTTCCTTTCCTTTCCTTTCCTTTCCTCTCCTCTCCTCTCCTCTCCTCTCCTCTCCTCTCCTCTCCTCTCCTCTCCTCTCCTCTCCTCTCCTCTCCTCTCCTCTCCTCTCCTCTCCTCTCCTCTCCTTTCCTTTTTTCTTTCTTTTTCTCCCTCTTCCCCTTTTCTTTGAGGTAGGGTTTCACTGTATAGGTCCAGCTGTTTGGAACTTGCTATCAGGGTGGCCTTGAACTCACAGAGGTCTACCCTACCACTGCCTTCCAGATGCTGGGATTAAAGGTGTGCCACCATACTAGGTCCATTTCCTTCCTTCTTTCCTTCCTTCCTTCCTTCCTTCCTTCCTTCCTTCCTTCCTTCTTTCCTTTCCTTTCCTTCCTTCTGTGCTACTTTTCTTTTTCTTTTTTAAAATTGTAAATAGATTCTTCTCTCATACAATTCACCTTACTCTTAGCTCCCTCCATCTCCCCTCTTTCCTGCATCCACACTCCCTCAGAAAAGATCAGGCCTCTAAGAGAAAACAATCAAATGACAAAAACAAAACACAATAAGACAAGGCAAAGGTCTCTCACGTAGAAGCTGGACTAGGCAACCCAACAGGAGTAAAGAGTCTGAGAATCAGGCACAAGAGTCAGAGACACAGCACCTCCCACTGTTAGGAGTCCCAGAAACTCAAGCTAACAACTACAATATATATGGTGAGAACTTTGTGCAGACCCCTGTAGGCCTTGAACTTGCTGCTTCAATCTCTGTGAGCCCATGTACTTCCTCCTTAGTTGATTCAGTAGGCCATGTTCTCTTGGTGTCCTCCATCCTCTTTGACTTGTAAAATCTTTCTGTTCTTCCATGGGCTTCCCCCAGCTCTGAGGCAAGGGATCTAATGGACTCCAAGATAGACTCTCTCTCCGTAATGTCTGGCTATGGATTTCTGTATTTATCCCATCTGCTGCTGGAGGAAGCCTCTCTGATGATGACTGGATAAGGTATTGACTTACACTTATAGCAAACTATCCTTAGGAATCAATTCTTTTTCTTCTTCTTTTTCTTCTTTCTTCCTCCTCTTCCTCCTCCCCTTCTCCTCTTTTTTTTTTTTCCTCCAGATGTGTTTGGCTCTACCTTAGGCTCCTGGAATATCCAGACTCTGTTTCTTGGTCATCCAGGCAGTGTCAGGCATGGGTCACCCTCTCGTGGAATAGACCTCAAGTTATATCAGACATTGGTTGGCCATTCCCCCAAGTTCTATACCACCATTTCTCTAGAACATCTTGTGGGCAGGACAGATTGTAAGTCAAAGGATTTGTGTTGGGGTTGGTGTTCAGGTTTTTCTTCTGTAGCCTCTAAAGCACCTTGCAGCACCAAAGAGACTAGAACCTAGTGATGAAAGCTTCATGCAGGCACCAACTTGACCTCTCTTTATTCAATGAGCTATGTGGATGCTATCCTAGGCAATGGAGCCCCTGCTGTCAGTGTTATCCTAGTATCAACCTTGGTTGTTTAGGGATCTCCACAGGACCCCCTCAGCCAACAACTTCACTGAATGCAACCAAGTCCCACCACTGGAAGTTATGGCCAGTTCAGACTCCATGTCTTCTATTACTAGGAGTCTTCACTAGGATCACCCTTACAGGTGCCAGGAAGTTTCCACTGAACTAGGTTTCTACATCACCTCCCAAATCTTTGCCAAATCCAGCTGTCTCTCCCAGTATTCTCCCTCTATCCCTACCCCTGCCTGGTCCTTCCCTCTCTGTCTCTACTAGCCCTCCCAGTCCACCTGCAAAATCTATCCTGTTTCTCCTTTCCAGGGAGATCTGTGCATCCCTCTGGAGTCCTCCTCTTTATCTAAGTTCTCTGGGTCTGTGGATTTTAGCTTGATTATCATTTACTTAACAGCTAATATACATATATAAATGAATACATACCATATTTGTCTTTCTGGGTCTGGGTTATCTCACTCAGAATGCAATTTTTTTCTACATGAATCCATTTGCCTGCAGATCTCCTGATATTTCGTTACTTTTTAAACAGCTGAGTAGTACTCTATTGTGTGAATGTACCACATTTTTTTTTAATTGATTCTTTGGCTGATGGACATCTACGTTGTATCCAGTTATTGGCTATTATGGGTTAAACTGCAAATGCCCTTGTGGTAGGATGGAGTGTCCTTTGGGTATATGTCCAAGAATGGTATAGCCTGGTCTTGATCTATATTGATTCCTACCTTTGTAAAGAACTACCATGTTGATTTCCATAGTGGCTGTGCAAGTTTGCAATCCCACCAGGGCTGTGTACCAACATGCCAGGCCCATTTTCTTTGTTCTTTAAAGCATCTTACTGTGGAAAATTTCAAATGCAATGTGAATAAGGAGTAAGTAAGTAAACTTAATTTCACCAAATTATTTTGTCAATTTTGTGCTAGCTTTAGGATTTACCTACCATGACATTTGCCCATTTCCTTCTTTTTCTAGGTGCGTGTTCATGTGCGTGTGTGTGTGTGTGTGTGTGTGTGTGTGTGTGTGTGTGTGTGTGTGTACGTGCGCATGCAGTTTGGTGTGTAGCTAATGCTGGTCTTAAACTTGGAATCCTTTACCTCTGCTAGGTAAAATGAACCACCATTTTTAGTTTTTATAAATTGCTAGGGCTCAAACCCTGGGCTTCATGCATTGTAGGCAACTACTCTGCCAAATGAGCTATTGGCCTAGCTCCTCAGTGTTACTGTAGTACCCTCATAGCAGAGGTCTCATTTCTGTCTTGGTTTTTTTTTTTTTTAAATGGCCTATATACCATAGAAGTAATGATAATCTTTAAAAAAATCTGCTAAACATGTTGTTGCTGTCAAACCTCTCCAGTCATGTGATACGGTTGCAGACATGTACATGCCTCACAGCAGAATCCTTGTAAGCTCTAATGTGACCTTGGTCCTTCTTTCTTCAGTTTCACTTCCCATCTGCCTCATCTTGCTCTGACAACACTGGTGTCTTAGATCTTGCTGAATTTGCCAAGCATCTTTTTGCCTTTCTGCCTCCAGGCCATTGCCCTCTGTTTCTTCTCTTAGAAATGCTCATTACTTTTTTCAAGTGTCTGTCCAACTGTTGTTAGAAGGACCTTCCTTTTCTTTAAAAAGATTTTTATTTGTGTGTGTGTGTGTGTGTGTGTGTGTGTGTGTGTGTACGCATGCACAAATTTATGCATGGATGTGTGGGTGCCCACTGAGGCTGCAGGAGTTAGACCCTCTTACAGCTGGAGTTACACATGGTTGTGAGCTGCCTGATATGGGTGCTGGGAACTGAACTTGGGTTCTGTAGAGAGTGGTATGCACTCTAACCACTGAGCCACCTCTCCAGCCCACAAAAGACCTTCATTCTCTGACAGATGCTAAAATATGTGAAGACTTTCCTAATTCCTACCTACCAGTGGGGGACCGGGGAACCTTGGCTTTATAGATAGTATGTTGTATGTGTATTGGAATATTAATACAGATGCCATCTTTGTGCTGAAGTTTGCCAACTTTGTACCCTCTACTGATTAAAATGAATAAAGAATGTTGAACACACTGAAGAAACACTTTTTTTTCAGAGGCAGATGATTAATCTCCTGACAAACAGTTTAGAACCAAATGTAATTCCATTAGATTACTTGTTTGGAATTCTACAGGACTGTTATAGCTTCTAATAACTCAAAGGTGTGACTTTCCCATTAAATAGTACTTAATAAGTGTTATAATTGGATCAAATGAGACTTTTTTTTAGCCTTGGTGCTATGATGAAACTGCCTGTTAGGTAGATGATAAAAGACCATGACTTCCAGTGAGTAAATAAGATCACTGAATTTTATTGAGAGTAAAATAATTTATCTTAAGCTTTTATTTGAATAAAATTAATAACCCCATTTTAATTAAAGAAAATAATGTATGCGTATTGTAAGAAAAAATTAACATAGCAAATATAATGACAAATGTAGAAGAATGTAATCCTCCATCATCCTCTTATTCAGAAATGACCTGTTTATGTACTTTATAAATTTATTTTGTCTTTTCTCTCTTTTTAGTCTGTTGTAAGCATTTCTTTCACATGTATGTATATGATTTGTGTGTGTGTCAGAGGACAACCTTGGGTGTCTGTCCTCTTCTACCTTGTTTTGAGAGAGGGTCTCTCTCCCTGTTGGCTGCTGTGGACCCCAGGCTAGTTGGTATTTCTTTCTAAAAGATTTATTTATTAAGTATGTGTATATGTGTGTGTCTGTTTTGGGATATGTACACGTGAGTGCGGTGCCAGGGAGTCCAGAAGACAGAGTCAGACCCCTTGTCAAGGCTCTCTTGACATGGTCGCTTGCTTCTCCTTCCTCCTCCTGCACTCTTTTTCTTCCTCCTGGTCTTCTCTTCAACAAGCCCAGGAGCCTAAACTCCACCTATGTCTCTTTTGCTCAGCTATCAGCTGTTTTGACTATTGGCATCTTTACCAATCAGAAATAACTGGGGTACAGGGTCACAGGGGCTACTTGCAGATCCCAGGTCTTTGGGGCCACACTTAGCATTACAATAGACAGTAAAATACAAAATCTCAACAGTTCTTGGACTTTTAATATTCTTGTTTCACTTGAAATGGAAGGTGAGTGGAACTCAAGAGTTTGCTGCTCCATGAATACAGCAGATTAACGCAGAGCCCCACACTCAGCTCTTAGGAGCAGCTAGGAGAGTGCTTACTGTCATGGGCTAGTTTAGGTTCTTAGGAGCTGCTAGGAGAGTGCTTACTGTCATGGGCTAGTTTAGGCTTTTAGGAGCAGCTAGGAGAGTGCTTACTGTCATGGGCTAGTTTAGGATTTTAGGAGCAGCTAGGAGAGTGCTTACTGTCATGGGCTAGTTTAGGTTTTTAGGAGCAGCTAGGAGAGTGCTTACTGTCATGGGCTAGTTTAGGTTTTTAGGAGCAGCTAGGAGAGTGCTTACTGTCATGGACTAGTTTAGGTTCTTAGGAGCAGCTAGGAGAGTGCTTACTGTCATGGGCTAGTTTAGGCTTTTAGGAGCAGCTAGGAGAGTGCTTACTGTCATGGGCTAGTTTAGGTTTTGGCCTATTCTGGACTTTCATCAAGTGCTCATCTATTTAGTCTTTTACTTCACCTTTTTATTTTTTTTTAAATTTCTTATTTATTCTTCTTTCATACAGTCCATCCCAACTACAGCCTCCCTTCCGCCACTGTTCCTGGTCCCTACCAAGTCCTCTCTCTCTCCTCCATCCACTGCTCCTTCATTTCCCTTCAGAAAAGATCAGGCCTCCCAGGGATATCAGCTGAACACAGTATAACAAGATGCAATCAGACAAGGATCAAACCTTTATATGAAGGTTGGACAAGCAACCCAGCAGGAGTAAAGTAGGGTCCTCAAAACAGACGAAAGAGTCAAAGACACTCCCACTGTTAGGAGTCCCACACAAACCCCAATGTAAACAACCACAGTGTATATGCAGAGGATCTAGAGCAGACCCATGTAGGCTCTGTGATTGCAGCTTCAATTCCCTGTGAGCCCCTATGAGTCCTGCTTAGACGGTTCTGTGGGCTTTGTTCTCCTGGTGTCCTCTACCCCACTCGCTCCTATACACTCCTCTCCCTACTTCCTTGGGGTTCCCTGAGCTCCCCCTAATGTTTGGCTGTGGATCTCTGCATTTGCTCCCATCAGTTGCTGAAGAAGCTTCTCCAATGGTGGATTTTTCCCTCCAGTCGTGCTTGGTTTTACCCTAAGTCTCTGGGCTATCCAGTTTCCAGTTCCTGGCCATCTAGGTAGTGTCTGTCGCACATGTGCCTCAAGTTAGACCAGTCATTGGTTGGCCACTTTCACAAGCTCTGAGCTACTATTGCCCCAGTACATTCTTACAGGCAGAACAGGCTGTAGGTCGAAGGTTTTGTAGCTGGATTGGTGTCCCCGTCTCTCCATCGGAAGCCTTGCCTGGTTACAGAAGATGGCTGGTTTAGGCTCTTTATCCTTTATTACTAGGATTCCTCCCTAGGATCACCCTCCTCCATTACTAGGAGTCCTCACTAGGGTTACCCTCATGGATTCCAGGAAGTTTCCACTAAGTTTCTATATCACCCCTCAATTCCTTCCAATTCTAGTCGTCTCTCCAGTGCCCTCTCCCTCCATCTCTCCTACGACTAATCCCTCCTGTTGTCATTCCCCACCCAGTCTATCTGCAAACTCTATTATTTATAATAACCATAAACTGGAAACAACCCAGATATCCCTCAACTGAAGATTTATGAAGAAAATGTGGTACATTTACACAATGAAGTATTACTCAGCTGAGTGCAGTCACTGATAAGGGGATATTAACCCAGAATCTCGGAATACCCAAGACACAATTCACATATCAATAGATTTCCAAGAAGATGGAAGGAGAGACCCCTGGTCCTGGAAAGACTGGATGTAGGGAAATGCCAAGACAGAGAAGCGAGAGGGGGTTGAATGGGAACAGAGGGAGGGAAGGCGGCTTATGGGACTTTTGGGGAGGGAGGAAATGGGAAAGGGGAAATGATTTGGAATGTAAATAAAAAACCTTAGAAAATAATAATAAAAATAAGAAGAAAAAAATAACATCATAAAATTTACAGACAAATGGATGGAACTAGAAAAAAAATCCTGAGTGAGGCATTCCAGACCCATAAAGATAAACATGATATGTACTCACTTATAAATAAGTGGATATTAGCTGTTAAGCATTGATAATCAACCTCAATCCACAGACCAAGAGAGACTAAGTAACGAGGACTCGGGTTGGCACATGAGTCTTTTACTTCTAGCAGGTTAAAAAGTTCCTTTAAGTTTATAAATGTTGAAATAGTGTGTTTAGGCTTAAACATGATGTTAAATTCTTATAAGAAGGTAAGTATTATTTTATAGCATCTGTTCAAGATTTTGAGAACTGGGTTAGTGGCACAACCTTTAATCTCATCATTTGGGAGGCAGAGGCAGGCCAGCCTTAAAGGTCAGCCTGTCTACATAGTTACTTCCAAGCCAGCCAGGGTTAGATGGTGAGACTCTGCCACAAAAAACATAACAATAACATTTCTACTTTTCCCAAATCAAAAGAATCTGAGGATGTGAGGGTAATTTATCTGATCTCTGTTACTCCATTGATCACTAGTGCTAGTTCAGCTAATCTGACTGGCTAGGGAAAAGGCCAGGCGGTGGTGGTGGTGGTGGTGATAGTGGTGGTGGTGGTGGTGGTGATAGTGGTGGTCTTTTCATCTCTACCACCCAGGTGCGTCCCTGCCTCTGGAAGCTACACAGGACCAATTTTATAGAGCAGGCCCACTCTTAGGAATGAATGTGAGGGTTGGTGATGTGAGTTGTGGAACACATGCTTAGCATGCTGGAGACCCTAAGTTTACCCCAGTGCCAGACAGATAGGCAAACACAAACACCAAGCAAAACCCTAAACCACGAGCAAACCTACATTAACTTCACCCAAAGGCATTCAACAGCTGTCCTTTAAAGTTGGATTTGAGCATTTCCTACCAGGATCCTCTTCTAATTCTTGATGCTGCTGGTTATCTCTGTTAATGCAGAGCTGTTTACTTAGGATTTCCTGCTCAGACAGATCCAGAAGGTTAGTCAGTATCAGGTTATCAAGAATCTTACCAACAAATTTGGCCAGGAAAAATGCTAGCTGTTTTAGAAAAGATTAGTTAGTGTTACTGCTTTGGGTAATTATATGTTTAAAATACCTTTTACCCCAGTGGGAAATACAGTGAGCACTATGCTGTGATGTAGAGCCGGTTAAGAGCTTGACTGTGATAAATGATAGCTGTCAGCTGCAGCATTCATGGAAAACTTATGATGTATTCACGTAACACACTCATTTTCCATCTCGATCAGGTTCAGCTGAGAACAGTGAAGGAAGATTGCAAGCTTTTGCATGTGTTTTGAATTTTTAAAGAGTTCACTCAAATGAAAAACAACATATTTAATAAAATCTCAGAATTTTGCTCATTTGGACTTTGGATTTGACTAAAGTTCACCTTATACAACCTATACAAAAGTTACTTGCTTAATTAAAAGGAAAGCTTCGAATAAGGTGTAAATAAACTATTTACCAACCTTAAATGTGTTGGCAGCTGAATTCAGTATCCTACATAATGTGGAAATAAAGTTATTCGAAAATTTATTGTTTTAATCTATTTCCTATCAACTTGATTTTGAGTCTTAATTAGTGAGAAAGGGGTAAATTGTCAGAACTGGAGAGGGGCCTCCCTGGCTAAGAGTGCTTGCTCCACTGGCTGTCATGAGCATTCCACACAAACATCTATAATCGCAACGCTGAGCAGGGGGGCTGGGCTTTGCCAGCTTCTAGACTAGCTAAGATTTGAACCCTGGGTTCAAGGAGAATATGCCTCAGAGAAACAGGTGGAGAGTGACGGAGGAGGACACCTGATGCCTCTTTTTTTTTTTTTGGGTCTCCTTACACCCCTTTATGAATATACACTCAAGAAAAAAAGTAAATATTAAAAGATTTAAATTCTCATATATTTCACTTTGTGCTTTCATTTTGTGCTCTTATTTTTCCACTTTGTGTTATAATTAGCTGTTCCTGATTCTGACATTTTTGACCTTATTTTATATTAGATACTGTATTAAACATGGTATTCAACAGACATTTATTAGCTGCTGATATGAATAGCTCTGCAGTGATGAATAAGACACAGAAACTCCAGAGACTCAGAAGTGCAGGATAATTATTCAGTAGCTTTGGGGAGGACTCTTCCTGCTTGATCCACTTTCTAATTGGCATCCAGGGGCTGAGCACATGCAGCTGCTACCCAGAGGGAAATGGCCCCTTCACAATTCCAAGTCCTCCATGTCTTGAGAAGCTGGAAGGGACGTTAGAGACTGAGCCTACCTCTCCATGTACACGTATTCTCTTTGCCTGGAATACAATGTCAAGTTATAGGTTAAGCCCTGAGGTAGCTGCAAGAACTGAGAAAGAACATGCAGTAGCTTCCTCTACATCATTGTGCTTTTGGACATTTGTTTCTTTCTGAACATTCCACTGTTATTCCAAACCCTGGGTTTATGTACTCCAACTAATCTGTGCATATATTTCCCTGTTCAATTGAGCTGTGCTTTGAACTGTCACATGGCGTGGTTACCTGCCAGCCACCATTTGTTAGTGGAAATGAAGCTATCTCTGTGTAGTAGTGTCTGGGTCAGCACTTAGGTGAATAGTTGATCTCACCTATTTCAATGAGAATGTTCTTATGAAAGAAAATGGGCTGGGTGTGGTGGTGTGTACCTTTAATCTCAGTACAGGAGAGGCAGAGACAGGTGGGTCTCTGTGGCCAAGCTGGTCTATACACACTGAGTTCCATGCCAGCCAAGGCTACATAGTGAGAACTTGTCTCCAGAAGAACAAAACCCCAAACAAACCCAATAACAGCAGCAACAACAACAAAAACCCAAACAAACAAATAAATCTCTCTCTCTCTCTCTCTTTCTCTCTCTCTCTCTCTCTCTCTCTCTCTCTCTCTCTCACACACACACACACACACACACACACACACACACACACACACAGAGTCCCATTAAAAAGAGCCTAAGATTCCCATTTAGACCATAGTTAACTTTTAACTCACATGATTAAAAATACAGCAGGGACTTTCTTGAGGTTGGGTGCTATAGCAGGGTGGGGAGGCTCAGGGAGATGGAAAGGATAGGATGAACCAGCTGATTGAACAACATGGGTGAGAATGCTTGAGAGTAAGAGGTTTAGTCTCAGATGGGAGAGTGAGTGTTCGAGGGGTCGAAGGGCGAGCTGAAGCTCAGTAAGGCTGAAGTACTCTGAGGAGACTGGATCGCTTAGGCCTTTGGATTGTGGTGAGGAGTTGAGTTTTATTTTGAAGTGCAGTGGGAACCTACTGAGCAGTTTTGGGCTGCAGTTGGGAGCCGCCTAATGTAGGTGCTGGGACAGACAGGCCTTCATACCCTATGCCATTTTTTCAGCCTTGCAGGATAGTTCTATGACTTCTTTCCTTTGTGATTATTGTTACTTTGTGCTGTACTTGTGGGATATTCTCTGGGTCCATTTTGGGATACATTGATCATGTTAACAATAGAGAAATTTACTATAAAATTCTGCTTTTGATTTGGTCTGCTTTTAGTCAACTAAGTATGACAGTTAAAACCACTAAGCTATAACTTTTCTATTCTGCATGAATTTAGTAATTTAATTTTATGAGAAATAACAAATGAGGTTGATTGGTCACTTTGTAGAAATCAAGAAAAATATTGCCATTAAGCTTATAATTGGTCTACAGGATTCTTTCCAAGAGTAAAGCTTTATTTTGATGTGAGAAGCAACCAAGAGACTGAAAAATTATGCTGGTTGTGTTTCTCTTTGAAAATGAGTGAGTTTTAAAATGGCCTTAAAGCGATTAAATCTATTTGTTAAAATTAGACTGGCCCATTTTCAGTATTACTTGTGCAAAAGCATAGTTAGAAACAGTGAGTAAAAATCTTCCATTATTAATTTTTCTCTGTTTATGCTGCTCACACTTTATGAATCCTTTAATGATAGATTTCACTACTTGAAGTGATTTAGGTATCAGAACATTATTTTTTCTCATTCATTTCTTCTCATTCACCCATCTCTCTTCCTGAGACAGGGTCTCAATGCGTTGTGCTGTCTAGCCTGGAACTCACTAAGTGCACCAGGCTGCCCTTGAACTCAGAAAGATCATCTGCCTCTGCCTTCTGAGTGCTGTGATTACCTGGGTGTGACTTTTTTGGTTTGATTGTTTTTGAAACTGGGTTTCTTGTAACCCATGCTGCCCTAGAACAGTGTAGCTGAGAAAGAACTTGAGCTCCTGATTTTCTCTACCTCTACCTCCTAAGTGTTTACTAAGTGTAACTAAGGGGTTACAGGTGTGTACCACCATGTCTATATTCATTTTTTCCCCCTTCAAAACAAGGTCTCACTATGTAGCTTTTTCTGTCCTAGAACTCACTATGTAGACCAGACTGACCTTGAACTCCCAGAGATCTGCCTTTCTTTGCCTCCCGAGTGATCAGATTAAAAGTGTGCTTCACAAGGCCCAGCCGTATTCCTTATTTCTAAAGAATGTGTTAAGATCAGAATGAAGATTTTTGTTTTTTAACTTGGTTAAAATAAGAAAAGGGACTATGGGTGTACTGGTGCAGGCTAATGGTTTTACCTACTTTGGATGCTGAGACAGGAGAATCTCTTGAGTTCAGAAGTTCCAGACTAGACTTGGAAACAGTGAAACTCTCGCTCAGTAAACACCACCCCCCATGTGTTTTTTTTTTTTTTGTGGAAAAAAATTAGAAAATGCAAATGATCATGTCCCCCCAAAACCTTCACCCAAATTTAATTTTTAGGCATTTTAATGTGCATATTGAAACCAGACTAGTTGGGTTGGACTTGCCTCTTATTACATTTATTACACTATCTCAGGAAGGTTACTGTCTTTTTGATCTTTCAATTTCTTTTCTTTTTTGATTTACTTATTTTTAAGTATGTACAGTGTCTGTGTCTCTGTGTGTGTATGCCCACTTGAGTGTAGGTAAACACCTTGGCCTGGAATTCTGTGAGGTTGTAAGATGTAGGATGTGGATACTGGGAATCAAACTTGGGTCATCTACAAGAGCAGTATGCCCTCCTCACTGCTGAGCCATCTTACCAGCCTCTAAATCTAGTCCCTCCCTCCCCCTGTAATGAATATTTACCTCAGGTCTTAGTAGGAATTAATCCATGTAAAGTGCATTGATAGTTGAATGAGTACTTGTAAATGTGGTGTCTGTCTGTCTGTCTGTCTGTCTGTCTGTCTGTCTGTCTAGGTGTGTGCAGGTGCTTGCATAGGCCAGTAGAGAGTATCAGATTCCTTGGAACTGGAGTTACAGGTGGGCCGGATGTGGTTCTGTGAACTGAACTCTGGTCTTTTGTAAGAGCATCAACTGTTCTTTTATTTATTTTATTTTATTTATTTACATTTTAAATGTTATCCCGCTTCCCAGTTTCCCCTCCACAACCCCTGTATCCACTCCCCCGACCCCTGCCTCTATGAGGGTGCTACCCCACCCGCACACCCACTCCTGGGTCATCCAGCCTCCATAAGACCAAGGGACTCCCCTCCCAAAACAAGTGTTCTTAACTGCTGAGCCATCTCTCTAGCCTCCTGTTATTACTATGTTGGTTTTGAGACTGGATCTCACTGACTAGCCTTGAACTCAGAATCCTCCTGCCTTAACCTCTCAAGTTGTAACGATTGTTTTGTGTGAGCATAAAAATGTTTAAAAATGTTTTATACTGAGTAATAATCATTCTTTGTTAAAGCAAACCATTTACTACCATTTGGGAAAGAAAGGCTATCCTTGAGGATTTAGATTGGCTACTATAAAACTTTTATTCCTTGGATAAATAAGACCTTAGGTTTTAAGAAACAAACACTTTTCATTTGTATCCTCTTAAGCATTTAGTGTGTAAGTATGCACATATGGTACTTTAAAATTCAAGACTGGAGAAAGTGCTCTAACAGGCTGGGCATCATTGTTGGTTTTGTTTCTTTTTTCAGTTGATTTCTTCTCCCGAGTGGCAAAGATTTCCAATTTCCTGACTTTGATCTTATTTTAGATTTTCATTTGGAAATCTGTAGGGATAACTTAGAAGGAACTAAACTGTAAAGATAGTTTTGACTGCAGTTTGATATACTTAGGGAGCTGCAACCAAGGAGTCATCAATCAACTCATATCACCGGTTTACTCAGTCCTTGAAGTATAGGTAATGTCATTTAAGACTGAGTAGCACATTGGTTATTACTGATGGTCCACTGGAATGAATGCTCATTGGAAGTTCATGACATTTCTCTTCTCACCTGAACTTTGCCATGGTGGGTTTCTCTTTGGCAGTTTACTTTAACCTTTTCTGGGAGTGGGGGGTGGTGGTGAGGCAATAGGGTGGTAGGTTTTTATCATATTCCCAACATGGGCAGCACTGAATTCAGTCCTCCTGCTTCAGCTTCTGGAGTAGCTGGGACTTACTACATCCCTTCCTTTCTTTGATAGGATTATATCTCAGGTTAGCCTCAAACTCACTATGTAGTGGAGGCTGGCCTTGAACTCTTCATTTTTTAACCTCTTCCCAAGAACTGGGTTGTAGGAGTTCACCACATGCCTACCCTTTCAATGCTGTTTTTACAGCAGTATCCCAGGTTATTGCCCTTATGTGTATAACTTGACCTGGATTGTTCTCAAAGCTTTCGTGGGGTTGTGTGGAGCAAGCAGGCTCCAGTGGGAAGGGGCACATCACTCAGACTCTAACCTGCCAGACTCACACTAGGGAATAATGAAACTAGTCAGATACAGTCCGACTGTACAAAAGGATAGGGGTTGAGATGGCTGGTGTTTTTTGTTTTCGCTTTTTGTTTTGTTTTACCCCTTATTAAACACAGTTCCCGTCTTCTCTAATTACTGTATTGAGCAAAGGGCTCTGTGACACTATTTCGTCCTCTGCTTTATCTTGAGTTTGGAATTACTAACGAAGCGTTTCTTAGGGCTGGAGATAAAGCTCACTTAGTAGAGTACTTACCTAGCATTCATGAAACCCTAGGCTTGATCTCTGATACCACATACAACTGGTGATGATGGTGCACTTGGGAGGTGGAGGCAGGAGATCAGAAGGTCAAGGTCATCCTTGCCGTCATAGCAAGATCAAATCCAGTCTGTGCTATAAAAGACCTTGCCTCCAAATATAGACCTGGTCTCCAAATATATGTATTTTACTTTTGTTAGCTCACATACTTTTTTACATTCTCTTTAAAAGGCACAGCGATTGAGTTACTGTTTTGTTGAGCTTGCACTTAAAGGTAGAAACATTCCATTGACGTCTCCATGAGCTTTCCCCTATAGGAATCATACTTAGGTTTTTAAATGTCTTGTCCTGTTAACTTGGGAATATCCATGGCAGACTTTAAAGCTTTGAAAGCAGAGCTGAGGCTAAACTCATGCTTCTTATAGCTATCAGAATTTAGTACTGAGACTTGAGCAAGGCCTGCTGCCAGCCCTCAGGGAGCATGAATAGAAATACTTGGGTCTAGGCAGAAGTCTCAGGAAGATACAAATATTGGTGAGCAGGGTAAGTGTTTGATAAGTACAGATTTCCCAGCCACTCCACTCCAGTTTCAAAGGGCAGCCAGTCACCTAGGAGAGTCTTGATTTTATTTTAGCAATGAGGTTGGAACTGAGGGTCAGATGCACATTAGGCAGGTGCTCTACCACCAAACACACAAGGTAGTTAAAATGTATTGATGGTAGTCACTAGCTCTTCATCCAAACAAAAGCAGTAAAAGAGAAACTGATTGCCCCAATACAGCAGTTCCCTCTTGGAATCTGTGGTTTCACTTGCTATGCTTTCAGCTCTTGGTCAGCTGTGGTCTGAAAATGCTAAATAGAAAACTCCAGAAATAAATGTAAATTTAAAATAGTACCCCATTCTGCACAGCATGATGAAATCAGCCAGCCTAGGCTGTCCTGCCTGGCACATAAATCCTCCAGTGGGTCCACACTGTATAATTCTCCTGCCCTTTATCCATACAGTATCTCTCAGTCATCAGATGGAATCACAGTATCATAGTGCTTGTATATAGGATTTGGTATTGTGTTCAATTTCAGGCCTCCATCAGGATGCAGAAACACACTCCATAAAGGTGAGGAGGAATATCTTTTATGTGTTTAATATCCCCAGGTGCAGGTGCCTCTAGCCAAACTTGTGTTAGAAGAAACTAAGTAAGTGCCCTAACTGATAATTGCAGTAGCTGATAAAAATGTTATTTAGAAAAGAAGTCCTATGTTGAGAAGTCCTATGATGTTGAGTCTGTAAAACAAAGTCTGGTTAATGTGATAATTTAATTTGTCAATTTGTTGACCACATTGCTTGTGGAAAATAGCTTTAATAAGGTACTCTGTTTAGTTCAATTTCTACCAAGATTGAATTTTTCCTGCCTAGGGTTTCGTAGTAAAGAACACTTGGTCATGTCTGCCTTTATGATCCTCTGACCCCACAACTCCTCCATTCTCCCAGTTCCCAATATAATTAACTACTCCCTCTGCTGGGTTTCCATAGCACTTTTTGAATATAATTGATAGCTTTTTCTCATTTATCTTGAGATTGTACCTTTTATTTGAAGTTTGACAGAAGTATTTTCGTGTGATATATTGTGTGTATTTTCCGATCCCGGAGAAGCTGAGAGGGAAGGTTGACTGCTCGGTGTTTCATCTGTGTGCTTCTCTTTTATTCCAGAGTGCAGCTGATTGATTTACTTTTCTGGAAATACATGTATGGGGCTGACTACTTTAGCAGATATGATAATTGCTTATATTAAACAAATCCTTTGATTCATGGAGCGTTAAAAGACCTCATTAAAAATTCTCTTTCTGAGTTAGATTTAGATGGTCAAAAAAAAAAAAGCATGACAGATTGGAGATAAATCTTTTAAAATCAGACACTCTTTGTAGTATGTGATTTATAGATTATATTGTGACTAACTTCCTTTTAGTAAGAATGTCATGATAGGAAGCAATATATAATTATTTTCTTTAATGTATCAAGTGCCCAAAGGAAGTAGATATTAAATATAAAGGACACATGCTCCACAATGCTGGAGCAACCACATGTATTCTTTTTTTGAAATTCCCTAAGAGAATACGTTTTTATTATCTTGCAAAGCCAAGTGGTCGTGGTTAACCTTGAAGTCTTCAGCAAATGAAAGATGCTTGCAGTTTGTAGCCTTAGCATGGCTGATCAAATTTGATATTGAACCATAGTGCAACTTGGATGGTGGTTTTCAGAATGCATAAGGGCCATTTTGCTAAGAAAGACAAAGTTACCATAAATTTAAAAATGTACTTACTCTCTATATAGCACCACACTGAAAAATTTCAAAGCTGAGGTATTTGCCATCTGTATTTTGGTAATTTTGATTAAGACTCCATTCTATTTACAGTGACCCACTTGCTAATGACAGTCATTGTTTTTGGGTGGCTTGATTTGGACCCAATGGCCTAACTCATCTTCTGCTCCTGCATCTGAGTGCATAGCAAATGTTTTCTTCATCAGTTGTGTTTGTGCTGATATCTGAGAAGTCAATTGTCATGTCAATTCCTATCTGGTTCTCTGGACACGAGTCTGTCTTCTGCTTAGTAATATTAGATTATCAGGAAACTGCGCTTGGACCCCATTAGCTGAAACCCTTGCTGAATTATGCGTTACTTTAGAGCTATACTTTTGCCCAAGGTTTGTTTTTATATTACTTCTTACTAAAAGGAGTAATGTAAAACATCCTTTGCCTGTCTTTGAGACTATTGCATGTTACTTCCTTTTGTAGCCCATATATAAAACAAAATGTGAAAAAATTCTTTATAGATGTAAAAACCTTTGCTTTCTTTGCTAACAAATTCATTTTCATTTTATAAACTATATGAGGTAGATAATTCACTTGGCATAGAGCCGAATTTGGATACTAATTTCAGCAGTCTGTCAAGAAAATTGGTGAGTTAATTGAAACATGTTCTGTACACCAGTAGTTAGCAAACTGTGGCTCACTTAACACCTGCCTTTTAAAATCAGATGATGCTACAATGAGGCCAAACTAGTTCTTTCTTTTTTAAGATTGATTTTATTCTTAATTGTGTGTATGTGTGTCTATCTGTGTATGGGGATTCTGCAGAGACCAGAAAAGGGTGTCTGATCCCCTGGAGCTGGAGTGACAGGCAGTGTTGAGTCACCCAACTTAGGTGCTGGGAACTGAATTCAGGTCCTTTGTAAAAGCAGTGTGCATACATGCTCCTAATGGCTGAGCCATCCCTCTAGCCTTTGATACATTCATTCCTTTCTTTCTTTCTTTCTCTTTCTTTCTTTCTTTCTTTCTTTCTTTCTCTTCCTTCCTTCCTTTTTTTCTTTCTTTCTCTTTTCTTTTTTCTTTTCTTTTTCTTTAAAAATAGTTTCTTAAATATTGTCTATAGTTGTTTTTGTCTGACAATGGCATATTTGAGTAATTAATGTCTGGCTTCTTATAGAAAATGATTTTTGGGATGAAGCTGGCATGGTGTGAGTCAGACCAAAGGCAGTAATAAAGAAGAAAGGAAATTAGTGTTGGTTGTAGCCAGTTGAGAAAGGCTTCACAGATGTGCTGTGAAAGGGATTTAGTCTTAAGCAGTGAGAGCATATAGAGGGTGGTCCATGTGGGTGACTGGGAGGGAGCAGACTGTGAGCTCCTGGGACTGTTTGAAAAACTCATTCACCTGGGTGGGGTTACGGCTGTGAAAGGAAGGTGAATGAAGCTGTTGATAGACAGAAGCTAGGCATCCGCCTCTACACTTAATCTGTGAGGCAGCTGAAGATCTTAGAGTTCTCCACAGGGAGTGATGTAGTGGTAGAAACAGTTTGAGGAGAGCCAATCAGACAGAAGTACAGGGAGCACACTCCAGCTCAGAGAGCCCCAAGACTGACTGGTACTGGAGAAAACTGAGAGGAGGGAAGGAGCAAGTCTCCTAGGGTAAAGGGAAGAGTAAATGTGGGGCTAGAAACCCAGTGCGCTGTGACTGAGTTTAGAGAGTGGTGGTGAGGGAAACTACAGCTCTTCTGAGAGGACGAGCAGACTTGTTTTGATAGCTGATGTCTGCTGCCTTTGGAACTCAAAGGGGTGAGTTTGGAATTGTTGGAAGATCTGGACTTAATGCTCTCTCACTATGAGTTCCCACTGAGGGACAAGAACAGACTGAGAGTCTGGGTGTCAGAAAGTACCGGGGAAAGGGGTGCCCTCTGTAGAGAAGTGTTTTCGTGTGTGTCTGGAAAAGACTGCTAGTGAGCAGCTACTTCCTTGACTGCATGATCAGATACATGTGTTTCGTAAACTCTGAGTTAAGCAATGTTAGATTTCTTGCTTTTGATTCTCTTCAGTTCTTTAATAAATGTATGTAATTATTTACATCTCTGATTAAAGCCTTTCCCAATTTAGATTCACATGCCTCATTTAAAAAGTAAAAATAAAAATTTGTGTGTGTGTGTGTAGGTCCGAGGACAACTTATTGGAGTCAGTTTTCCTTTGAGACAGGATTTCACTGTGTAGCTCTAGCAGGTCTGGAAATGGTTGGCTTGGAACTCACTATATAGATCAGACTGACCTTGAACTATTAGGAATCCTCCTGCCTCTGCCTTCTGAGTGTTGAGACTAAAGGCATACACCAACATCTTCATCTGTCTGGCATGCAACTGCTGATGTAGACCAGGTTGGTCTCACAGGGATCTGCCTACCTCTGCTCCCAAGTGCGGGGGTTAAAGGCACACACCATTATGCCCAACCTACATTTTCTATAGGAAAAAAAATTATTTTTCTTGTAAGATGGTAAGTTCCATGACAGTAGTCACCTTGGTCTGTTTTATTTATTTTGTAGCCTAGGCACCTAGAATACTGCTTAGATATGGTAGCACTTAAATATGTGCTAAACAAGTGAATGAATCCCAAGATGTGAGTATATGTCTTCACAGACCAACCCCAGTTTCATCCCCCATCTCCCTTTCCTGGGTCTCCTAAGGATTCACTTTACGTATTCTGTTATGATATGCTGTGGAATTAAAAGAAAATTTAAGAAAGTTGCAATTGACACAGTTGGGAAATTAAAGAACTAATAATTTGCTTAAGGTCGTGAGTACATTTAGGTGGAGCAGGAGTTTGCAGTCTTAGAGCAAATTGTGTTCGTGCCGTGAACTGTCAGATTCAAGGGAGTAAAGATGGACATAGATCTTGAAGCAACGAGCCATAAATTTCTCTCAGGGAATTTAACTTTGGAGAAGTGTAGAAAGTAGTTAAAGATACTGCAACTTCAGTACAGCGCTTCTGTGTGTGTGTACGCTTATTTTTCATGAAATAAGTAGTATGCGTTACTGTAATGAAGTATCTAAGACTAAGGAATGTAACTGTAGTTTTGATGGCAAAGTCTGCTGGCAGAGTTCTGAAGTCTCTCATGAGTCATGTGGCAAGAAACAAGGAGTGTGTTTGAGTCATTACTGAATTGTCTTCCTCCTCCCCTTTTTTTTCTTCCCTTTTTTCTTTGAGACAGAGTTTCAGGCTGGCCTGGAACTTGATCTGTAGACCAGCTTGGCCTCAAACTCAGAGATAAGCCTGGCTCTGCCTCCTGAGCGCTGGGATTAAGGATGTGCGCCACCACTGCCTGGCTTGTCTCCTTCATATAAAACTAAGGTTCAAGGAAGAAGGGCCTGCCCTATGACTTTATTAAACCTAATCACCTCTTAAAGGCCACACCTCCAAACTCCTTATTTCAGCTGACTTTTCACTCTCTGAAGAGCCCACAATTGAGGTTAAATTTCAAAGAATGAATCCTTGGGGTTACATATTCAAACCATATTCTAAACAGAGCATCTTGTGTGTGGACAGTTTTTACACTGTGCTGTAATGAAGATGATGAGATTAGAGCATCCTGGATTTCCAGGAATAGGATTTGATGGGATCAGTTCTGCATGGGAGTTGGGTAAATTGGGCCCCTAAGGAGATCCTCCTTTTCTGTGTCCTCTTTTTGAGAGCAGTAGGATTGAGAGTTTGGTGTAAACAATAAACACTGGTGCTGATTCCTCGTTTGTTCTTTTAACAGACAAGTAGTTTGTTTGGATGTGCAGGGTTTGAGGTCACAGCTGAGCTTCCTGTAGTTCAGCTGCAGTTGGATTCTTGCTGAGATCAAAGCTGGTATCAAAAGGAGGTGTAAGCTTAAACAGTCTTGCCACAGTTTGACTCTCCCTTAAACTTTTATTTTTAAAGACTTATTTATATTTTATCTTATATGTATGCAGGAATGCCTAAGTGTATGTGTATCCTGTACATGCATGCAGGTGCCCCAGATATTGTGAGCTGTCATGTGGGTGCTGGGAGTTGAACCTCATTTTTTTTGCATCGGAAGCACATGCTCTCAACCACTGAGCCTTTTTTTTTTTAGCTCTCTCTTGTAAGTTTTGATTCGTGAAAGGATTAACTTTTATTTTAAGTATGTGGCTGAGCTTTGGAATTAAAATAATTTGTTTTTTTAATGGTTCTGTTATGTGAATTCATCTGTTTCAGGATTAACTTGTGGGAAAACACAGACTTGTTGGGCATTTTTAGTTTATCTATGATTTTTTTGAGCATTGAACTGGTTAACAGGAAAGGTTATGCTGAGAAGTATCTTCAGGGGTTCCTACTTTATTTCCATTGTTGTCTTTTAAAATTACTTTTATATGGTTTGAGGAATAATTGGCTTGAACTCCAAGGCAATTAGAGGGTTAATAAATCTCTTGTTTTGATTATAGGAACTGTGTATAAACCTGTAAGAGAAGCAAAAATGTCAGATGATATCAAGAAAAGGTTTGATTTTCCGAATTCTCTTATCCAGTCACAGGTAATTTTTATTTATTTTTTGCTTCATGGTAACAAAAGGACACTTTTGATGGACCATAAATTGAACTTTGTATTTTCACATGAAATATTTTCTTCTACTCATGGTTTATTTTAGTAAGCAATATTTATATGACTAGTAAGTATATTTCAATTAGAAAAACTAATGTTTAAAATTGTTCAGTTTCAGCTTCTATTTATTTTATGCTTTCCCCTTAGAGATAATCTTGATTAGTAGATTTTTTTTGAATATGATTATTCTTTTTGCCTATGTTTAATAATTGGGAACAGAGATAGATGGTTTCTTATATATCTCCACAGAGTATGAAAGATTAATGTTTAAAGTGATAAATTCTACCTCTCTACAATTATTAAGAGTACTAGATTTCAGAATAATGATATTCAATAATTAAAGCATTCTGGATTAATGTAATATGTACCTGCTGAGATGGGAAGTCGGGATAATTTAATTTACAGAGCTTCTCAATAATTAAGACAAGTGGTTAAACCAGTGACGGTTTCTATCTGCTAGCTAAGTAGAAATAGTCTAGTAAACCTCGATACCATAAGAGCTTAATATCTCTTCCTATGAGTAAAGCTAAACAGCCAGTGAAAGTCAGTCTGAAGACTTAACCCGAGAAACCTCTTGGGATGCTTCAGCAGTTGCCTTCGGAGATGCCTGCTGTGGGAATTGACTTAGCTGGGAAGTGGGGAACCCTTCCATGAGGAGTAGAACACTCCTTATGCAAGATTCCCTTCTACCTGGCTGAGTTGAAGTCATATCCTGCTCTCTGCAACGTACGTCCTTCCCCTGAAGAAGAAGATGATGAGGAATATCCTGTTCATAGTGTTCATTTCTCTGTACCTGCATAACCTTCATTAACAAAATAAAAAGGAAATGCTGACATGTGTTACAGTTAAATGAAGGAAAAATGTGTATATGTATTGGTTATTGTATGGTCTCTGTTTCAATTTGGTTATGGAATGAAGTAGCAAGGTAGCATAATGTATCAGGTGTGTAGATGTCTCAGAACCACGTAGGTTAGTTAGACTAGTATCTCTGATGTTTTAAAAGATGAATGAAACAGCAGATCAAAGAAGTTGAATCTTGTGAGTGGGGAGATGTGTAAAATGAAGTTTAGTTTCTTCTAGTCCTTTTTCTAAAGGTGTGCAGTAGCTTTTTTTGTATATCTTTGTTGCATTTCGTGTTGGTCCTTAGGTTCTTATGAGTAGGCCCTGTCCTTATGAGTCATATACCAACTGTTCTTTCTTTCTTTTTTTTTTTTTATTTTATTTTTTTAATTTACATTCCAGATCACTTCCCCTTTCCCGTTTCCTCCCTCCCCGAAAGTCCCATAAGCCCCCTTCCCTCCCTCTTTTCTCCGTTCAACCCCCTCTCATTACTCTGTCCTGGCGTTCCCCTACATCCAGTCTTTCCAGGACCAGGGGTCTCTCCTTCCATCTTTTTAGAAATCTATTGATATGCTGATTGTGTCTAGGGTATTCCGAGATTCTGGGTCAATATCCCCTTATCAGTGACTGCATACCATGTGTGATCTTTTGTGATTGGGTTACCTCACTAAGGATGATATTTTCAAGTTCTGACCATTTGCCTAGGAATTTCGTGAATTCATTGTTTTTAATTGCAGAGTAGTATTCCATTGTGTAAATATACCACATCTTCTGAATCCATTCCTCCGTTGAAGGACATCTGGGTTCTTTCCAGCTTCTGGCTATTATAAATAAGGCTGCTATGAATATAGTGGAGCATGTGTCCTTATTGCATGCAGGTAAAGTCTCTGGGTATATGCCCAGGAGTGGTATAGCCGGATCCTCCGGAAGTGTCATGCCCAGTTTTCTGAGGAGCCGCCAGACTGCTTTCCAGAGTGGTTGTACCAGCCTGCAATTCCACCAGCAGTGGAGGAGTGTTCCTCTTTCTCCACATCCTCGCCAACAACTGCTGTCTCCTGTGTTTTTGATCTTAGCCATCCTGACTGGTGTGAGATGGAATCTCAGGACCTCAAGCTGTACTACAGAGCAATAGTGTTAAAAACTGCATGGTATTGGTACAGTAACAGACATGTAGATCAATGGAACAGAATTGAAGACCCAGAAATGAATCCACACTCCTATGGTCACTTGATCTTTGACAAAGGAGCTAAAACCATCCAGTGGAAAAAAGATAGCCTTTTCAACAAATGGTGCTGGCTCAGCTGGAGGTCAACATGCAGAAGAATGCAAATTGACCCATCCTTATCTCCTTGCACTAAGCTCAATTCTAAGTGGATCAAAGATCTCCACATAAAACCAGACACACTGAAACTAATAGAAGGGAAACTAGGGAAGAACCTTGAACATATGGGCACAGGGGAGAATTTCCTGAACAGAACTCCAATAGCTTATACTCTAAGATCAAGAATAGACAAATGGGACCTCATTAAATTACAAAGTTTTTGCAAGGCAAAAGACACCGTCAAAAAGACAAAGCGGCAACCAACTAACTGGGAAATGATCTTTACCAACCTTACATCCGACAGAGGGCTAATATCCAAGATATACAAAGAACTCAAGAAGTTAAACTCCAGAGAGGCAAGTAACCCTATTAAAAAATGGGGTACAGAGCTACACAAAGAGTTCTCACCTGAAGAATATCTAATGGCTGAGAAGCACCTAAAGAGATGTTCATCATCCTTAGTCATTAGGGAAATGCAAATCAAACCAACTGTTCTTTCTTAACCATTGCTTTGAGATAGAACCACATCCCATTGACTGACATTCAGCCCTTTTGCATTTTGGAGATTAGATGGCATCCAGCAACTGCTGACAGCAGCTGAGCTACAGTGGGTACTGCATGTACGTTTGTGAGCTTGTTCGTTATTTTCTAAGTGACTCTAGAAGAGTTCTATGATCAATCTAAAATAAAAAGTTCAAATTACAGGCAGCACTGTTTATCGTAGGTTAATTGGCAGCCTCTTTTATTTTTTGGTGATGAGTTATGCTGTATCCTTGCAGCTGATGGTCAGATATTCGATGACATATACAGTATAGTTTGTGAAATAGAAACTTTGACATATACAGTATAGTTTGTGAAATAGAAACTCAGGGTTCTCATTGCTCCTCAGTTTTCTTATCCTTTTGTGAGGAGATAACAGACAGCAAATTGAACTACAGTTTGCCTTTATGTTAGTGAGTGATTTATTTCTCAAAATTCAAGTATAGAGGTCTTAAATCATTTGAACATCAGAACATTTGAAACACACGTGCACATGTGCAGGAGGGAAGCGGGTGTGGTGTAGTTCTTTGAGCTCTTCTAGAGACTTCCCAAAACTGACAGCTGTTTTCAGCACTATTGTAAGTGGTCCCAAGTGCAGGATATACAGTTGTAGTAGTGGAAATTTCCCTAGCTGCGTACAAAATAGTTACCATTGTTGCCAGCCAATTTCCTGTCAGTCAGCAGTGCTGGCTAGGCCTGAAGAACAGGGCACTGAACACTGAGGCAGAGGAAGTGACATTTATGTATTTGTGTAATCAACTCTCTTAGAGCTTGATTTTCCTTTTGGGCTCTTTGACTAAAGCAGGATGTGGGAAACTTTTAGAGATTTGTAAGACTGAAAACTTAAGACCCAAAACCTATAAGAAAGGAATAAATAAATTAGCATAGGGCTATGAAATGGCTCAGTGAGTAAAGACCTTTGTACTAAGCCTGAGAATAACCTGAGTTTGAATCTCTGGGCCCATATGGTGGAAAGAGAGAATTGACTTCTCCAAGTTGTCTTCTCTCTTCCACATGTGGGCTGTGGCTCATACACATGCACATACACACACACACACACAGACACACACACACACATCCCTACACACACAAATGAACATTAGAGAAAATGAAAATAGTAGGGTCTAGAGGAAGGAGAACAAGGTAGAGGAAGGAAGAGATTTTTTTTCAGGTCTGTGTAGGCTGTATCCATAAAAATGAGGGTGAATTTTTCTCCATTTTCACAAAGGACACCATGAAACATGACAGATTGGATTTAGGTACAAAGAAGGTTTTAAAGAATGTCTCATGTTTTAATGGATCATGTAATTCCAAATTATCTTTAAAATTAGGTGTCAGGAGTTTGAGCTGAAGGTTGATGATGTTAGCATCTATAAAGTATGGTTTGTTTATTGTTGAACTGGGATAAATTACCTACTTTGAAGGTTGTTCTGAGGATTTGAGTTACACACGTTGAGCGCCTCGTTCAGTACTTTCTACATGGCACACAACAAAGGGACTTTCATCTTCCCAGTTGAAACTTGGTTTGCTCATACATGAAAATGAATATGATGTTGATTCTTTTTCAATGCACTCTTTGGAAAGAACTTCTAAGTGAATATCTTCATTAATTTTGTTTGTTCTTTTAGGCTGTAGGTCATCTTATTGCTGCTGTCTTAAAAGAACATGGCGTTTCAGAAAAGATACACCAATCCACAAACCAGGTCTGTGTTTAACCTTGTTGTTGTTGTAGTTGTTGTTATTGTTGTGTGTATGTACGGCTGCCACTGGCTGGCTTTTTGTCAAATAGATGCAAGCCAGGATCATCTTGAGAATAGGGAGCCTCTATTGAGAAAAATGCACCATTGGATTTGCCTGTGGGCAACCCTGGGGGACATTTACTTGATTAATAGCTGATGTGAGAGAGCTCAGCTTACTGTGGGAGGAGCCACCCCGTGGGCAGGTGGTCCTGGGTTGTATAAGAAAGCAGGCTGAGCAAGCTAGGAGAGTAAACCAGAAATCACTGCTCCTTCATGGAGTCTGCTTCAGTTCCTGCCCTGAGTTTGTACTCTGATTTCTCTTGGTGATGGACCATAACCTGGAATACACCCTTTTCTCACCTGGTTCTTTAAGGTCTTGGTCCTTGTCATTGTAGTGGGAAGCAGACTAAGATAGTTCGTTTGCTTGTTTTATGTAGATGCTTGTCCCTGCTGGGCCACTCACTTCCCAGGTAGTTCAGTTCAGTGTGGAAATGATCTTGAACTGAGGAGTTTTGTCTATAATTCTTGTCTTTTTCCTCCTCCTTTTCCTTCCCCGCCTCAGCCTTTGCCTTCCTTCTTCCCATCTCTTCCATCTCCTACTTCCTCCCCCTTATCTTCTTCCCTCCTTTTCCTTTGGTGTACAATGTTTTTCTTCTATATCATTCTTTTAAGCCTGGACCTTTGTGTCTAACTCCAGGAGACATAGAGTGAAGGAGGGGGTCCATTTGTTATCGGTGGAAAACTAAGGGAGGGCATGAGGAGGACACGCTGAGAAGGTGACAGAATCCCATCTGAGGGAATGCTTTTAGCAGTAGAGACAGTGGACATAGTGGTGGACTGTGCTTGGGTGTTAGAGCTTTCTCATGCTTCATCTCAGCCCTGAGTGTGAGGTCTAAGTGGGAAAGACCCTCTGTTGACAGTTGGTGTTGGAAGAAAGCTTCCCATCCCCATACAGAGCAGGTAAGTACCCAGATTTAAAGCGATGCCTAGGAGCTGAGATGAACCAGTTGGGCTTTGGCCAGTTGGTATTGTGTATTTTGACTTGTTAGATGGGAAGTTGCTAAGCGCAGGTGCCTGTGTGTAAACTGCAGAAATAAGTTTCTCTCCCCCGACAAAAACAAATCAATTTCCTTTTCCTTACTTTCTCTTTGTTACACATGAGTACATATATGTGTATTTGTGCATGCAGATGTGCCTCAGTGTGCTTTGGTGTGTCAGAGGAGAGATTGTGACAGTCGGTTTTCTTCTTTCACCGTGTAAATCCTAGGATTTGAACTCAATTTGGCAGGTTAGACAGCAAGCACCTTCGTTGACTGAGCCATATTGCTGCACCTCACATTCTTTCTGATTGGCCACTCTATGTCATGTATCTTTACAGTGCCTGTTGATATGTGGAAGTAAGTGTAGTGGTATGGTTCTCTGACTGGCATTTATCTAGTGTTTGTAATAGTCATGGAAATCAGGTTTCCTGAGAAGCCTGATCCCAATCTTGCCTATAATCACATTATGTCCTCTGAGAAGACCTAGTGATTTTACTTAAATTGCTGGGATTTATTGAATGCTAAATCCTTTTAACTAAATGCTTCCTCTTCTGTTAATAAATGAATGCCTACCTCCACCAAGACAGTATCATCTTAGGCGAGTTTATTCATCCATTTATCTTATTTTTCTGGCTTGGTAGTGGAATGATGGCATTTAGGACCCTGGGCTATTGTGAAAAGAAATCTTCTAAATAAAAGGGGAAACAATATAAAGATTTCTTTTCTACAGTACTGACTTTTAACTCTGTTTGTTCTTTAATAGTGGGTCTTACGACTGCAGAGGTTTTTTATCAGCTACAGAGGAGTGAAGCACACTGTTGTTCACTTCATTGGGAGCTGGAGACCCTGAGTTTTCCTTGAATTGTAGTAATTTCTTCTTCTTCTTCATTATTATTATTATTATTATTATTGTTGTTGTTGTTATATTTTCTATAATCTTTATTTACATTCCAAATGATTTCCCCTTTCCCAGTTCCCCCCTCCCCAAAAGTCCCATAAGTCCTCTTCCCTCCCCCTGTTCTCCATTTGCCTAAGAATTTCATGAATTCATTGTTTTTAATTGCTGAATAGTATTCCATTGTGTAAATATACATGGAAAATACCTCTGATAAAATTGAAGAAATATATAGAAAAACACGTTAAGATTGACTATTTCATGGAAAAATTATACAGATAAAATGATAGGCATAAAAATATTCCTAAGTTGATTGAAAGTGGAATTATAAACATTTTCTGATAAAATTGAAAATCTACAAGAAAAATATTTCTAATAAAACTCAAGAAATATATAGAAGAATACGTTAAAACTGACTGTTTCATGAAAAATTATATAGATAAGATAATAGGCATAAAAATATTTTAAATTGGTTGAAAGGAGGAATAAAAACATTTTTTGATAAAATTGAAGATTTACATGGAAAATATCTCTGATAAAATTGAAGAAATTTATACAGATAAATTGGTAGGAATTAAAATATTCCTAAATTGATTGAAAGTAGAATTATAAACATTTTCTGATAAAAGTGAAGATTTACATGGAAAATATTTCTGATAAAATTGAAAAAATATGGAAAAACATTAAAATTGAAGATTATCATGGAAAATTATACAGATAAAATGGTAGGCATAAAAATATTTCTAAGTTGATTAAAAGTGAAATTATAAACATTTTCTGATAAAACTGAAGATTTACCTGGAAAATATCTCTGATAAAATTGAAGAAATATATAAAAAATGCATTAAGATTGAGTATTTCATAGAAAAATTATACAGATAAAATGGTAGGCATAAAAATATTCCTATGTTTTTTGAAAGTGGAATTATAAACACTTTCTGATAAAATTGAAGATGTACAAGAAAAATATTCCTGAAGAAATTCAAGAAATATATAGAGAGACATGTTAAAACTGACTATTACATGGAAAATTATACAGATAAAATGGAAGGTATAAAAATGTTCCTAAGTTGATTGAAAGTAAAATTATAGACATTGTCTGATAAAACTGAAGATCCACATGGAAAATACTTCTGAAAAAATGGAAGAAAAATACAGAAAAACGTTAAAATTGAAGATTATCATAGACAATTATACTGACAAAATGGTAGGCACAAAACCATTCCTAAATTGATTGAAAGTGGAACTACAAACACCTCCCCCTCCCCAACAAAACTGAAGATCTACATGAAAAACACCTCCGACAAAATCGAAGAAATACACAGAAAAAATGCTAAAATTAAAGATTATCATGGAAAATAATACAGTCAAAATGGTAAACACAAAAAGCATTACTGAATTGAAAGAGGAGTCACAAACATTTTCTGATAAAATTGAAGCTCCACATGAAAAACATCTCTGTTAGACTATGTTTTTTGTTGGGGAATTGAGTCTATTGACATTATAAGATATTAAGGTATAGTGATTGTTGCTTCCCGTTATTTTTGATGTTATTTTTATGTTTGTGTGGTCACTTTCTTTTGGGTTTGTTGGAAAAAGATTACTTTCTTGCTTTTTTAGGGTGTAGTTTCCCTCCTCATTTTGGTGTTTTCCATCTATTCTCCTTTGTAGGGCTGGATTTGTAGAAAGATATTGTGTAAATTTGGTTTTATCATGGAATATCTTGGTTTCTCCATTTATGATAATTGAGAGTTTTGCTGGGTATAGTAGTTTGGGCTGGCCTTTGTGTTCTCTTAGGGTCTGTATGAGATCTGCCCAGGATTTTCTGGCTTTCATCGTCTCAGGTGAGAAATCTGGTGTAATTCTGATAGGCCTGCCTTTATAGGTTACTTGACCTTTTTCTCTTACTGCTTTTAATATTCTTTGTTTAGTGCATTTGGTTGTTTTGATTATTATGTGCCGGGAGAACTTTTTGGTCTGGTCCAGTCTGTTTGGAGTTCTGTAGGCTTCTTGTATGTTCATGGACATCTCTTTCTTTAGGTTAGGGAAGTTTTCTTCTATAATTTTGTTGAAGATATTTACTGGCCCTTTAAGTTGGAGATCTTCACTCTCTTCTATACCTATAATCCTTAGTTTGGTCTTCTCATTGTGTCCTGGATTTCCTGGATGTTTTGGCTCAGGAGCTTTTTGCATTTGCATTTTCTTTAACTGTTGAGTCACTGTTTTCTATGGTATCTTCAGCCCCTGAGATTCTTTCTTCTATCTCTTGTATTCTGTTGTTGATGCTTGCGTCTATGACTCCTGAATTCTTTCCAAGATTTTCTATCTCCAGAGATGTCTCACTTTGTGATTTCTTTATTTTTTCTACTTCTATTTTTAGATCCTAGATGGTTTTGTTCAGTTCCTTCACTTGTTTGTTTGTATTCTCCTGTAATTCTTTCAGGGATTTTTGTGTTTCCTCTTTAAGGGCCTCTACTTCTTCACCCATGCTCCCCTGTATTTCTTTCAGGGATTTTTGTGTTTTCTCTTTAAGGGCCTTTACCATTTGACCCATATTTTCCTGTATTTCTTTAAGGGAGTTATTTATGTCCTTCTTGATGTCCTCTAACAGCATCGTGAGAAGAGACTTTAAATCCAACTCTTGCTTTTTCGGTGTGCTGGGGCATCCGAGACTTGCTGTGGTGGGAGAACTGGGCTCTGATGTTGCCAAGTAGCCTTGGTTTCTGTTGGTAGGGTTCTTGCACTTGCCTTTTGCCATCTGGTTATCTCTGGTATTAGTTGGTCTTGTTGTCTCTGGCTGGAGCTTGCCCCTCCTATGGGCCTGTAAACCTGTGTCTGTACTCCTGGGAGACCAACTCTCTTCTGGCAGGGTCTGTGCACAGAAGGCTGTGGAGCTGTCTGGTTCCCTGCTGCAAATGGCGGCTGGAAGGGAAGACTCCTGTCCCAGCAGCTCCACTGGTAATATGCCCTGTGCCCTCCTAGCTGTACCCCTCCAGAGAGAAGGTGGAGATCTCACCTCAGCGCTCAGAAGTGAAATCGCTGCTGGGAGATCACTCTCCTGGTGGGCTGAGCACAGAAGGCTATGGAACTGCCTGGTTCCCCACTGCAAATGGCAGCTGGAAGGGAAGACTCCTGTCCCAGTTGCTCCACTCCCCAGGATTATTTCTTAAGCACACCAGTGAAGTAAAACTGCAGGTCATTCTTCAGTGACAGGTTCCATGTCCCACATTCCCAGTTTGTCTGAGTGTGCTTCACAGCACACAACAGTGGGGATCAGAGCACAAAACACACAACTGTTCAAGCCTGCTCTGTATTTCTTCTTTTTAATTTGGTGTGGTAGTGTGTAGCAGTGGCAGTGGCGGTGGTTTGATAGTGTTTGTATGTGTGGTGTGTGATGTGTATGTTTATATGCAGTGTGATGGGTGGTATGTATGTGTATGGTGTATATGATGTGTGTATGTGTATGGTATAATATGATGTGATGTGTATATGCATAGTGTGTGGTATGGTGTGTTGTTTGCAGTATGTGTGATCTGGTGTGATATATGTGTGGTGTGTGTATATATATGGTATATGGTGTGGTATGTATGTGTGGTGTGTGATGTGGTATGAGAAGTGTGGTATGTGTGTATGGTATGCACTGTGCTAAGTATATCAGATGTGTATGTATGTTATGTGATGTGGTATGCGATGCATGTGTGTATCGTATATGGTATGTATGTATATGTATGTATGTATGTATGTATGTATGTGGCATGTACTACGTGTATGGTGTTGTGGTGTGTATTTGATGTGTGTGTATTTGGTGTGTGATATGATGGTATGCAATATGGTGTGCTATGTGTGTGTGGTGTGTGGTATATGTGTATGCGGTGTGTTTTCTATGTGTGTTTGGTATATGGTATGCGAGGTATGTGTGCATGTGGTGTATGTGGTGTATTATGTGATATGCAGTATGGTTTGGTATGTGTATGCATGGTTGGTGTGTGGTTTAGTATGTGTGTGATATGATATATATGTGGTGTGTGTGGTATATGATGTTTTTGTGTGGTGTGGTATGTGTGATGTGTGGTATGTGATGTGCTTGATGTGTGCTGTATGTGGTATGTAGTATGTGTATATGCTGTGGTTGGTGTGGTTTGTGTGTGTGAGGGTGTGGTGTGTATGATGTGGTATGCATATGTATGTGTGTGTTATATGTGTTGTATGCGCAAATGTGTATGTGGTGTGGAGTATATGTGTGTTGTCTTACAAGTATGTGTGCTGGTGGGCCCACTTTGTTTGTGAGAGTGAAGGTTATAGGAGGAAGTCAGGTGTCCTGTCCTATGTTCTCTGACTCTCAGCCTTACTCCCTTGAACCAGGGTCTCCCAGTGAGCCCGGAGCTTTGGGTTCAGTTCGATTAGAGGCTGGTCAGCCCCAGTGTGCCTGTCTCCTGCTGTGCTAAGGTGATAGTTCGCCCTGCTTGTGCTACAAGTCTTCTTGCCCACTGAGCCATCTCCAGAGCCCTGAACCATATCACTCTATTAAACTGTATCAAAAGAAAAAGTAGCTTCATTATGTGTTTATTAATTTTGTTATTACTTTAAATTCTGTGTAAGTATGTACATGTTCTAGTCAAGCTAGTTATATGGTGCTTTCTGGGGGTCGAACTTGAGTCCTTTGGAGGAGTAAGCACACGCGCCCTTAGACAGCGAACCATCTCCGGCTCCTTGTTATTTTAAGTAACAAGTTTATTTGTAGTTTAGGCTGGTCATGAATTTCCTCTATAGCCTAGGACTCTTGTATTCTTACCTCATCCTTCCTGAGATTATATTCTTATGTTACCGTGACTATTTCTTTCCATTAAGAAACAAAAAAGGAGGTAAACCTCAACAGATTTAACCCTCGATACATTTAAATATGTATTTATTATTTATTAGTGGATTTTTCTGACACAAGGGGTCTATGAGTTCTCAGAAAGTTAAAATGCTGAACAGTTATGTTTTCAAAATCAGAATTTCTCTTGACTTGTGTTCCCATCTGGTATGTTTCTGTTAACGGATGTAGATTCTTAGAGTGAGGGAAAAGTCATGGCGTTTTTCTTGTCAAAACAATTCTTTGGGGATATGTTGCTAGCCATTTCTTTGGGCAGTTGCTGGTCCTCTGTCCCGCGTGGCTCCCACTGTCATGGCCCACATTTTAGTTGAGAGGTTTCAGCACAAGTGTGGATGGAGCTGAGGTGCATGTAGGTCACAGAGGTAGTAGAAGAGGGGGAACCCTTTGAAAATGCCACTGCCGTAGAAGCTTCAGGCACAGACGGTATTTGGTGTTCAGCTTGGTAAACTGATAGGCCAAGGGATACTGTTGGGGTCCAGTCACATTTTGCAGCTCAGCAGGTGATAGAGCCAAGTCCTCACTGTGTTCTGATGCTTGGGTTTGGCTGGTACTTCTGCCTACAGCCAGCCTTATTATGCAGGCAGACACCAGGGCGAGAGACACTGCATCCACACAAATCTCTCCCTTCCTGGAAGGCAGATTTTAGTTCCCTGGAGGAACAAAGTGACAGCCTCCTCCTCCTTGGTACAGAAGCTAGCCCACCGTGAGTGAACTACATGTTGATGAGTGATTGTGCTTGCGTGCGCTCTTCTCCTCACCCGAAGTGTCTTTTAATCACTGGTTTGCTTTCAGACGACTGCCTTGAACTTGCTGTGGGAGAAGTGCTGCAGTGACCATGTGGTTGTGCGAACAGCCTGCGGCGAGGGACTGGTGGCACTTGTCGCTCAGGGTCATGCGGAGTTCAGCTATGTTCTCAATGGGATACTCAACCTGATTCCTTCTGCCAGGTACACGTGCTGCCATGTTTGGTTAAAGCTTTTAGAAACACAGCTAACTGATTCCCTGCTAAGGATCACAAATTTGTGCTGCAGTAATGAACTGACTTATTTTAAGAAGGAGACTTGGCATAAGCATTTCTACTCACAGAGTGATGTGGTTCTTACCTTGTATTGGCTAGCTGCAGACAGCCTGTGGCACCAGTAATGTGTGTTAGAAAATTATAGCATGAGCTTTTCTTAAATTTTTGATGACATAGGAATGCGTCTTCTGAGTATTCCTGGGGAACAAGTTCTTTGAACTTGTTTTGTATAGCCATATTTGGTGTATTCACACACAGAGGGTAATAGAATGGTGGAGGGCAATATAGGTCAGCTCCTTTTTAAGATAGTCCAACAGGATCATGTTTGGAGCAGGAGCACCTGCAATGCCCTCCCTGAAAGATGAGAGTTGGGTGAGGCTCTGTGATGGAGTGCTTACCTCTAGGATATGTAAGGCTCTGTGGTACAGTGCTTTTGGAGGGCAGTTGAGGCTCTGTGTTCTTGTACTAGCTCTACCAACAAAAGGAAACAGAAAAATTCAAAACAAAAGTATCAAACTACCAACTCTCTGAAAAGGAGTTGCTGCTCTTTGCTTAGAGAAAGGTTTTCTGAAAAAGCGTGTTGTTTAATGAACATCACTGTGTGGCTTCAAACCACTCAGATACAGGCACCCCGACATACTTGTCTTCTCCTTTGCTCTTCTGCTGAAGAATTTGACCTTCATGATGACAAGGAATCCTTCTGTTCTCTAGAACGTCATAGTAATTCATTTGTACCCAATCAGTGATGGGGCAACTCGTCTTTTGGGGGGGAGAACATTTACCCGAGACTGCTCACTGATCAATGTCCACAGTTTATCCAGGTGGACAGTTGACCAGAAGCTCTGCTTCACTTTTAAATGGTAATGCTTCATACTGACTTCCCCAGGTGACCTGGATGATGCCGCAGATGTGCCCTGGGGCTTCCTAGTCTTCTTTGCTCATGTGTTCTTTCTTCTCATGTCAGTTGCCACAGTACAAGCCTCCTTTATGTCTCCAGAGTAGCTGTGACTTCAGCGTTAGAGACCGTTCTTCTTTGGATCTGTCAGTCTTCATTATCTCTATTCTTCTAACTTTCTTTCTTTCTTTCTTTTTTTTTTTTTTGTAAACCTATTCTCTCTGGTCACCTCTTTGTGTATTATTTGATTATTGGCTTTCTTTAATATCTCTCTATCCATAACCGTAAATCCTGTAACATATTGTATAAGTCTTCTCAACCTAGTGCTGGCCTTCCATTTACACTGTGTTTCTTTGCATGAACCCTCTACTTGGATAGAATGTAGTTGTTCACCTCTACCTGAGGTGAATGCTCCTTCCTCCTCCTCTGCTGTAACTTTCATTGTCCTTCAAGAATCAGTCTAAATACTTGTGCCTTTTTTCTCTGAAGGTTGTTCTTTCTTTCATAGTATTCTGGCCTGTGTTTTCATATCTGACACAATCTTTGAACTTTGTAGATGACCGAATGGTTCTGAAAAAAGTAAGGATTGTGCCATCACTAAAATCTATTCATTTTGTCTATTTCTTCTATTTCTCTTTTTTAAAAGACTTGTTTATTTTATATATGTGAGTACACTGTCAATATCTTCAGACACACCAGAAGAGAGCATCATATCCCATTATGGATGGTTGTGAGCCACCATGTGGTTGCTAGGAATTGAACTCAGGACCTCTGGAAGAGCAGTCAGTGCTCTTACTGCTGAGCTATCTCTCCAGCCCCATTTTGTCTATTTCTGCACACACACACACACACACTGAGAGAGAGAGAGAATATTAGTAATTTTAGAAATTGCTTATTAAAAAGTGGTTTTTAGGATCCATTAAAAAGTTCCTCTGAGAGGATTTTTACAGAGGATTTTTTATGTCTTTCTTACTTATTAGTTGGCTTTAAGTAAGCCATGCAGATTTTTCTCTTACTTCTTTCATTTATCAGGTACTAATAATGGTGCCCATCCCCCATAGCTTTGAAATGCTCTAAAATCTGTAAGTGTAGAATCTACTTGCATTGTGTGTTATATTGCTTGGGCTGCTGGGCCCAGTGGGTAAAGGTAGCTGTGAGGACTGGTGGTGGGAAGAGAGAACCATCTCCTACAGTTGTCCTCTTGTACGCTGTGGCAGATGGGCTTATAGATGTGCACACAGAAGCTGGAGTTGTAGTTCTTACATTAGGGTATCAGCAACGGAGAGGGCCAGAACAGTGTCTCTGTGTATTTAAATAGCCCTTAGGGCTGGAGAGATGGCTCAGTGACTGAATACTTGTTCTTTTATAGAGGACCTGGGTTTGATTCCCAAGCACCCATATGGTGGCCCACAACCATCTGTAGGCACACGTGTGGTGCATATACATACATACAGACAGAACACTCATGCATATAAAATAAGATCTAAACAAAAGAAAAGAGCAGTTAGGCCAGGTTTGGATATTCACCTTTAATTCTAGAGGATTAGCTTATGAAATTATGTTGACATGGTATATTAATCACACATTAGTATAAATCCTCAATTACTATTATAAACCATAAAGTGTTAGCATTGATAGTAATGGTTAGCCTGCCATCTGTTTATAATTGCGAGTAACAGTATTATTTCTTAAAAGTGCAAATGTGTTTTAGACTAGATATAACATTTATAAGGTCTGGGGAGGCAAAATTTCTGGTCTCCTTGCTTTTTGTTTTTCTCTGTAGTAGCAGACTGATATTGGGTCTTAGCCTTTTTAAAGTGTATTTGTGTTTGTGTGTGTGTGTCTATCTATCTATTTATCTGTCTGTCTGTCTATCTATCTATCTATCTATCTAATCTATAGCTGTTAACTGTTAAATATTTATATAACTGAAAATTTACATGCACTTATATTTCCCCTTTTCCAGAAGCCACATGTGTGTGTGTGTGTATGTATGTATGTATGTATGTATGTATATACACACACACACAGACACACATATATATCTGAGTACTCTGTGCATACCTGGTATCCAAAGAGGTCAGAGGAGGACATTGGATTCTCTGGGACTAAAGTTACAGAGAGTTGTGAGCTTGTGGGTTCTGGGAGGCAAACCTGGGTCCTCTGGAAGAGTAGCCAGTACTGAGCCAGTTTCTAGCTCTCAAAAAGTATTGTTGAGCTCCGCCATCTTTGCTCCAGTGACCAGGTAGTTGGGACCGCCAGGCTCAGAGACAGACAGGCATAATATCGCTTCGGTTTCAGGCAGCTTGTGTGTAACCTGCTCCCAGGTGCTGGGCTGATCTGCAGTAACCAGCGCGCCAGTTCCGCGGTGGGACCTTCTGCCTGGTGGAGGGACCCCGCGCAGGGAGGGAGCCTGCCAGCTTCCCTTCCGCGACCTCTGTGCCCGCGGACTGTGCTGGAGAGACCGGTACCCAGGCTCTCCCCCCGATATAACATCACTTGGGACACGGCCTGTTGGGGCTTCCGTCTGTGCCCGAGGGCGGGTTGGCGCTGTGGTCGTCTGGGTGCCAGATCGGCGGGCCATCGTGACCACAGGGTGAGCTGCGCCACGGAGACTGCCCTCCGCAATCTTTGCTCCAGTGACCAGGTAGTTGGGACCGCCAGGCTCAGAGACAGACAGGCATAATATCGCTTCGGTTTCAGGCAGCTTGTGTGTAACCTGCTCCCAGGTGCTGGGCTGATCTGCAGTAACCAGCGCGCCAGTTCCGCGGTGGGACCTTCTGCCTGGTGGAGGGACCCCGCGCAGGGAGGGAGCCTGCCAGCTTCCCTTCCGCGACCTCTGTTCCCGCGGACTGTGCTGGAGAGACCGGTACCCAGGCTCTCCCCCCGATATAACATCACTTGGGACACAGCCTGTTGGGGCTTCCGTCTGTGCCCGAGGGCGGGTTGGCGCTGTGGTCGTCTGGGTGCCAGATCGGTGGGCCATCGTGACCACAGGGAGAGCGGTGTGAGCGGCGCCACGGAGAGTGCCCTCCGCCATCTTTGCTCCAGTGACCAGGTAGTTGGGACCACCAGGCTCAGAGACAGACAGGCATAATATCGCTTCGGTCTCAGGCAGCTTGTGTGAAACCTGCTCCCAGGTGCTGGGCTGATCTGCAGTGACCAGCGCGCCAGATCTGCTGTGGGACTTCTGCCTGGCAGAGGGACGCCCCCTCCCCCCCCAGGAGAGATCACACACCCCTGCACAGGGCAGGAGCCTGCCAGCCTCCCTTTGGCGACCTCTGCTCCAGGAATCCACTAGGCTGAGCCTTTAGATGCGCAAGGCCTCCCCAATATAAGATCACTTGGGGCAAAGCACATTAGGGCTCCAAAGTCACTCAGGAGCAGGCAGGCCCCAGAAATCGGTGCCAGGGGAATCCTGGTAATCCAGGGGGGGCAGAAATAGCTTTGCAGGCTCACAGGAGGTCGAACCAACAGCCAGTGGCAGCAGGACCAACTAACACCAGAGGTATCCAGATGGCAAAAGGCAAACGTAGGAATGTTACTAACAGTAATCAAAGTAATGTGGGACCATCCGAACCCAACTCTCCAACAGCAGCAAGTCCTGGATACCCCACCACACCCGAAAGACAAGATCTGGATTTAAAATCACTTCTCATGATGCTATTAGAGGATCACAAGAAGGACACAAATAAATCTCATAAAGAGTTACAGGAGACCATGAATCAACGGTTAGAAGCCCTTACAAAGGAAACACAAAAATCGCTTAGAGAAATGCGGGAGAACATGGATCAAAAGATGGAGGCGCACAAGGAGACAACACAAAAATCGCTTAACGAGATGAATCAACGGGTAGATGCACTCACAAAGGAATCACAAAATTTGCATAAAGAAATGCAGAAGAATATGGGTCAACAGACGGATGCCCATAAGGAGGCAACACAAAAATTGCTTAAAGAAATGAATCAACGGTTAGATGCCCTTACAAAGGAAACACGAGAACTGCTTAAAGAAATGCAGGAGACGATGGATCAACAGATGGAATCCCATGAGGAAGAAACACAAAAATCGCTCAGAGAAATGCAGGAGAACGTGGGTCATCAGGAAGAAATCCTGAAAGAGGTAATGCAAAAATACCTTAAAGAAATACAGGAAAATACAAACAAACAAGTGAAGGATCTCAGCAAATCCATCCAGGAACTAAAAAAGGAAGTAGAAACAACTAAGAAATCACAAAGGGAGACAACTTTGGAGATAGAAAACCTTGGGAAGAAATCAGGAGTCATAGATGCAAACATCAACAATAGAATACAAGAGATGGAAGAAAGAATCTCAGGTGCTGAAGATTCCATAGAAAGCATCGACTCAACAGTCAAAGAAAATGCAAAATGCAAAAAACGCGTAACCCAAAACATCCAGGAAATCCAGGACACAATGAGAAGACCAAACCTAAGGATTATAGGTATAGATGAGAGTGAAGATTTGCAACTTAAAGGGCCAGTAAACATCTTCAACAAAATTATGGAGGAAAACTTCCCTAACTTAAAGAGAGAGATGCCGATGAACGTACAAGAAGCCTACAGAACTCCAAACAGACTGGACCAGAACAGAAATACCTCCTGTCACATAATAATCAAAACACCGAATGTTCTAAACAAAGAAAGAATACTAAATGCAGTAAGAGAAAAGGGCCAAGTAACATACAAAGGAAGACCTATCCGAATCACATCAGACTTCTCACCAGAGACTATGAAAGCCAGAAGATCCTGGGCAGATCTCATGCAGACACTAAGACAGCACAAATGCCAGCCTAGACTACTATACCCAGCAAAACTCTCAATCACCATAGATGGAGAGACCAAGATAGTCCATGATAAAACCAAATTTTCACAATATCTTTCCACAAATCCAGCCCTGCAACGGATAATAGGTGGAAACCTCCAATACAGGGAGAGAAACAACACCCTGGAAAAAATGAGATAATAACCTTCTTGAATCAAACCCAAAAGTAGATAACCACTCAAACATAAAGATAGCGTCAAGAATGGCAGATGGCAATAATCACTATGCCTTAATCTCTCTTAATATCAATGGTCTCAATTCCCCAATTAAAAGACATAGACTAGCAGACTGGATACGTAAACAGGACCCAGCATTTTGCTGCATGCAGGAAACGCACCTCAGTGTCAAAGACAAACACTACCTCAGAGTAAAAGGCTGGAAAACAATTTTACAAGCAAATGGCCCCAAGAAACGAGGTGGAGTAGCCATCCTAATATCGGATAAAATTGATTTTCAACCCAAAGTCATCAAAAAAGACACAGAAGGACACTACATACTGATCAAGGGAAAAATCCACCATCAAGAACTCTCAATCCTGAATATATATGCTCCAAATGCAAGGGCACCCTCATTCGTAAAAGAAACTTTACTAAAACTCAAAGCACACATCGCACCGCACACAATAATAGTGGGTGACTTCAACACCCCGCTCTCTGAAATGGATCGTTCAGGAAAGCAGAAACTAAACAGGGACACAGTGAATCTAATTGAAGCCTTGGACCAAATGGAACTAACTGATATATATAGAACATTTCATCCTAGAGCTAAAGAATACACCTTCTTCTCAGCTCCTCATGGTACCTTCTCCAAAATTGACCATATAATTGGTCACAAATCAGACCTCAACAGATATAAGAAGATAGAAATAATCCCATGCCTCCTATCAGATCACTATGGAATAAGGGTGGTCTTCAATGGCAACAAAAACAAAAGAAAACCCACGTACACATGGAGGCTGAACAATGCTCTACTCAATGATAACTTGGTCAAGGTGGAAATAAAGAAAGAAATCAAAGACTTTTTGAAAGTTAATGAAAATGAAGGCACAACATACCCTAACTTATGGGACACAATGAAAGCAGTGCTAAGAGGAAAATTCATAGCCCTGAATGCCGCCAAAAAGAAACGGGAGACAGCATACACTAACAGCTTAATGGCACACCTGAAAGCCCTGGAACAAAAAGAAGCAAATACACCAAAGAGGAGTAGAAGGCAGGAAATCATCAAACTCAGGGCTGAAATCAATCAAGTAGAAACAAATAAAACCATACAAAGAATCAACAAAACGAGGAGTTGGTTCTTTGAGAAAATCAACAAGATAGATAAGCCCTTAGCCAGACTAACCAGAGGGCACAGAGATAGTATCCAAATTAATAAAATCAGAAACGAAAAGGGAGAGATAACAACAGAAACTGAGGAAATTCAAAAAATCATCAGATCCTACTACAAAAACCTGTATTCAACACAACTAGAAAATCTTGAGGAAATGGACAATTTTCTTGACAGATACCAAGTACCAAAATTAAATCAGGATCAAATAGACCATCTAAACCGTCCTATAACCCCTGAAGAAATAGAAGTTGTCATTGGAAGTCTTCCAACCAAAAAAAGCACAGGTCCAGATGGTTTTAGTGCAGAATTCTATCAGACCTTCAAAGAAGACCTAACACCAATACTCTTCAAACTGTTCCACAAAATAGAAACAGAAGGAACACTACCCAACTCGTTCTATGAAGCCACAATTACACTAATACCAAAAGCACACAAAGATCCGACAAAGAAAGAGAATCTCAGGCCAATCTCTCTTATGAATATCGATGCAAAAATACTCAATAAAATTCTTGCCAACCGAATCCAAGAACACATCAAAACGATCATTCACCACGATCAAGTAGGCTTCATCCCAGGGATGCAGGGATGGTTCAATATAAGGAAATCCATCAATGTAATCCACTACATAAACAATCTCAAAGAAAAAAACCACATGGTCATCTCATTAGATGCTGAGAAAGCATTTGACAAAATTCAGCATCCTTTCATGCTAAAGGTCTTGGAAAGATCAGGAATTCAAGGCCCATATCTAAACATAGTAAAAGCAATTTACAGCAAACCAGTAGCCAGCATCAATCTAAACGGAGAGAAACTTGAAGCAATCCCACTAAAATCAGGGACTAGACAAGGCTGCCCTCTCTCTCCATATCTTTTCAATATAGTACTTGAAGTTCTAGCTAGAGCAATTAGACAAGAAAAAGAGGTCAAAGGGATACAAATTTGAAAGGAAGAAGTCAAACTATCACTATTTGCAGACGATATGATAGTATACATAAGCGACCCAAAGAACTCCACCAGAGAACTCCTACAGCTGATAAACGACTTCAGCAAAGTGGCCGGATATAAAATCAACTCAAGCAAGTCAGAAGCCTTCCTATACTCAAAGGATAAGCAGGCTGAGAAAGAAGTAAGAGAAATAATACCCTTTACGATAGCCACAAACCATATTAAGTATCTTGGCGTGACGCTAACCAAACAAGTGAAAGATCTGTATGACAAGAACTTCAAGTCTCTGAAGAAAGAAATTGAAGAAGACCTCGGAAGATGGAAAAATCTGCCATGCTCATGGATTGGCAGGATTAATATAGTAAAAATGAGCATCTTACCAAAAGTAATACACAGATTCAATGCAATCCCCATCAAAATCCCAACTCAATTCTTCATAGAGTTAGAAAGAGCAATTCAAAAATTCATCTGGAATAACAGAAAACCCAGAATAGCTAAAACTATTCTCAAGAGTAAAAGAACCTCTGGGGGAATCAGTATCCCGGACCTCAAGCTGTACTACAGAGCAATAGTGTTAAAAACTGCATGGTATTGGTACAGTAACAGACATGTAGATCAATGGAACAGAATTGAAGACCCAGAAATGAATCCACACTCCTATGGTCACTTGATCTTTGACAAAGGAGCTAAAACCATCCAGTGGAAAAAAGATAGCCTTTTCAACAAATGGTGCTGGCTCAGCTGGAGGTCAACATGCAGAAGAATGCAAATTGACCCATCCTTATCTCCTTGCACTAAGCTCAATTCTAAGTGGATCAAAGATCTCCACATAAAACCAGACACACTGAAACTAATAGAAGGGAAACTAGGGAAGAACCTTGAACATATGGGCACAGGGGAGAATTTCCTGAACAGAACTCCAATAGCTTATACTCTAAGATCAAGAATAGACAAATGGGACCTCATTAAATTACAAAGTTTTTGCAAGGCAAAAGACACCGTCAAAAAGACAAAGCGGCAACCAACTAACTGGGAAATGATCTTTACCAACCTTACATCCGACAGAGGGCTAATATCCAAGATATACAAAGAACTCAAGAAGTTAAACTCCAGAGAGGCAAGTAACCCTATTAAAAAATGGGGTACAGAGCTCCACAAAGAGTTCTCACCTGAAGAATATCTAATGGCTGAGAAGCACCTAAAGAGATGTTCATCATCCTTAGTCATTAGGGAAATGCAAATCAAAACAACCCTGAGATTCCATCTCACACCAGTCAGGATGGCTAAGATCAAAAACACAGGAGACAGCAGTTGTTGGC
The DNA here is from genome assembly GCA_036184795.1 of Tokudaia tokunoshimensis. Classification (NCBI taxonomy): domain Eukaryota; kingdom Metazoa; phylum Chordata; class Mammalia; order Rodentia; family Muridae; genus Tokudaia; species Tokudaia tokunoshimensis. Next base: position 73,218,508 of record BTHU01000005.1, read on the forward strand.
GAGGATGTGGAGAAAGAGGAACACTCCTCCACTGCTGGTGGAATTGCAGGCTGGTACAACCACTCTGGAAAGCAGTCTGGCGGCTCCTCAGAAAACTGGGCATGACACTTCCGGAGGATCCGGCTATACCACTCCTGGGCATATACCCAGAGACTTTACCTGCATGCAATAAGGACACATGCTCCACTATATTCATAGCAGCCTTATTTATAATAGCCAGAAGCTGGAAAGAACCCAGATGTCCCTCAACGGAGGAATGGATTCAGAAGATGTGGTATATTTACACAATGGAATACTACTCTGCAATTAAAAACAATGAATTCACGAAATTCCTAGGCAAATGGTCAGAACTTGAAAATATCATCCTTAGTGAGGTAACCCAATCACAAAAGATCACACATGGTATGAAGTCACTGATAAGGGGATATTGACCCAGAATCTCGGAATACCCTAGACACAATCAGCATATCAATAGATTTCTAAAAAGATGGAAGGAGAGACCCCTGGTCCTGGAAAGACTGGATGTAGGGGAACGCCAGGACAGAGTAATGAGAGGGGGTTGAACGGAGAAAAGAGGGAGGGAAGGGGGCTTATGGGACTTTCGGGGAGGGAGGAAACGGGAAAGGGGAAGTGATTTGGAATGTAAATTAAAAAAATAAAATTAAATTAAATTAAAAAAAAAAAGTATTGTTGATGCTACATTTTATTTTTTGCAAAAAAAAAAATCTATATGGGAACTTGTTCCATAAATATAAAAATCCATAAATACATAGAATTTTATGAATTTTTTCTAGCTACATGATATCTAGTATATGAAAGACTCATAATTTACCATTTTCACATTTCCAGTCTTAGTATACAGGTAGTGCTTCAGTGACTGTCCTTTAAGATAATATTTAGGAAATAAATTTATTCTTTTATACAGTGTATTTTCATCATATTCACTCCAGCTACTCCCACATTTGACCCTACCTTCCTACTTATATGACTTTGTATCCTCATTTTCTCTTTAAAACCACTGAGTCCATTGGTGCTACCCAAATACTCTTGGCTGTGAGGATATCCTCTAGAGGAAGGTCAACCTACCAGAGCTCACACCCTTCAAGAAAACTTGACTCCACTCTCTCAGCAATGATTAAGTGCCATTAACTTGCCAGTTGGGATGAGACTATCCCCCTCATGCTAGAATTTATTTATTTACATCCCAAATGTTGCCCCCTCATTTCTCCGTCCATCCCTCCCTGCTAGTATTTTTGTGAGACTACTTTCACACTCACTGTGAGCTCATGTGTACAACTGTGCTGTTGTGTTTGGAAATACTGTTTCATTTAGTCATCTACTGCCTTTGACTCTTCCCACTACTTTTTCCTTTGTGATCCTGCACCTTGGGAGGACGGGGTATCATATAGATGTCTCATTTAGGCCTGAGCACTCTGCAGTCTCTTAGTCTCTTCATGTTGACCAACTATGGCCCTCTGTGTTCATAGCTATCTTGTACAGTAAAAAGCTCCTGTAATGAGAATTGAAATGCAGTAATCTATGGATATAGTGATGAGTTGTTAAGAATCGATTTAATGCTCTGATCATTTAGCAGAACAATTGTAGTAGTTTCTCACCTAGGGCCTGTGACCTATTAGCCCACCCAGTACTTAACTCAGTGATGGTGCTGTGTATAGGTTGTATCTTATGGAGCAAGCCTTAAATCCAACCAGAATGTGTTTGGTCATTCCAGTAACATTCATGTCATTATTGTGCCGTTGGTCATATTTTTTTAGGAAGGTGATTATTGTAGTTCTCTAGAGTCATAGCTGGCAAAGACACTGTTTGTTCTCCTACCCCAAACTGGTAGTATTTGTAGCACCTTCCTACATCGTGCAAGGTAGGGAGTGGGATGAAGTTTCTAGGTTAGTGCACACTTGGCTTCCCCATTCTTGTTCTACGACTCAAGTTCTGGAGGGTAACCAACAGCAATAGCAATAATCTGTAATGTTTTGTGGGGAGTGTGGAATCCTACTGGCCAACTGCAACAGAGATGCCCATTTCTGACAATGAATTTATTTGCTAATCTGTAGTACCTAGTTGGGTACTGTGCTGTGTCCATGTTACCCCCATCCTCTTATAAGGTAATTTCTTTTAAATTCTTACACACACACACACACACACACACACACACACACACACACACACACACACGGAAGCTTCTGTAATAGTAGGTTTCCATATGGCTTTTGACTTTTTCTAAAGGTTATTAGTGCTAGTCGTCCCTCAGCCAGTGAATAATCTTACACGAGTCATTACTGGTTTTAGAATTATTTGGAAAGTAGACCAGAGATATAGAAGAAACCCTTTAATTTTACAGTAAACTAATATGGAAATATCAACAATGTAAGAATACTGGCCTTTTTTTTCTTATCTGAGAAGTTTATATCATCTAAACTGTTAACCACAGGGAAATGTAGCTGCAGTAGCTGCTGAAGCTAACCAGTTTGCTCTGTGAACATCAGAGTGGGTGTGTGTGTAGGCACATGTTCACAAGTGCACATGGAAGGAGAGGACAGCCTCAGGCATTGTTTCTCAGGTGAACTCTGTCAATTCTGTTTTGAATGTACACAGATGCATCTTTATCACTCAACATCCAGTTTATTTTAGTGCTAACTCTTAGCATTTTAAGTTTTAAGGATTTGAACAGATTGCCCAAGAGTATTGTATTTGTTTTTTCTTAACTCTGGCCAAGTGCTTCACAAGAACAACTTAAGGGGGGAAGGTTTGTTTTGGCTACAGCTTGAGTGCACAGGGCACATCATGGTGGAAATGTGTGAGTACCCAGAGTACCTAATGGTGGGAAGTGGGCAGCAGACAGGTAACTCCAGAGTTGTGGAAGTTCAGTCTGAAATCCTCCACAGTTTTATTTCTTTTTTTGAGGCAGTGAGTTCTTGGCCTGAAAGACCCTAAGAATAGGCTAGCTCGCCATAGAGCCCCAGGGATTTGCTTGTTTCTAGCTCCTCTTGGATTCTAAGCATGTGCCACTATGCCTGGATATTTGTTTGTTTTGTTTTTATTTTTAAAGGTGTTCTGGGGAGCAAGGTCAGATCTTCATGCTTAAAGACAAGCAGTTTGCTGACTGAGCACAGTTTACAGTTCTTTGTTGTGTTTTGAGGCTGGGCCTTGCTGCATTGTCTTTGCTGGTCTGTCAGTTCTGGGCTCAGGAGATCCTCCCACCTCAGCCTGCTCAGCGCTGGTACTACATGCCCCGAGCCTGGTTTCCAATTTAATTTTAGACTGTGATCATAAAGCGCGTTGTGTAAGATCTAAGCTTGCTTTAATGTCACCAGTAGAGGTAATAACTGTTTGCATGTCAGAAACCAGACTTTTCTTCATTTGCTTTATTTCAAGTAGCAGAGCTTTGAGGTTTGCAGCAATTACAAAAACCAAACTTTGTGCTGCCTATGGTTTTTTTTTTTTTTTTTTTTTTTATAAAAAGCAAAATGAGAATGAAATTTAAGAAACAGGCTAATTAAAAACAGGGGCTGTAGCCAGCTTCCTCTTCCAGTGCTGCCTGGGGAGACTTCAGAGACAGAAAACTGTGTCTGCCTTTTGAGATCTAGAAGCTGGACCGACTTTGCCCAAAGACAGTGGGTTTTCAGTTTGCACTGCTTAAAGTCTCTTCTTGCCTCAGGTTTTTCTACTCTCTTTAGAGGTTGATGGGACTCTGGAGATACTTTAGGAACAGAGCCACAGCAGGACCAATTATCTTTGATTTAGGAAATAGTTTCTAAAACTTATCTTTTCCTATCTTTTAACTAACATCGCTAGGATCTGAGATGGAGGTAGGGTGGGTAGAGAGCGCCAGCAGTGAGAAGCCGGTGTGGACTAGACCAGTAGAGAATGTGGCTTGTGGAAATGCCTTGGTCTTGCAGCCAGAGGCTGAAAGGTTCAAAGAAAGGAAAAGTGGGTAAGCATCTCTCCAGCTGATTACCAGTTCTCTGGTCCTCGCAGGGCCAGTCTATTAAATGGCTTTGGAATATATAAGGAAACCTCTGTCACCTGAAGCCCATCCCACAGTGTGTGAGATGTTGGCTCAGAGTCTGTTCCATTGTGTAGTCTAGTTTTCAGAGACTTGCCTTCTGCAGTGTCCTGGTCGTCTGAACTTAAGGGAGTGGCTGGGAAAGTGTCTGGCTCTGCTTGAGAGACTGTGCTCTTCAAAGGAATAGTTTGATGTCCCAGAGAGTTCTTGCTTCAAAGCCGGAGCAACAGGAAACAATTGTAAACTAGTTTTTATAGCTTCTGTAAACAAAGAAATGGATTTAAGCCCTCTGAAATGTTCTTTTAATCAGTAAGGAAATTTGAAAAAAAAAATTGCTTCCCTAGGGAGGGTGAAAGAACAGGGACCATAAAGGACACACAGTAAGGAAATGATTATCGCCCCTGAATGTAAGTTTTGAGATGAATGCAAACTGGAATTAAAGTGAATGATACATAGTAGTGTATACTTTTCTTGTCCTTTGAAGAATTGCTTGTTTTGAGTTTAGATTGTGTTTCATTTCATCTTTATATGAGTTTAAGGATTCCCTGTGTAAGGAGTTCCCACTTTTCATTCCTTAGATGGTTTTTTTTTTCCTTTTAGCTTCCGGAAAGCTCATGCAGCCTTTGTTACTGTTGCTTAGTAACGGGATTATGAATAAAATCTGACTCTCCTTTGGAACCAGGTATTCAGTTTTTGATACTGAGGTGTCAAGACAGCCTGTAATTTCAGCTGTGCTGTTCCCCCATCCCCCTTCTTTTTAGAGTGTGCCTAGTGGGAAGGAAGGTTATACTCTAGATAAACTAGGCTAGCATTTGATTTGTGTGCCTTTTGTGCATTCAAATGGGGAAGGGACCTACTGCTAATATATTTTACAAGGTTATATTGAAGATGGGATATTAAAGAATATTTTCTGAAATACTGAAAGTCTGCTTTTAAAGGAAATCTTCCATAAAAGATTAAAAATTCCATAGTGAGTCTAATGTCTAAAAATGATTCCGAGGATTATTTGGAGTTAAGATTGAAGATAATTGAGAGAATTCCCATCTCTCAGGGTCTTCCCTTTTGTTGATGATTCTCCTGGAGAGACTTAATTGCTTTGTTATCATGCAAGGACAGCCAACAACCAAGGAGACACTTCTTGACGTTCTGTACTGGACTTCGTATCATATAGCTTCCCTTTCCTTATTTCATCTGGTAGGACAGGGAGCTAGGAGGGATGTTTGTATGAGGGCTCCTCCAAGTCTGCAGGATGCAGCCTTTTATCTGGAGCCTTAGGACTTAGGGATAGCTGTAGGTGCGTCCATCTCACCACATCTTCCCAGTCAGGGACAGAGTTAGCCAAGCAGGTCTGCTTCCCCATTTGTGTTTTAAAATTTCCCTTTAGGCCTCTTAGCTGGTTTGCAGATGTTCTCTCTCCTTTCTGCAAAGTCCCAAGATCTCTCTTAAAGCTCATAACCAAAGCGATTCCTCACTTTCGCCATCTGGGATACTCTGCCCTATTTCTTTTTAAAGTCCTGTGATGTGGCTGAGACTTTGTTTGTCATTTTAAGAGATGTATTTATGCTAAAGTGTTTCCGGGTGATTTAAGAAGAATGGCTGTCGAACACATTACTTTTACAATGGAAAACTGCATCGGAGGAAATTTGACCATTTTCTGCCATTTTGTGGTACTTAGCATGCACAACTTTCTTAAGGATGTTCTCAGTAGTTTTACATCTTAGGTTTTTTTTTTTTTTTTAAGAAACATTTATTCCCTCAGAGATTTAAACAGGAATTCCTCCAAACTAGTTTTATCCCCTTCCCCTCCTTCCTGTGACACTATCTCCTTTTCTTCTACTTTTTCATGCATTTAGACAATGATTTAGTCATGGATCTATTGTTTCTTTCTCTTCTATTTGCTGGTGAGTTTCTGAGAATGCTTTAGGCAGAGCAAAAATCCTTTTCAGGACTCACAAATCTTTTCGAGTTGCAAAGGTGCTTGGCTAGCTTGGCCCAGTTTGTACCATTTATATCCATTCTGGGATGTTCTTGTTCTTCCTTTTTCCCTTAATCTCTCTTTTTTTTCTTGTACCTTCTATTTTTTTATATATATTTTTATTTTTTATATTTTTATTTACATTCAAAATCATTTCCCCTTTTCCGTTTCCTCCCTCCGAAAGTCCCATAAGCCCCCTTCCCTCCCTCTTTTCCCCATTCAACTCCCTCTCGCTTCTCTGTCTCAGCATTCCCCTACATCCAGTCTTTCCAGGACCAGGGGTCTCTCCTTCCATCTTCTTGGAAATCTATTGATATGCGTATTGTGTCTAGGGTATTCCGAGATTCTGGGTTAATATCCCCTTATCAGTGACTGCATACTATGTGTGTTCTTTTGTGATTGGGTTACCTCACTAAGGATGATATTTTCAAGTTCTGATCATTTGCCTAGGAATTTTGTGAATTCATTGTTTTTAATTGCAGAGTAGTATTCCATTGTGTAGATATACCACATCTTCTGAATCCATTCCTCCGTTGAGGGCCATCTGGTTCTTTCCAGCTTCTGGCTATTATAAATAAGGCTGCTATGAACATAGTGGAGCATGTGTCCTTATTGCATGCAGCTAAAGCCTCTGGGTATATGTTTTATTCAATCTCTGGTCAAATAAGGATAGTTGCTTGTACTTCATATTTGCTATGTTTTGAAAACCAGAACCAAACATTATGTGTATTTTTTTTTTAAAGGAAGCTGAGAATATGTGTGCAGTGTTTAGTGTTGTAATCAAGAAAATTCCAAACAAATGAAACCCGGTACCCCTCATTTCATATGCACAGTTGTGATCATTTCTATCTGCCTTGTGTAGAACAATTTGCATGAATGGTTTGAATTACCATAGTTTGTATAGCTTGGCCAATTTTCTTCTTGTTTGTAATATATGATTTTTTTGGAACCCTCAACATCATTATTGATCCATACTCTTTAATTATAAGATCTGAGTCTTGGGTCTCATGCCTAGTGAAAATTGAAGTTCTTTTTGCAATGTCTCTGGTTACTCTCAGAGTTCTTGAGTAATCTTGTGTAACTCAGCCTTAAAAATTAAGAAAACAATAATTATTATTGAAGGACAATCACACCAGGTTTCTCAGCATGTTTGAACATGTTAGAGCCCTGTTGGCCTTGAGTTACAGAATCCACTTGAATTAGCTTGGGCATAAGAATACTCTCTTCGTCTGTTGTTCTTGGTGTCTGTTTCTCTTCCTCTTTCTCCTCCCTTCCCCTCCTCTCACCTACCTCCTTCCCCTCTCCTTTCTTACTGTCCCCACTTCCCCTTTCTCTTCTCCTCTTCCACTTTTCTTTTTTTTTTTTATTTTTATTTTATTTTTTTAATTTACATTCCAAATCACTTCCCCTTTCCCGTTTCCTCCCTCCCCAAAAGTCCCATAAGCCCCCTTCCCTCCCTCTTTTCTCCATTCAAACCCCTCTCGTTACTCTGTCCTGGCGTTCCCCTACATCCAGTCTTTCCAGGACCAGGGGTCTCTCCTTCCATCTTTTTAGAAATCTATTGATATGCGGATTGTGTCTAGGGTATTCCGAGATTCTGGGTCAATATCCCCTTATCAGTGACTGCATACCATGTGTGTTCTCTGGTGGTTCCTCAGAAAACTGGGCATGACACTCCCGGAGGATCCGGCTATACCACTCCTGGGCATATACCCAGAGACTTTACCTGCATGCAATAAGGACACATGCTCCACTATGTTCATAGCAGCCTTATTTATAATAGCCAGAAGCTGGAAAGAACCCAGATGTCCCTCAACAGAGGAATGGATTCAGAAGATGTGGTATATCTACACAATGGAATACTACTCTGCAATTAAAAACAATGAATTCACGAAATTCCTAGGCAAATGGTCAAAACTTGAAAATATCATCCTTAGTGAGGTAACCCAACCACTTTTCTTTTTAAAGTCCCAACCTAATAGTTTCATGTAGTTCAGACTAGCTTCAAGCCCACTCACTATATAGGTGACGATTACCCTGATTCTCAGTTTCTACCTCAAGAATGCTGACATTATAGATGGGCACCACCACACTCTGTTTATGTGATACTGGGCATTGAACCCAGGATAGAACCCTTAATCCATCTTTCCTTCCTTCCTTCCTTCCTTCCTTCCTTCCTTCCTTCCTTCCTTCCTTCCTTCCTTCCCTTCCTCCCTTCCCTCCCTCCTTCCTTGCTACCTTCCTTCCTGTCTGGCTTTCTGGTTTTGGCTGCCTGCCAAATGACTCAACAATAGAGATGTACATGGGCATTAGAAACAGATTACATTTCAGGTTGTGTTTTTCATTCTTGGTTCTTACTTCAGACTGACTCTCAGCTGCTTAGCTCCCAGACTGCCATCTGCTCCTGGACTGTCCTCTCTTACATGTGTTAGAGATGGCCTGGTTGAGGTCAGGATGCCAGGAGTTCTGAGGACAGGATGTAAAGGTAGATCTCTAGGCTTTGCTAGGGCCTGTGTGTATTTGTTTCTTGGGGTGCCGTAAATGCCTATAAACTCGATGATTTGACTCAACAGAGATATGTTCTTTCATAAAATAACAGAGTCAATGAAGGCTTGGGGGGCAGGCTGAATCTGTTTTGTCTTCTGTAACAGACAAGTTCCATCCCTCAGCTGTGGCTGCATAACTCTAGTTCTGAGATCTAACCCTGAGAATTCCGAGTACTCTCACTGCACTGTTATTATATCTTTGGGTCTTACATGTTCTGGTTTCTTCTTTTACAAGGATGCTGGTTGTTGGGTTTAAGGTCTAGTCAGGGTAAGTTCTTGTGATCTTTAATAAAATTAGCAAGAATGCTTTTTTTCAGGTTGTCTCATAGACATGTGTGTAGGGGATTAGGATTCAGACTCACCTTTTTGGAGATTACAGTTTAGCTTTCTCCCAGCAGTGTCTTCATCATGAGAATGTATATGCCTAGGTCCCTTGTGCAGTAATTGAATTGGTAGAGGAGTGTTAACTCCCCGGACAGGAAAGAAATCTTGGTGTTTTTCTAAAAAGCTTTCTGCATGGGATCAGTGACCTTGGATGACTAGCCCGAAGAACAGTTCTTGAGGCTGATCTTAAATCTACATGCATGCATACATACATGTATGCCCCCCCTACACGTGTGTACACACATGCACAGTTACATGCACAGGCACCAGTACACACATAAACTCACTTGTGTGTGCACACCCACTGAAAAACAAGACAGAATAATTCCTCAAAACTGGAACAACAGAAAACAAAGCAAAATAAGATCAAAGTAAAGGAGAGTAACCTTAACTAAATATTGCTTGTGAATCCAGCTGTTTGCTTCATAACCTCACCTCAAATTACTCATTTAATTTTCAGAAAAGCCCTGGGCAAGGGGAGCCTTTTCATGTGCAGAATAGTGTCCTTTCTTTAGGAGACACATGATCCCTGATGGTCTATGTTTTCGTGATGCTTGTAGCTGTTAACATGCAGTTAGTATGTCTTTAGGCTAGAAGCTTCAGAATAACACTAATTTTTATTAGTTTTTCTTCACTTCTTTCTTGAAATGTTGCTATAAGGACTTTTCTAATATTTACTCTGGTTCCTTAAAAGTGCAATTTATAAAGGCAAAGCAGGACACATACACATGCTTTTCTATTTACTAAATTCCAAAAAGGTTGGGGTTAGAAAGTTGGCTCGATGAATGGTTAAGGACGCTTGCCACTCTTCTGGAGGATCTGTGTTCAGTTCCGATCACCCACCTGAGGAGGCTTACGGTGATCTGTCACTCCAGAACTGGTGGCGACCTGCACTCACATGTGCATAACCACATGAACACCCTCATTCCTACTCAGATTTCAAAATGATAAAGGTAAATCTTCAAAGAAAATATTTAAGCATTCTTTGGTATGCCCAGTTAGATTTTCTTATACAAAATTTTTAAAGGATTATCATGGCTATAATTATGGTTTTAAATACACTTAAAACTCCCATTCTGTGAGATTTCATTATTGTCCTTCTATTTCTAAGGAGGGTTTTGGATTCATTCTTTTGAAGCAGCTTGGGAGAAGTGTTAAATAAAGTCTAAAAAATTCAATTGTTCAGTGATTTTCATACATAATAAATTTGTTCAGAAAGGAGGGCTGGAAAGAAAATAGCATCTCAAGAAGGTGCTTCTTGCAGCTGTGCTTGTAACTTTGCAGGAGCTGTCTAGTGTCGCTAGATCTCTTTCAGAAATTTGCAATGTGGGCGGTTTGGCTACAGAGTTGATAGTCTTCAACACAGTTGAGTTTTTATAGGCCATCTGAATATTTATTCCTTTTCTTATTCTGTCTGGAATCTAAATAGTTTAATGCTGCAAGTATATAGATTAAGGTCCACTAAATGAAAACAAAAGCTCTAACAACAAAAACAAATACTGCATGCTCTGTGCAGAGTTGTCTCATTGTTGACACCATGCACATTATGTTGATTATATTTCTCCTGTGTTTATAATTATTTCATTGTCTACCTGTGCAGTCTTTGAAAGGATGGCTTTCTATAAATACAGCCAGTAATACCGATTTTGTTAATTGAAATCAACTAACTTAATAATGAATTTGGAATGTTAAAGAGATCACATTTTCTAGTTTCTTTTCTTTTTTTGATATAGGGTCTTTCTATAGTCATGGAACTTGCTATGTAGACTAGGCTGGCTTCAAACAGAGATCTTTCTGCCTCTGCTTTCTGAGTGATAGAATTAAGAAATGCACTACCCATTGGGTCTGGGCTTCTGCTCTAGTTTCAGTGTAAATGTGCTAAATCCTGTAATTGGAGAACTAAATTTACCTTAAGAGCTCTCCTGAACACCAAACACAATAGCGTCTTTGCTACATTTGTCCTAAGTGAGGCATGGAATTGTCATCTCCATTCTTGTGTTTGGTGTTGTGATGTCACAGTGAGCAGAGCAGACATAATTGTTGCACTCGTATGTATTTAGCCCAGGAGGAAAGATTGTCACCACATAGTTTCTCATGTTAACCCACAGAAATATAAGCTCCATGTGTTGATCTATGGTCAGGCAGATGGTACCGTGCTGCTAGGGTAATAATGTGAGAACTTGATGGGGTCATGATGGTCACAGGAGGCTTTCCCAAGGAAGCAACACTGAAGTGAGACTAAGGAGTAAGACATGTTCTGTAGGCAAATGGGAGAGGGTGGAACTTCCTATTTGCAGGAAATAGAGTATGACAAGTTCCTCTTATGGGAGGAGAAAAGAATGCTCACGGCAAAGGGAGAGCCATTCAAGATGGCACTGGGAGAGGAGATGGAGCTGGAACCAGACAGTCCAGGTAATGGTAGGTGATTCAGAAAATTTGGGTCTTTATATTGGGTACAGTGGGAAGCTATCCAAATGTTTCATCTAGTAGGTATTGGGGGTTCTGAAGTGACAACTTTGGCTTCAGCATGAAGATAAATTAGTTAAGTATTGGCTTTGGGATAAAGGGTTAGGAAAAACACAGGAGGATTAATCTAGGTGGCTGTGGCTATTGTTCAGGGGAGGGGTAATAGCTGCTTCTACAAGAGATGGAAGAAATAGATTTGTATGGTTTTGAGGAACAGTGTTTGAGGTGGATTAAGTATGATGATGCTTGAAAGAAATTTATGTCAAAGGTAGTTCTCTGTTTTCTCTTTGCTTTCCCTCTAGACCAATGGTTCTCAACTTGTGGCTTGTGATGCCTTTGTGGGTCAAACAACCCTTTCTCAGGGGTAACATACCAGATATTTATATTACAATTCATAACAGTAGCAAAGACATAGCAATGAAAAAATTTTATGGTTGTGGGTCAGCATAACACAAGGAACTATATTAAAGGGTCATAGCATTAGGAAGTGTCTTAGGGTTTTATTGCTGTGAACAAATATCATGACCATGACAACTCTTGTAAGAACAACATTTACTTGAGGCAGGCTTACAGGTTCAGAGATTCAGTTCATTGTTATCAAGGCAGGAGCATGACAGTATCCAGGCAAGCATTGTATAGGAAGAGCTGAGAGTTCTACATCTTCATCTTCATCTTCATCCTCATCTAAGGCTGCTAGGAGAAGACTGACTCCCATGTGGTTAGGAGGGTCTTTAAGCCATGCCTACAGTGACACACTTCCTCCAACAAAGCCTCCAAATAGTGCCACTCCCTAGGCTAAGCATATTCAAATTACCACAGCAAGGGTAAGAACCACTGCTGTAGACTGTAGAGAACATTAGAAAACCAGGCTTGTAGGAAGAGTGTGAGTGCAGATTTGTACATGCTGAATATGGGGCCATTCAGATGCTGAGGAGAGACAGTAGGTAGGTGGATATGCTACCTTTTTTTTATTATTATATTCTTTATTTACATTTCAAATGATTTCCCTTTTCCTGGCCTTCTCCCCCTGAAAGTCCCATAAGCCATCTCCCCTCCCCCTGTTCCCCAATCAACCCCCTCCTGCTCCCCTGTCCTGGTATTCCCTTATACTGCTGCATCAAGCCTTTCGAGGACCAAGGACCTCTCCTCCCTTTGATGTCCAACCAGGCCATCCTCTGCTGCCTATGTGTCTGGAGCCATGGGTAATACCATGTTTACTATCTGGTTGATGGTTTTGTCCCTGGGAGCTCGGAGAGTACTGGGTGGCTCATATCATTGTTCCTCCTATGGAGCTGCAAACCCCTTCAGCTCCTTGGGTCCTTTCTCTAGCTCTCCCATTGGGGATCCTGTGCTTAGTTCAATGGCTGGCTGAGAGTGTCCCCCTCTGTATTTGTCATGCACTAGCAGAGCCTCCCAGGTGACAGCTATATCCAGCTCCAGTCAGCAAGTACTTGTGGGCATTGATAATAGTAATTCACATATCAAATGATGCCCAAGAAGAAGGAAGGACAAAGTATGGATACTCTGGTCCTTCTTAGATGGGGGAACAAAATACCACCCTTGTTGTTAATGATGCATCTTGAACACGTTCTACTGTGAACACACTAGGCATGATATCTAATCAGATCTTTTTTGCCCTGATTAAAGTTTTTGCTTTAAGTTGTTAATTAACTTTTCTGTGTACCTGTGTACCTGAGATTCAGGCAGCCTGCTTGTCTAAAAGCTAATTCCAATTCCTGAAATAATCCTTAGAAGGCTACTTTCTCAAAGTTAACATTCAAATTATTTGTTTGTTTGTTTATTTATTTATTTATTTATTTATAGCTCAAGAACTGTTTTATTAGAGTTTGAGAGGAAACATAACAGGACAGGTGAGCTGAAAACTCTATTGTGTTCTGGGCGGTAGGAGATGGAGAGAATTCATGGCTTTACTGTTAGGTATGAAGGTCAGAGAGATAGTGAGGACACCCAGAGTTTCAGAGAAAGCATGATTAGGCTTTGGCTAGTATTCAAGCAAAAGATACACAGAGGAAAAGTTAGAGCTCAGAGAATCAGATGGGCTACATGAAGGGGATCTGGAAGTGGCTGTCAGCAATGCTTTTGTGTTTGTGTTACACTGTGGCTCAAGGCCAATTCTTAATAAAAGACACTGTGCCTTTATGGTTCTGCTCATAGTGTCTATTTAGGAGATGATCAAACTTAATCTATTTGTCTTCAGAATCCTTCATCACGTGAGACTATACCTGTCTCTCCAACTATTTTGAACTGAATTTAAAGCTTTGCACATGTAGGCAGACTGTATTGAGCCTCATCCTATACCACTGCCCTTCCACCCCAGGGTTTTTTTTTTCTTTTTTTTTTTCCACCCCAGGGTTTTAAAACAACTAATCAAGCTGTGTACATATGTAGTTTTTTAATTACCAAAAAGGATGAACACTTTTAAACTGTGAAAGTAGTAAGGGGTATTTTTTTTTTTTTGTTATTCAAAGGGAAATGTGGAGTCAATTTTATTAGAGGTTAAAAAAAAAATGCCTGGACAGGTGTAGATCTTGGCAGCCTCCTGGAGGAGGCATGCAGGCGAGAGAAGGTGATGTTGTTTGAGTTAGGCTGGCAAGGGGATCAGCCACAGGAACTCAGAAAGGCAAGCGGACTCAGAAGAACCTCCTAGTAATGTGCAGAGTCTGTACTAGGAGGCAGGACTTTTTTGAGAAAAGCACATTATGTCATTCAGGAGATAATTATTCCTTCTATCTTTTTAGCATGGCTTCTGGAGGGCCTCCTTCCCTCAGGGTTAGTCTTTTTGGCCTGGTGATTAACCTGCCCAGCTGGATTAACTTATGGGAGGAGCCAATGTTATGTCTCTATCCAGAAGTGGATTCCAGTCTTGGCTCGGAGGTAGCAACTTTCCTTAATGGGCCTCTCATGCTACTGTATCATCCTCACCTCTGAGTGATAGCCACAGAATTACTCAGGATTCAGACTGGGGATTAGAGTTACAGACATTCCTGGCTTTTCTCCTTCCGCTCAGGATAGGACCAAGGACATTTTGGCTCATGGCCTAAGGCATAAAATTCCTAAACTGCATGTCTCATTTCTGTCTCATGTACTCAGTGTCACCCCCTCTACAGGGGAAACTCTAATTGCCCTTTAGGAAATTGGGTTGAAGGCTGGAGAGGTGGCTGAGATGGCTCAGTGGTTAAGAGCACTGACTGCTCTTCCAGAGGTCCTGAGTTCAATTCCCAGCAACCACATGGTGGCTCACAACCATCTGTAATGGGATCTGATGCCCTCTTCTGGTGTGTCTGAAGACAGTTCCAGTGTACTCATATACATAAACTAAATAGTTCTCTCTTTTTGGTTGGCTTTTTTTTTTTTTTAGAGTAGAAGGAAATTGGGTTGAATCTGGCTTCTTTCTTTTGGGTGGGATCATTGGGCGTGGTAGTTAGGACTCACCTTCAGTGGTCCCATCCTGGGGACCTTGAAAATGCTCTAGTGGTTGCACTGCTTTTAACAGCCTGATGTAGGAGGGAAAGAAGTTCTTGACTGGTACCTAGGCAGAGCCTGAGGGAGAAGCAAAGGCAAGAGTTCTTAACCTCACAAGCCCCAAGCAGGGAAGCGGGACTAGAGCCAAGGACACGGCACAATGTCTCAATCAGAGTCCCTGAGAATCCCTGCTAGGGCTCCATCCTCTATCCACTGGGCTGCTCCTCATGATCCCATTGATCTGGAAGACTGTTCTAGAGGGTGATGAGCCCTGGATCTGATATGAGGCCCTTTTGGTAGCTGTTGCGGTGGTTTGAATCACAGTATGAGACTCCTACAGATGCTTGGTCCTGGACCATAGTCACCTGCTGTGTCCTTAGAGGAGCTTCTGTAGTATCTCCATATAAGCTACCAAACCTGCTACCAGACTTTTTGAGTAGTTCAGTTCCTTAATGGTTGCCACATATTCCTGGGGAAGTTGAGGTCACCTCTCTTGGGATTCTTAGTCTCATTAAGAAAAGAATTTAAGAATGGACTAAAACGAAAGGGCAATTTTATTAGACTTTGAAAGGAAAGCTCTAGGCCAGAAGCTGTAAGCCTCAACAGCTGCCTGGAGGAGGAAGATAGAGGAGAGGGAGACTCATGTTGTTTGAGTTAAGCCAACATGGAGGTCAGCCATGTGGTGGACAAGCTGCCATAAGGTAGGAGGGGAGCTTCAGAGAAAGAGTGGAATAGTTCAGAGTACCAGAGAGCATTTTAGGCTCTGGAAAACATCCACAAGAAAAGCTGCATCTTTCTGGGTCAGGGTGGACGGATGCATGGAGTCTCAGCAGCAACTAGTGACATGATTTTCATCATTTTCTGTTTTTTAAAAAATTCTGTTTCTGGTCCTGATGAACAGTAGGAAACTGTAGGATTAGAAAGCCTTGGCAATGTTAGGTTGTGTGAGAGATTCTTCCAAGGCCTGTTCTTAATTTTCTCTGGGATGTAAAGGAAGCTGGGGTCTGAAATCAGATCTAGATGAATGGAATTTGAACAAACTAATGCCAGTGAAATTGGAATCCTATTTTTAATGTGAAAAAAAAGTTTCTGTGCACAGCCCTTCCAAGTGTTTAAAATAATTCTAAATCTTTTCCTATCTTATAATGTGATGGACATCTTTCCATACTGCTGTTTACAAATTTGCTTGCATCAGTATCAACAAATTCAGGATATCTTGTAATGTTAGATGTGTCATAATTTAACCATTTCCCCACTGGCAAACATAGTTTTCCTTCCTTCCTTCCTTCCTTCCTTCCTTCCTTCCTTCCTTCCTTCCTTCCTTCTTTCCTTCCTTCTTTCCTTCCTTTCTTCCTTCCCCTCCCCTCCCCCACCCTCTCTCTTTCTTTCCAGATAGTCAACACAATGCAGTGTCTTCCTTTTGAGTATATGCCAGGGCTGACTGTAAGAGAATTTCTTCATGTAAAAGTTTTACAGATGGTATGAAATGTCTTTCCACAAAGGCTGAAGCAGTGTTTGCTCAGTGTTGGAGAGTGTGTGCCCATGCACTCATCTGGGTGTTATGAATCGTATTCAGTGGGATTTGCATGTCTATATTATGTTTTCCTTTTGTTTGGATATCCATCCTGTCTATCATCTAGGTTATAAATATTTAGTCTGTCATGGCAACTTTTTCTTTTTCCTTTAGAATCTCTCTCATAGCTTTTTTTGAAACTAATTTTAGTTATATATTGATTTCTGTTTCTTCTTTTCTTCTTACCTATTATTTCAATATATATAATCACTTCTGAATAATTATAGTTAAGTTCTTCTTTTATGTTGATCCCACATTTCTTATTTACTAAATTCTTTCTTGCATTTATTTATATTAAAATATATAACTTGCATATTATAAAATCAGTCAGCATTTTAAAATACCATGTTAACTGATTTTTAGTGTACTTTCAATGGTGTACAATCATTATGAATTATCTATTCTATGTTTTGCTAGAAGCCAGGATTCTCAGACATGCTAGGCACATGCTTAGAACAAACTCCTAAGTTCCAACATGTAGAATGAGGCAGAGTGCAATCTTGAGGCCTGGCTTATGATCTTTAGTGAGTTTGTATATTTGGAAGAGTTAGATTCTAGGGAGGCTCTGAGGAGATTGGGTGACTTTGAGTCACTCAGCGACTGAGGCTGGACAAGTCCCAGCTATTATTGGTTCTTCTGCTGATGATAGACCAGCTTCAGTTTCATGCTGAAAATCTCTGGGTCTTTGTAAAGGACAGTGTTGCATGGGAGGAACAGCTCTTTGTGGCCCAGGTTCTTCACAGGTCACCCCCCTAATTCTGAATAAAATAAATGGATAAAGAATTGTAAAGGAGCAGTTCATTTCAAGGTTGGGAAGATTGTGATAGCTCCCTTCTAAGTAAGAGAGGTCTGGGTATTTAGAGTAGCGGTTGAGAAGATTGTTGGCAGAATACCAGTGATCCTAAAGGACAGAAGTGGCCTCCAGGAGGTGCCCATAAACCCTCCTGAGACAGCCTGTGTTTCAGCTTTTATCTTGTCCCCATCTGGGCTACTCTAGGATTGTGGCCTATATCCTTGCAGATGCCCATCGCACCAAGAAAAGGATTGGGTCTTGGTCAGCAGCCGTGGAACTGCAAACAGCTTTGCAAAGTAGCCAGGGAGGAAACATCTGTGTGTCTTTGGAGATCACACTGCTGTGTACTCACAAGCAGGACACCCTCGTATTTGTGTGCTCTGAGCAGACCCTGTGACTGGCCTGTGGGATCCCTAGACCTGTCATCATCACCTGTTCTGTCAAAGAAGGCTCTCAGCTAAAGCACAGATCCAGTCCATTTTGCATTGCAGTGAAAGGCTCTTGGTGTGGGTCTGTGGTCTTGGCCCTGTTTTCGTTGTCCAATCCCACCCCCAGTTGTGTAGCACACTGTCTGTGTTAGCATGAAGTATTGCCAGCAGCTTTCTCTTATAACATATCATATACTGTATACACTATAACATTTTTTATATACTATAAAATTTTCTCTGCTTAATTTTATTGGGTCACAGTGAGATTAACTGTTCATTTTCTTGCACAAGGTAAAGTACCATGAAACTGTCACAATCATTAAGAGGTATGTGAGCAAGGCTAATCTTTGACAGCCATCCAGGAACATACATAAAAGGCATAATCTGTGTGTGTATGTATATGTGTATATACATGTATGTGTGTGTATGTGCATGTGTGTATGTGTGTGCATGTATGTATGTATGTGCATGTGTATGTGTGTGTATGTGTGTGTATGTGAGAGAGAGAGAGAGAGAGAGAGAGAGAGAGAGAGAGAGAGAGAGAGAGAGAGAGAGAGAGAGAGAGAGAGAGAGAGAGAGAACGCAAATATGAATGAGTGGGTTTGCCTGTTCATGTGCATGCAGAAGCCAGGGCCGATGCTGGTCCCTTCTTACCCTATTGCTCTCCACTTTATTGTTTTCCACTTTATCCTTTTGAGATAAGAGTCTTTCACTGAGCCTACCTATGCTCTACACCATTCTAAGAGCTCTGTCTGCTGTGTCCACCCTCTTTGTGGGGTCTAGGAATTGAGACTCAGGTCCCACTGAGTGCCAGAAGAGAGCATCTTTATGTGCAGTCTTTCATTTAGCATGGGGACCATTTATAGTGGGTTCATACATGAGAGACTCTGTACACATATGATCTATGTCACACAAGGTTCATCAGTGACTCTGTACTTGCATGGGCATGTAAGAGGATTCATACGAAAGAGGAAAACTACTATTGAAATTACTGTGGAAAATTCTTCAGCTTGAAGGGAAATGTGACAGTCCTAGAAGAATCTACTTAGGAACTAAGCCTTAGGACTGTCAGCAATAGTGATGTGCAGTGGGAATATAACATGAGCCATGTGTCTGAGTTACACAGGGTGCTCAAATGTTCTCATAGTTGGGGGTGTGGAGGTGGCTTGGTGGTTAGGAGCACTGACTGATCTTCCATAGGACCCAGCTTTGATTCCCAGCAAACTCATCAGGTAACTCATAACTACCTGTAACTCCAGCTCCAGGGGGAATCTAACACCTTTAACCCTCACAGGCATGTACATACACAAATAAAAATAAAATAAATATACATTTCTTTTTGATAATTAGGTTTAAAATAAAGTAAAAAGAGACTAATGATACTAATTTTAATAATGTAACCCCAAATATCAAAATACTGTTTTAACATGCAGTCATATTTTATGTTCTTTCCGATTTATTTTTTCTGAGATGGGGTTTCTTTGTATAGACCTGGCTGCCCTGAAACTCTCTTTGTAGACTAGCTAGCCTTGACTTCATAGAGATCCTCCTGCCTCTGCCTCCTGAGTGCTGGGATTAAAGTTGTGTGCTCCCTACACCCAGGTCCTTCTGAGTACTTTTAAAAATATTTTTGTGTGTATGGATCTTTTTGCATGCACAATATCTGTATACCACATGCATTTCTGGTGCCCACAGAGGCCAGAAAAGGCATTGGGTCCCTAGAATTAGAGTTACAGATGTTATGTGTGTGCTAGGTACATGCAGCACATCTTGCTTTCGACTAACCACATTACCTGGGTGCCCAGTAGTCAAGTACTGGCCACTGCTGTTGACTGTTGTTGTCGAATGTATAGTCAAATCCTTTGTCAGAAGGAAAAATTTAAATACCTTAAAAATGTACAATTAGTCACAGCTCATGTAAATGCCTCAAATCATGGGAAGCTTTCCTGACCCTAAAGTTAATGCTGATAGAATGAATATTCCTCTGTCCCATATGGTATGACCAATGATATGTCATGCACTTAGGAGAATGCTTTGCCTATAGTAGACGTTCAATAAATGTTAGCAAACATGATTTTTAAGCTGCTTAAAAGTTAGTAAACCATTTTTATTTCTAAGATTTCTTTTTATTTTGCAAGGGAGACTTATTTTAGAATAGTACTTATTTTTCTTTTTGATATATTTATTTTATTTCTTCTAGAATAAGGAAAAACTTTAAAGTGTAATTCTTCTTTTTATTAATTCTCTTTTGATTTAATGGCTTTTGTTTTGCTTTAATTGGTCCCCTGGCCTGCTCTTTTGAGTGGTTGATCCATTTCATATGTCTGGCTATTTTTCATGGTCTGCTAATATTTATAAATGACTTGATCATTTATTCCAGTTAACTGATGTGGTCACTGACTCGAATTATGTGGGCTAATGTTTGCTTTTTTCTATGATTGATTTTCCCCACGTGTGTATAGGGAGATGATTGATAACTGGTTTGATTCTTGGCTGTGTTTCTGTTTTTCATACATGGGTCTTGGCTGTGCTAAAAAGAGAACTGAACGCCTCTAGGTGCCCACTATTCAGTGTGGGTGGCAGGCATTCAGCGGTTTAGGAATGGTGGGATTGGAGGGAACTGCAGCTCTTTAGAGTATGTGTGAGGCTCTTATTTCAATATCTCATATCACAAGAAGGAAAAACAGGATTAAGCACCTGCTTAGCATATTCATTTTAAGTCTGGAACATTTAGCATGTTATTATTTTTTTTTACAGGAATATGTCTGGTTTGATAAAAGCCCTTATGAAATTATTACAGATGCAAGCATTGAGGGAAGGTAAAAGTGGGGAAAAGGACATTCGGGATATGTATTCTATCAGGTAAGACTTCTCTACTGACCGTTTGTGCTACTTGATTTCAATTAAAATTACATTTAGTGTGTGCATGCATGTGTGTGAATGCATGAGCGTGAGTGTGCATATGTACACGATTGTGTGTATGTGGGTGTTCGTGAGTGTGTGTGCATACATAGAAGCTGGGGAATAACTTCCGGGAGTCATTCTCTCCTCCAGCTACATGGGCTCCCATTTCAAAGGTCGTCAGGCTTGGCCTCAGAGACTTTACTACTAAGCTATTGTGCTGTCCTTCTCTCTCCTTTTCTATTTAAAGAAATCTTTACACCATTAGCAAAATTAGGAACAAGGTATTCTTCCATAAAGATTTGGTTCTTAAACCAGAAAGATATACACAAAGTAGTTGTGGGCCTTTATTCCTCAGGAAGTGACTGTTTTAAAGAGGAATGGCGGAGTTGACAGCATGCTGAACATCACCAGTGTGGTTTCCAAGTTGCTTTTTTGGAACTGAAATATGTTACTCAAAATTGAAGTGGTTTTTCTTTCTTTGGCTTTATAGTAACTGTCACCAGGTGACAGTCTCGGCACTTGGTAAGTGGAAGCAGAAGGCTTAACACTTCTGAATACAGGAGACCTGTCTTAACAACAATAGCATGCTACTGTTTTCTCTCAGAACTCTGAAACCTGGAGAGCTCATTGAGCAAATATTTTCTTAAAGCACAGGGGTGTGTATGGGGCAGGAAGGCCAGCTTCTTCACCATGGAAAGTAATAGAAGACACTTGTTTGCAGGGTCAAGGTCTAGTGTTTTCTCCTTGTTGTCTGTAGAATGTGATAAGGTAGAGTTACTTTAAAAAGAAAATACCACAGAATGCGCTGGCTTTTGTAAGGGCTTTTCTGGTGAGGAGGATGTGCTACTCAGTTTGCGATGATGATGTCACTCGGCACCACAAAGCCATTGCTGAACAGAAGGGCTCTCAGTAAAGCACCCACAAGATTTGTTTCTCTAGTTCATGTTGTCTTAGGAATTTGATATAGCAGACGTTTTTTATTTCAAAGAACGAGGGTATAGGACCATAAATAGGGGTTGACTTTGGGGTTAGGGTGGGGATGCTTACCTGGGCTGTGGTGATTTGAGCTCGCAGCACCTGTAGTTTAGAGGCAACCTTGGCCACACGTCCTGCAGGTGATTCTGGAACAGTGTTGCCTGCTAATTACCTATGCTTGTGGTGCTCTCTGCTTGGTCAGTGAGCAGTGTCTGGTCCTGCAACGTCAATGTGGCCTGTGGTCTGTTTCATTTTTGTGAGTGTATTTTACGTATTTTTTCTTGGCATGTTTTTCACTAATTTCAAATATATAGGAAAATTAGAAAAATGTGATATATATATATTATTTATTTATATATATATTTTTTGTAGCCCTGGCTGGCCTCCAACTCACAGAAATCCATCTTCCTCTGCCTTCCAAGTGCTGAGATTAAAGTCATGAATTACCACACGCAGTCTCAGTGAAAATACTGTAGGACCTTATAGTATATGGGGCAAGTTTTCCAAATGGGTAAATATTCCTTCTCCCCAATCTCTCTGTTCCCTTTCCTCTTTTCCTCTCTTTCCTTTTGCATCTTCCTTTCAGCATAATAGTAATGCTAGGTTTGTAATGCAAGGTGTTAACTCACAATCTCCTTTTCATCTCTTACCTCCAGCAGAATTGATCTGAAGAGTCAGCGAGCAGACATTAGTATTTCTGGAGAGGCACTTGTCCTGCCTCATGTTTAAAAGAAATTCAAAATTTTGTTCTAAATTTTCAGAATAGACTATAATTCCATTTCATTGTTGTCCCATTATTTATTCATGTTTCTATAGAGAAGCTACTAAGGGTTTTAATCATTCTGCATGACAGTTTTATTGTGGTATAATTCACAGATCACATGAGAGACACATTTGAACTGTACAGTTCAGTGGTTTCCATCCACAGTTATGCAATTTTCACCATAGTTAAATTTAGAACATTTCTTCCTCCCCCAAAGAAATTCCTCATCCCATTAGCAGTCAGTTTATATTTCCCTCCTACCCAGGAGGGTATTTTAAATCTTTGGTTCTCCATATTGCCGGCTCATCAGAACCACCTGGGTATGCTTTAAAAGAAATAAATGTGACACCATCCAAATACCTCACTGGACTAGAGTCTCTGCGAGGCGCCCTACGCCTTTTAAATGCTCCCAGGTGGATCCGGTTCTCAGCGAGCACAGGAGGCAGTAAGCTGCTGTCTGGTGATGCACATGAGTTGACCCGGATCTCTGCGTGAATCTAAGGTGGACAGCAGAGGTCTGACAGGTGATGCTGCTGCTACCCTCCCATCCTCAGCAAGGAGCAGAGCCACCGGAGCATGAGCAGCACCTGGGAACTAGGTAGACGGCATCTGCGTGGGCTGCACTGCAGGCTACTTCAGTCAGAGCCTGCGTTTTGGAAGATATTTGTAGGAAACTCACGGGCTCATTGATGTTTAAGAAATATATGTTTAGATGTCGGTAACATGAACTATTCTATTAAACTGAAACACTATGGTTCTTCTCATTTTCATGAGGATTGTCCTTCATGCATGTGATTGACTTCACCCATCTGTCTCATCTTACCCGCTGTCCCTTCTAGAATTCATTTTGTCTTATTACTGGTTCCTCTAACGTGGTCTTATTTTCACAAGGGGAAAGGTACAATGTGTGACTAGGGAGTCCTGGTTAAGGAATTAAGGAAAAAATGGAAAAATGGCTATGTAAGATTTGCCTTGAAATGAGGGACACACTAAGAGGTTCCAATCAATCTCCCGAGTTGGCATGAATCTGGTAATGTTTACAGAGAGCCCTTCTGTGAGTGGCTGTTTGGCATTATAAATCTGTAGAGTGTAATCGAGTGTATTAGAGTCTGATGTTCCCCCAGAGGGGATCGTGGATGGCAGGAGCAGGGGGAAGGTAAGTCTGAGTGCAGATTCCCCTCAAGAGAGCTATGATTACCTGAGTCAAGCATAAGATTGTCATGCTGGTTCACAAAGGGATTGCGAGAGACTTAGAATGTCACCGAAAGGCATGGAATTCATTTAAAATCATAGCATGGCATATAACTGGCTTTTCACGTGTGAAGATAATCTGTATTTTTGATAATGTTAAGGACTTTGCCAGTATATAATTGTGCTTTAAAAATGTTTGCCTTTTTGTTCAAAAGGCTGATTAATTTGAATCATAGTAACATAGAACACATGGTTGTTTTAACTGTGTCTGTGGAATGGCTTATGGCATGCAGGTGTGAGAGAGATTATTTGAGGACTAGGAGCCCTAGTGAAGCTCCTCCTTCTGGTGGGCCCAGAGTTCAGTGGTTCTTAAAGTCTGTAAGAATAAAGAAGACTTGAGAGATGCTTTGAACCATTGTTTCTTAGAGTTGCCTGCTAGAGAGTCTCATTCATCCCATAGTTTTCTGTGATCAGGAGTCAGCATGTTCATCCAGTTGCTTCCTGATATGGATGCAAGTCATTTTGTGTCTACCACTTACAAGACCTTTCTGCAGCCCCAAGAACTAGATGTCACCACATATGGGCTGCAAGGGCCCCAGAAGGTTTAGGATAGAGAGGGTATGTTGATTGGTTTAGGTTCACCTTCTTTCTTCATTGTAACATGCATGTTCCTCAGCATCAAGGGTCCAAGGTTGTCCTGACATATTAGCCATCTACAATGGAGAAGCTAGGGGCAGAACCACAGGATGATTCTAAAGGAAAACCAAGCCAAAGAGAGTAAGCAGATGCAAAGAGACAGAATGTAGAAGGTCATGGATTCATTCAATGACTTAATTCCATGGCTCTATCACATGCCAGTGCCTTCAGATGGTGGGTGGGTGGGTGGTTGTGGGAGCAGGAAAGGAGGAGAGTCCTAAATCCCCTCTTAGAATCCTGCACAGGTTGTCAGGGCTTCCTGTGCATAAGCAGTTCATCTTCAGAATTTTCCATATGCAGTTTTGGAACCTGGGCATGAAGCACACACTTGTGCTGGGGTTTGAGTGCAGCTGATTGCTGATTGTGCTTAGAGAAAAAGCTGGATTAGCTTCATCGTTGAGGAAGTTGATCTTGCTCCTTCTAGAGCATCCTTCTTGAGCTTCCTGGCTTGATTGAGATTGAATGGCTGTATTTTAATAAGACTGCAACTGTTGCTACTCTTGAGAATGGGAGTAACTGGGAGAAGAAGGTAGTAATTTGGTTCTTGCAGTTAGCTCAGGAGCTTTAACCAAGTATAAAATGCCAAACATTTAAGTCCCCATTGCAGTTGTGCCTTAGTGCCCTCTAGGGAACCTCTCAGTACACCTATAACTGAACAAAACTTAGAGTGACGTGGGTCAACCTGAGGCACTGGCTGGTTCTTTTCAGTTTCCCATGTAACTCCACTGAGAAGGTCTTTTGGAGAACGGCTAGCCTTGTTACAATGAGGCAGCGGGTGTCAGCCTTGCCAGACCTTCAGATCTTTTAATAAGTGGAAGGTTTCTGTGTGAATCCTCCTGATTAAATGCTGGCAGCCACTCCCAAGTTTTTAAAGTATGAGGTTGGCAGACACAACACGTCTGCTCACAGGATACAGTCTGTGGACAGCAAAGTTTATCACCTGCTCTAGGAACTTAAGTGTTTTCCAGAACTTTAGAAATGCCTTTCTACTTGTAAACAAATTTTGAATTAATTAACATATTATTCATTTCATTGCTATTAAGGCATCTTTAGTTTAGACTTTCTTTTCCCTTTGTTAGGTCTGGATTGTTGGCTGCAAGTGTGACTATGACTTGCCAATTATTAGAGGCTAGTTTTCTCATTTGCTTTATAATACGCCATTTCCACGAACTTTCATCCTGTGCTTTGCTTTTAAATTTTTCTCTGCATATTCATATTATGGCAATCTTTTTACGGCCTCTCTTCGCTCAGCGAAAGTGAGGAAATAGCTGTGAATTCATGAGCAGTGACTGCTTGTTCCAGAATTTGTGCTTTATTCTGATGTGCCAGACAGTGGCTGACATGTACAAATATCAAATGTTCAGCATCCTATTCGTGGGAAGCTGTACTTTCTGGAATGAGGGAATATTTAATGACTCGGCAGATGGTGGACTCTGAAGAAGGCGCTGAGGTCAGTAGCACAGGATGGCTGGATCCTGAGTGGATTGAAACTCTGTATCCTGTGTGTGGATTTAATCCTCTATTTGTAGGTTTTATGGCTGGAAAAGAAGGATTTCAGGATCCTAAAGGCAGAGATATGTTGTAACTCATGTTGATACTCTGACTTATTGAAGTTAGGTTTATCCCCTTGGGTAATCAGATACAGAAAACAAAACAAAACAAAACAAAGCAAAACAAAACAAAACAAAAAAAACGAGAGAGAGGTTCAGAAAATACTGCTATAAGAACAGAGACTGGTTTGCAGTTGCAGTTATCAAAACACAGTCCTATTTTTAATTTGGTAGCTGTTTTCTAAGCCATAACCCTTTTGCATTTTCTCTTATTGTCTATTTTGAAGGAAGCCATGGCACCAGTAACTTGATTAGCTCGGTTTCCCCATTGCTGACACTGTGCCACGTGAGAGCTCTGTGGAGGGACTCAAGGACACAGAATGGCTCTTTGGTGTTCAAGGGAGGGAGAGACCTGCATATGGCTTAGGAGAGGTGACCATTGCTTTTGTTCTTTTTTTGTTTTGTTTTTTTTTTTGGTTTTTCGAGACAGGGTTTCTCTGTGTAGCCCTGGCTGTCCTGGAACTCACTTTGTAGACCAGGCTGACCTCGAACTCAGAAATCCTCCTGCCTCTGCTTCCCAAGTGCTGGGATTAAAGGCGTGCGCCACCACCACCCGGCTTGCTTTTTGTTTTTTGGTTTTTTGGTTTTTCGAGACAGGGTTTCTCTGTGTAGCCCTGGCGAGGTGACCATTGCTAAGACTTTTGAGTTTCATTTAAAGAATAGTGGGGATTCATTTTTTTCCTATTTTTCCTTTTTATTTTTTTAATCTATAGGATATTGTTTTGGGTTTCAAGTCATCTTTAGTTATCAGTTAAATTCTTTTAGAACACAGAACCCCATCTCACCTGCTCCGGGTCTTTTATGGCGTTGACATTTTTGAATAGCATAAACAGTGCCATGTGTGTCTGAGGAGCACACCCCCGGCACCATGATGGCCACCACATAGTTGTTCACTATGGGTTTAACTTTGATCACCCAGTCACTCTGTGCTCTGATTCGTTACAAGTGTCTACTTCCTGTCATAACTAAGGAAAAATCTGTGGGGAAGACACAGAGACCATCCAGAACCCTGCTTCACATTACCCCCTGGTGTTCACTGTGAGGGCTTCAAAGTAGTCCGTCCCACTCCCCAGTGCTTCATGTGCTTAGAGGCAAAGGGGAGCCGGAAATGCCTTAGGGGTGGAATAGATGACATTTTAACTTGGAATTTTCTTCAGGGAAATAAAATTTAATAAATTTACTGTATTAATGTATTTTATGTGATACACAGATATTTCTAAAATGAAAAGGCTAACAATTTAAAATAGTATGTGGTTGTTGATATTTATTGTGATTTTGTCGGTTTGTTTATTTTTATTTGAGATGGTATTACCATTAAACTCTGCCTGACCTGGGACTCCTTCCATAGATCAAGTTGACCTTGAATTCAGAGGTTTGTCAGTCTCTGCCTCCCAAGTGCTAGGACTAAAAGTGTACACCCCCCAGTTTTTTGTTTTTTGGTGTGTGTGTGCGTGTGCGTGCATGCACACGAGTGTGTTGTGATATGTGTGAGTGTAGTAATGTATGTGCTTTGGCATACATGTGGAGGTCAGTCTTCATTTTCCACCCATGTGAGACAGATTCTCTTGTAGTTTTCTAGTGTTCACAACCAAACCAGCTCATGGAAGCCTATGCGTGTCCAGTATATCTGTCTCTACTATGTCTCTGTAAGAGCACAGAGATTATAGATTCACCCTACTGTGTATAGCTTTACATTGGTTCTGGGGATCTGAACTCAGGACCTAAGGCATGCACAGTAAGTTCTTTATAATCTGAGTCATTTCTCTGCCTTAAGTTTAGAATTAGTAGTGTAAATTCCATTGTGATTATTTTGGGATTGCTTTGTGGCCTGGGCTGGTTTGGGGCTGTGATCTCTTGCTTCAGGCTGCAGAGTGCTGGGGTTAGAAGCATGTGTGATCATACCTGGCTGATTTACAGTACTTTTTAGTGCTGCTGCTGCTGCTTCTTCTTCTTCTTCTTCTTCTTCGATTTTTTTTTTATTTATATGAGTACATTGTAGCTGTACTGATGGTTGTGAGCCATCATGTGGTTGCTGGGAATTTGAATTCAGGACCTCTGCTCTCTCTGGCCTGCCCCACTCACTCTGGCCCTGCTTACTTTAGCCTAAAGATTTATTTATTATTAAATCTAAGTACACTGTAGCTGTCTTCAGACACACCAGAAGAGTGTATCAGATCTCTCTCTCTCTTTTTTTTATTGAATATATTCTTCATTTACATTTCAAATGTTATACCTGCTCTCAGTTTCCCCCCTCCCTGAAAACCCCCAACCTGTCCTCCCACCCCCTGCCTCCAGGAATATGCTCCTCCACCCAACCCACGACCCCCACTTGATTTCCTCACACTGAGGCCTCTATTGAGCCTTCACAGGACCAAAGACCTCTCCTCCCACTAATGCCTGACAAGGCATTCCTCTACCACTCTTTTGGCTGGAACCATGCTTACCCTTTGGTTAATGGCTTAGTCCCTGGGAGCCCTGGGGCGTCTGGTTCGCAGACATCAGACATCATCGTTCTTCCCATGGGGCTGCAACCTGCCCCCCACCTCCCCACCCCAGCTCCTCCAGTCTGCCCTCCAACTCCTCCATTGTGAACCCCTCACCAGTCCAATGGTTGGCCGCTAGTATTCGCCTCTGTATCTGTAAGGCTCTGACAGGGCCCCTCCAAAAGAGGACCATAACAGGCTCCTTTTGTTATGCACTTCTTTTCATCCATAGTAGTTTTGGGGTTTGGTGACTGTTTATAGGATGAATCCCCAGGTAGGACAGATGGTTGTGAGCCACCATGCTGGGATTTGAACTCAGGACCTTTGGAAGAGCAGTCAGTGCTCTTAACTGCTGAGCCATCTCTCCAGCCCTAGTGCTTCTTTTTTTATTGAGACATAATTTATATGCCATAAAATTCTTTTCTTGTGTTCGAGCCAGTGGATTTTATTAAAGTTCATTAAATGATATAATTTCCACTACTCTGTAGTTTCAGAACATTGTATCACCTCTAAAGGAAGTCTCATATACAAGGTTACTTATTCCCACCCACCCCTGGAGAATATTACTATTTAGTTTGCACAATCTAGAAATTTCATGTGATAGAAACATACAGTGTATGGCCTTGTATGTGTGACTTTTTGGCATAATGTTTTCAGGATTTCATCCATGTTGTAGCAAGTACCAGTGTTTATTCCCTTTATCTAGTTCATGCATATACCACATTTTATCTCAGGTTTTTTTTTTGTTTGTTTGTTTATTAAGAAGTGAATTTTTAGTGTTTTTGCTTTTACGTTTATTCTGAAGGTAACTACTTTAAAAAGTTATTAAAAATAAACCTACCTTGGTTTTTATCACTGGTGAGAATACTCAAAGGAACCATTATTTCAGGTGAGAACACACCTTAGGTAACCTTTTAGGTAGGGAGAGAATGGTGTTTACAGGTCTTCTGAGAACAGATTAGCTAAGTGGAATGTAGCAGTTACCCTAGATATATAGTGTGCTTTAATGTATTGGTGCTTATTACCATCATGATCTTTAAGAGACCTTTCCAGTTTTTGGACTTTGACTTAGGAATGTGTGAACATGAGGAGCAGAGTATCACAGTCACTGCTGCCTCTGAACAAGTCCATTGGGGACTAAGGAAAACAAAACCAAAAACAAAAAAGCCAGGCAGTGCTTGGGTGAGCTCAGGCAGCAATGCCCTGCAGGGCTATCTGCAGTCTTTGCAGTCTGATTCTTTCTGTCTGCGTGAATGTTTTGCTTCTGACTTCATTCTTCTTTTCTTTCTAACACATCTGAGGTTACAAAAATCATTCCATTTTTCTTTTTTAGCTTATTTATTGTGCATGATCGTGGTCTATAAAGGAATAAAAGAAAGGTCTCAGATCCTGAAGCACCTGTACTGCCCTGCCCCCAACCCCAAGGCATCGCCTTTTTCTTAAAAGATAACTTTGCATTAAAAATCTCATCCTCAAATAGTGATCATGGGGGAAGGGTTTGTGTGAGAACAGAGCCATAGTAAGGGGAGTGTTTAATAAACCCTTATATACTCTTTACCTGCCTGACAGACCTAAGGACATATGTAATCAGTCAAAAATGTCCAGACTAAAGCACTTTTGCTCTGGTACTTTCTGAGGCCCTCCTATGGAAAGCATACAAATACATGTGTCTTCAAATTATGTTACACAGAGCTTTATAACTACTACTAATTTCTCTTTTTGAATCATTTTTTTTCTTTTGCAGTAATATCCATTTTGTAATCTTCACATTTTCTTATTATGCATCTTTTAACTTATCTGAAGAGATTAAAAAAAAATACCCAGCTTCTCGCCAGCACTTTCCAATCAAAATTCTAAGCAGGTAGAGAAATGCTTTTAAAATGCATATTTGATGGAGTAAGAGCTGTGCATTGCTCTGAAAGCTCCCGGGTCACAGCTGCATACATGGAAATGCACGGTGACTTGCAGGCATTGTTTCTCCCACAGAAAAGGCGCTCTGTGCCAGTCACTGAAGCCACCATGTAAATCAAATCATAGCTTTCTGATGCTCAGAGATGAAGCAAAAGGTTGAGGTGACCTAAAGGTTACAGATAACTTTTGCTTCGTGATTTAACTGCCACACAGCTAATTTTTTTATTCCCTCATTTCTATTAAGATTGATGCACTTATTCTTGTAAAGGTGACTACCATTGCATTCCTTATTTTGTCGTTGGCTCGGTGATAGTCTGGTGGAACTGTGCATATATCATTTTCCTTTCCCTCTGCTCCCTAATTTCAGATGCATGCACTGCTCTCCACTGTCAATAATGCTAGTGAAAGGTGGGGAGCAAAGAAATATTTGCATCCAAGTCTGTAGGCTTCTATATCGTCCCCATCCCCCACTCTGAACAGTATTGACTCTGGAACAAAACTGATTTTTCATGATCTTCTATATTTTATTTATGACTACATAAATACGTAGGGACATGTTTGGTGTGTGTGTGTGTGTGTGTGTGTGTGTGTGTGTGTGTGTGTGTGTGACTATATTCATTATAGAAGTCCATTTGGCACACAGTGAGAAAGAAAAAATATTAAGACCGAGACCCAACTTTTAGGCTGACTGTGTTCTTACACATAAATTCACTCTGGCTAGTGTTGATGGGACTCTTCTGTTTGTTAGATATTATGTTATACACTTTATTAAGAATATCATTAAAAATGCTTGCATGTCACAAAATAGGAAAGTACTAAAGAATGATCAACATACTGGTTCATGTGGCATGACAAAAGAAAACCTTAGCACACTAGGAGATTTACAGGCGCTGGAGGCCAATGGAGGGTGACCCACTTGTCTGATTTGTATTGATTTTGATCTTTAGAAATGATGTTATTCTCCCTTAAGGAGAAAGCAGATCTATAGGCTATCTCAGGAGCTAGATAATTCCGATTTAATCATCCTTCTGGACACAGCACTTTACTTTTCTAGGAAGCAGACCATGCAGGATGGTTTTTCTCTCTGAGATAAAATAGGTGAGGCCTTTGGTTTCACAGACATTGGCCTTAGAGCCATTCAGGCTCCAAAGATGGGAGCGCCATCTTTGTGGTTTGTTTCCTTTGCAGGGCTTGATTGCATCCTGTGCATCCTCTGCCTGGGATTAATGTTCATGTGGGTTATGCATTACCTATTAGCTATCTAGCCTGAGCTCATTTTACAGATGAAGGAACATTGGTCAAGAGAGTCTAATTCTCTTGACAGAGATCTCATGTTTTGCTGGAGAATGAAAATCCGGAGACAGATGTATATCTCAGTTGCTAAAGTTCATGCTTAGTATGTGTAGGCACTGGGTTTGATCTGCATGCATGGCGCATGGTGGTGCACACATACAATCTCAGCACTGGGGAGGCAGAGGCAGGCTATATAGTGAGTTGGAAGCCAGTCTTGGCTATATGAAACTTGTTTTTTTTTTTCCCCATTAAAAAAAAAAGGGTCCATGCTGCATGGACATGCATGCTGCATGGCTTGTATAAAATCCACTACAGTGATGACAGCGATGGTGACATCCACACTTGGCTGTATTTTCAAAATGTCCTACTCTGTGGCCACCACCATTAGTTCCAAATAACCTGGTTGGCTGGAGGGTCAGCCATACATTTTAAACAAAGGATGGAGTAAATTAACTATGTAGCTTGAGTAGCAGATTTGAGAATGAGTGAATTAATGAATCAATTTATTTTAAGGAAAGAGGGTTTATTTTGGTTTAGAGTTCCAGTTCCAGCTCATCATGATAGAGATCTCATGGAGCAGGAAGGGATCTGAGGCAGCCATAGTCAGAAAGTAAACAAGTACAGGTGCTCAGTACTCGCCCGCCCACCCGCCTTCTCCCTCTCTCCCTTTCTCCCTCTTTCCCCCTCTTCCTCTCTCCCTCTCTTTCTCCCTCATTCCCTCCCTCTCTCCCCCACCTCTATCTGTGTGTGTCTGTCTGTCTGTCTACCTACCTACCTACATCTATCTATCTATCTATCTATCTATCTATCTATCTATCTATCTATCTCTGGAACTTCCAAATTAAATTTTTGGAGTTTAAATTGTGTATCCTTTCAAATGCCTGGAGCTTTCTCATTTGAATACATGTTAAAGAAGTTGAATGGCTAACAAACAGCAAGTGAGAGGAAGAAAGAAAAATTTTGAATAATCCATAAATTTAATAATCAAATCTTGAATATATCAAGAGTGAACTATACTCAGCCTTATGACATTTTCATGCTCTAATTATAATATTTTTGATAGGATAATAACTTCATTTTCTGTCATACTCAAATTAGCATCTATATTCTCTAATGATGTTTATTTTAGAATAAGATTTATTTTGTAAAGGAATAATTTTACACTTTTTTTTCCATTTTAAGCCTTTTCAGTTTTCTTGTGCATCCGATGCTAATTTTTGCGAAGTGTATTTCCATAAGAAATGTATATTCCAGTCATGATTGATTACTTTTTGTTCTGTTTAAGTTAAAGCCTGTTCAGCTTTGTGCTTCACATTGCATTTGCTATGGACTATGGTAGTGATTCTGGGCCAGAGACAGTTTTGCTCCAACAGGGACATTAGGCAGAATCAGAAGACAATTTTGATTGTCAGTACTTGGAGGAAGTTCAAGGGCTCCTGGTGGGGGAGGCTAGGTTGCTGTTAATCAAGCTTCGGGGCACAGTTTTGTCCTCACTATGAAGACTGTCTGTGCGACACACCAGTGGTGCTTAGAGTAAGTCAGTCTCATGCATGGTGGTGTGCAGTTTGTTTAATTAAGACATATCTATTCTATTACATGAATTTAAGCCTTTATGTATTATTTTTTACATGTATTCAGATATCAATTTGATGATTCACAAGGGAGAAATTAGCTTTTTGGTTTATTATGCTTAAAAATAAAACTTTGCCAATTATAATTGATTTTAGGTTATTTATGTTGTTTGGAAAAGTATAATATTAGTAATCAAAACCTAATCAGCAAGAGCCAATGTTTGTGTTTTTTATGTCACTTCTTCCAAGGTTACCAGCCTCTTCTCTAATCAGTATCATGCATTATTTTTTACATTGTTGTCACTTAGAGTATATTCAGTTTTCTGGACAAATTAATTATCCAGAGGTCTAAATCAGTAATTAATTTGGACCTCTATTCTCGTATATTCTACTTAATCTAATCTTTAGGGATTAAGTTTGAGATGCTAACTGGAACTGGCTGAATCCAATAGCTGGTGAAATAGGCCCTCATTTCCTGCAACAAAGTGAATGGTTCCTTCAGAACTGTGTCAGAATAAGAGCTGGTCACACATGTGTGTCATTTCTACTACTTTAAAATGACCGTGTTTTATTTCCATTGACCTGGTTTAATTTGAATGTGTTTTCAAGGGGAAATTGATTTGTCCTTGTTATCTTGTTGGGGTAAGAGAGACAGGAAGAGGAATGAAGATGAGAGGGTTAACAAGAGGCAGCAGGGTTTTGGGGGGAACAGGAAGAGGAGAGGGTAAGTGGAGTAAGGAGCTTGTTTCTTTTTCTTTTCTTTTTTAATTTTATTTTATGTGCATTGGTATTTTACCTGTATGTTTGGCCATATGTGTGTGCCAGATGCCCTGGAACTGGAGTTATGGACAGTTGTGAGCTGCCATGGGGTGCTGGGAATTGAGCCCAGGCCCTACTGAAGAACAGCTGGTGCTCTGAACAACTTAGCCATCTCTCCAAGAGCAGGCAGGATAATCTGCAGCTTAAGTAAGACAGTAAGGCAATAGCTGGCTCTCAAAAGCTCTCCCATGGCTTCCACTCATGCTCTGTGGTACAATAAAGACACAGATAAACAAACATTTAAAAATAATCAAGAGGGTTGTGTCCCTAAGAAGTTACTTGCATCCTGTAGATGTGACTCAGTGGTAAAGCGTGTGCTTGCCTAGCACATGTGAGGCCCTGGGCTTGATCCCTAGCATTACCCAAATAAGTCCCAAGAAATATTTATCTATATCTACTTGCTGCCAAGCCTGATGACTTGAGTTCTATCCCTTGAACCCACATGGTGGAAGGGGACCTTCCCAAGAGCTTTGATTTCCACATTCAGTCCATAGTGCCATTCTCCTCCAAATGCATAAATAAATATAAAGTAAAAAACAAAAACAAAAACAAAACTTGGTGTATTTACAACTATTGTTAGGCTTTTGAACTATTGAAAAGAATGCGTTGTGTTTTTTCATTCTTCCGAAAGCCCTGTTCTCTGTGAATCCTCCAGATTTCAGATTCTCTGTTTAATAAAGCCTTTTTAGATATCTTAATGGAAATAGGCCAAGTAATATAAATTCTTGTACAATAGCAGTTTTAAAGTATTTTCAGTTTGGAAGTTTCCCTATTTGATATGGGAGGAATTTTGTCTTTTCCTTTATACTAAATACTCTGGAGGACACAGAACCATGCATGTACTGAGAAGCTAGAAAAATGAGGATGGACTGGAGAGATGCCTCAGTGATAAGAATACTGGCTGCTCTTACAGACGACAGATGATTCAATTTCTAGCACTCACTTTGAGGCAAACAGCCATATCTAGAACCAGGGGATTCAGTGCAATTTTCTGGCTTCCAGACACTAGATGCACTTGATGCCCAGATATATATAAAATAAAAATAAGGAAAGTAAAAGTAACCAAGAGCAGAAGACACGTTTTACTTACAAGTTAGCCTGATGTGAGAGGGAAGGACAACTTACCTGCATGGGAAAGGACAGTAGAAGGAGGAACGAGGACATCAAAGGGTAGTTTGGAGAGAGCTACTGGATTTAGGAGATGGACTGAAGACTGAGCCATTAAACTGTGGGACCCGTTTTCTAGTTTAGACCTCCGAGACTCTGGTTCTGTTTTCTCTTCAGGAAAAGAATTAGATAGAATGCAGGAAAAGTCAGTTCTCATGAACCACCTCCATAGTTCAGGAAGTGATAGTTTTATGACATTATAGATCCTGGGAAACATCTGTAGCTGGTGTTGGCTTCTCTGCTGCTATATTTGGATAGAGAGAATGCGTACTCCTGAAATGACAGCTAACAATATGATTTCCTGTGTTTCTCAGAAATCCTCCTCAGCCTTTGATCACCGTGCTTGAGCACAGGCCTGATTGCTGGCCACTTCTCCTGCAGCAGCTGACAGCTTTTTTCCAGCAATGCCCTGAAAGGTAATGTAAAACAAAATAAATGAAGGACACAGAATGGGGTGTGCTAATTTTAGAGCTGGATCGGTGAGTTGTTCTCTTTTTAGCTGCTGTGACTATGAAGTTCTTAAGGAGAAGAAATGTTCTAGAGCTGGCTGTACATTCTCTTTTCTTTTTAACAGTAAGAGAACATGATCTGCCAGGCTTATTGGTTGTTGAACTATCAGTAAAGAGTAACTACCTACCTCTGTTGAATTTTGTCCCAATTTGTCAGGGAACTTTGTCTCCCTGACGAAGCCTGCTGTTTTAAATTTCCCTCTACATTTGTTCCCCATCTTTGCTTATTGCAGGCACTGAGGTATCTCTGTTTTGTGTCCCCACAACAACTTGCAGTTTGATTTGTAACGTTATTAAACTTATTCTTAGTTTTATTCTCTGGTATGCACTTTAAAACCCCCAGAGAGCATCCTGTTCCATCATCTTCATAATGCTCAGACATTTATAGGTGCCTTAAAAAAAAATCTCAAAGTTTTGAGAACAAAGCCCATGAATGGGTTGAAGATTATCTTACCATATATATATTCAGACTGCAGTACCTTGTTATAAGCTGCAAGAAGGTGGTGGTTCAAAAATCATCTTTATCTTAAACCGGTTTTCACTGGTACGGTATTAATAGTTACTAGATAAATTTTTCTTCAACTCTACCAGAACAAACAAATGAATTTATAAGTATATTGGCTTCATGGAATTTCTTTGAGTCATTATAACATTGTTTTAGATTTCTTTGTAACCTCCCCACTCCATTTGAGATACTGTGGTATCATGTAGCCAAGACTAGCTTGGACTTCACTGTGTAGATCAGGCTGGCCTTGAACTTAGTTCTCTTTGTCTCTGACTCCTGAGTGCTGGGATTAAATGTATGTGCTCTCATGCTGGCCCTGCTAAAGGTAATTTCAGTTATAAATTTATACTATGGGATTGTGCTTTGCAAGATGGAATTAAAAATTCTGGTTGTACTGTCAGATCTAATTTAGGAGTAGTAACTTTTAAGTTGTTTAGAAGGTAATACAGGTAGGTTGGTAATTTATTAAGAACAGGAACAGTGCTTCACACTTGTGTGAAGGAGACAAAATGTAAGGACAGTTTGTCTATTCTTTCCATGGTAGGAATTATTGACTAAACTAGATACTTAAGTCAGACTTATTGAACTCTCATATATCTTCATGGTAGGTCTTTGGGGCAGTATTTATAGCAAGTTCTAATTTGATATTTTGAAAACCTGTGTTATGATTTTACTTTCACTGAGAATTCTGTGCATTAACAACGTTGTGGACTTTAAGTCGGGAACCTTAAGTTTGTTAACCTAGCGCATGGCTTGAGAACAAGGGAGAACACATTACATGGCATATTCCAGGCTAACTGAATGTTGGAGTCAGGTGGGCCTGCAGCCCTATTGTGTTTGTCTTTATCTTAGCTGTTGTCTACCATGTCTTCTTTAGTGGGTAGCACAAGTATGGAAGACATCTGTGCAGATGGAAACTCATTGTTTCACATCTTAAATATTCTTTATCACTTTGGCGTTGGGACTTTTTGTTTTATTCTCTTCGTGAGATATCAATGAGTCATCACCGAACTCTGAGGAATGCAGAGTATGAAATCAGAAAAAAACATTAAACCAGGACAATTTTTTTAAAGATTTATTTATTTATTTTATGTGAGTACACTGTAGCTATCTTCAGACACACCAGAAGAGTGCATCAGATTTCATTACAGATGGTTGTGAGACACCATGTGGTTGCTGGGAATTGAACTCAGGACCTCTGGAAGAGCAGTCAGTGCTCTTAACCACTGAACCATCTCTCCAGCTCTGAGGACAATTTTTAAATGGTACTTTATCATTAAGGAAGTTCAACAATACAATTTCACTTATGTTTAAAAAATGCTTGTATTATTGTTAATTTTTATAAATAGTAAATGAAAACACTGAAATAAATGAAAAAAAGAATAAGGTTATATTTGACTGATGCATGCTAATTTTTAATATCTGCAGCTTTAGGTAACCTTGTTAATTGATTACACATTTCTTAGAAGAGATTCTTGGTACACACAGTCTTGGTGACAGAGCAGTAAACAGAAGGCTATGGTCTGTGTCCTCATTTGGATTACAGTTTGGCAAGGGATATAGATGTTGCACATGCCGTGATAATAAGTGGTTGTGCTATGGGAGCACGTAACAGTGTTCTGACCACAGACTGCCCTCAGGAAAGGGAAAGGACCCCAGGAAGTCATTGCAAAGTAGAGAATTGGAGGATGATAGAAATATAAGGATCTGCAAGTGAAGGCCCAGTGGGGTGATTGAAGACCTGAAGTAAGTGTAATGATTAAAAGGAGAGTGAGGCTGGCCAGATAGGCAGAGGCTAAACCATGAAGTGTTAGGATTCAGGTCATTATTTTGTCATAGGACAGACTGTTTAAGTTATTAATGAATTGGTCATGTCTTTATTTTACATTTGATGGTCATTCTGACATGATAGCATCTTGGGATTACTAGAATATAATGAATCTACTAAAGATATGGTGATACATAATCTTACTCCTTGACTTGGAAGTTTCTTTGAAGAGGCTATGGGCAACTATTTCATCCATCTCTCAGTTTCTATAGCCACACACACACACACACACACACACACACACACACACACACACACACGTCTGTCTGTCTGTCTATCTATTCTTTCTCTCTCTCTCTCTCTCTCTCTCTCTCTCTCTCTCTCTCAATCATCTATCTGTCTATCTATCTATGTATCAATCAATCGATCATCTTAATAAGGATCTGGTAAGGATCAAATAAATTTGAATCATAAAATAGGGTTACTTGTATATTCTGTAGGTTAACAAATTAAAAATAAAATAGCCCTACTTATTCATGGTCTGGGGGCACTAAAGTCATCCAGTGGATGCCTCAACTTATGGAAAAAATTGAAATATGTGTACTATAGATATGCTGTTTGCTAAAAAAGAGAAAGGTTAACAACAATCATTTACCATCGATCTTAGTGACTTGAACATTTTTTTTTCCTTCCTAAGTTGAGGGATATCGCTTGTTTATGAATGGAAGGTCTGTATGGCTTCTCACTGGCACTTACAGACTTCCATAATCACTATTTTCCTTCCTTGGTGTCATTAGTTAGTAAAATAAGAGTTACTTGTGCACAGACAATATCATAATACAGTTGGCCTGACACTAAGATGGCTGCCAAGAGATTCAGGATGGCCTGGAGCAGTTCTCAACCTTCTTAATGCTGTGACCCTTAAGTACAGTTTATCATGTTGTGGGAGTCCAACCATAAAATTATTTCATTGCTATTTCTTAACTATAATTTTGCTATTATTATGAATTGTAATGTATGATCTGGTATGTGACTCCTGTGAAAAGGTCATTGGACCCCCAATGGGGTTGAGAACTGCTTCCCTAGAGGATCATGTATAGCATGCTTGGTCTGTATCCTGAAGCAGGAGGGTGAGGTTGTTTTGCACTTTCTTATACTACTCAGCATGGGCACAACTTAAAACATATCAGTTATTTATTTCTCAAACTTTCCATTAAGAATTTTCAGGGTGTCAACTGATGGTAATTAAAATTATGGAAAAGGAAATCATAGAATGCTATAAATGTGAACTGTCACAATAATAGGATGATTGTGTGTGTTTATTATATATATGTGTGTGTTTATATATACGTATATACATATACACATACACACACACACGCACATGCACACACACACACACACACAAACACACACAAACATACAATTTTTCTACAGGTGATACCCCTGGAGAAAAGATCCTGATAGCTGTAATTTTTATAAATTTTCTCAGATGGTTTTCGAGTGTTGCCTCTATTCTAGTGTAAGAGACATTATATTCTAATGTAATGCTTTTTAGTTCTGGAAGTCTGGCTTAGTGCCTCCTGGTCCTGAGTCAATCCCTATACTGAGCAAGAGCTTTTTAGCCATGATCCCATTAGGTCAGACCATATTCAAAAGCTACTTGATGCTATCTGTGGCTGTTTACAGGTGCCACAAGCTGCAGGTTAGTATGTGCCACTCACTGCTTGATAGTGGAAGGGGAATTCCTGGAAAGAAGCTTTGTATGCAAAGATAGGGCTGTAGTGCCGAGCAGTTGGAATGTTACAGGTCTACAGTTTATTGTGACCTCTACTTTTCTTGTCCACTTTCGTTTTGTTTCTAACCTCCAGTGACAGATAAAAAACCTTTTGGAATTTATTAACTTCACAGATCACTGACTTCCACTATCTCCAAAGCTACCATAGTACCTGAGGTCTATAGGAGAGATTCGCCCCACCTACCACTCCCCCATCCTGCTAACTGCCTCTGATATTTGTACCTGTGCATTTCTGGGAGGGAGGAAACGGGAAAGGGGAAATGATTTGGTATGTAAATAAAAAAACTTAGAAAATAAAAAAAAATTGACTTGAGTTTTAACTTTCTTGATATATAAACTATGAACATGTTTCCTTGTTGGAGTTTGGAACCTTTTATTTGGGAGACCTAAATGTGTATTTCTGGGTCACAGTCATATCATTTCGTCCCAAAGTGAATCTTGTCTTTTATTCCCTTGGAGGTAAGGGCTGTTTCTTCCAATGACATTAACATATTCAACTCAGTGACTGACTAACACGTTACATGATTTGCAGGTCAGAAGCTTCATGTGTCCAAATAATGGCACCATTTCTGTGGTATCTCTACTGTGAACCATCCCAGTTACAAGAATATGCTAAGCTTCGACTGTCCCTGCTCAAAGTCTTACTTCAGCCCAGAGGTGTTTGTGAGGAGGCACAGCCATCAGTATTGGAGCAGCACATCCTTCAGCTGTGCTGTGACATGGTTCCATGTTTGCAGGTACGGTCCCTCATTGTTCATCTTCCTCCTCTAATGTGCCAGTAAGTGTTGATTTTTGTTAGTTCACACTTGGTAGTTCTTGATCCTAGGTAATTGATTGGAGAAACTGGGCAAACTTGGGAGACCATCTAGAAATGCTGGTACTAAAAAAAAAAAAAAAATCCAGATTTAATAGTATGTACAGTATTCACTGAAATATAAATCAATACCGTCTACTTTGAGATTAGTACCAATGAAAACTCCTTTAAGAATCAGTAGAGAAGAGAATCTGTGATCTCTTTGTGCTGGGTACTAAGAAGTGGAAGAAAAACAGTACAGAATAAACACCTCTGGCATATTGAAACAAAAGTGTACCTGTGAGCAGATCCACTGTGAGGATGCACAACTCAGCCTGCTGAGTGAGTGCCACTTGATCCATCTATCCTGTAGCGTCCACTGGCAGCCTTTGTGCTTGCTGTTTGGAAAGCCACAGTATAAGAAATGAGTTAATATGCCACTTCTCATAATTGTAGAGGATGGGTCATGAGATGGAAAGTTTGAGTAACATGCCAAGGGAATTGGGGGGAGAGAGAAATTTTAGTTACTGTCTTTATGGCTGCAGATTAAAAAGCACACAGTTGCTAGTGTGCTGTGATTCTAGTGTGGTGGGTCATTCATCAGGCTATCCCATTGCAGGATCAAGGTCAGGCCATTTGTGGGGATCTGAGCGCCAGGCTGCTTGGCTGATGGAAGGAATCTGAGGATATATTTCAAAGTGATCACTTTGGGTCACAGATGACCTGTTTTAACTCTGTATTAGCAAGGAGTGACTGGAGTGACTCTTTCCTTTGTGGCTTGTAAATGTGCTTTCCTGTAATCAAGGCAGAGAAAAGTTAATTAAAATGAATTCTCCAGTGGCTTTTCTAAAGCCTTTGTTTTGCGTGGGTAATAAAGCAGATATAGGCAGAAGGTCTTCAGCTGGGGCAGTTCTCCGACTGTGTCTTTATTGCCTTTTCTGTGAGGTATAGTAAATGTTTGCTTTCTTCGTGAGAAGCTTGGGTGCTTTTGGATGCTCACTATGGAGTGATTTTGGGACACCCTGTCTTTAAAGTAAAATAGAGAGAAAAAGGAAACATCAGATTTAGTCATGCAACAAATTGGTTTTATTAAGAGAAAAAATGAGAATGAGGAATCCTAGTAGACTGCGTAATCTACTTCCCTTAAACAGTGAACACCCAAGCTCATGAATATGCTCCTGAGTAGTAATACTGGCTTCAAGTACTTCTATTGACTTATTAAACAATTGTACATTAGTCTCCCTTCTTCCTATAAGACACAAGCTTTAGACCTCCTATCTGTGTCTGTTCTTGTTTGGGTTTCTCTCTCTTTCTTCGTATCTTTTTTGCCTGTCTCTCTCTTTTCTGTTTATTGGGCATCATTAAAACAAACAACAAAGAAACCCTTTCTTCCCATGAGATGACTTCCAGAATTTTCATTGTTCATTGTTCTAGTATACTCATAGGT
This sequence comes from Tokudaia tokunoshimensis, assembly GCA_036184795.1. NCBI lineage: Eukaryota > Metazoa > Chordata > Mammalia > Rodentia > Muridae > Tokudaia > Tokudaia tokunoshimensis. Next base: position 73,260,383 of record BTHU01000005.1, read on the forward strand.
GCCCTGTATATACAACTCAGAAATGTCCTTCTCAGAGCTGAGTGTACTGCTGTGGATATGACCCTGTGTATCCTGGGCACTGGGAAGGGAGCACACAGAAGTAACTACTCTGTTGTGAGATGGAGACTCCTGCCACCTCCCCTGCTTTGATTTAGGGTGAGAGAGTGGTCAGCGAGACTCATGATGAGTTTCATCCTCCATCAGTTGCTTCTTCATTTTATTTTTGTGTAACTGATTTTTATTTTAAATGATTCTTGTCACATCATACATTATCCATGTTGCATGATTTATTTTTACATAGAAATAGAACATTACTTTGAATTTATTCTTAAGAATTTTGATAATGCTAAAGACCTGAGAACTTTTATAGCTAATCAGCTGAATTGATTTTTTTAATGGAAAATTTCCAGTATGCAGAGTAAATATGCTCAAGGAAATAAATCACCACATAATTTAGCTCTTTGACTCTTGATATTTTATTTATGAATTATTTTTTGATGTTCTTTTCCCTTTGTCTTTTGGAATCTTTCTGATTTTCTAGGAACTCTAATTATGTATAATTTGTATTGATTTTCCTGTTCTAACGATTGATAAGCAGTGGTGGAACAGGCAGACTTTTCTCTTGATGAACTTATCACACACAAGCAACCCGACTGCAGCAGATGCGCCACTGTTTATAATCCCTGGGAAACACCATGATTGCTATGAACAGGACCACACCCTTAACTCCAGAATTTTGAAAAGAGCTGCAGGGTATAAATTGAATTGGGATTTTCAAGGACACTCCAGTCCTTCCTAGTCTAGTGCATTAATCTGTTGAGAAGACACCTACCATTTAAACATGGTCTTTTATTACATTCTCCAGTGTGCTAAATGATGCATCAGGTAAAGCTTGTTGAGGGAGAACTTAGTGCATGGTGAGAAAAACTGACCATATGACCAGGTATCTGTGTTGAACTGTTGTAGAATTCAAAATCAACTTTGAGGTAATGTCCTTTGATGTGTAGGCACTGCACATAATTTGTGTTAAGTCATCTTCTTTCAAAGAAGCCAGAAAAATACAAAGAATTTGTTTTGGGAATATTACTTAGTGACAGAGCATCTGGCTGTTGAGTTTGTGTGAGACAAGAGCAACAAAGGCAGTAAAAATTGTACTTTGGTTAGTGACAAATGCAGATGGCACCCTTGAGGAACTGAACACTCAGTCATGTAACTACGTCTCCTTCACACTTTTGTTCCCTTGAAAACTTTTTGTATAGTTTAAAGTTATTCTATAATTTTAACCAGTATAACTTCCTTTAACAGATGAAAGATCTAATGCAGACAACAGAGATGATGTTGTTCATGGAGGAAGTATATCTAAGCCTTCTGTGCCATCCTGTTTTCTGGAAAAGTCAGCTTACCCAGATGACTCTTCAGCTGCTGTGCATCTGTGAAGTCAGCTTAAAGATAACTGGGGATTGCTCATCTTTAATTCAACTTTTAGAGCACAGTGTTGAACTTCTTGGGGAGGTAATGACACCGTGTTAATGTGCTAATTATCACTTTAGAAAGTCTTTGAGAAACTGCGTGGTTTTGTTTATATAGTTTATTGTATGTCAGAGGTGATTGGATCTCATGCTATTAGATAGTACTATTACAGATATTTATTATAAAATGAGTTATTAAATAATCTGTGTCATCACTTCAAAGTCTACCTTGTTTCCACCCATTAATATGGAATATAAATATTGAACAAGTGTTATATTCTAGAATCTACACATTCTATGATCTCAAGATATAAGAATTAATACAAATAAGCAATTCTAACAGAGTAAGATAAATGTGCTTGTAGGACCTTATTTACAAGGTTATGCGAACCAAAATCATGACTTACACTTGCAATCCTACCACATAGCAGCTGAGGATTGCTATAAATTTTGGAGCTAGGCTGAGTTCTAGACCTATCTGGCCAACATAGTGGACATAGTGAGATCATCCCTCAAAAACAAAAACAGAAGCTGGGTGTGGTGGTGAACACCTTTAATCTTAGTACACAAGAGGAAGAGGCAGGTGGATCTCTGAGAGTTGGCGATCAGCCTGGTTTATGTACACAGTGATTCCAGGGCATCAAGAGCAACCTAGTGAGATCCTATAGAAACAAACAAACAAACAAACAAACAAACCCCAAATCAAACAGTCATATGTATATATAGTCTGATTTTATATATATATATACACACAAACATATATATGTATATATAAATATAAATATGTATGGATACACATACACATACATACATATATATATAATTTTTTAAAATATTTGTTATGAAGTTTCTTGTTTCTCTTGTTAATGTTCCTGAGGTTAAACATTTTGAAAATTATTTTGAGAACCTTGAATGCCTAATGTACATAGAGTTGAAGGAGAATAAACTAGGCTTCTTGTGTATTTGGGACTGGGTTCATCTGCTGACTATTCAGTTTTAATAGTAGCACATTCTTTCTCTTGTCCTTGTTTATTTGTAGCCTTTCTGTGGGAGGAATATCCTCATACTTTATAGGCCTGTTTCTCTGACTGTGTGGTGTGGGAGATTTGGTTTTGGTTGAGTCCTTCACCCATAGATTCAGAAGCTTGTCTCTTTCAGGCTTTTCCATCTCAAGGAAATAGATTTACTCCTATTAAAAAATTAAGCAATAATATTGTCAATTTAGAGGGCACTGGGTAATTTCTCCAGGTGTAGACCAGACTAAACATGTAGCTTTACACAAGTTAGGAGCTGGCAGTTTCTAAGAGATGCTCAGGGGATGACTCATGTATTCTTCTGTTCTGTGTGAGTCAGCTATAGGGTTCCTAGGAAGATTGTCTGTGGGCATAGCTGGTGGAGTCCACTCTCCAGGACAGGGCCGGACAAAGCTGTGGTTCTCAGAACTTCGTGAGCGGAGTTGTTTCCCCTTTGTGTCTTCTACAGCAGGCAAACTCCATTGCACCTGCTTTCACGTTCTTGTAAAAGCTGTTTCCATGACTAAGACTGTGACATTCTTGAGAAGAAGGCCTTTCCTGTTAACAGTAGCTTATCTGGGCTAGCCTATGTTAATCAGTCCCTGTCATATGCATAGCATTCAATTATTTCTTTCATTTTAATTGAGGAGGAAACTGTGAGCCCAGATATTTTCCTTCAATAAGAATCTTGTGGCACCTGTAGCTAGTTAAGGCATTTCTCTAGCCAGACCCTGTGTTAGACTATTTCTTTACAGGACAAGAAGAGCCCATGTTTTTACAAAAGTAAAAAGGGTATGCGAATGGAGTTCATTTACAAATGTGATCCTAGGCTGGGAAGGGGTTGTGCTGGGAGAAACAGCAATGTGACCATTGCCATAAGCAACCAGTTGCTTCATTCTTTAGACTCCTCCTAGAAGCCTTGTAGAATGTTTCAGACCAAGACGGATCCAGGGCAAGGACTAACCACCTGTCCAGATGACCCTCTTGCCACTTTGTGAAGCTTTTCCCTGTGGGGCTTGAATTTCTAGAGCTTGCAGTTTGGGGACAGAAAGAAAAGAGTTGTGTTGTGAGGCCATGTGGTAAAATGTTCAGGTTGATTTTGGGTAGGACATGTGCATGTCATGACAGGAGCAGTTGTAGTTAGAGGAAGGGGCATGAGAAGGGCCAGCACAGTGGTGTAGCCACTGTTCCAGTGGATGGCCCTCTACTCACACACACATGGGCAGTACTAGTAGGAATTTGTGGGTTAAGAGGAGGGGGTGTGAAGCTGGGGAGTTGATGTTTGGGAATGTTGGGGAAGGACAGGGGGTAAATTGGGACAGAGATCATATTTCATTGAATATATATATGAACTTCTCAAAGAATAAGTTTAAAAAAATATGTTCTGGTGTCTATCAGTCAAACAAACAAAAGCAAAAATTTGTAAAGTAACCTAAGATTTATCCCTTTTAATCTTGCACCGTTCCACTCTATGTTTTTGATATTTCAAATCTCTAGCTCCTTTTCTTTTACCCTCTGGTCTCACATATGCCAGAAAAGTTTGCTTGCATTTATGATTACTTACTTTTATTTTTTTAAGTACCTATTTTATTTATTTACATTCCAAATATTGCCTCCCCTCCCAGTTCCCCCTCCCAGAGTTCTTCACCCTATTCCCCCTCCCCTTTGCCTCTGAGAGGCTACTCCCCCCACCCCATCCTCTTTCTCTGGGGCATCAAGTCTCTACAGGCTTAGGCATATTCTTTTCCACTGAGGCCAGACAAGGCAATCAGAGGCCCCTGACCAGCCCTTGTAAGCTCTTTGGTTGGTGGCTTAGTCTCTGGGAGCTCCCAGTGATCTGGGTTAGCTGATACTGTTGGTCTTTCTATGGGGTTGCCATCCTCTTCAGTTTCTTCAAAACTTCTTCAGTCCAATGGTTGTCTGTAAGTATCTGCATCTGTCTCAGTCAGCTGCTGGTAAAGCCTCTCAGAACATAGCCATGCTAGTTTCCTGTCTGCAAGCACAACATAGCATCAGTACTACTGTCAGGGCTTGGTGCCCACCCATTGGATAGATTACTTAAGCTCTAGCTGTTGAGAATATTTTTGTTCTGTTTTAAAAACTTTTTTTTTTTTTGCCTTTTCAATGACAGCTGTTATGGAAGAGGCATTCATTCAAACTATTAGTATACTGTGTCATGCTTTTGCTATGAACCTCTTGGAGTTTCCAAATTTGGGATGTAAATAATTTTGCTACCTTCCTGTTTTATATATGGACATGTAGAAATTCAGGGAAATGTGGCAGAACCTGATGTGATGATGTGCCTAGTGAGTATATTGATTTCAAAGCCATAAAACGCATCCTCTGATGAGATTGCTTTGCCTGCTTCCTTGTTCTCAACTATACTCCAAAGCGGGGAACTAGATAACTACAAAAGACACAAATTGGCATGTTTTACTTACAAAGTTTAAGTACCTTTTTTCTTTTGATGTTTTGTTTTTAAAGGTCCTACTGTGGGGATTTAGACGATTTTATAGTTTATTTTCCTTCTTGTCGTGGTAAAGGTGAGATGGAGGGTATTTTTGATTTATGGCAGAATTGACAGGGTTTTGTAGAGTATCCCCTCTGCTGGTCCATTGTGATGGTTTTCCTCATGTTTCCTTACTGTTTGGTCCTGTCATATGTGTTCCCCCAGACCTCACTTTTGTCTGTCTTTATCCTCATTATTTGACTCTGCAGGCTCTTTTGTAAAATTTCTGAATGGAGTGAAGTTGCCTTATCTTTTTCGTGTTGATCTTGGGTTGTCTTGATTAGAACTTACTGTACATGTCTTCTTCACTTTACTTACGCATTACTGAACTTGATGATTTCATATGTTGTGCTTATTTCTTTGTTACAGTTAAATATGCTCGATAAATTATGATTCCTGCCTCCTTCACACCAATGCTTCTTTTTCATAATGCAGTTTATTAAACTATATTTCATGTAGTTTATTTTATTACTTATAGGTAAATTGTGTATAATGTTAGATAAATAGAAAAAAATTAGCTACTTTTTCCTAATTAAATGTTCCTAAATCCAGCATTTCAAACTGTTGCAGTAGCTCACAAAGATTCATTCCTCTAAATATGTTTTGGTAGAACGTTTTTTTCTTTAAGAAAACCCCAAACTAACCATCCAACTAAAGCAGGGAGGAGTGAACCAAAGCAAAAAGTTCTCTTAGAATTATTTTGGTGTAACTCTTTTGCTTTTCAGCCTCTGCTTTAACACTTAACCTGCTCTGTGTGGTATTTGCCAGTTCTTCAGTAGTACTGACTGGATTAGGCATTCCATTCAGTGTTTACAATTGTTTGTTGAAATATATTTTTCCTGTATTCATGTTGTGAAGTCATGGTTCCTGGATTCTCTTTTTTTTTTTTTTATTTTATTTTTTTAATTTACATTCCAAATCACTTCCCCTTTCCCGTTTCCTCCCTCCCCGAAAGTCCCATAAGCCCCCTTCCCTCCCTCTTTTCTCCATTCAACCCCCTCTCGTTACTCTGTCCTGGCGTTCCCCTACATCCAGTCTTTCCAGGACCAGGGGTCTCTCCTTCCATCTTCTTAGAAATCTATTGATATGCGGATTGTGTCTAGGGTATTCCGAGATTCTGGGTCAATATCCCCTTATCAGTGACTGCATACCATGTGTGTTCTTTTGTGATTGGGTTACCTCACTAAGGATGATATTTTCAAGATCTGACCATTTGCCTAGGAATTTCGTGAATTCATTGTTTTTAATTGCAGAGTAGTATTCCATTGTGTAGATATACCACATCTTCTGAATCCATTCCTCCGTTGAGGGACATCTGGGTTCTTTCCAGCTTCTGGCTATTATAAATAAGGCTGCTATGAACATAGTGGAGCATGTGTCCTTATTGCATGCAGGTAAAGTCTCTGGGTATATGCCCAGGAGTGGTATAGCCGGATCCTCTGGGAGTGTCATGCCCAGTTTTCTGAGGAACCGCCAGACTGCTTTCCAGAGTGGTTGTACCAGCTTGCAATCCCACCAGCAGTGGAGGAGTGTTCCTCTTTCTCCACATCCTCGCCAACAACTGCTGTCTCCTGTGTTTTTGATCTTAGCCATCCTGACTGGTGTGAGATGGAATCTCAGGGTTGTTTTGATTTGCATTTCCCTAATGACTAAGGATGATGAGCATCTCTTTAGGTGCTTCTCAGCCATTAGATATTCTTCAGGTGAGAACTCTTTGTGTAGCTCTGTACCCCATTTTTTAATAGGGTTACTTGCCTCTCTGGAGTTTAACTTCTTGAGTTCTTTGTATATCTTGGATATTAGCCCTCTGTCGGATGTAAGGTTGGTAAAGATCATTTCCCAGTTAGTTGGTTGCCGCTTTGTCTTTTTGACAGTGTCTTTTGCCTTGCAAAAACTTTGTAATTTAATGAGGTCCCATTTGTCTATTCTTGATCTTAGAGCATAAGCTATTGGAGTTCTGTTCAGGAAATTCTCCCCTGTGCCCATATGTTCAAGGTTCTTCCCTAGTTTCCCTTCTATTAGTTTCAGTGTGTCTGGTTTTATGTGGAGATCTTTGATCCACTTAGAATTGAGCTTAGTGCAAGGAGATAAGGATGGGTCAATTTGCATTCTTCTGCATGTTGACCTCCAGCTGAGCCAGCACCATTTGTTGAAAAGGCTATCTTTTTTCCACTGGATGGTTTTAGCTCCTTTGTCAAAGATCAAGTGACCATAGGAGTGTGCATTCATTTCTGGGTCTTCAATTCTGTTCCATTGATCTACATGTCTGTTACTGTACCAATACCATGCAGTTTTTAACACTATTGCTCTGTAGTACAGCTTGAGGTCCGGGATACTGATTCCCCCAGAGGTTCTTTTACTCTTGAGAATAGTTTTAGCTATTCTGGGTTTTCTGTTATTCCAGATGAATTTTTGAATTGCTCTTTCTAACTCTATGAAGAATTGACTTGGGATTTTGATTGGGATTGCATTGAATCTGTGTATTACTTTTGGTAAGATGCTCATTTTTACTATATTAATCCTGCCAATCCATGAGCATGGCAGATTTTTCCATCTTCTGAGGTCTTCTTCAATTTCTTTCTTCAGAGACTTGAAGTTCTTGTCATACAGGTCTTTCACTTGTTTGGTTAGAGTCATGCCAAGATACTTAATATGGTTTGTGGCTATCGTGAAGGGTATTATTTCTCTTACTTCTTTCTCAGCCTGCTTATCCTTTGAGTATAGGAAGGCTTCTGACTTGCTTGAGTTGATTTTATATCCGGCCACTTTGCTGAAGTCGTTTATCAGCTGTAGGAGTTCTCTGGTGGAGTTCTTTGGGTCGCTTATGTATACTATCATATCGTCTGCAAATAGTGATAGTTTGACTTCTTCCTTTCCAATTTGTATCCCTTTGACCTCTTTTTGTTGTCTAATTGCTCTAGCTAGAACTTCAAGTACTATATTGAAAAGATATGGAGAGAGAGGGCAGCCTTGTCTAGTCCCTGATTTTAGTGGGATTGCTTCAAGTTTCTCTCCATTTAGATTGATGCTGGCTACCGGTTTGCTGTAAATTGCTTTTACTATGTTTAGATATGGGCCTTGAATTCCTGATCTTTCCAAGACCTTTAGCATGAAAGGATGCTGAATTTTGTCAAATGCTTTCTCAGCATCTAATGAGATGACCATGTGGTTTTTTTCTTTGAGATTGTTTATGTAGTGGATTACATTGATGGATTTCCTTATATTGAACCATCCCTGCATCCCTGGGATGAAGCCTACTTGATCGTGGTGAATGATCGTTTTGATGTGTTCTTGGATTCGGTTGGCAAGAATTTTATTGAGTATTTTTGCATCGATATTCATAAGAGAGATTGGCCTGAGATTCTCTTTCTTTGTCGGATCTTTGTGTGCTTTTGGTATTAGTGTAATTGTGGCTTCATAGAACGAGTTGGGTAGTGTTCCTTCTGTTTCTATTTTGTGGAACAGTTTGAAGAGTATTGGTGTTAGGTCTTCTTTGAAGGTCTGATAGAATTCTGCAGTAAAACCATCTGGACCTGTGCTTTTTTTGGTTGGAAGACTTCCAATGACAACTTCTATTTCTTCAGGGGTTATAGGACGGTTTAGATGGTCTATTTGATCCTGATTTAATTTTGGTACTTGGTATCTGTCAAGGAAATTGTCCATTTCCTCAAGATTTTCTAGTTGTGTTGAATACAGGTTTTTGTAGTAGGATCTGATGATTTTTTTGAATTTCCTCAGTTTCTGTTGTTCTCTCTCCCTTTTCGTTTCTGATTTTATTAATTTGGATACTATCTCTGCGCTCTCTGGTTAGTCTGGCTAAGGGCTTATCTATCTTGTTGATTTTCTCAAAGAACCAACTCCTCGTTTTGTTGATTCTTTGTATGGTTTTATTTGTTTCTACTTGATTGATTTCAGCCCTGAGTTTGATGATTTCCTGCCTTCTACTCCTCTTTGGTGTATTTGCTTCTTTTTGTTCCAGGGCTTTCAGGTGTGCCATTAAGCTGTTAGTGTATGCTGTCTCCCGTTTCTTTTTGGCGGCACTCAGGGCTATGAATTTTCCTCTTAGCACTGCTTTCATTGTGTCCCATAAGTTAGGGTATGTTGTGCCTTCATTTTCATTAACTTTCAAAAAGTCTTTGATTTCTTTCTTTATTTCCACCTTGACCAAGTTATCATTGAGTAGAGCATTGTTCAGCCTCCATGTGTAGGTGGGTTTTCTTTTGTTTTTGTTGCCATTGAAGATCACCCTTATTCCATAGTGATCTGGTAGGAGGCATGGGATTATTTCTAACTTCTTGTATTTGTTGAGGTCTGATTTGTGACCAATTATATGGTCAATTTTGGAGAAGGTACCATGAGGAGCTGAGAAGAAGGTGTATTCTTTAGCTCTAGGATGAAATGTTCTATATATATCAGTTAGTTCCATTTGGTCCAAGGCTTCAATTAGATTCACTGTGTCCCTGTTTAGTTTCTGCTTTCCTGAACGATCCATTTCAGAGAGCGGGGTGTTGAAGTCACCCACTATTATTGTGTGCGGTGCGATGTGTGCTTTGAGTTTTAGTAAAGTTTCTTTTACGAATGAGGGTGCCCTTGCATTTGGAGCATAGATATTCAGAATTGAGAGTTCTTGATGGTGGATTTTTCCCTTGATCAGTATGTAGTGTCCTTCTGTGTCATTTTTGATGACTTTAGGTTGAAAATCAATTTTATCTGATATTAGGATGGCTACTCCACCACGTTTCTTGGGGCCATTTGGTTGTAAAATTGTTTTCCAGCCTTTTACTCTGAGGTAGTGTTTGTCTTTGACACTGAGGTGCGTTTCCTGCATGCAGCAAAATGCTGGGTCCTATTTACGTATCCAGTCTGCTAGTCTATGTCTTTTAATTGGGGAATTGAGACCATTGATATTAAGAGAGATTAAGGCATAGTGATTATTGCCATCTGCCATTCTTGACGCTATCTTTATGTTTGAGTGGTTATCTACTTTTGGGTTTGATTCAAGAAGGTTATTATCTCATTTTTTCCAGGGTGTTGTTTCTCTCCCTGTATTGGAGGTTTCCACCTATTATCCGTTGCAGGGCTGGATTTGTGGAAAGATATTGTGAAAATTTGGTTTTATCATGGAATATCTTGGTCTCTCCATCTATGGTGATTGAGAGTTTTGCTGGGTATAGTAGTCTAGGCTGGCATTTGTGCTGTCTTAGTGTCTGCATGAGATCTGCCCAGGATCTTCTGGCTTTCATAGTCTCTGGTGAGAAGTCTGATGTGATTCGGATAGGTCTTCCTTTGTATGTTACTTGGCCCTTTTCTCTTACTGCTTTTAGTATTCTTTCTTTGTTTAGAACATTCGGTGTTTTGATTATTATGTGACGGGAGGTATTTCTGTTCTGGTCCAGTCTGTTTGGAGTTCTGTAGGCTTCTTGTAAGTTCATCGGCATCTCTCTCTTTAAGTTAGGGAAGTTTTCCTCCATAATTTTGTTGAAGATGTTTACTGGCCTTTTAAGTTGCAAATCTTCACTCTCATCTATACCTATAATCCTTAGGTTTGGTCTTCTCATTGTGTCCTGGATTTCCTGGATGTTTTGGGTTACACATTTTTTGCATTTTGCATTTTCTTTGACTGTTGAGTCGATGCTTTCTATGGAATCTTCAGCACCTGAGATTCTTTCTTCCATCTCTTGTATTCTATTGTTTATGTTTGCGTCTATGACTCCTGATTTCTTCCCAAGGTTTTCTATCTCCAAAGTTGTCTCCCTTTGTGATTTCTTAGTTGTTTCTACTTCCTTTTTTAGTTCCTGGATGGATTTGCTGAGATCCTTCACTTGTTTGTTTGTATTTTCCTGTATTTCTTTAAGGTATTTTTGCATTGCCTCTTTCAGGATTTCTTCCTGATGACCCACGTTCTCCTGCATTTCTCTGAGTGATTTTTGTGTTTCCTCCTCATGGGAATCCATCTGTTGATCCATTGTCTCCTGCATTTCTTTAAGCAGTTCTCGTGTTTCCTTTGTAAGGGCATCTAACCGTTGATTCATTTCTTTAAGCAATTTTTGTGTTGCCTTCTTATGGGCATCTGTCTGTTGACCCATATTCTTCTGCATTTCTTTATGCCAATTTTGTGATTTCTTTGTGAGTGCATCTACCCGTTGATTCATCTCGTTAAGTGATTTTTGTGTTGCCTCCTTGTGCGCCTCCATCTTTTGATCCATGTTCTCCCGCATTTCTCTAAGCGATTTTTGTGTTTCCTTTGTAAGGGCTTCTAACCGTTGATTCATGGTCTCCTGTAACTCTTTATGAGATTTATTTGTGTCCTTCTTGTGATCCTCTAATAGCATCATGAGAAGTGATTTTAAATCCAGATCTTGTCTTTCGGGTGTGTTGGGGTATCCAGGATTTGCTGCTGTTGGAGAGTTGGGTTTGGATGGTCCCACATTACTTTGATTTCTGTTAGTAACATTCCTACGTTTGCCTTTTGCCATCTGGATACCTCTGATGTTAGTTGGTCCTGCTGCCACTGACTGTTGGTTGGACCTCCTGTGAGCCTGCAAAGCTATTTCTGCCCCCCCTGGATTACCAGGATTCCCCTGGCACCGATTTCTGGGGCCTGCCTGCTCCTGAGTGACTTTGGAGCCCTAATGTGCCTTGCCCCAAGTGATCTTATATTGGGGAGGCCTTGCACATCCAAAGGCTCAGCCTAGTGGATTCCTGGAGCAGAGGTCGCCAAAGGGAGGCTGGTAGGCTCCTGCCCTGTTCAGGGGTGAGTGATCTCTCCTGGGGGGGGAGGGGGCGTCCCTCTGCCAGGCAGAAGTCCCACAGCAGAGCTAGCATGCTGGTTACTGCAGATCTGCCCAGCACTTGGGAGCTGCATACACACAAGCTGCCCGAGACCCAATCGATATTAAGCCTGTCTGTCTCAGAACCTGGCTGTCCCAACTTCCCAGTCACTGGAGCAAAGATGGCGGAGTGCAATCTGTACACTCTCCGTGGCGCCGCTCACCCTGCAGATGTGATGGCCTGCCGATCTGGCACCCACACGACCACAGCGCTGACCCGTTCTTGGGCACAGACGGAAGCCCCAACAGGCCGTGTCCCAAGTGATGTTATATTGGGGAGAGAGAGCTTGGGGTACCTGTCTCTTCAGCGCAGTCTGCGGGAACAGAGGTCGCGGAAGGAAAGCTGGTAGGCTCCCGCCCATTGCAGGGTCCCTCTGCCAGGCAGAAGTCCCACAGCAGAGCTGGCGCGCTAGTTACTGCAGATCAGCCCCGCACTTGGGAGCCGCATACACACAAGCTGCCCGAGACCCAAGAGATATTATGCCTGTCTGTCTCAGAACCTGGCTGTCCCAACTTCCCAGTCACTGGAGCCTCCTGGATTCTCTTTAATACACTTTTTGTTCTCTTCTATTCTAGGATTTTCCTGTCAAATTGGTTATTATTGGAATTGCTTTATTACTTCTACAGACTCCAGCAAGTCAACAAAAGCCACTATTAAACCTAGGTAAGTCAAAATAGACTCTGCAGAGGACAATGTAAACATACACTTGCCCAGTGTTCTAGAGCAGTGGGTCCTGCTCCTCCACATAGCACGCTTGTCTGGTGTTCTAGAACAACAGGTCTTGCTCCTCTATGTGGTTTGAGTTTCTGGTCTGGGTTTTTCCTAATTGCTACTAAGAAGAGCTTATTCCTTACACTAGTGCTAGCCTGTGCATGTATCATCTCCTATCATTTGCCCAGTATCTTTCATGTGCTTTAAGTTGTAATAGAAGGGATAGTACAATGCCATTTAATAATGTATATGTGGGCATTTTCACTATTCATAATTATATACCAAATGAGAATCATATAAGACCCTTATAAGAACTTAAGTATTTTGCAGGTCATATCTCTTTTAACATTCTATTTTGTGCCAGAGAGATGGCTCAGTGGGTGAAGACACTCGCTGTCATACCTAACAGGTTGAGTTCAATTCCCAGAACACACTTGGTGGAAGGAGAGAATTGATCCCATGAGTTGGTCTCTGACCTACACACACAGCACACACACACACACACACACACACACACACACACACACACACACACAGACACACTCAGATATCCCCCCATCTCTGATCCTTCACACACACACCTCATGGCAGAAAACCCAGACTTATTTATATGATCATGTTGTAATTAATGTTCTTTGGTTAACTTGGGTTAGAAGATGAACAATGATGTTCCTTCACTGTCTAAAACTGATTTAAAGGAAAGTGAAGGCTCTGCGAGGGAATTACAATGTACTAGTTATGAGGAGTACACGAGTCAAGTTTCTATCCCTGGTGGGCAAAAAAGACGTGTTTTTCCATTTTACTGTTTATCTTTATGTTGTCTAACTTTGCTTCAACTAATATCAAGTCCATGTTGATAATGGATGGGAATTAAAGTGCCTTAGATACATTTTTGTTGTGCTTTCTCTGGGACATTAATTTGGCAGTGGCTTGAGAGTGAATTGCTTGAAAGTGGTCTCAGAACATGGAGGAGACCCAGTCTTTTAGATTGCTTTTGCCTCACGTTCATTGTCTGCTCCTCCCTGGTCCTCTTTGCATGACTTTTGTCTTTACTCCAACAGTGCACATGGCATCTCCTGGAAGCAGTGTGCTCCAGGCTGCTACTTCTGTTGATTTTACAAAGTTTAATTATGACATAATTTAAATATCATGAGATTTACCATCTAAAATATAAATCTCTGCCCCCTAAATTTCTTATATCTAATGCTATTAATCATCATTTCCAGTTGCAGCCCTAGAGAAACATTGCTCTGTCTTTGGGAAAAAAAATCTATTTGAGCTGGTGTTAAGAGCACTGGCTGCTCTTCCAGAGGACCTGGACTTGATTCCCTAACATGGCAGCCTAAGAACCATCTGTAGTTCTCGTCCAGGGGATCCTGTGCCCTCTTCTGACCTTTGAGAGCACTGAATGCATGTAGTTCACAGACATAAATTCAAGCAAAAGCACTCATGAATAAAATAAAATAACAACATAAGGATGTTTATCATTATTATCATGTATGTGTGCCATCACATGCACGGAGGTGTCAGGTGACAGTACATTCTTCCCTTCACCTTTACTGTTCCATCACTGGAGTTCAGATCACTGGGGTTTGCAGGGCAAGTATTATCCAGTGACCCACTTCACTAACCTTAATGTCTTTTGTCCTTGTAAATTTGCCTTCTTATATAAATGGATTGTAATTGTTTTATTGACAAAAAAATTTCCAAAGCCCTAGAAAAAGTGCATTTCTAATTTTGACGTTGCAAACATGTGTTTTGGCTCATGCACAATAGAAAAATGACACAGGAACAAGCAAATGCTTTGAGCAGCTGTTCACTCACAGACTTTTATTTCTCTTGTAAACCAATGCCTGTTTTGAGGTTATCTTGGTTAAGGGAATAAACCACACTGAAAATTATTGAGACAATCTGTCATTTGAAGCTATTTAGTATATTGGGAAACTAGTTTTCAAAGTAATATATAATCAAGAGAATGTCAATCGTTCCAAATTCAAAATGCAAGCATTAATATAATATGCTGTGTTCTTACTAACTCTAGCCTTGATTATAAGTCATAGCTAATGAGAAAATCTGGATAATTCATAACAATGTTGAATATGTGTGCAATGTATTTCCTATTTTTTTACCCAAAGATAATATATTTTTAAATGACTTATAGACAGCTATGGATTAAGGCCAATATTTTGGGAAAATAATCTCATAGTAAGATGTGTTTGTATTTCAGCTCCAGTTAAGGTTTGACTTCCAAGTAATTTAAAACAAAGTACCGGCAATACCACGTTGTTTAATTAATGACCAGAGATTTTTTTTTTTTTGGTGTAGTGAGGAAATTATTTGATTACTTTGACAATTTGACCCTGATGTCTATGAGTAACATCTTTAAATCAGCATTTATTCAGCAACCTTGAAAAATATAGTAAGAACAAAAAGTGTACTTTAACCTAACTCCTTCCTTCATTAGTCTGTAGGAGATCCTGTGCATGGCTAACTCACTGCACATCTATATATATGTGCCTCTGTATACGAGCCTGAGTTCCCATGAAAAGGAACCACTTACTGCAAAGGGTTTCATGGGTGTGTGGCTTTGGGACTTCAGTGATCCACCTTTTCAGTCTAACAGACAGGTCTAGGGCCAGCATATGCTATTCGTTCCTGTCATATGGATAGTGTTTCTGTCTTTCACTTGAATTGAGAACCAAACTGTGATCCCACCCTGGGATCCTTCACCTTGTGGTTCACTTAAGCATCTGCTAATGTGATTTTTGGCTTATTTGTTGAAGACACACGTGTACTGTCCTCATTATTTGCTGATCAGGGACTTGTGGTCTCTTGGTTGGTTGGTAGTAGGAACTGAGAAGTTATTAAGGACAAATGTTTAATTATATTTAAAAAAATCCACAGTGACAAAAAACTAGAGTTGATTTATGTATAAATCATATGAATGCATAATATGTGTTGTCTTTACAAGTACCCTTTATTTTTCTGTTTGTTGTCTTTATAGGTACCCTTATTTTTCTGTTATGAATATCAACAGCTTTACAAAAATCCATGCAATTAGCTTTTATTTTATTGTTATTCACTTTTATCCTGACTTGTTATCCTAGTTGTGTCTGAGCTGGTTGTAAAAGTGCAAGACAAATTCTATTTCATGGGAAAAATATTCTGTTTTATTGGTGTTAATTAAAAAAATTTGTGAACTTTTATTTTGATGGTTAGCTTTGAAGCTCCTCTCGCTTTCTGGGGGTCAGGACATCCCAAAGGCGTCCCTGCTGCTCCTGGTGCCTCTTCTGCAGATATTATCTTCCACTGCCCTAGAAGACTGTCTGGCCAAGGGTGAGGAAGGCCCCTCCAGGCAGCAGTTAGCGCTCAGTCTTGTGGAAGTGCTACAGAGTGAGTGTTACGGAGATGACTGCCACACGGTAATGAGCACCTCTATTTCTTTTCTCCATCAATGTGCATTTTCTGTCACGTATTGATGAAGTTTGTGCCTAGATGTAAGTTCATTGTGCTTTTCAGATTTGTTGGGTAGTAGTGTGGGAGATATTATGCTGCTCTGAACTATGAAATGAGGTTTGCTCAATAAGTTTTAGAAATGCTAGGATTTCTCTTCCTTTCTCAGATTCCAGTATATATAAGCTGCTAATGTTACTGAGTAGTATTAAGAAAAAGAAATGAAATCTGCTTAATCTATTTATTTATTTGATCTATGAAATCTGTTTAATCCAGTTGTTCCTTCTTTTCATTCATTCATTCATTCATTCATTCATTCATTCATCTGTTTTATGCACATATAAGAGGCCTTCCACAAAGGCCAGAAGAGAGTTATAGATCCCTCGGAGTTGGAATTTACAAGTGGTTAGCAGGCACCAATGTGGGTCCAGTCCCCCTGCAAGAGCAGCATGTGGTCTTGCCCTCTCTAGGATTTCTTTAATATACTTGAACATGGAGTCTTTCATTCTCGAAGACCATTAATGTATGTCCCACTTCTTGCTCGACAGGGTCTCTTCCTCAAATCCTGGAAGCTCTAGGGATAGTATAAGATTTATATGGCATGTAATGTTAGGTTCCCTGGCTGGTGGCTCTTGTCTTTATGTATGATGATGTCTTCTTGCCTCTCATGGAAGACAAGTCTGTCACATGCTTTTGCATTACCTTGTAAGGCTACATGGCCATGGATGAAGATGTCCATCTGGGTACTGTTGAGTCTGAGTCCTTTGATGCAGCAGCAGGGGTGGTCTCCTATTCATCTACTCTGTGCTCCCAGTCTCCCCTTCTTTTTTTTTTTTAATTTTATTTTAAAATTGTATGTGTGTTTGTGTGCATGTGTGCACATGTACACACACCACTGAACATTTGTGGAAGTCAGATGATAACTTTTAGGATTCAGGTCTTTCCTTCTACACTGTGGATGGATCCCAGAGATTGAGCCCAGGTTGACAGGTTGACAGGAAGTGTCTTTACCCACTGAACCCTGCTGTTGGCCCTCTGTTTTTCCTTTTCTGTGACAGTAGCAGAAGATGGCTGGGTCCTAGGCCATTTGGCCAGGCCTCTTTTCTTGATAATATTACCTTTGGTAAAATTTGCTACTTCTCAGTTCCTCTCTTAGATGGTGGGGATGAGAGTTACGTAAGAGAAAGTAAGCAATGTCCAAAATTTCTGTGGAGGTGTCCCTGCAAGCACAAGCTGGAGCATGCTTGTTACTTCTGGGCAAAGAGAGGTCCCTTTAGTCATGCATTGTTAGAGTTAGGGTCTAGTCATCATTATTGCTTACCTGAGAATGTACTGGGAACAAAATAAATGTGTATGATAGCTTCCTCAATCTAGGTCGCTATACTATAATTCTGATTCCTGAAATATGTATCTGACTTAACAATAAGAGAAAGAAATTCTGAGTTCTAAAAAGGTTGGTAAGAATCTAATAATGTAATTTTAATACCTTACCTCCTAATTCATCATATAGTATAATGACAGGGTCCTGAGTGGGGCCAGGGCTGGGGGCCAGTACTGAGGTTTAGACAGGATGTATTTCCAATTGTGTACCTTTAAGTCACGAGTGTTATTTACTGAGGCTCACTGTAACTCTAATACCTAAAGACTCAGCTTACTGTTTGTTCAGGTGTGTGTGGCTTATTCACCAGTGATGGTAGCTGCATTTTCTCTTTAGCAGCTGTTGGCAAGGGGAGAGGAGGAAGGGGTACTATCAATGCTATAAATATCCTTTTCATGATGCTACGCTGCCTTACTGAGGCTGTGAGTGGATCTCTATTACCTTTTTAAAAAATTCCAGCCATATTTACTGTGGGATCTCTTCCTCAGGTACCAGTATGCGCTGTGTACTCTTAATTCTGATTGCCTTGCCAAGTCTATTCCCAAATCTTCACTTTCACATATAATGCTCTTTTGTGTCCTCTGTATGAACTGCCTGTTCCTCCAAATACAACCAAATGTTCTCAAGCCTTCAAGTCAGTATTTACTGACTTGTGTTTTGTGTTCCAGCTTTTCTTTTATTTACCCAGTATACAAAGTACTGTGTGCTAATGTGTAAAGTTCCATATTTGTACCTTCAACTCTATGGGGAGCTCACTGAGGGAGAGAATTCTGACTCTTTTACCAGGCCTTTAGGAAAGGGCAGCAATATAAATCATTGACATTAAATTGTACTACACACCTGTCATCACTTGATCTTTGAGAAAGGAGCTAAAACCATCCAGTGGAAAGAAGACAGCATTTTCAGCAAATGGTGCTGGGTCATCTAGTAGTCAACATGTAGAAGGATGCAAATTGATTCATTCTTATCTCCTTCTGCAAAGCTCAAGTCCAAGTGGATCAAGGACCTCCACATAAAACCATATGCACTGAACCTAATAGAGGAGAAAGTGGGGAAGAGCCTGTAGCACATAGGCACAGGGGAGAATTTCCTGAAGAGAACACCAATAGCTTATGCTCTAGGATCATGAATTGACAGATGGGACCTCACAAAATTACAAAGTTTCTGTAAGGCAAAGGACACTGTCAATAGGACAAAATGGCAACCAACAGATTGGGAAAAGATCTTTACCAATCCTACATCCAATAAAGGGCTTATATCTAATATATATACAAATAACTCAAGAAGTTAGACTCCAGAGAACCAAATAACCCTGTTAAAAATGGGGTACAGAACTAAACAAAGAATTCTCAACTGAGGAATACCGAATGGCTGAGAAACACCTAAAGAAATGTTCAACATCCTTAATCATCAGGGAAATGCAAATCAAAACAACTCTGAGATTCCACCTCATGTCAGTCAGAATGGCTAAGATCAAAAACTCAGGGGACAGAAGATGCTGGAGAGGATGTAGAGAAAGAGGAACACTCCTCCATTGCTGGTGGGATTGCAAGCTGGTGAAACCGCTCTGGAAATCAGTTTGGTGGTTCCACAGAAAATTGGACATAGTACTACCTGAGGACCCAGCTATACCACTCCTGGGCATATACTAAGAAGATGCTCTAACATGTAATAAGGATACATGCTCCACCATGTTCATAGCAGCCTTATTTATAGTAACCACAAGCTGGAAAGAACCCAGATGTCCCTCAACAGAGGAATGGATACAGAAAATGTGGTACATTTACACAATGGAATATTACTCAGCCATTAAAAACAATGAATTCATGAAATTATTAGACAAATGAATGAATTAGAAAATATCATCCTGAGTGAGGTAACCCAATCACAAAAGAATACACACGGTATGCACTTGCTGATAAGAGGATATTAGCCCAAAAGTTTAGAATACCCAAGATACAACTCACAGACCACATGAAGCTCAAGAAGAAGGAAGACCAAAGTGTGGATATTTTGATCCTTCTTAGAAAGTGGATCAAAATACCTATGGATCACAACCAACCAATGGACTGAGTATAGGATCCCTAATAGAGCAGCTAGACAAAGGACCCAAGGAGCTGAAGAGGTTTGCAGCTCCATAGGAGGAACAATAATATGTACCAACCAGTACCCCCCCAGAGCTCTCAGAGACTAAAACTACCAACTAAAGAGTACACATGAAGGAACCCATGGCTCTAGCTACATATGTAGCAGAGGATGGCTTTTTCAGACATCAATGAGAGGAGAGGCCATTGGTCCTGTGAAGGTTTGATGCCCCAGTGTAGGGGAATTCCAGGTCATGAAAGTGGTGGTGGGGGGCGGGGAGGATGGGATGGGGTGGTTTTCGGATGGGTAACAAGGAAAGGGGTTATTTTTGGGATTGGTGGGCGGTGGTGGTTCCAGAATGACCACACCAGGCCAAACAGTTCCATGTGAGGTTTATTGAGAGGGGAAAGGGCAAAGGTGGTGGTGGTGGAAAGAGAAGAGGGGAAGAGAGAGAGAGAGAGAGCGGGATGTTCCTCTTATATGTAGGGATGGTGACGAGGTCACAGATAAAGGTGAGCCCAATGGATTCTGGGAATATGATGGTCAGTTGTCTTGGCAACAGGTCCTGGTACCAACTGATACCATTTGAAATGTAAATAAAGCAAATATCTAATAAAAAATTGCACTAGTCATTGGTCATCTTGTATTTTTCTATCTTAAGTATTTCTGCTTTATATTTCTCAACTGACTGTAGGAAAAGGTGTTAATTAAAAATATCTTAGCCAGTGTCTGATTGAACGTTTTCTTTCTCTTGTACTTAAATAGCATATGAACTTATGTTTTCTTTCTCTTGTACTTAAATAGCATATAAACTTATTTATCTTCTCATCCAAAGTACCTGATCCATTGTTTAGTGCATGGTGGATATTCAGCATTTAACAAGTTTTATTCATAGAAAATGTGCACTTCTCTTAAGACTAGCTCATTTTCCTATTGATTTATTGTAGAAAGCTTTCTTTCAAAGGCATGGATTTGCTGTTTTTAGTAATTTCTGTAGGTGATTCTGATTCAGTGTTTGATTATAACTAGAGCTGTTCTTTAGAAGTACAGTTTGTAGGTTAAATACCCTGCTATGCTGAGCTGTAATGACTCCTCCATTTCTGAAGACTGAGAACCATGAAATAAAACATGCTTTAATATCTTTTTATCCTTAAGATATAAAAATGCATGATTGAAAACATGATATTCATCTCTTTAAAGTCTAATAAGCATTTTTTATAGTGTTTGAGAAACAAGATCTCTTTTTCTATTTGGCTATTAAGTGTGATATTTTAAACCATTTATTATAATCTCAGGTTAAAAAACTATGAGCCAGAAGTTGTAAATTCTAAAGTGTTTAAAAATTCTCCCAAGATAATGAGGGGTTTGCAGCATCTTAGGAGGAAAAACAATATGAACCAATCAGTACCCCCAGAGCTCCCTAAACCACCAATGAAAGAGTACACATGGAGGGATCAGTTGCTCCAGCTGCATATGTAGCAGAGGATGGCCTTGTTGGACATCAAAGAGAGGAGAGGCCCTTGAACTTGTGAAGGCACAATGCCCCAGTGTAGGGAAATGCCAGGGCAGGGAACAACTGGGAGTGGGTGGATTAATGAGCAGGGGGAGGGGGGATGGGAGAGGGGGTTTTGGAGGGGAAATGAGGATAGTGGTTAACATTTGAAATGTAAATAAAGAATATATCTTATAAAAAATAAAAAATAAAAAAAAAGAAACATTGGTGTACATGAATTAGGACCACTAAGGAGAGAAATTTGAGTAAGACAAACCACCTCAAGTAATTGTTGACTAGTAAAGGTACTTAGTTATTCCTTAAAGAATGCTTTGAGAATAATTATGGAGAACTGTTACTCCTCTTAGATAAAGAGGCAGTGTGTCTCCTGTGCCCTCTATTCACAATAGACCAATACCATGCTAATGGGCAAAGAAGGAATGCTGACCAGGTACCATTGTGTTATCACAGAGTCTCTCAGAGGATAGGTGTAGAGCTGTGGATCACACTGAGTACCTGACAGTAAGACAGATTTAGGGGAAGTTTTGGGGACCAGGGAATGAAGTGGATTGATGAGATACAGTGAGTGGAGACTTGGGCTGAATTGCTGTGCTCATTCAGAGGACAAACTCATTTCTATAAAACTGTTGTAGTAGGAGGGAAGATTAGGATAGCATGACTTAACTAGGGTCTACTGCAAGCTTGTGTGTGTGTGTGTGTGTGTGTGTATGTGTGTAACTATAGTATTTCTGGCCCCGTTCATCGAATAGTACCAGATAGCCTTTATTTGGACTTCTAGGAAGCAGAGAATATATAGGATATTTTTTTTTAATTTAAATAGTCATAAAATTTTCAGTGAGTTGTCATTATCTTACTTAGAGCTAAGTTAAGACCTACTGAGCATGTGCTGTATGAGAAACTCCTGTTTCTTACAGTGATTCTAAAATAGGTTCTCATTATTGTCAGTCATATTATCTTTCTCTCTCTCTCTCTCTCTCTCTCTCTCTCTCTCTCTCTCTCTCTCTCTTCAGGTGCATGGCTTATGACTACTGGCTAATCTCTCTGGGCCCAGGTAAAATGAGTAGCCAAGCATCTTTCTGCCATAGGGTTGTAGACTCCATATTCTCTATTAACTGTATCATCACACCACACCCCATGATGTAGTTTATCTAAGAGCTAACTTAGGCACAGAGAAAGGAATACCTTGCCAAAAGTTGTGCTTTGGGAGCCCCCTTCCCCTTCAGATTTATTTTATGTGTATGAGTGTCTTTGCCTTACTTTTATTAGTATATTAGAATGCAGTTCACATACATATTGTATACAGGTCAGATGTACAATTCAGGATCTTCCAGTTTGTTCAAAATTACCACAACAAGCCTTTGAACATTTGTTAGTATTATCTCAAAGGCTACACCTCACATAACTTGGCCCTTCCTCCTAAGTGGTAGCCTAGGTAACTGCTAATCTCCTCTCTGGGGAGCCGGGGAGTTGTCTGTAGTGTCTACTTTGGAACTTTCACAAAGATGGAAGTCTGGATGAGTAGCCCTTTGTACTACCCTCCCCTCCCTTCCCTTACAGAATTACTTCGTGTGTACCTGTCTATCCTGGAACTCACTCTGTAGACCAGGCTGGCCTCAAACTCACAGAGACCTGCCTCTGCCTCCCAAGTGTTGCGATTAAAGGCATGCTTCAGTTTTATTCTGCTAGCATGTCTGAGCAATGCTTTGTTTCTCTTCCTCTAGGGGTGAACTTTGGGCAATTTTCATGTTTTGTTACTGTAAATATGTGGCCATGAGCATTTACATGCAAGTTTTTTATGTTGTATGTGCTTTTATTTCTCCTAGGTAGATTTGTAGAATTGTGGGGTCTTATTCTAATGCTGTATAACTGAAAAATTCCCGTCACAGTATGCAAGCAGTCCAGTTTCTCTTCATCTTTGCTAACTGGTGTTACTGTTTGTCTTTTTATTTTAGCTATCCTAGTGATTATGAAGAGGTATTTATCTGCAAGCCTCTCCCCATCCGCTCCCCTCCCTTTCTCTCTTCTCTCTCCTCTGTATATTGCTTAGGATGAAAATCCTGCTTCTCACATGCTAAGTAGGTCAACCATTGACCTGTGTCCTGGTCCCAAGGGTCTTCTTAAAACACTCCTGTCCAAGTCAGGAGGCTGAGGTTAGAGATGCCATGGGTGTGTTCCAGTCACATGTGCTGTGAAGGATAGATTTTAGTTTCAGATTTTACCTCTGGAACTCTAGATCATAGAATGTATTGCTTCCCTCCCTCCCTCCCTCCTAGTTTATCTCTGTGTGGAATTTAGGAGGAAATGATAGTAGTGTTTGGGTGGATTTATAGGAAAGTGTATAGTGAATTAGAAGTAAGTTGAAATGACCTGGTTTCTTAAGAGCTTTTGGTTGAAAATTAAGAATGGTCCTGATCTTATGTTGAGGATGATGTGAGTTATTTGACAACCAGTTATTCCCACATCTCTCATCTCTCATCTCCATTGCTCATGGGAACACAGAGTGGAAAAAAAGACACTTTTTGTTTTTGTTTTTGGGTTTTGAGATAGTTTCCCTACGCATCTCTAGTTGTATAGACCAGGCTGTCCTCAAACTCACAGAGATTCCCCTGCCTCTGTCTCCTAAGTGCTGAATTTCCATGTCACCATCCTTTTGCCTGCTAAAGTCTATTGTAGTTAGCTTTATAGATAAATGTTACAGATAAATGTTATTCATTACTGTTAATTTGTGTTCATCTGTATTCACAGACTTCTTTAGCTCGACAGAGACTGTCAGATGTCTGACCTAATGTTCAAACTTAATGCACTGGAATATTTTTAAATTTTAAAATTAGGTTTAAACTCTAAATTGAATATTTAGTAATTATTTAACAACAATAATAAGACATTATAATTAAAATAATATAAATTTAAATTTTAAAGTTTAAAACTAGTTATTCCAAATTCTTTTATAAAAATTGATAAAATTCATTTAATAGCTTTCTAATATTTATTTAATATTTAAAATTTTATTTGTATTGGTGTTTTGACTGTATGTATGTCTGTATATCACATTTGTGCCTATGGAAACTCTAGGAGGATATCAGACCCTTGGACTTGGAGTTATGGACTATTTCTTTTCTTTTTTTTAAAAATTTTTTTTAATTAGGTATATTCTTTATTTACATTTCAAATGATTTCCCTCTTGCTGGTTCCCCTCCTCCCCAAAAGTCCTATATTTCAAGACCTGGATTCTTTGGAAGATCAGCCAGAGCCATCTGTGGGGCTATCTCTTGAGCCCCTCAGATGTATGTTTCATTTATTAATCTTTTGAATTCTTGTATGTTTTTTCCCTTGTATTATTGTTTTTGAGATGGAACTCACTAGTCTGGCTAGTCTGTAAATCCCCATAAAAACCAGGCTGTCCTTGAACTGCTTGCCTCTGTTGGGATTAGAAGTACACACCACCCTGCTCAACCCCTCGTTTTGTTTTGTTTGTTTGTTTTTTTGAGCAGAGTCTGGTCTTGAACCTGCTGCCCCACTGCACCAATGGTGGTATTACATGTGTTATCCTCATTGTAAATTCTAGGTTTATTTAAGTGTAATTTTCCAAGTGGTTCATGTTCTTTATTATTTTCTGTTGTGCTATAATACACATAATACCAATCTGTTTACTTTCTACTTTTTTTTCTCTGAAAGGCAGAATGTACTGGCCCTTTCATCTGTTTTTTTTTCTCAAGGTAGGGAAATCCTTGATGACATCCTTCTCTTGACAGTATGCCAGTAGCAGCTGTCACTCAATAGGGCAAGGGGATCTTACTGTGATACATTATTTAACATTTTGCTTTCCTACTGCTGTTCTACCTGTCAGCAAGCCAGGAAACCAGTGCAAGAAGGAGGTAATACCTCAAATAAAGTGGAGTGACTTTCCCTTCCTTGCTTACTTATGCCAGAGTATGTTCCTACTTTGGACTCAGTTCATGGCTCTTGTTCATTTCCAGTTATTAATCTTTTCTTACACACTGGAATTTCTTTCCCCAAGACAGGGATAATGTTTTCCTATATTTGCAATTTTAGGCATTGTACTAGCTGGTTTATTAGATATTAGATTATTTCATATCTTCTTCCTATCTTGGTAAGAAGTTAGTCTTTACTTAAATAGTATAAATGTGTAAAGCAAGGTTTAGAGTGGTTGCAAGATATTTTATAGCTGCCTTTTTTTTTCTGAAGACCAAGTTTTTATGTCTCAAGTCCAGTGTTGGTTTTCATTAGTATAATGGTTGTGGCCATAGACATTAATGAATTTTATCTTCTTGTCAACAGTATTTTTTATAAGATAAAGGGATATAAATTTAGTTTATTTTTTAAGCCTAAATTTTGTAAGATTTTAAAAATAGTAGTAATACGTTCACATGGTTCAGGAAGTATAAAGTGATATATGCTGAGAGTCCTTTTATTCACTGTGGTTCCTAGGAGTGCCGTTCTGAATCTTGTAAAGGGAATGTCTTGCTTAGTAATTCCAGTTTGTTATACAATAATACAATACAATATACTACAATATAATGTAATACAACATATCCTTTTCTCCTCAATCTCTTTTGGAAAAACTAATAGCATTCTATGTAAACTATTTATATCTCTTATATTTTCCCCTGGGGAATCTGTTCATATTAGTTATTAGTATGACTTCCACATTTGTTTTTAGAGTATTATTTAATGTTCAAATCTGACAGCCACTCTTTATCACATGTTCGAAAGAATTGTGTATTTATTTGAATTGTCTTACAAATGTTTGTAGAAATGCTGATAGCATTGTTTATAATTGTTTCCCAGAATGGAAATGGCTCAGTTACTTGTCTATCATGAATGGATTGACAAGAAGAGTTATATATGTACGATGCAATGCTGTTTGGCAATAAAATGTACAGACACAAGCTATGACAAGAACAGTCCTTGAAAACATGCTAAGTGAAAGGAAGCCACAAAATGACTGGTGTCTATCATATAAAACCTGTCATAAAATATCCAAAATTATATGCTTTCTCTCATGTAAAATAGAGTAGAAATATAATGCCAGTGTGTGGTTTCCAGGGACAGGGAGTAGAGTTAGGCTATTGGGGTTTTCCCCTTAAAGTAATGAAAATATCATAAAAGTAGATCCTGGTGATGGTCTCAGAATTGTATGAATTACTGACAGCTACTAAATCGTAAGCTTTAAAAAAAGCACATATTATAACATTTAGCGTTCCCATCCTTTCAATGGTTATTTTTATACTTAAATCATCCTATGATAATAGGTAGTTAAGAGAGTTTAATTTCTGCCATCCTCTTCTGTGAATGTGAATGACTCTGTTAGCAGACAGTGTCACATGGTCCTGCAATGCCTGTGGCTTCCCCAGAGTTATTTCCACTCATGTGTCACTGAACAGTTTTGTGCATTCCCTGGACCTGACAGCATGGCCATATTTAAGCAAGGAGCCTTTTCCCTGATTTGCTGAAATGCAGCACCATCTCTTGGTCTTGTTTGACTTAGAGCTAGGACTACATTTTCTTGCCAAAGTTATTCACAATTACTAATGAATTACCAGGCTCAAGCTGAACCAACTCTGTTCCCATCCACACACTGTCTGTTACCAATGTGAATTGTCCTGTGTCCAAGTCTGCCATCTGCTTTGGGCTGCCACTTACAAGGGCCTGGAGCTGGGCAAATGAAATGGGATGTCTATTTTTTTTCTCATTGTTGGTCACTTTGAGGCTTTTTTAAGTGGGAATAGATTTTCCTAAACTCTGTTGCCTCTGGATCTTGTATATTGATCCAATTCCCCTCTCCATCTTAATAGGAGATGAATAGTGAATAGAGAAAAATTTGTGCAGTCGTGTTCCCAGGTTCTATGGAACAACTGTTTTCCTCTTTGTCTGATCCTATTGCCTCACATTTGAGTGGAGAGCCATTTGGCAGGACCTCAACGTGTCTATTTTTTGTTGTTGGGGGAATGATTTTGATAATGCATTATAAAATGAGTGACTGTCAGGAATAGGAGTATTTTTCTGACACATACTCATCTCATTTTTTAAATGCCTTCTTGTGTCTATTTCTCAGATCTCCTGCAGACTTGCTTTTCCAGTAAGCAGCATGTATGGCTCAATCTTCACAGCCTGGAGGATTTTTGAAGTCATTGGGGAAGAGTCTGCAGCTAGTGACTGGCTGGCTACCGTGGAGTCCTTGCTCCCTGCCACCACAGTGATCCCCACACACGTTTTCTTACTGCTGACTCACCTGCTTGTGGAAGATGGAGGACAGAATCTTCAGCAGATACTGAGGGTCACCACACAGTTAGCTCAAGCAGATTCTTCTCAGGTAAAGACAAGTATATGGAAAGATAATGGGAGAAAAGCTTAGTATTTATTATTATAGATTATTTTTAGTTTATTTATGAAGTTTTAAATTATGGCTTTAAAAATGTCTCTCGTCTCAGTTTGGTTTCTTCTTACTCTGAGTTGATGTTCCCTTAACAATGCAAATATTTTCCTTTAATTAAAACTATAATTCTCGAGGAACTCTGAATTCAGTACATTTTTTGTTCTGATCTTTACAAACCATTCCACGGTGCATTTCTCTTTAGTCCTGATATTGATCTAACGTGACCTAGCTTAATCAATTCATGATAGATTCCTTACAGTTTGATTCTGTCTTCACTCAGTCATTTAATAAACAAAAACATTGTATCCTTCCCCTGTGTGGTCCTGATCTGCAGACAAGGCTGGGAGGATAAACAGTTGTCTTCCTGTCTGCATGGAGCTTGAGTGTAATAAGCAGTCAGACATAAATAAGACTTCCCTCCCTCCTCTAAAAATAGAAATAAGTTTAACACAGTCTTATTTTTCTACTGGTTAGACTCTCTAGAATGTTTTCTGTGAAGGAAGACTTTCCTAACCCAGCATACATGGTATTATTTTATATTCCATTTATTGTGTCTGTGCTTAGGTTTTCTTTCATGCATTATGAAGAAAAGTATCGCCTCTCAATACAAACTCTTGCATTCCTAGTTAGAAACATTAGTTGGTGTTGTCGGTGAGACATGCTGTTGGTGGGAAGTTCTGTGCTGGGAGTTTCTCATCCTCTCAGCTTATCATCCTCATTGTATTCATCAAGTAACCTGTAGTATATGCAAAGGACCTTTTTTTCTATTGTATACACATACTATAAATTATCTCATGTTACTTCTCTTCTAATCTAGTTCTCTGATATTTTCTAGCGAACCCCCACTCTTAAACCAGTGTTTTCAACAGAGTTGAGACTGTGTAGGACACTCTTAGATTAGTGGAAGCTCAGGTGGTGTCTGGAGATTATGCAAAGAAGAATCCCTTGAAATAATACTGTGGTCTGTCTTGTTCTATATACACTTCTGACCCAGTGCACACATACATGCGCACGCGCGCGCGCGCACACACACATCTGTCTATTATTTTTTATTGACTTGGTGAGTTCCTTTGGTTTTAGGGTAATTCTTGTACTATCAGTAAGTGTAACTTGTCTTAATTTGCTATTAACAGTTTTTATTAGGATTAGTATTTAGGTCAATCTTTGCCTGAGTAGTATATTCAAGGCACGTTTTTCTTTCCTTCCCATTGTGAATTATGTAGAAGACTTACAGAGACTTATTACTTCATCTTTAAAGTCCGAAAGGAATTGAAGAACAGA
Source organism: Tokudaia tokunoshimensis (assembly GCA_036184795.1). Classification (NCBI taxonomy): domain Eukaryota; kingdom Metazoa; phylum Chordata; class Mammalia; order Rodentia; family Muridae; genus Tokudaia; species Tokudaia tokunoshimensis. Next base: position 73,289,023 of record BTHU01000005.1, read on the forward strand.
AGATGCTTAGATCCTTGGTTCATATGTCCATAATGCACCAAATATGATGATAACATAATGAGACATTTTTACTTGCAATTCTAGGGAGAATGGAAGTGGGGTGAACTTTCAGTATTTGTGACTCTAGAGTTGTGATAAGTGAGGTTAGGATATTTTAGTCAGAATTAGTGTCACTGTGACCAATACTTGAAAAGAGCATAAGAGAGGAGAGATGATTTCAGACTTTCTGTCCATCATTGGTTGGTTCTATTGTATTTTGTTCTGTGTCTAGGTAGAAACATCATGGAAAAGCATGGTGGGTAAAATTGCTTAGGTCATGGCAGCAAGAAAGCAGAGAGAAACAAGAACAGGCCAGGGATAAGATATACACTATAAAAGTATGTCACCAGTCATAGAAATCCTCAAACCAGATTCCACCTCCAGATTTTGGACTACCTTCCGATAATGCTATCAATTTGTATATCCATTAATAGATCAGTACAGGAAGTAAAGTGGTCCAGATACATGTCAATGATTGGTTCTATCAATGGGAGCCAAGCTTTTAACAGATGAATTATTTACTTTTACATTTTTATTAGTGTATATTAATTATGCCAGAACAGGTTTCATTATGGCATTTTATTGTGACATGCATATAGTGTGCATGTATATGTGCATACATTCATGTGTGTGTGTGTGTGTATGTATGTGTGTACCAATGAACTTAATTAAGGTTAAGGTTGCTTACATGAACAAGCAAGGGTGAAGGGTTATTTATAGGATCATGATTACCTTACTACTGAAGAAAATTGCTTTCTCATTAACTGCCTATAGATTCTCAGGGAGCGGTTCGTACTTTATAAACCCCTGCCAGCCACTGGCATGGCCCACACTACCTCAGGGAGGGAGAAGGCCTTATGAGCCTGACCCTCTATGACTCAACACTGATGATTCCAGTCTTATGCAGTTAATCACAGCTATTGAGAATTCAAGAGGGCCATAGGTATGCCTGGAAGGAAGAATTCCACAGCAATACATCCCATCTCCTGCTCATATATTCTCTCTGCTCCTCTTACACAGTGTTCCCTGAGCCTTGGAGGTATGATTTAAGGCTGAGCGTTTGACAGTCACTTATTTTCAGCATGTTGACTATTTATGAGTCTTTTCACTAACTGCAGCTCACTGCAAAAGAAGCTTTTCTGGTGAAAGCTGACAGCAGTGCTAATCTGTGGGCATAAACAGAATGTTTAGCATGTGCATGTCTGTTTAGCTAAATAGCAGCAATAGCTTGCACATTAGTTTAGGAAGGCTCATGTCCATCCTAACCAAAGACTTTTTGACCAGGTTTACAGTACTAGACAAGAACAGACTTCAGATCCAACCAGAAAGTGTTTGGTTGCTCCCAAGACGGTCCTGCCACCATAGTCCTGGTTGGCGGCATGTCTTGCCTGGAGGATTGGTCCTGTGATACACAGGCCCCACAGCTGAGTAGGACTGCTGCCGACAGTTCTTTCCCAGCAGATGGCACTCTGCTTTCCGGTACCATGGAGACCAGCCAGTAGTGAAGATGCTGGTAGGTCAGTTCCAGCTTGATTCTCAGAGTCTTGAAGCCAAAGTGTAACATGAGTTCGGAGGATACCTATTGTATCCAAACCATAACATGTGATTTCTTAAAGGAGAGATAATTTCCTTTTAATAGACATGGAAGTCTACTAAAAAGACAAAACTGTTGAGCAAAACTTACTACATATCTAGGGAATTTTTTCGACTTCTGAGAAGAGACCAGTGTTCTGGGAAGTCCCTAGAAGTCAGATGCTTTTCTCAGCTCAGATTCCTCTGTGTTCTGACTGGCAGCCTTCAGCACCTGATGTTTTATTTATTTACCTTAGTATCCCTATAAGCATTATTTGTGTGTATGTTCTGTGAAATGGCAATCATTAGGATGACCACCTGGGTTCATTTACTTATTCATTAAGACTTCTTTAAATAGTGCTATGTATTTAAATAATGCTGTACATTGGTTGATCATTCATTGGATAGTTTTGATTCAAATCAGAAAAATATCATATGCTCCTAAAGCATGGTAGAGTGAAATGCTTGAATGTTGTTACTCAAGTGGATGCCCACTACACAAAATGCCATCCTAAGGGCTTGCAGATAGGCATCTGGGAGCAGGCAGAAGTAGTACCCTAGAAATAGGAGACAGTGAGTTTCTTCTCCTCTTTCTGTTTTCATTACAATGTGATGGATCAGTCATGTTAGTTTAATAGTCTTTAGCTACAGTTTAAGCAGCCAAAAGTAAAGGACTAAATATTTTGACAAAATAAATTTTACAGTAGTGAGTAGATGCTATGAGTATATTCATTTGCATTGAAATCTACTGTGGGTGAAGTGATTTCTATTTTTCCTGGTTTATAAAACTATGTGACACATATTTATATTTGTATTTAATGGGGGTTTGTTCCTGTAGGAGGACAGTTGGCTGAAGTTCATGAAGACTTAATACTAAAGGAAGGCTTTAAACTCTTATGAGACTAAGTAGACCGAGGAGGTATAGCCTTTTCAAGGTTGCACTTTGCCCCTGCTTTTGGGGAATACCAAGGAGGATTCAACCACCTAAAGAGTGGTGAGCTGCAATGACATCTTGGTTTAGTATATGACCACGTTGTAAGACCTTATGAGAGAAAATATTTTATACATTTGAAAGAAGTGAGCTTGTTTGAAATATATGCTGGCATTCTTCTTATTATTGTTCTACATGGTGACAATAGAGATTGTTTCTAGTAGTATTCATAAAAGATACTATAAATTATTAGTATCTATTGGTAGTTCTGTAGTGTGTGTTCTCCTTAGTTTTTCAATCTGACTTTGTGTTATCATGACCTTGCATGGCTCCAGGGATAGATGTAAAGAAAAGAGACACAGAAAAAAGCTGAAATCAGGTAGTCTAGGCTCTCAGATGGAGAAGCTTCAGCATCTCGAAAAGCTCAGCATGGATTTTTTTTTTTTGTATACAGTTGAACAGAGAGGTGGTGTTATAGTCTACAGATGGCCAAGGAGGCAGGGTTATTATTATATATAGCAGACTAAGGAGGCAGGGTTATTATATCCCACTGAACCAGGAGGTGGGGTTATTATATCCAGCTGAACAAGGAGATAGTTTTAGTTAATCTTGGTAGGAGCAGTCTCTCTAAGGGAACACTTTTTGGGCTGTGACTATCCGGAGTAGGGGTGTTATATGGAGAAAACTCTGCTGGACATTTCCTGTACTGTCAATAACTCCACACAGACCAGACGAATGCTTTGCTATACCTCCATGCCTCACCCCAGGGAGAAGGCTTTGCTATTTCCCCACTGGTCTGAGGCTATGTTCCTTGACATGACCATGCCTGTGTCAACAGCACACATTCACTCAGAACTGTTACTTAGGGCTTCTTCCACTTCCCTCATGACGAGGCATACCTTTTCCTGTAGTTTTAAGACAAATAAGTTCATAGAAGACTGAAGTTAAGTGGTATAAAAGAGTCCTTGCCTTGGGAATACTACCTAAAAGTTACCTGGATACATACTGTTATGTTAAACAAACAAATAAACAACAACGACACAAAATAACTTGTAGAAAATTCAGTAATTGTTAGTAATTCTTTTAGTTTTCTCACCCCAGACTTTATTTATAGAAGATATAAATTCAGGTCAGGGAATGCTCAATTAATGTCACTACTACGGGGGGCTGGAGAGGTGGATCAGTTGTTAAAAGTAGACATATTTTATTTTGTAGAGGACCTGGGTTCAATTTCCATTTGTAGCTTCACTTCCAAGAGATCAGATACCTTTTTCTGATCTCTCTTGGCACCACGTCTGCACCACATGCACATACATATGTGAAAGCAAAACATTCATACACACTAAATTGGGGAAAATATTATCCAAAACAATAACAAAAAGTTTATTACTTACATTTTTTGGTAGGCAGTAACATATAAGAATGATCATCCTGAATGAGGTTCCCTGAAAATCTTGAAAGATTTAGCTCCATTGATTTATTTTTACAGAGAAGATTCAATGTATATTTCTGCATATAGTAATTCTACTTATTTTTTTTTTAGGCAGAGTATCCTTATGTAGCCCGGGTTGGCCTTAACTCATTATGTATTCTAAAAGGTCTCAGCATCATAATCTTCTTCCCCTAGCCTCCCAGAGTTCTGTGGTCCTGGGAGTATACCACACTGTCTAGCATGTTTTTATTGATTAGTTTAAGTAATAGTTACTACTTTTATACTGTTTATAGTTTATACTGTGAGCAAAGTCATTACTCATGTATTTTGAAGTATATCATGACAGTTCTGTTAGAGATGCATAGCCCCCTGACTTGTGTGGAACAATGCTGTTTGACCATTATCTCCTCTGCCTCATTTTTGCTTAGGATCTGGCCATACTAAGTAGGAAGTGAGTAGCAGGAAATGTTCAGCATAGACGCTGCAGTATGCGTTAATGGTTACTGTAGATCTGGCCTACTGAAGACTTTCTGAATTTCAATTGATGAGGACCCTTTTCAGGACATAAGCAAATCAAATATTTAGCCCGTGTTGCCCATATATGTAAGGTGATTGTGGACAATTCAACAATACTTCTCTATGTCTAGTATAACTACTCTAAGAAGTTAACTTTCAGAGTAAATGCTGGCTGCCTTCTGTCTTTGTATGAACTCACTAGTGAGTCTCCCTTAGGTGCTCTGTGGACTTGAGTTCATTCTTCATAGGAGGCAGTACTAGTTCAGTACCTTCTTCCATCACAGTTCATATTCCAGATTGTGTCATATTTCTCACTGTCAGAAGCATGACTTTTCCTTACTCTGCATGACTTTGCCTAGGTTTGTGGATTTCGTATTTGGTTCTTTGCCAACTGTGACTCTGGATTCCAGTTTCATTCATAATTACTCTGAGAGCTTCAGGTAAACTTTTCTTTGTATCTATCTGGGTATCTCTCTACCCCATTTCCTCTAATGATCCTTTCTTCCTCTAGCCAAAAAGGTGATACTCATTTCTTAAATCCTTTGCTATCTCTCCTTCTTTGGGCTCTCTGTGGCTGTCATAAGATACCAGAAGCAAAACGATTAGGCAGGAAAGAGTTTATTTTGGCTTATAGTTTTAGAGGCATGAGAATCTCATCATGGAGGGCCAAAGGCACAAGCAGTAAGCAGTAGGCATGACAGCAGGGACAGGGAGCTAAGAGATCGCATTTCCCGCTACAAGCTCGCTCCAAGCACAAACATTCTGGAAGTAAGGCTGTGAACTCTTAAAGCCCACCCCAGTAACAGATCAGGGTTGCACCACCTTCCTAAACAGTGCTAATACCTGGGGACCAAATGTTCAAATATCTGACAAATACTGGGGACATTTCTCATTCAAGCCACCACTGCTTCCTTGTGACTTTGTGATCCTACAAAAGGTTTATCAGATTTACCAGTTGCTTAATGATCTGACTTATAAACATATACAGGTGATCTCCTGACCAAAACTTACATCCTTTTTTTGGAAAGAAAGTCTGCCTATTAGTGGATATTAGTTTTTAAAAAGTTGTGTGTGTGTGTAAGTGCCATGGCCTGTGGTGTGTGTGAAGGTCAGTGGAACAACTTGCAGATGTCTATTTTCTCCTTACACCATGTGGGTCTAAGATATCAAACCCAGGATGCTATACTTGGTGGCAGGTGTCTTTACCAACTGAACTCCTTTGCCAGCCCATTAATAATTTTTTAAGACCTAAGGAAACGCTTTGCCTTCTTGTATAGCTTCCTTTGTGGTTATGGTTTTATAGCTAGGTTATACACCTGTAATATAGTGGTCTCTGAGGTTAGGAGGGTGGTGGAGAAAGGAGGATAAAGGGAGATTAGATCATGGGTCTAAATATAAGAGGAGTGAGTTGTTATTCTGCAACAGAGTAAGACTGTAGTTCGCAAAAAGGCATGTGTAAAGATCTGGAACAGACAGGCTCAAATGTTTCCAGTGATTGATATGGAAGTGTCAACACATATCAAATGCACTCCATAAATATGTATAATTCCTATGTGTCAGTTAAACAAAAAAAAACTTAGTGTCTCAAGTAAGCATCAGTCACCAAGTTTACCAGCTTTTGGGTAGATTAAAGGATTTTGATGTCTAATTTTCAGGTGGATAACTCTAATACTGTGTATAAGGAATATCCATTGCATTTTTACTGATATATTAAATTGAATATAAAGAGGAAAGTCTTTTAAATTAAAAAAAAGATATATAAAAGAAACACTGTGTAAGTTAATGGGGTTTCTTGTAATATTTCAGTGATTACTCTAGCTTTTATTTATCCTAGCTTTTAGAAATGCAGTGTTATTACCTGCAGTCGTCCTGCTGTGCAAAGCCTTCCAGAATGGTTTTTGTTATTGTAGTTTAGCCCCCGTTGATCTATACCTCTCCCTGCTCAGGCTTCTAGTAGCATCTATGAGGTTGTCTTTTTAGATTCTACACATGGCTGAAATCAGTTGGCAGAAGACTCACACAGTTGACCTGAGGAAGTCACAGGCTTCTTCCTTAAACTTTCCTCTCATTGAACCAAGCTGTAGTCTCCTAAAGCTCCACATCTGAACCACTTTCTCACCTTCTTGTTTCAAGGGATGAAGGTCATGTTTGTGTACTTTCGTTGTCATTGTCACTTTCATTTTCTATCTCTGAGCTCCTTTTTTTCCTTTTCAGGGTTTGGTTGTTAGGTCTTGTTAAAGAGAGCTGTTGCAATCTTTGACAATGCTGTGATGTTTTCAGAGCCCCCCCCCCACTTTTCCATTTGTGAAAGTATATACATGCTTGAACCATTTGAAATCCCTTAAGTGGCGAGGTTCATGGCCTTTCTAATCTTTTCAAAGTCATATATTATCAAATAGTAAAAGTTGACTTTTAGGGCAGAATCCTTGATAATTCTACTCAGGGTCATAAGCTATGTTTTAACACAGAAAATGAATAGGAAATGTGTGAGATTTAATGGTCTGTGAGTTACTGCTGTGAGAAAGGGAGAAGATGTATTCTGTAAAAGGGAGTGCACAAAGAGTCTCTGGCCACTCTGCATTCTGTTCTATTGTCATTGAGTTCTGTGAAATGCTACCCCCTGAAGTCAGTCGGCTGCCTGTGTTCTTCACACCAGCAAAAGAAGCCTGAATGTACAGTACTTTGACTAAAGACCTTCAGAGATAAGAAATGCTGAACTATTTACTGGTAGCTATAACATCAATTAGGCCTTGAGAAAAATTGGGATGAGCTTGTCTGCATGAGGTCGTTAGACAAAAGGGAACACAGGCCAAAATACAATAGTCAGGGTATAGCAAATACATTATGGGAAAATGTTTATTTCTTCTTTAAATGCTCTGTGAAGTATATGAAGAATAAGATGCTTTACACTGTTAGTCTGTTTTGTTGGCAGTGTGCATGAAGCTCAGGGTTTATACCCAGGGAAGCACTTTTGTGTCAGGTTCATGCATCAGCTTTAATACTATGTTGAACTAATGCTGATACATTTACAGATTAGTGATTATCTAAATTTCCATTTAAAGAATATTTGATTCTGATTTTTCTAACTGACAATAATCTTACTGGCTTGTGAATAATATACTAAAACAAAATCTTGGTGTTTCTGTATCAATGACAGAGAGAATAGGCATGGAATTTGATGAAGAACAGCCTAGTGCTACATTCAGAACAAGGAAGTTTACCTTCTTCCTTCTGGCTATGAGGTATCCTTTGTAGGCTTGGCCTCTGCTTAAAGCTCAAAAGGAAGAGATCATGTGTTTGATCACTCATCAAACCAAAGGCAAGATGTCAATTGGAGGCTATTGCTGAATGGCCAAAAGCTATTTTATGTAGTTTCTCAGAATGTTCATAATTGAGAGGTTCTTATATTTAAGGAAATAATTTACTAAATTTGTTTTGTATTTTACTTGTTTGGAAAGTAATGTTTGGGAAACTTTGAGAAAATTACATGTTCTTGTAGTTGACACATTAAAAAGGGGTGAGGTTGTACACTGTGAGTTTGGGGCCCTGAGGCATCTCTCTTCGGCATACAGTCATGAGAACAGCTTTGCAACATGTGTTTTATTGAGGATGTGGTATGCTAAGGCAGTTGGAGATGTGGTCACTGTGAATAAGAGTACTTGGAGAAGACCCTGTTGCGTTCCAGTGAAGAGAGGATGTTGTGTGAGCCCAGAAAGGAGCTACCTAAGACTTCTGGGATGTGGTGGTTCTTGAATAACTCTTGTTGGATAAATACAAGTTCTTTAAAATGAAGAAATATATTGCCTATTTTCTTCCCATATGGGCTGGAAAACATTTGTCTATGACACAGGATTATATTTGAGCAACTTCACTGAATAAACAGCAGAATAAATGCATTTCTAGAAGTTCTTGAGTCCTTTGTCAACTGTACTTTCTCCAGTGGCATTCATCCTCAATGTCTCTGATTTAATTTTTTTGTGGGGCGGGGGAGTCAAAGCCCACAGCACACAATCCCAGTGAGGTATTATATCTTGTAGCTGTTAGTGAGATTACAGGTCTTGATTTGATAGTGGAATTTAGCTCCAGAGTTTTCAAACATGGGTAGGTGTGTTAGGTCCTTCACTAGAAGTCTCATTTTTGCCCATGTCTATTGAACACACTGGGCCTATAGCCTATCAATGTTAGTTTTGAGCATTTTATCATAGACTCTTAATTGAGTTTTTCAGAAAAAGTTAGTATAATATAACATTTGGGCATTCTGAAGTAAGTTTGTTTGCAGTGGGAGGAAGTGCATAGTTATGAAGCAAGTGAATCCAGAAAAATGGCTAGGATGTGACTAGGGATGATTCCTTTGGGCAGGTCTGTAGTGCATTGATTGGACTTTTGGATACCATGAGTTCTGCTATCTTGATTACTAACTCTTTTGTGCAAATGAATTGCTTCTGCATTTAAGACAATTTATATATTTTTCTGTCTCTGCAAAGAAAATAAGCATGTAAAAATGTTTACTTACTTGAATTTATCATATTGCTGAATCAAGTAGTTGCCAAGCTTGATGAGATTAGTAAGGACAAATTAGTGTTTTGAAGTGACCTATAGTTGTCTTAACTGTAAATTACGTTGAAAGGCAATTTTTAGTAAAAACAGTTTAAATTTAGAATTCATGAAAGGATTCCTCAAGGAAAGACATATCTTAAAGTTTTTCTTCTCAGCATCCTTAGAAGGTTCCTGTGATTTATTTCTTGATTGATAGTTAATAGGTAGCTAGTAAGCTATTTATAATTTTTTCTCCAAACCAATAAAGTATTTCCCAAAATTGTCATGTTTATTCATACAAATGGACAGAACATTGTGGAGTTCATAGTTGTTAGATTTAGGTTAAGTTAGATTACAGTGGCATCTGATTAGATGAACTTTATCAATTTACAGTTCATGGTAATTTGATATAGACTGACTTAAAATATTAGCAGGTATTGACGTTACTGGTTTTAGACTGTTTAAATTTGTGCACTTACATTAATATGATGAGTGTGCTAATTTAAAATGATCAAATTATTTATTCATTAAGACCTATCAACAGGGACTGTTGGTTGGTAACATTAGGGTAGTTAGTTTTGTACAATAAAAAGTGAAAGCAGTCGACTTTTATTTCTTTAGTACTTTTTAAATTCAATCTTGCCTATCTTCATTATCTCTCGTACTCTGAATTATTATTAATGATAATTATGTTGGTGATATTTTAATGTTTATGTGTACTTAGCGGCAAATTGTGTTTAATCTTTAATGGTATCAGTGTGTCTTTATCTGTGTTAAGTGCAATTATCATGGAGTTATCCTTTAGCTTGAGATACTGTGCATGTCTTATTTTTATTAGGACCCATGTTATTTATTAAGCATTTTCAGGTCACACATTTAATCAGACAACATATGTTTATTGCAGCCTTCTTATATGGTAGGTGCTGATAACATTGAGATGGAAGGATATTGTCTTGCGCTCAGGAATGATAAGGCTCGGTGCATTGATAAAGACATTAAAAATGACTATCGATACAAGACTGTACTTGCTACTGTGGAAGTAAATAAGTATCCTTGCAGCACAGAGGAGAGGGCCTGTATGTTTCTCTAAAGCAGGGGAATGAGGAAACATTTAGACAGAATGCAGAACATATGCAAAGGCACTTATAGGTGGCAGGTCACAGTAGGGTGGCAAGAGAGACATTTAGCCATTCTGAATTAACCTGGATACATGGGAAGAAGGAAGTTGTTCCTGGAGTGGATATAGCCGTTAAGAAAAATGAGCTCCTGAAGCCTTGTAACTGAGCAAGACAAGGGAAGTTTTTTAAGCCACCAGGGCAAATCAGACTTGGGGTAGATGAAGTGGTATGATAGGATTTTAAAAATAGCAGTTTTGGTGGACACCCTGGCTTATATAAGGACGTGAGAAAACAAGTAGAACCCATAGCATGGTAGGATCAAACCGAGGTATTCAACAACTGCTGTACATCTCAGCCCTTCTCAAAGTCACTCAAGTTCAGATGCTAGGAAATGAGAGGATGGGCCAGGATGAAGGTTCTTGAGAGTGGGAGACTGTGAGTCCTACCCATCCCAGCCTCCTGGTCTCAACTTTAGTGATTGGGACTTGAGCCTGTCCCTGTCCTCCTCTGATGTCTCCTTGTAGTCCACATCAGTGTGCCTCTCTCACTTTTGAGGAACATGAGTGTTAGAGTGAATTAGTAGTGATGCCCTTAAACCTAAGAGTGATGGCTGGGGCTTTATGACAGTCTCTGTGTACCTGCGTCCCACAACAATAATCAGGCGATTCATAGAAGTCAAAAGGAAGTGACACTGAAGAGGAATATGTTTGATGCAATAATATAAAAACAAAGTGTGTGTGTGTGTGTGTGTGTGTGTGTGTGTGTGTGTGTGATGACTGGCTAGCAATTGTGATGGTGGAAGAGAAGAAGAGATATTGTAGTGTCAGCATCAGCTTACATGCACAGATTTTGTCAATGCAAAACACGTGTTAGTATTTCTTATAATAAAATGTGGGAAACTCAGGTGGGTGTTATTAAAAATCCAGTGGGATGAAGCTCTCTAGGGGAATATACAGGGCTCTGTTCCCAGCAGCACGATTCCTCAGGGTTGTAGAATGGCTAAGGCAGACAGTTTCCCTGCACCAAGTCTAATGAGACCTTCATCCTGCAAGTTTGGCTTCTGGCCATGGAGCAGTAGGAGGATCCTTCTTGAGCTGTGAGATGTACAGACACTTTCACCATACTGACAATGTGCTGACCCTGATTCCCAAAGGAGCCTGTCCAGATGCAGATATTAGAGCTTTCTGAGGGGCTCCGTCAGGGTGGTGGAGAGATGATGACCAGACCTATCAGCATCAATTAGAGGTTGTAAAGTTAGGGGAGCTCTGGAGAATTCTGCCAGCTGTCACTGCGCTCTTGCTGGGGATATGGGTTTAACCTTAGTAATCTCAGCAGCATGAGAGTGAGCATGTGGGTATCCTTAGGTCTCGGCTTCTCTGTGTCTTGAATGATGCTGGCACATTTATTGCAGCAGCAACGACCAGATGGCTGCTTCACACCTTTTCCTTTGATTTCTCTGTTTATATTTTGTGCTTTGTTGAAATTTACAAATGAGGATCTCCAAATTCACTCTGGTTAAAGCATCTCAGCTATGTACTGCTACAGTAGTGGTACAGTGGTGCCATACCGTGGTGAATGAAGGTCGATTCAATGGTCAGGTATGCTCTCTACGTTCCCTTTCTTACTCTCTCCCTTTTGAGACATTAGACTGTCGCTCATGCAAAAAGAAGGAGTCTTGTGTACATTTCTGTTGCCGGGTTCTCAGTGCATCTTTGTAGCACTCATTGAACAATCGATGAGTTCCTGATTGTTTTTTGAAGTCAGGGAGGGCACAGGCAATGGTCTGCAAAGTTACTGAAGAAAGTCCGGGAATAATTTTTGAAACAGTAGAGAAATAGAGAACCACGCATGCATATGTTATGTTGTCTTAAATCAAACTCTGGGTAAAACTGTGGTGACACATGCTGTTCATGAAAGGCTTAATGCAGTCCTTCTAATCGGATGAATTGTCTTGTTGTGCAAAAACTGTTATTACACTGTGTGTGAAACCAACCATGCTGCAGGGGAAAAAATTAAATCGCCTGACTGAGAGGTCACTTGTGAATAGTAACACAAGATCTATTGCCGTTATTAGAGACTCTGGAGGACATTCACCCTTTTATGGTCTTTCAACTGCTGGAATGAAATATTTTAGTGGTAAATGACACCCTTCTGGGAAATCCCCCTGAAGATTCATTCTTTGCTGTTTGTATATAGAAAAAAATGGTGGGAGTGGGGGAGCACAGGAGGCCAATCACATTAGTCCTTTTAGATCGCCTAACAAACTTTCCTAATTTGTTATGGTGTGATAACAGTTGCTTTTAAATGTTTCTCATTAGACTATTCTTAGTCAGTGTCCATTAGAACCACGCTCTGTCTTTTGTAACAGGCCATGCCCTTTCTATATTATTTTCTGTAGGGTGTGCATAGAAGCACAGCTTAAACACCGGGCTGGGTGGGTTATATACTTTCGGATATGATGAAGTGCAATGACTGCATGCTTTCTCTATTTGCTTTTTTGTAAGAGTCTTTGATTATATACAGGACAGGTTATGTGAATTCAGGTCTCAGTTCTGCTTGGAGACTGTGTTCATTGGTAAATATTTTATGAAACATTTTTCAGAAGTGAATAAACAGTTATTGATCTGAGGTGTTTATAACATAGTCATTAAAATAGGGACTGCAGCTTCTTTCCCATGGCTAATATCCAGTATTATTTGTCTGTTTATTCATAGTTTATCACCACTATGAAATTTTCTGCCTTTTAGCTAGATGATGCAGGTTGGCTTTTATGGGAACAATAAAGTTGTTAGGGATAGCATTGCAAATAATTTGAATACATTTTGTGTTTTGTTAATTTTGAAGTCAAGTTGCTGACATTTTCCCTGTTTCTTATTATTTGATTTCAGTGCCTTTCTCCTCCTTTCCTTTAAAGCTTTCTGACTTTATTGCCCAAAAGCTATGGACCAGTTAGAGTGGTGTGAATAGGGATATAAATTCTATTGGATTTCTCAGGGCCTGCTTTTGTTACAGGTATTTTGATGGGTTCATTAAAGCATATCAGTTGAAGTGGGGGCAGGGAAGAAAATGGAGTCGAGGAAAGGAAATATATTGTCAGCTGAAATAATACATAGATATTTGAGCTTCACCTGGAAATAAAAATAATTTTATAGAACGAGAGATAGAAACCCTTTGTCAGGTTGCTAATGAGAGGCTTGACCTAGCGGCTGCAGCAGCAGCATCTTTGGGGATGATGAGAGATGCAAAATGCACTGTTGCTAAGCAACTCTCTTGGCTGCCTTTGGAGCAGGTTCATATGTGCTAAGAGCTAATGAATCCTTGTGTGTGCTCTTTGAAAATGCTCAAAAGAGCCGATGAAGACATTCCCAGACATTTAGCATTTATAAGTACTGAACCTTTCTTGCCATGTCATCTACTCATTAAAAATTAAATTGACCATTTATTGCATAGTGAATATTGCTTTATTTTTCAAGGTGGGCAAGGTTTGAGTCCTATATAAATATATTTTCACAAAGGAACTCAATAAAAATGACTTTGCTTTGGTCTGCTACTTATATTGTTGTATCTGAAGAATTAAGTTGGAATTTCTCATTTTCCTTTTCCCCTTTTAAAGTGTTAGAACACTCCTCTTGGCATAGATATTTTTGAAATCATACTATTGGCACACATTATTCAGCTCAATGCCATTGTCTCTGAAAACTCTAACAATCTAGAAACTAGGAAATATTTTTAAGGTGGCTTATCTAGCCATTACCCCTGCACATCCTGCTTCCCCCACTCCCAAGAATTAAACAAAACCAAGCAGGCTACAAGTAAGAGTGAGAGTCTAATGATCAATCCTGGATCAAGTAGTGAATCTAAGTTCTTGGAATCTCTAGCAACCTCTGATGACCGCTTGGGTGTGGTATAAGGATAGACCCAGGAATCACCGTGTGGGGCCGTGCAAGTGCTAAGTGCTTTTTCTTCTCTTCTTTTCTTTCTTTCTTTCTTTCTTTCTTTCTTTCTTTCTTTCTTTCTTTCTTTCTTTCTTTCTTTCTTTTCGTGCTGAATTCCAGCTGATTTGGTATTCAACAAGAACTTTGTGTTACTGGAGTGGCTACCTTAGTCAGTTTTGGTAGTATTTGCGTAGGATATGAAAGCTTTGGCTTTTGATTTGGTTGCATGTAAAGAAGATGTCCATGCCTTTATATTAACAGTAAAGTTAGTTTCTTAATTCTTATAATATCCAAAATGTACTAGAGATTCTACAGTAGTATAACAATTGTATACTGTTCTCTAAAGTGAGAATTATAAACGAACTTGCCTCACTGAATTTAGCATGTGAATTAGATGACATAACCCATCATCAGCAAAAGTTACATTGTTATTGTTCCTTTTACACATTGTATACCTATTTGTCCTGTGTTGTAGGTGCAGTGCCTGGCTCTAGCTAGCAGAGAGTTTTCCTTGTCTGTCTGGAGCTAACATCATTCCTTTATTCCCCAAGCCCTTCAAAAGGGAAATGGTCACTGTTATGTATGTTGTGTGTCTGCTTTTCTTTTTCATATTTACTCACATGTGTGTATGTGTGTTTGTATGTATGTATGTGAAATGTGTATGAAGGTCAGACAGCTTGTGAGGGTTGTTTCTTTCCTTCGGTCATGAGGATCCCAGGGATTCAGGTCATTAGGCTTAGCAGCAAGCTCCTTTAGCTATGCTGAGCTATGTGCAACTTTGTGTGCCTGTTTCACAGTACTGTTAGATTGAGCAAGGAGATTCAGAATGGTGTTTTTATTCTTTCTTTCTTTTTTTTTTATTTTCTAAGTTTTTTTATTTACATTCCAAATCATTTCCCCTTTTCTGTTTCCTTCCTCCCCAAAAGTCCCATAAGCCCCCTTCCCTCCCTCTTTTCCCCATTCAACCCCCTCTCGCTTCTCTGTCCTGGCATTCCCCTACATCCAGTCTTTCCAGGACCAGGGTCTCTCCTTTCATCTTCTTGGACATCTATTGATATGCGAATTGTGTCTAGGGTATTCCGAGATTCTGGGTTAATATCCCCTTATCAGTGACTGCATGCCATATGTGTTCTTTTGTGATTGGGTTACCTCACTAAGGATGATATTTTCAAGTTCTGACCATTTGCCTAGGAATTTCGTGAATTCATTGTTTTTAATTGCAGAGTAGTATTCCACTGTGTAAATATACCACATCTTCTGAATCCATTCCTCCGTTGAGGGACATCTGGGTTCTTTCCAGCTTCTGCCTATTATAAATAAGGCTGCTATGAAAATAGTGGAGCATGTGTCCTTACTGCATGCAGGTAAAGCCTCTGGGTTTATGCCCAGGAGTGGTATAGCCGGATCCTCTGGGAGTGTCATGCCCAGTTTTCTGAGGAACCGCCAGACTGCTTTCCAGAGTGGTTGTACCAGCTTGCAATTCCACCAGCAGTGGAGGAGTGTTCCTCCTTCTCCACATCCTCGCCAACAACTGCTGTCTTCTGTGTTTTTGATCTTAGCCATTCTGACTGGTGTGAGATGGAATCTCAGCATTGTTTTGATTTGCATTTCCCTAATGACTAAGGATGATGAACATCTCTTTAGGTGCTTCTCAGCCATTAGATATTCTTCAGGTGAGAACTCTTTGTTTAGCTCTGTACCCCATTTTTAATAGGGTTACTTGCCTCTCTGGAGTCTAACTTCTTGAGTTCTTTGTATATATTGGATATTAGCCCTCTGTCGGATGTAGGGTTGGTAAAGATCATTTCCCAGTTAGTTAGTTGCCACTTTGTCCTTTTGACAGTGTCTTTTGCCTTACAGAAACTTTGTAATTTAATGAGGTCCCATTTGTCAATTCTTGATCTTAGAGCATAAGCTATTGGAGTTCTATTCAGGAAATTCTCCCCTATGCCCATATGTTCAAGGTTCGTCCCTAGTTTCCTTTCTATTAATTTCAGTGTGTTTGGTTTTATGTGGAGGTCCTTGATCCACTTGGAATTGAGCTTAGTGCAAGGAGATAAGAATGGGTCAATTTGCATTCTTCTGCATGTTGACCTCCAGTTGAACCAGCACCATTTGTTGAAAAGGCTATCTTTTTTCCACTGGATGGTTTTAGCTCCTTTGTCAAAGATCAAGTGACCATAGGAGTGTGGATTCATTTCTGGGTCTTCAATTCTGTTCCATTGATCTACATGCCTGTCACTGTACCAATACCATGCAGTTTTTAACACTATTGTTCTGTAGTACAGCTTGAGGTCCGGGATATTGATTCCCCCAGAAGTTCTTTTACTCTTGAGAATAGTTTTAGCTATCCTGGGTTTTCTATTATTCCAGATGAATTTTTGAATTACTCTTTCTAACTCTATGAAGAATGGTGTTTTTCAACAGTGGGGCTGTGGAGAGTGTAAAAGTGCTTGTCACAAAGTCCCGAGACCAGGAGCTCACATCCCCAGCACACAGAAAACTCCAAGTGGCAATGAGCACCTGTAATCAGTATGCCAATGGAAACAGACACACAAGGAATCCTGGACTTGCTGGCCAGTCAGTTTAGACAAATTCCTGAGCCCCACGTTCAGTCCGAAGAATAGGACGAAGAGAGATCAGGGAATATATCCAATACTGAGAAGTCTGACTTACACCCACACATACACCTCACATCAAAATCTTTGTGACTGCATATTTTAAAAGGTGGGAAAAAGGATAAAATAACATTTAATACTATGTTTTATATAACCTAGTACATCTGAAATATTCAAAATTTAATAAAAAACAAATTGCTGAAATATTTTGTGGATTCATTTCCACAAACCCTTCCAGGTCTGTTTTATATTTTACTCTTACAGGACATCTCATGTCCTATAAATTGGCTATAAGTCTAGTGTTTATCCATGTTGTATGACAGACTTTTTTTTGGAGAGATATAACACAAATATCTCCTTACCCCAGAAAGGAAACCCGTGACAGGCCGAAGTGCACCCAAATCCAAAGTGGTGAATCAGTGAGCTTCTACTGGACTTACTAACAGGAGTGCACGTGAGATCTTACTTGAAAATCAGGGATGACTCAGAAGCACCTGCATCTCAGAACAGCCCACTCTGACATTGGTGATGCCTCATAAAAGCTGTGACTCCAGAGACGTCCATACAGCCTGCAGGCAGCTGACTCAGTCATGTGATTACTGGGCAACTTAGATTCACCCTGTGACTCTTTCCCAGACATGTGACATGTTTACTTTCAGTGTCTTATGAGCCACCTCCTCCTCCTTGGAGGGAAGGTTTCTATTTGGAGGAAAGTCTTAGGCAACAAGTTACATATCCTGATGACCACTGGGCCAAACAGTATAGAGCCACTGAAAATTTGCAGTGCGTGCTCTTTTTTTTTTTTTTTGAGACAAAAGAATAGACTTTATGATTAAATCGTTACTACAAACAATGACATTATAATTGTATAATTATATAAATTAAGAGGTAAGACTTCGGAAATGCAAACATAAACATATACATGCCTCTTACAATGTAGTAGCCACTATCAGTATACAGAGATCCCAATTACACAAAGCACAGGTTGACAGAATTAAAGGGAAAAGAAGCAATTCAATAGTAACAGAGACCTTCATGGTCTGCTCTCAGCAGTGGAGAGAAAAACCAGACAGAAGATGGGTAAGAGAAGAGAGTCTTGAATATTCCTATAACCCAGTGGTACCCAGGGCGCTTCAGCAACAGCATAAGATGCACTTTTCTCAAGTCTATTCTTTTTTTTTTTTTTTTAATTTAATTTAATTTTATTTTTTTAATTTACATTCCAAATCACTTCCCCTTTCCCGTTTCCTCCCTCCCCGAAAGTCCCATAAGCCCCCTTCCCTCCCTCTTTTCTCCGTTCAACCCCCTCTCATTACTCTGTCCTGGCGTTCCCCTACATCCAGTCTTTCCAGGACCAGGGGTCTCTCCTTCCATCTTTTTAGAAATCTATTGATATGCTGATTGTGTCTAGGGTATTCTGAGATTCTGGGTCAATATCCCCTTATCAGTGACTTCATACCATGTGTGATCTTTTGTGATTGGGTTACCTCACTAAGGATGATATTTTCAAGTTCTGACCATTTGCCTAGGAATTTCGTGAATTCATTGTTTTTAATTGCAGAGTAGTATTCCATTGTGTAAATATACCACATCTTCTGAATCCATTCCTCCGTTGAGGGACATCTGGGTTCTTTCCAGCTTCTGGCTATTATAAATAAGGCTGCTATGAATATAGTGGAGCATGTGTCCTTATTGCATGCAGGTAAAGTCTCTGGGTATATGCCCAGGAGTGGTATAGCCGGATCCTCCGGAAGTGTCATGCCCAGTTTTCTGAGGAGCCGCCAGACTGATGGATCAACAGTGCGTGCTCTTTTTCATCATAAATGTAGAATATGTGTTTAGAAATACTCTTCTAATATTGATTTACCCTGCCTAAGAGTAGACTCTTAGTCTCTAGGAGACTAGAAACTTAATGGTCAAGAACCAGTGTGTGTGTGTGTGTGTGTGTGTGTGTGTGTGTGTTGAAAAAATATATTTTTTTCTTTTGAGGCAGGATCCTCTTATGTAGCCCAGGCTATCCTTAAACTTGGGAACTGTAGTGGTAAGGGTTTTCTGAAGGGAAGGGTTTTCTGAATATTTATTGTATAAAAGAGATAGGTTAGCTTTCACAGTAGGGGCATAAGCCAGGGTGTTGATTAATCGCTGGAGAGGCAGAGAATCCTATTACTGTACAGTTCACAAAGCAGTATGCTTCAGCTGTCTCAGCCTGACTCTGAAGGCCCGGGCATTACTGTACAGCTAGCTGCTGGCTTTCTGTTCAAGACGGAAAGTCAAAGAAACCTGGTTCTGATATTAGCAAAAAATGCAAGGAATTGATGTTTTCACCACCAGGAAGCAAGGCAATCAGCCATGTTGGCTGTCTCTGGAAAGTGTCATCCTTACTGGGGGAGGGTCTTCTGAGTTCATCATGTCAGGAGGTGCTAGAACAGATTTGCTCACACCTCTGGCTCTTAGGTGATTGCTGATCTAGTAAAGTGACAACCAAGATGGACTGAACATCAAGATCTTCCTGATGTATGATGTTCCTCATGTTGAACAGTGCTGGAATTGTAGATATGCAGCACCATCATTGGCATGAGAATAATTGCCAAAGTATGATGTTCAGAAAGTAACTGACAACATGTTAGAATGCTGGTAAGGTTTTTATTTGTTTGTTTGTTTGTTTGTTTGTGTGGCAGATCTACATTTTCTAAGACTTTTTCCTTTTAAAATTCATCTTGAGTACATTTCAGCTCATAATTATAAGTATTTGATATATTATAGTCCTGAGCAAATACAAGAAAAAGAACACAGTTCCTGCCTGTGATACACATCATTTTCAGCTGTTGTGAACAAGTAACTAGGTCCTAGAGTAGAACAAAGTAAACGTAGGGCTAAAGTTAGACTAACAAACAGTACTTAGAATAATTTCTTCCTAAAAAGATCAAAAGTGGACTCCCTAAACTCTATTTTTCATGGCTGTAAAGGTTGTAGGTTGAACTCCCAGGTTATCAGAAGGAGTCTGTCTTAGTCAGGGTTTCTATTCCTGCACAAAACATTATGACCAAGAAGCAAGTTAGGGAGGAAGGGGTTTATTCAGCTTACACTTCCACATTGCTGTTCATCACCAAAGGAAGTTGGGACTGGACTCACACAGGACAGGAACCTGGAGGCAGGAACAGAAGCCATGGAGGGATGCTGCCTGCTAGACAGCTTCCCTTGGCTTGCTCAACTTGAATTCTTATAGAATCCAGGACCACCAGCCCAGGGATGGTACCACCCACAAGGGGCACTTCCACCTTGATCACTAATTGAGCAAATGCCTTATAGCTGGATTTTATGGAGGCATTTCCTGAAGGGAGGCTCATTTTTTATGTGATAACTCCAGCTTGTGTCAAGTTGACACAAAACCGGCCAGAACAGAGTCTATACAACGTATTGCAGGACAGAGAATGTGATGCACCTTGGAAATCCAAGATGAAGACAGAGAAGTAGGAGCAAGTTGTTCCCAGGACCAGCTGTCATCCATGTGACTCTTGGATTGTCCACTGTCTTCCATTCTGTTTGCCCTGGTCATTGAGAGTCCAGGGCAGCCCTATCACTTGCTGAAGCCAAACTCATGAGAACAGCAGTAATTTTCTGAGCTGCCTACTATTTTGCATGCTTCCAAGACTATCTTGAAACATTTTTTTTCTTCTACTTTATGTCCCCAGTAACTTACTAGCTTTGCATTTCATCTTCAGAGTTAACTTTGAGATTATAGTAATGGGTTCTCTACCTGTAAAGCACTTGAGAGCATGGGGAAGCAGGGGCTGTTTGAGTTATTGAGCTGACTCACAGATAGTTTTGCTCACTTAGCATAAAATTTCAGGCAAGGCTGGTCATGATAGTATATGCTTTTAATCCCCACAGGCTGGCCTTGAATTTAGATCCACCTGCCTCTGCCTTCCTAGTGCTGGGATTAAAGGCACTTGTTACCATGGGCAGATTATTCTGCTTTCTCAATGACTTCCAAATAACCTTATATTTATCTATTAATAATAACAATTATTATTTGTATATGGGGTGTGGGTGGATATTATATATGCCACAACAGACTTATGGAGTTAAGAGGATAACTTTGTGGAGTTTGTTTTCTCCTATACCTTTATGTGGACTCTGGGCATCAAAGTCTTTAATCTACTAAGCAATATGACTGCCATCCTCAACTTTAAAAAATGTTAATATTTATTTTTAATTTAATGCATATGCATGTTTTGCCTGCATGTATGTACTTGCCCCATGATTGAATGTCTTTAGGGGCAAGAAGAGGGCATAGAAGTCCCTGGATCTGGAGTTAAGGGTTGGTATGAGCCACTGTGACCTTGTGGGTGCCAGGAACTGAACCCAGGTCCCCTGGAAGAGTAGCATGTACTCATAACCATTCAGCCATTCTTTATCTCCCCCTCCCCACTACTACTTTTTATAAAATGGAACTCACTTTATCTATTTTCTGTGTGTATGATGCTATGATGTATGTGCTTAATTGTGTATGTATGTGTGTGTGCACACTCATGTTTGTGTGGGTGCACATGTGCCACAGTTTGCATGTGGAGGTCAGAGGACAACCACAAGGCATTGGTACTTGCCTTCTGCTTTGCTTGAAATGGGATCTGTTTGCTGTTTACTGCTGTGTAATGTCAGGCCAGCTAAGGCATGAGCCTCTGAGGATTCTCGTGTCTACCCCTCTCATTTCACAGTAGATAATTGAGTTTACAGACTGCTGCTGTGTTCATCTGTACACGTGTACTCTGGATTTAAATTCAGCTCCTCAAAGTTATGGTGGTCAACATTTTCCTCACTAAACCATCAACTTGTTGGCTCCCATGCCTTTTTTTTTTTAAATAAGCAAAATATAGAGAGATCTTGAGTCAGAGGGGTCCTTAGGACGTACACAGAGGTTTAATGATTTGGTAAAAGAACTCATACAACTCAGTGTTTGTGTAATCTGTTAAAATGATAAGATTAAAAAATAAGATAAGTGAGGAAATCAATCCCTGGGACTCATTACCATGGAAATCAGGCACACGTTTCCAGTCGTCCTCTGTCTTACTTCCTCCACAGTAGGGTCATGATGATGGAAATCATGCAGTGTCTCATGGTGGTGTGTGTGAGAGCCTTGGGCTATGAAGGTGCTTTTTGTGCTGTTCATGTGAGGAGTCTTGTACATTGCTATTATTCAGGTTCTTACAGTTAAAGGACAGTGGGAACATCCCCCAGATTCATTTGTCAATACCTCACCCCAGGGCAGAGTTGCAAGAAGGCTTTTCAGTGGAAGGCAGCTCTCTGTTAATTCTTTTTGGCGCAAACCTATACTTAAGTGTTGATTTGGTTAATTTGGGCTGTTCTAATTTTTAACATAGTAGTGCTGAAATGAGTAATTGCTATCTCCACTCTTTTCCTCTTTCAACTTTTAAAAATTTGGTTATTGTTTGAGACAGGGTCTCTGTAACCCAAGCTGGCTTGGAACTCACAGTATAGGCCAGACTGGCCTCATACCCATGGCAAGTGTACTCAGACTTCTGATTGCTAAACTAAAGGTGCTGACTACTGTGCCTGGCCTTTTGATATTTGAGTGTACACATTGATATCTTACCAATGTGATATTATACTTCCTCCTCTAACTCTTGTCTTCTCCTTTCCTCCATGTTTGGTGTTCTCCACTCCCCTCTGCCTGTGCTGAAGAACTCAGGTGTTCTCATACCTTCCCAACTCCTCTTCCTAGAGCTATGTCCCCAATCCTGTTCTGTGTTACAGATATACAAGTTTCCATGTTGTTCTTTGTCCCATCTCCCTGCTTTTAGTTACAAGTAATAGTACTCAACATTGCTTCCCCCTGGTATATGTTTTAGACATCATAATTTAATATGACAGTTTTAATTTTATTTCACATATTTGATATACTCTGACACTGAAACAATACATGCAGTTGTATGTATTACTTTGGGAGAAATTTTTTTTTAAATTTTCTATATTCTTTATTTACATTCCCAATGATTTCCCGTTTCCTGGTTCCCCCCTCCCGAAAGTCCCATAAGCCCTCTTCCCTCCCCCTGTTCCCCAGTCAACCCCCTCCCGCTTCTTTGTCCTGGTATTCCACTACACTGCTACATCCAGTCTTTCCAGGACCAGGGGCTTCTCCTTCCTTCTTCTTGGAAATCAATTGATATGTGAATTGTGTCTTGGGTATTCCGAGCTTCTGGGTTAATATCCACTTATCAGTGACTGCATATGTTTATATGTGGGGAGGTACACATGGACATGTGGAGGTCAGAGGTTAACCTTGGGTGTTTTTGTCAGTCGCTTCCAGTTATTGAAGCAAGGTTTCTCACTGAACCCAGAGCCCACTCATTTGGTTGGAATGGCTTTTCTGTAAGCCTCAGGTCTCCTCCAGACCCTGCCTTCCCACACTGATGTTGTGTTTCTGTGCCATCTGACATTTTTCCACAGTTGGTGGGACTTCAACTCAGGTCTCTATCCTTATTCTTGCATGACAAGTACTTTACCAACCAAGCCATCTCCCTGCATCCTTGTTTCTCTTTCTCTTTCTCTCTCTCTCTCTCTCTCTCTCTCTCTCTCTCTCTCTCTCTCTCTCTCTCTCTCTCTGTCTCTGTCTCTCTCTATAAGTTTCAGATTTATGTGTTTTTTCCATTTTGGATTGGATTAGGACTCTGTATTAAGAAATTATACCATTTTTTTCTTGGAATATTAAATCATTGGCTGGTAATGTTTGTGTTTGTGTGTGTGTGTGTGTTGCATATGTTCATTTGTACGCACATAGGTGCTTGTACCATAGTGTGTTTTTAGAGGACAGGTGATAATTTGCATAGTAGGTTCTTTCCTTTCATTTTTGTGTGAGTTCTGGGATTGAACTCAGTTTCCTAGGCTAATCTGCTTCTTGGCCAGGCGATTTGGTATATTCTTTTTGCTGGGTGCTATTCTTAATCCATACCAATTCTCACTGTGATAGTTTCTGTCTGGACTGGGTCCTAAAGGCCCAATTGCCCCTGTGATACCACTGGAGGTGTTGAAGCATGGAAGAGGAGTGGTTAGTAGGTTGAAGTAGGCTATTGGATTGTGTCCTTAAAGAGATAGGGAGCCTCCCTGCCCCTTCCCACTTTGTTTTCTTGTGGCTATGTGGTGAACAGACTTCCTTGATGACATATTCCTGCTGTCACGTACTGTACTTTGTACGTCCATAGTGACAGGGCCAGGTGGCCATGAACTAATACTCTGAAGCTATGAGCCAAAATCAGCCTCTTCTCATTAAGTTGACTGACAGAGGCATTTTGCCACACAGCAGAACCTAACGTACTCGAAGAAAGCGTTCATTGTTAATGTTCAGTCAGTTCTTACCTTTATCGGGAGCATGCTCATATTTGCCATACATTTTTCTAAATTCTTTAAAATGATTCTTAGAATTAATTCCTAAAATCATGTGGAATTTTTTTCTTGTTGGCTTACCCTTCCCTGGTAGTAGTTGGCTTCTCTAAACCTTCCATTGATTAATTTATCACCCACCCCAACCATGCTCCTGTCATAGATGCCAATGTCATCTTCCTAATGCTTATTTCATCTCTAGTCTGATGATTTTCCCTGAAGCAGAAGATGATGCAAGATAAGAGTGTATCAGATCTGTTTCCTGTCATTCCTCAACAGCACTTTGCAGTGTCCACTTCAGGCGTATGCTCAGTCTTCACTGCTGCTCATTGCTTCCATAGATTTATATCAGCACCCCACATGCCCAGTGTTTCAGGTGGCTGTTTCTTCTTTAGAAAAGTTAATTAACTGTTACTTTAGTCTTCGTATGAATATTGGTTAGTATAACATTCTTATCAGGTCATTTGTTTACCATCCTTCCTGTTGACCTTAGTAGTGAGGTAAGACCTTATAGAGTCATGGTATAAAGTGTAAAAGTTCCATTTTGATGTCCTTATCATTGAAGTAGGAAAGAAAGGCTTTGGAGTCAGCCTTGACCGTTAGCCAACTGTGCTGACCCGTTCTTCTTTTTTCACTGCTGAGGTATGGAGTTGCACCTTACTTACACTGCTAGCGTAAGGTTAGCTTACACTGTTAGTGTGCTAACTTTGATACCCTAGGAAGTTGACTTGACTCTCATGGTTTCTTTGAGTAATCTCTCTCTCCTTTTGTACTAAAATGAAAAATATTGAGTTCCTCTGCTTTCTATATATAGTTGTTCACTTAGTTGTGTGTACATAGTTATATCCCATTGTACAGTTTTAACACTCTTGATTCCATTTCTGACAGAAAACTCTTTTCCAGTGATACACAAGTAGCAATACCTGACTTTCTGTAATTGAGAGGAGAAATTTTCATGTTATATATTACTTAGAGATTATTCTTTAACTTCAGTTCTCCCA
Source organism: Tokudaia tokunoshimensis (assembly GCA_036184795.1). Taxonomy (NCBI): domain Eukaryota; kingdom Metazoa; phylum Chordata; class Mammalia; order Rodentia; family Muridae; genus Tokudaia; species Tokudaia tokunoshimensis. Next base: position 73,314,119 of record BTHU01000005.1, read on the forward strand.
TTCATATCTCCTTTGATTAGGAGCTCACTTGGTAGAAATGTAAAAACTGTATTTGCTCATGGAAGGAAATTAATGTCTTCAGGAATTCAATTATCAGAATGTTAGCAACTGGCAGAGTTAAAGTTTATTATATTCCTTTTTCTTCAGTAATTACATTTTCACAACGTGGTCAGCCTATTTTTCTGATTGTTTAAATTTCTTGTTATACTTTTTGTGTCTGTAGGCCCTTATGCTGAGAGATAGTTAGGAGCCAGAAGGTAATAGGACTTACCAGGAAGTCACATTTTTCATGGGGAATGGCCAGTGCGCCTCAAACTCCTCCACTGATCCATTATCTGAATTCACCTTATTGTAGTGTGCAGTGATTCTTGGAGCTGCTGCATTGTTGACTTTATTTTCTGATATATTGGGAAATCTATATGTTCAAATCTGAATGTGTCTGCTTTTGACATCACTGCACCCTTTATCTGAATATTTTTCTGGTATTTTTCAGAATAATTTTCTGGTTTCACGTTAATACGATTATCATACTGTTAAGTACTTGGCTTTGCAAGTGGTTGGCTTTTAATACCCATTTATAGAGAAAACGATTGCAGCATTAGTACAGGATCCACTTTGCTGACAGGAATTCAGGCAGCTCGAGAAGAGTTTCAGGATCATTTCTATATGTTACAAGTACAGTCTATATGTAGGTATGAGGATGACAAGGTGAATAGATGACATTGCTGACCTTGTAGGGCGCAGTGGCAGCCACAGAGGTCTCAGAGCCAGATTGCTTTGACACAGTCCTCACCCCTATTTGAGCTTCAGTTTGTCACCTGAAATATGCTACAGTGTGTGTAGGGGATGGGTAGTGCTACGTAACTTGCTCTTGGAGGAGTCACTGCAGACCAGGCACTCAAGCTGGATTAGAGTAAGGCTAGATAGCTGTAGCCATAGAAATATGATTGTCTAGTCTGCTTGTTGGTCTGTTTTTTTCTTCTCATGACCTTGATGACTCCCAAAGGCTAACCAGCACAACTTTAGACTATCAGTTCTCCACATGTGGGTCTCCATGTAAAACTGAGTTTTCCCTACCCGCTCCAGGCTCCTGGAATAATGAATGACTCTGAGACTCAAGTATTTTTACAGATACCTAGGCCATAAGCTTTGGCTATTTCCTGAGTAGAATATAACTTATCATTCAGTTTATTCTAATCTAAGTTCTGCCATATAGTTGGTTACCCCATGTTCCCTTGCTTGGCTCTATTCCAGAATTCTTTCTGCCCATGGGATGTCACACCTTCAATTATACCCTTTCCTATAGGCCATAGGATTATTAATTTACAAGTGATGCCACCAAATAGTCCACAAGAGATTCTGCATCCCTACCCATCTCAGGGTAGAAGGGTTGTGTGGGGTGGGCGATGGTTTGGAGAATGACTCTTTCACAGGGGTTGCATATCAGGTATTCTGAATCTCAGATATTCTGCATATATTTGATATTTTCATTAAGATTTGTAACAAGCAAAATTGTTGTTATGAAGTAGCAACGAAATAATTTTATGGTTGGGGTCACCACACCATGAGGGACTGTATTAAAGGGTTGCAGCATTAGGAAGGTTGAGAACCACTGCTTAAGACTATTTGCTTAATGATGATGTTGTGAGGTTAATATAATTGAATCTCAGAGGAGTAAAATTATACCACGTTTACCTTAGTTTTGATGCCTGCATATTCCTTATATGTGGAGGAAATAATTAGCTTTTCACTACCTATCAGTGGACTGCTTTCCAATGAATTACTTAAGCAATAAGCAGATGCTATAATTAGAAATGTCAAGAAATTGAGAAAGAAGGAATTAATTAAGCTTAAAAAGCCTAATTGTATATGATGTCCTTTTTTGATAGAATGAATTGAGTGATTGTGTGTGTGTGTGTGTGTGTGTGTGTGTGTGTGTGTCCATGTCCCAGATTTATAGCTCCTGAGTTTGAGAGATTTTATTGCCTCTGTTTTTCCAGGAGCTAGGAGTACAGTGTGCTACTACCACATCCAACCAAGACTTTAGTTCATGTATATGGGTGCTTTGTCTGCATATTTGTGTATACACCTTGTACATGGCCTGGTAGCCAAGGAAGTCAGCCTGGAACTGGAGTTGTAGATGTGAGCTGCCATGTGGGTGCTTGGAAATGAACCCAGGCCTCTGCAAGAACAAGTGTTTTTAACCACTGAGCCATTTCTCCAACCCCTCAAATAAAAGATGTTTTAAAAAGGCCCTTTAAATATTAAAATTCTTGGATTCATTTATGCCTGTGCTTATAGACACTATTCAAGCATATTCCCTTTTTTGTGATATAAAATTTATGTTTTATCTTTTCATTTATAATTTTGTACATATTATTATTTGATAGTCTTTGAGAAGTGGCAAAGAAACTTGCGTACATAGAATTAGGTCAAAAAAAAAGAATTAGGTCCATTTTTCACAGGACCAAGTTTTAGGCAAAACTGGACCAGCATTTGTTAAATTCAAAGATGTGTAAGAAAGCTGTAGGCTTACTGTGGCATGCAGGTGGGGCAAGGTACTGAACGCTCTTTTCACCAGGTGACCTTGGAGAAATGATGGCATGACCTGTGATGAAGTGAATGCACTTGAAAGCAAGGGCACGAAGGGAATGCCCCACCATGTCTACATTAGTTCTGTGGGGAAGGCAAAAGCCTAGGAGATAGCTCTTTTCATATGAGCACAGATGCTAAGACAGCCCCAAGTGGTGTCCCTCACTCTTCTTGTGTTTGCTTAGGCTCACTGTAAACATCACCTCTTGTTCCTTTTGCTTTGATGCTAGAAATGAGTACTGCTTTGTTTGCACCACCCCTGAACTAAAGTACCAGGAGTCCCCTGGTTCCCCATGCAGGACTTTGGAATACTCTCTGATCCTCAGAGACTTAGTCTCACTGGCCATGGAGCGGGTCAGCACAAGGATTCAAATAAGGTATGAATCATCAGTGCACTCTTGTGGTGCTTTTGCCCAGTGTTGGTGAAACAAGTTTGGAAAGTTGAAAAGACACAGACACTGTTCTGTCTGCTTCTCTCTTCTGTTGGATGATTACCTTGTTCTTCATTCCTTTTCACTGGTAATTTTTCTCTTTATGTTTTTATTTGTATATTTTCATTTAGTGATAACTGTGCCCCTTCTCTCTTAAGAAAGAGGGCTAGTTGTAAGCATTATATAGTCTCATATTTGATGACTGAGGTTGTAACATAGCACTTTGTATTGTAATCTGTAAGTAAATGGTGCTGCTTGTGACTTTTACTATAGAACTATCTGTAAGATTGTGTGTGTGTGTGTGGCCTTTTGAAGGCTTGTCAACATGTCTATTTTTCCTGGAATTTTGGATTTAAATTATTGTATTCCAGTTTTAGTATATTTGATTCCAGGGAAATGCTGGCTGGTGCTTCCCTTGCCTTTTTTAATGCTAGAAGGTTCATATGATAAGTCCATATTCCTGTAATAGACAGTCGAAAAAATCTTTGTTTCTTGTCACTGTGCCAAAAACGAATAGTACATTGAGACATGAATTCTCATCCTTCTGTGGCTACAAATAAATGAAGATCCCTCTGACAAACCTTTCTGACTTTTTTTTTTTTTTTGAGACATGGACTGATGTAGCCCTGGCTGTCCTGTAACTTACTCTATATCCCAGACTGGCTTCAAACTGACAGAGATCTGTCTGCCTGGGCCTTTGTGTGCTGGGTATAAAGGCAGGACCATGATGCCCAGCCTTTCTTACTCTTAACAAACAAATCCATGATTCTTTTTTTCTGGGTGATAAAAATCAACAGCATGAAATCGATCTCAACTGATTTCTAAGTATAATATTGTATAATATTGCTAACTATATGAATATTCTTACATAGTAGATACATTATACAATATATAATATCTCAAGAGTATTCTCATTGCTGATTACTGATGCTCTATCTACACAGAGCAGCCCTGTCTCAGATTTCCTTCCTGTATCAACTAGGAACTACTATTACTCTTTGCTCAAAGAGTCTGGCCTCTTTCGGTACTTTATATAAGTGAATTACATGGTATTTGTTCTTTGTGCCTGGCTTGCTTCTCTTAGCATAATTCCTTAAGGCTCAGCTAAGTTGTTCCATATGATAGGGTTTCCTTCTCTTTGAAAGCAGAATAGCACAGACAGCACTGTGTTCCTCTACCCAACTAGAAATGGCCGTGGTACTTTCTGTTGTGAATAGTTGTGAATCATGATTGTAGATAATGTTGCATTAATTATGAGTTTGTAAATATCTTCTTGAGATCCTCGGTTCAGTTGTTATAGACAAATGCTAAGAAGTTAGTTTACTAGATCATATGTTAGTTTTGTTATTTTTCACTTTTTACTTTGTTGATTTAAAAAAAATCTACTTTTTTGTTTCTTGATAGGTTTGGTTATTTTAACTATTTTTTTTTTAAAAACCCTACAATTTAATGAAGAGGCACTTTTGCATCATCTTTCATTCACAAACATGGACCATTTGTTCTTTTATTTACATCCTTAACATTCACATTAAAAATTTGCACTGGGTGACTGGAGAGCCATCTCTGTGGGTAAGAGTGCTTGCTGTTCTTCTGTACTGGAGTTGTGTTCTCAGTTCTCATGTCAGGAGGCACACAAAGATCTCTAATTCCAGTCCAGTGGTCTTGATTTCTTTTTTGGCCTCTTAGAACACTCACACACATATGAGCACGAAGCATATACTCACACTTGCACATAAGTAATAAAATATTAAGCTTCAGGATGCTGTTTTATGATTGTCTTATAATTATTAATATCTTGAGATCTTTGAAGCAAATATAAGTATTTCTCTATATCATGCACTTAAACATATTTTTCTGGCATATGATCATCTGTTGAGGTGATCTTTTTTATTCTCATTTTTGTTGTTTCCTTTTGTATACATTAACATTAACAAGGGTTTTTGATTCTATTTTCTTTTTTTTTTACATTCTTTTTTTTTAATTATTTATTTTATTTTATTTTTTTTAATTTACATTCCAAATCATTTCCCCTTTCCCGTTTCCTCCCTCCCCGAAAGTCCCATAAGCCCCCTTCCCTCCCTCTTTTCTCCATTCAACCCCCTCTCATTACTCTGTCCTGGCATTCCCCTACATCCAGTCTTTCCAGGACCAGGGGTCTCTCCTTCCATCTTCTTAGAAATCTATTGATATGCTGATTGTGTCTAGGGTATTCCGAGATTCTGGGTCAATATCCCCTTATCAGTGACTGCATACCATGTGTGTTCTTTTGTGATTGGGTTACCTCACTAAGGATGATATTTTCAAGATCTGACCATTTGCCTAGGAATTTCGTGAATTCATTGTTTTTAATTGCAGAGTAGTATTCCATTGTGTAGATATACCACATCTTCTGAATCCATTCCTCCGTTGAGGGACATCTGGGTTCTTTCCAGCTTCTGGCTATTATAAATAAGGCTGCTATGAACATAGTGGAGCATGTGTCCATATTGCATGCAGGTAAAGCCTCTGGGTATATGCCCAGGAGTGGTATAGCCGGATCCTCCGGGAGTGTCATGCCCAGTTTTCTGAGGAACCTCCAGACTGCTTTCCAGAGTGGTTGTACCAGCTTGCAATTCCACCAGCAGTGGAGGAGTGTTCCTCTTTCTCCACATCCTCGCCAACAACTGCTGTCTCCTGTGTTTTTGATCTTAGCCATCCTGACTGGTGTGAGATGGAATCTCAGGGTTGTTTTGATTTGCATTTCCCTAATGACTAAGGATGATGAACATCTCTTTAGGTGCTTCTCAGCCATTAGATATTCTTCAGGTGAGAACACTTTGTTTAGCTCTGTACCCCATTTTTTAATAGGGTTACTTGCCTCTCTGGAGTTTACCTTCTTGAGTTCTTTGTATATATTGGATATTAGCCCTCTGTCGGATGTAAGGTTGGTAAAGATCATTTCCCAGTTAGTTGGTTGCCCCTTTGTCTTTTTGACAGTGTCTTTTGCCTTGCAAAAACTTTGTATTTGATTACCATTTGCGTAGAGTATGTCTGTGCTTTCGGCCCTGTGCCTTGAGCTCTCAGATAAGTGCTCTGCAGCATCTAGACAGCTGGATCTAGCCGTCCATATCCCTTCAGCTGCTTTGTCTTCTGGGTGGAGCGGAATCCCTTAACCTTAAGTGAAATGAGTAGTGTGACAGAACTTGGCAGTTGTTAACTGCTTCCTGTCTGTCTGGTAGCTTTTTGCTCCCCTTCTTTTGCTATTTTTTGTTTGTTTGTTCATTTGTGTTTATTCTTACATTACTTCTTTGTTTTCTTTTGTGTATTTTTATGGTTATTTCCTCTACAGTTACTATGTACATCGTATATAATATCATTTAGAAGCAGTAGTATTTTTCAGCTCATATCTTGTGTACATAAATGCCAATTAATATATATAAATCCTGCCCTTTAGATTTCCTTTTATGTTACCGTTACTGTATCTTTTATGTATTTCATAACTACAGTATTTATGTTTTTGCCTTTTAACTCATTTAATAGAATTAAAAGATATATATGGGGCAGCAAAATTGCACCGCAGCTAAAAGTGCTTGCCACCAAGCCTGATGGTCTGAGTTTGATCCTCAGAACCCACAGAGTAGAATGAAAGAACCTAATCAGTTAGTCTAAGCTCTGACCTTCACACATGCATGGTGGCATCCCTCCCTCCATCTCCAGCTAAGTAAATGCAAAAAACATTGTTTGCGTTTTATATGATAAATGTCTCATTACCATATTATAGGATTTTGACTGTCTATGTATTTACTTTTCCAGCAAACTTTATAGTTTTCTATGCTTCTATGTTGCTGCCTAGTGTACTTGCTTTTCATTTAGGATAGGTCTCTTTTAACATTTCCTTTTAGACAGGTTTAGTGGTGATCTCATTTAAGCTTTTACATATCTGAGAATACCTTTCTTTCTCCTGATATTTGAGGTGTTTTGGTAGTTTTGCTAGTTACAGTATTCTTGGTTTGCATCCCCCTTTTAAATATTGCATTTAATTGCATAGTTGCATAAAATGCATTTAATAATACATCTTGAATATGCATTTACTTCCTACTGGCTTATGAAATTTCTGCTGAGTTTGTTCATCAAAGACTTGAACTCCGAATCTGAAAAGAGACAGCCCGGTGCTTTATGAAGACAGATAGCAAGATAGCAGACAGAGCTCATTGACCAGCAGACTCTAACTCAGAGATAAAATCCAAAGGTTGTGTTGTTTCTGTCTGTGAAGAGCAGAAGCTCGGAGAGCAGGAGGTGTGAGAGCTGGTGCCGACATTCAGTAAAGAAACAACATGTCATGTGTCAGAAGGAAAACAGCAGTTCATACTTCCCAGGCTAAAATATTTTCCATAGATGTGCTTAATTTGGGTTTTTCTAGTGCAGTGTATCTTTGCTTTATTCTTTCTACCTACATGGCACTATGTCTTACCCCCAATTTTTATTTATATATATAAATAAAACCTACATGGCTACCTAATTTGGGTTATTGTGTCTTTTCCCCCAATTTTATATTTTCATTACCTAATAATTGTTTTTTACATCTCAAATGCTGCCCTCCTCCAGGTACCTCCTCACAGAATTCTTACCCTTATCCCTCCTCCCCTTTGCCTCTGAGGGTGTCCCTGCAGGGTATCCCCACTCCCTGGGGCATCCAGTCATTATAGGATTAGGCATATCCTCTCTCACTGAAGCTAGACCGGGCAGCCCTCCTCTACATATGTACTGGGGGGAAGACCAACAGTGTCAACTTTTATGTCTTAAGAAAGATATAGATGATACAGAATCAAAGATTATTTAGTGTAAACATTTCTGATTTTTTTTTTTTTTTTTTGGAACGAGATAGAGAAAAGGTTGATGTTGCTTGAGGTCCATGGCTCTTAAAGCAACTCTACTTTTTAGGGCCTACATACAGCATTTTATTTCTCTACTGACAATATAATTAAAACATTTGTTTAAAAGCCACATGATTAAATACACTGTTTTATAAAATGCTACTAAATGCACTGATTGCCATTCCCAGAACTAAGGATCTGTCAGAGTGTCCTGGTGGAAACCATTACACAGGACGTAATTGATTGAGACCCATGGAAGGCAATCTAAGATAACCTTTTGTTTTTAATTAAAATGGGAAATAAGAAGCCAGTTCAAAAATTGTCTTCCTTCATTTGTCCAAGCTGTGAGCAATGGAGTTTCTGTTCCAGCAAAGTCCTATTACCTACGAAAATCCTTAAGAATTCTGGCTGTGTACTGTGAGGTTATAGCCAGCAAAGCCCATGTGCTGCCATGATATACTATGGCAAGGATTATTAGCAAATTAATTTTTTAGCTGTCACACGTTTGGTGGTAGGGTTAAGAGGACATTTTTCCTTCCTGAAATTAAAGTCAATGCCTTCCAAGAAGCTTAGAAGAAATGGATTTCTAAGATAGAAGAAACGAGTAAATACTGGATACAGGCCTTTGAAATGTTGAGTGTAGAAGATTAGTTTTTGAATTACATTTTGGTCTATCAAGCTAAGGTTTGGATTATATAAAGAATCACACATTATTTTAAGTAGAGTTTTTTCATGTTCTTTTGAGACAGCATGTTTTTGTTTTTGTTTTTTTGTTTTGTTTTGTCCAGGCAGGCTTTAAGTCACTGTATAACCCTGGTGTGCCCCAAACCTATAGCACCCAAACCTGTAGGCCTTCTCCTCTGCATCCTCAGAGCTGGGACTGTGATATGGCAGTGCACCCAGCTCTTTTGTTTGTTTTATGTTTTTTTTCCTTTTGCAAAGTTTTTTTAACAACTAGAATGTAATTACATCTTTTCTCTCTATCTTTGTCCTCCTTCAACTTTCTCATGCCGCTGCTCTCAAACTTGTGCCTTATTTTTCTTTGTTATTATTACATATATATGTGTATAAATATAGTACAACCTACAAAGTCTGTTTAGTATTGTTAGTATGTATATGATTTTAGGACTGATTATTGGCTAAACAATTAAGGTGCTCATAGCCAGGAGAAATAAACTTCCTCTCTCATTAACTGCTAGTTGCTTATATTTCCTTCTCTCAGGATAGACCCTTGTGAGATTCCCTTTCCCATTAACAGGTATATTGACATTGTCCTTTAGGTGAGTTTAGGTAGCCTTACTGTGGAGGGATCCAAAGTGAAGCGTCTCTGTCATTTCTAGAAGACACCCTCTCACAGCACATTTCCCAGTTCTCTGGCTCTCAGAATCATTCTGCCCATCCCTCCCTCCATGTTCCTGAGATGTAGCTACAAGAATTATGGTCTAGATATATCTGGTGGGCCTGCAATCACCTATTCTCTGCATATCACCAGTTGAATCTTTTTGTCATGGTCTCTGTCTAATCCAAAGAGAAGCTTGTTTGACAAAGTGTGAGGGCTACATTTTCCTTTGGGAAGAATGATAAGTATTTAGAATACAGTTAGGAATTTTGTCAGTCTAGTGATAGTAGCATGTCCTCTGAGATCCATTATCTCACTAGCTCTGGGTAGGTGGGTCAGTTTACAGTAACTGGCATGATTTCCCTCCTGGTAAGCAGGCTTTAAGTCCAATAGATAGCTTTTGGTTACCACTAAGATATGAGTGCCACTATTACATCTTACAGATATCCTGCCATGCTGGTTGTTGTTGTGATTTGTAGACTTTACAGTTAGATAGGAGCATTGATGGCTTCCTGCTTTTGGCAGCTTGCATAACTCCTTTTGGTACTATGAAAGACAGTCCGCAGGGAAGAGGCTTTTAGATCAGTTACAGCTCAGATCCTTTGAATCCTGTCTCAGAAGTGCATGGTGTCTTCAGCAACAGGGATTTAACTTTAGTCTCTAGTAGGTAACCAAGCATGCCTAGTTCTTGATTTGAATTTAAAGTGTCTTATTAAGCTACAGTATGTATAAAATTCAGTTCACTCATTGAAAGTGTATAGTATAATATCTTTCAGTATATTTATAGAGTTGTACAGATACTCGAGACTGTTTTAGCTTTCAGCGTTCTTTACTTTTAGGACTGATACCCCAACCAAGTAATTTTAGGGATTTCACTGAATGTAATCAGTGTGGGAAATATTACCTCAACATTTATTCTTGTGACCAATGAATAAATTGATTTTCTCCATTTTATTGTGTAATGCATAGATATAGAAAGAAGGGCTTATAGAGATGCGTTAAACTGCTCACCTCCTTTGTAGGACCCTGATTTTAATCATTTCATATGAGAATAACCTAATTGGATACATCTCTATGTGGAGGGAGTTGTTTACTATTTGTAGCTTAAGTGCTGTCTGTTTGAACTATAAATTTCTTATGGGTAGCCTATATATTAACTTTCCTATTATTTGGTGTCATATTTGTCCAAGAAATACAGGTTTTAACTCATGTTTTAAGTTCATTATAATAGATTTGGAATATTAGTATGAAATTGCCATTAATAACAAATAGCTGACATTTCTAAACCTAATTCATCCACAGTCATACTTTTGCTTTGAAGAAATAAAAGGTGGGCATTGATTCCTAGAGCTCAGACCGTGGCCTAATTTACATGTCCTTTAAATTTGTTTTAGGTACCAAATCTGATTCCAGTTTTGATGTTTAAATTGGGAAGACCCTTAGACCCTGTGTCATACAATCACATATTGTATACTTTGCCTAAACTTGGTGTTCACAAGGTTAGTAAATCACTTGACTGATTATTTTTGGGGGGTAGTGGTGGGGGAGAAACCTAAATAGTTGGTAGTTATTTCTATTTCATATATCAATTGACTGTTTTTATTTTTTTCTTTTTTCGGGAAGGGTAGAAACCTAAATGGTTGGTATTGGTTTCTATTTCATATTATAAAATTTTAGGACCTAATTTTACCAGGATTATTTCTTCCACTTTTATTCTTGTTTTATAGTAGCAAATGTTTGCAGATAAATTTAGGGATTCATTTAAATCTCTAAATCTCTCTTTTCACATTTGCTGTTCTCTGAGATTAGGCCCTTTGCTCCCCAGATTGCTGATTAGTTCCTTTCCAAGCTATCTCCCTTGTGCTCAGAAGATGGGTACAAACTGAGTAAGCTTGCACTCCAGATTTTACTTATAACAAAGACTTTAAAATGCCTTATGCAATCTTGAAGTTTCCGTCCTAAATGAAAACAGTTTAATTTTTTTTAGGTATGCATAGGGCAGATTCTGCGGGTAATACAACTGCTTGGGACTGCACCACAACTAAGAGCTGTCACATTACGCCTGTTGACATCTCTGTGGGAAAAGCAGGTAAGCTTAGCTATACACTTGCCGCATATTAAATGTGTTCCTTTTACTGAAGAAAAATAATTATGTGACAGTGCTGCTCGGATTTAGTAATAGTAGTGGGTATCATCAATGCCTACCTTGACAAATTTTGATTTATTGTTGTATATTTGGTCTGTAAAACAGTCACTTGTGTTTGACTCAGAAACTGAGAACATAAAATAATCTTATTGCATTACTTCTGACATTTGTCTCTCTGTTTGGATGGTAAAGTAATAGAAATATGGTTGTGATTAGAGACTTTATAGAAAGGGTGTGATCTGGCTACTAGTTTTCTAGGATGAACGGTGCATGGGTCTGTAAGGAAAACCTCTATAATCATGACAGCATTATTCTCTGCTGATTAGCAGAGATACATTATAATTTCCAAATGCAAATGCATGATTTAGAGGTAAAAATGGTGCATAAAAGATAATGATTATTCAGCTCGCATTAGCAAATTCCCTTTTTTTTATTTGTGAAATGATTTTATTAGGATCGTGTGTACCCTGAACTGCAGCGTTTCATGGCCATGTCTGATGCACCCTCCCTCTCTGTGGACAAGGAGCTCCAGTGGGAGAAACTGATTGCAAAAGCTGCATCCATCAGAGATATATGTAAACAGAGGTAAGACAACTTCTTTAGACTGCATGCCGTGAGAGGGTACTTTTCACTTAATTCAGAAGGATGCATTATTTTTTAAAAGAAAGTATGTTTTTCCCTTTCAAATTGGGTCTTTCATTTTATTGTGTAGAATATTTATATCCCCTTCTGAGTAATAGTTTGATATTATAATAGCATAATATATGTTACTATAATGTCACGATATGACATGACATTTTCTGTATATAAATGTCTGAAAACTAAGCAATAGACTGTAGTCACAAAGAATTCTTTCTTTTGCTTTTGATTTGTGATCTCACCATGTAGCTCAGACTGGCCTTGAACTCATGATCTTCCTGTTTCAGCCTCTTGACTGATGAGATTACAGATGTGTGCCATAGTATACCACTCAGGCCAGATTCTTGTAAGCACTTATAGTAGGAAAGGGCTAATTGTGACTTGTATGGTTTTACATACAGTATGGTATAACAAGGGAGAAAATGATGTTGCATTTCCTTTTATCCTCTAGTCTTTTATGAAAACATGAAGACAGAGAACTGACTGCTGGTCTAGATTAGGAATAAATTGAAGAGCTAAAGCTGAAACAACATAAGCAAAGCTACTGTTGCTTAAGTTTCTTCTTCTTTTCTCCCCCCCCTTGAATGGGGTGAAGTAAAGCTGAGTAGAGGAGCTAGATTGGGTGCATTTGATGTAATTTCTAGTTCAGTAGCTTCACATGCATGCTAGACTGTGGCTTATAGGATGCCTGTGAACATCCTGCACTTCTGTCGAGGAACCCAGTGTAAATGAGTGTCCTGGGGTGTGCAAGAGGTAGGCACCATTGCGGATTACATGCATCATTCCTGTGTCCATGAAGAGCTTGAGTCAGAATGTGTCAGAATATAAACCTTAGCTTTTCTCTCTCATTTTTGTGACTACGTACAATAAAGCAAGAGCAGACTACAGTACAAAAAAGCCACACTATGTAACTCAAGACCTGTGTGTCTGGATGTTATTAAAATCTTGGCATGGAACAAATTATAGAGACAAGTTCTTAGCTGACATTCTTATTTTCCAGGGAAGGTTGAGGTACAGGAAAGATTGGATATCAGAGGAGATCAGTCTTGAGAACTTATTCATATTCTTTTCTTTCCTATCCTCAAAAACTGATATACAGTTTTTCCCGTAGCTTTGGAAAATCATTTTCTTTTGTGAGACAACGAGACATAAGAATCTTGTCAGGCAGTTTCATTTATTGATAGTTTGTTAATTAGAGAAAGGGCCTTATGTCCTTGAGGCTTTCAGAGAGTAGATGTGAGCAATTGTTAGGTTTGGGGATGGCACAATGTGTGTGGAAGAGGTAGGAGAAGAGGTCATAGGACATGCGTGGATGAAGCTTGATGTGGGATAGGCATACAGTCAGTTATTCCTTGTATTAGTATATTTATCAGCACAGTGATGATAAACATATTCACCATTTTTAGTGTCACGACCATGAATCATCTGATTTCCAGTGACTGTTTTCATACTCACTATCTGATGCCAGAACAACCACCAGACAGAAATAGCTTTGCCTTTTCCTATAATCTCTATAAAGATTGTCCATTAATTTAGCACTGTTAAAAATTCCGGAATCATTGAGGGAGCTGGAGGGGCCAAGGACACCACAAGAAGACCCACAGAGTCAGCTAACTTGGGCCTATAGGGGCTCATAGAGATTGAAGTGCCAACCAAAGAACATTTGGGAGCTGGACCTGGACCCTCTACACTTTAATGGATGTGCAGCTTGGTCTTCATGTGGGTCCTCTAACCACTGGATCAGGGTCTGTCTCTGATTCTGTTGCATGCCTTGGGATCCCTTTGTGCCTTGGGATCCGTTTGCCCTAGCTGGACTGCCTTGGCTGGCCTCAGTGGGAGAGAATCTGCCTAGTCCTGCTGTGACTTGATATGCTGGGTGGGGCAGGTTGGTACTCATGGGGGGGCGGTGTTCCTTTCTCTGAGGAGAAAGAGAGGGTAGAATAGGGAGAGGGAATGTGAGGGTGGGACTGGGAAGAGAGCAGGGAGCAGGGCTGCAGTCCAGATGTAAAGTGAATAAATAAATAAACTGATGAAAAATTTGCCAATTCTGACAACAGAATTTATGACTTAGAAATTAAAACCCACTGAAAAGTACCTTCTTCAGGGCTACATAGATAAATAACTCATTGGTAGTGTTGCTGTGCAAGCATCAGAACCTGAGTTTGGATCCCCAGTGTCCATACAAGAGCTGAGCATGTTGGTTCATGCCTTTAACGTAGCGGTAGAGTGGAGAGAGATGGATTTCTAAAATCTTCTGACTACCCAGTCTAGCTAAAAACGTAAGCTCCCGGTCAAGTGACAGACCTTGTTTGAACAAAATAAGGCAGAGAATGATTGAAGAAAGATATCAGATATCAGTCTTTGACTTCTATGTGTCACAGGCAAGTAAACCTACAGAAGATATGGTACCCTTACACATGTGTGTCCCTGTGCATATGCGTTTGCATGTGCAGATGGACACATGTCTATGTGCATGGACTTGTTAAAGTGTCTTCTTTTTCAACTGCTGTATAAAAATAAGCATTAAATTGGAGTAGATCATAATCATAATATAAAGATCTTCAAGAACATGTGTTGTTAGTATTTAAGGGTGACTCTTTAGTAGTTACATGGGGTTAAAAAGATTAATACCTTTATTATATTCAAAAATTTGGGAGTAATAACGACTCTTTGGCTCTAATTTTGACTTGAAACTGTCATTTGTTGTAGGCCCTATCAGCATGGTGCAGACATGCTGGCAGCCATTTCTCAGGTGTTGAATGAATGCACCAAGCCTGATCAAGCTACTCCAGCTGCCTTGGTGTTACAAGGCCTTCATGCACTCTGCCAGGCTGAGGTAGGCACTTCTGAATTGTTCAGTATAACTTTTTCAGCTATTTTACAAGGATGTAAGATCAAATTTGAGTGAGTGAACATTTCAGTATTAATTCTAAGATTTGTTTGAGTTGGGGGCAAGGGGAGTGTAGAACAGGATTACACACTTCTTTTCTTTTTTGATTTTAGTTCGTCAGCTTAGCACTCTATAGAGACCCTATTTTGGTTTTATTTGTTTTTGTTATGTTGAGAGGGTATTTATGGAGCTGTTGAATGTGTTTACTTCATAATTTTTTGATTAAAGGATTTGAGAATCAGTTAAGGTAAAGAAGTAACCACAGGTCCGTGGTCCTTGTGTACTTTGAATAAATCATGAGTGACTTGAAAACTGGCAAAGGAAGTGTTCCTTCCTGGTGACTTGATCTGCCAGAAGAGCAGAACAGACTTGCAAATCATTGCCTAAAATCTAAACTGTTCCTAGAGTGACCTATGTCAGAGAATCTTTACTGTTTTAAACAATAGGAGAATTACATTGAAGTTCATCCATTTGTCTAACCAGTGTCTTTTGAGAAAGTGAGTGTGCACACTGCAGGTTCTAAGGGAATAAGAACTCTCCTAGGGTTGTAGCTAATAATGGATGATGATGATGATGATGATGAAGAACCTTGCTGTAAGATAAACAACAAAACCCAGTGTTTGTATGTTGCTGTCCTTGTGTTAAACACTTTCTATGCCTGTTTTCAATAGTTACAGTATAGGAATTAGCAGGAGAATAGACCTCAGAAAGACATTTACTCAGAATCTTGGTTTGAGAGTAGTTTGTGCTATGTGAACAATTCCTTCTCCCGACAGTGGATATAATCCCTTTTCAGTAAAGGAAGTGTCCTCAGGATGATTCTTTCAGATCTGCTGGCCTGAAGTTGAAAAGGTATAGACCTTCACAAGACTAATACAGCAAGTGATAACTCACTGAGCTTACAGACTTCTGTTTTCTGTAGCTTCAGTTAGTCATCTGGTACTGGAACACACTTCTTTATCAGTTATATCATTTTCTCAATAAATAGCTAGATCTTATCGTTAAACATTTTTTAAGCAACACCTAAGAAAACAATGTGTCTCATACATCTACCTCCTAAAAGGACTATTTTTTGCACCTTTGCAGTACTTCCTTTAAATTTTTATCCCAATTAACTCTTTCCTAAAAAAATAGTATTTTATTCTTTTTTTCCTCTAATTTCCTCACCCAGACCCATCCTCTGCTGTTAGTGTAAGGCTCAGGTATATTAATGCTTACCTTTTAGGAGATGCACTGAGTTCGTCAAGGAGTTTTCTTAACCCATTTATCTAAGACATCATTACTAACCATAGTTAGTACTGAAGTACTATGTAGCAGAAAAACATTGGCTGTGATAGAGAACATCTTTGTTTTTAGGCAGTAGCAAAAATGTACTTAATAAGTACTAAAAGGTACTGGAGCATGCCCTTTGGTTAATTCACTTAGTCATAGTTATGTTTCAGACGGAGACAAATGGAGAGTACATTTAGAAAGACCCTCGCCGGTAGGATTGCAAGCTGGTACAACCACTCTGGAAAGCAGTCTAGCAGTTCCTCAGAAAACTGGGCATGACACTCCCGGAGGATCCTGTTATACCACTCCTGGGCATATACCCAGAGACTTCCCTGGCATGCAATAAGGACACATGCTCCACTATGTTCATAGCAGCCTTATTTATAATAGGTAGAAACTGGAAAGAACGCAGATGTCCCTCAACGGAGGAATGGATACAGAAGATGGGGTACACAATGGAATACTACTCTGCAATTAAAAACAATGAATTCATGAAATTCTTAGGCAAATGGTCAGAACTGGAAAATATCATCCTTAGTGAGGTAACCCAATCACAAAAGAACACACATGGTATGCAGTCACTGATAAGGGGATATTAACCCAGAATCTCGGAATACCCAAGACACAATTCACATATCAATTGATTTCCAAGAAGATGGAAGGAGAGACCCCTGGTCCTGGAAAGACTGGATGTAGGGGAATACCAGGACAGAGAAGCAAGAGGGGGTTGAATGGGGAACAGGGGGAGGGAAGAGGGCTTATGGGACTTTTGGGGAGGGTGGAACCGGGAAAAGGGAAATCATTGAGAATGTAAATAAAAAAATATAGAAAATAAATTTAAAAAAAAGGTAGTATACAAATTATTTACAAAATCTAAAAAAAGAAAGAAAGAAAGAAAGAAAGAAAGACCCTTGCCTAATATTGCCCATATTGGTGCAGTCTAGATGTTCCACTAGCCCCTGGTTAGGTGGTATCTAGGTACGTAGAGTTTCTCAAAGAGGTTCTGAATAGCTCTTGGCTCTTTTCCTTGACACCCACATAATACATGAGTGATTTCTTCTTCCAGTGGTATCTTCTCCCTCATTACTAAAGCTCCATTTCCCTCACTGCATACTTAGTGACACCATTTGGGATTGCTGAATACTTAGCCCTAAATCCATTCTCCAACCCTACCATCACTTACGAGCCCACTAGAATACTGTCTTTCTTTGTTTTTCAGTGTTGTTTCTAGATCATTGGTTCTCAACATTTCTAATGCAGTGACCCTTTACTACAGTTCCTTGTGTTGAGTTCCAACTACAAAATTAGTTCATTGCTACTTCACAACTTTAGTTTTGCTATTGTTATATATCATGATGTAAAATATGATATGCAGGATACCTCATGGGTCAGTCAACTCTGAAAGGGGTCGAGACTCAGGCTGAGAACCATGGTCCTAACAGCACTGAGGCATCTTGTCTAGGTATTTCAGTAAATAAAGCTCATCTCTTACTTCTCTCCTAGGATAAAGGAGTTATTCATTCTCATCTGGTATCCTTCCTCTTTCTATTATGTATATCATATCTATTTTTATTTTTATTTTTTTTATTTTCTAAGTTTTTTTATTTACATTCCAGATCATTTCCCCTTTCCTGTTTCCTCCCTCCTCGAAAGTCCCATAAGCCCCCTTCCCTCCCTCTTTTCCCCATTCAACCCCCTCTCACTTCTCTGTCCTGGCATTCCCCTACATCCAGTCTTTCTAGGACCAGGGGTCTTTCCTTCCATCTTCTTGGAAATCTATTGATATGCGAATTGTGTCTTGGGTATTCCGAGATTCTGGGTTAATATCCCCTTATCAGTGACTGCATACCATGTGTGTTCTTTTGTGATTGGGTTACCTCACTAAGGATGATATTTTCAAGTTCTGACCATTTGCGTAAATCAAAACTTTTCTTTGAAAAACCCTCCTTTGAATGAAACTGGCTGTGATGCCACACACCTTTAATCCCAGTGCTGGAGGTAGAGTTTGTGCTCCTTGGTCTCTAGAGCAAGTTCTAGGACAGCCAGGGTTACTTAGAGAAACCCTGTCTTCAAAAAGAAAACAAAAACACAAACACACAAACAAACAAAAATTAAAAAAATGAAATCTGATGTGTTACGAATCCAGCATGTGGTAGTCTAACACTAGCTGTTAGTATCCCTAAATCATGTTTGGCAGCAAGATAAGAATTAAGAAATCATAGAACAATGCCACCAATCAGTTAACTTAATTTCTTATTTGTGTGTGTCAGAATGTTTTATTTTGTTATTCTTTATTTTCTACATATTTCTTGTCTAGAGTATGAACTTTTATCGATGATTATAATACATGCCATAGTTTTCTTCATACTGCAAATGTCCTGAGGGGCTTCATTTGTTGAAACTCTATTATTGTCACTTTTGGTAATAAACATGGTCTTTATTGACATTTAGTACTGGGTAGTTTTTTGTTCTTCTGGATAAGTAGGAATAACCTCCACCTTGTGTAACCTCCACCTCTCTTTCTATCTTGTGTAAGACTTTTCACACTTTATGTTTGTGCATTTTTCATTGTGAATTTGCTGCTGTTCTGTCCTGTGATGTATATTAAAGGCATTACAATTATTCAGTTCAGCATCTCTTCCTTGGGAGTATTTAATATTTACTATCTTGGGGCTAGTTTTTTCTTTTGGGTTGGTGTGCTACTCTCAGAAGTAAACATTCATTTCCTGAGGCCATTTATTCTGTTTTCTAATTGATAACATGTGTGAAATACTGGTGTAATCACCAGGTTCAAGAATGGTCATAGTCAACATAGTTATGAATCTGTTTCCCAGAAGCATTTGGTCATGATTGGTCTGCCTATTACTCTTTATGTCTTTGACTATCAAATATCATTACAGTTATGGACAAATAGCCTGAAACAGTGGTGTAAATCAATAAAGATAAGAGCACAAACTGAATAACTCTGGCTTTGAGAAAATAGATTAGCTAGAAAAACATTTAAAATTGATTTCTAGAGCCTTCCAAACCTTGAGTTTGTGAATGAAGTATAGCAGTACAGTGTCTTCATCGCCCCCTCCCCAGTAAGCTTGCTAGATAATGAAGTCTTTGGTTTTGAAAGTCAAAATGATGAACTTCATTTGTCCTCAGTGGAGTCAACTACCTGCTGCTTATTCATTTATGTGTCTCCCTAGGACAGGATCCTAAAAGGGTGGAGTCCGTTCAAATGCGAAGTGTGTCAGAGCAATGATTGTATTTACATTATGTGTCTTGTGGTTCTACTTGGCTAAACAAACAAACAAACAAACAAAGACCACTGCAAAGCTCCTGGAAATCTCAGCTGACCAGAAAGATGCTAATTCTTTTTGATAAGCAGATAATTCATTCCTTCTTTAAGATGGTTAATATATTGATTTTGACTTCACATACTGCTTTTAGGATAATATTTTACCTTGCTAATTGATGACTAGTACAAAAATTGTCCTTTTGTAATATATAGATTATAGTGTTTCACTTTGTGGTGAAGGATCAATCTTATAGTTGTATTTACTGAACACCTTAGAAATTCTAACTTACCAAATTTCTATGAAGTGCTCAACCATGCAGACGTCTGATTGTTCTTTAGTTTACTCGGGTTTATTCTCTTCTTTCTGTATTATTGCCTTACCAAATGTGATAAAGTTTGAGAGAACAGTTTGAAATTTTCTCTTTCAGTCATAGAATCCACAGAAGTGTAAATGAGTGAATCCCAAGATGCCTGGAATGTTACGTAGTCAACTTAAAGCTTTAAGGGTAAACATAACTTCCAGTGTGAGCAAGCTGCCCAGGGTGTGTGCAGACATAAAGTCAGTGCATTGCACTCTGAAAGAGGTCTCATTCTCTTTGACCATTTTCTCCCTTAGGGTCTTAAGATGGGCTAGGAGACATGCTAGGCCAGTGTTTTTCTGTCAGCTGTGAGTCTGTTGTGGCAAAAATTAATAGGCGTTTCAGAATCACTGAGAAAAGCTCTTTCATCTTGCCCAGCACCATCAGGGTGTTGCATTTTCAAAGCAGAGCATTGTACAACTGAGCAGTAGATAAGGACGGGAGGGGCCTTTCCTGGGGATTCTTGACCGCTAGAAGAGTTCATTTCAGGCCATTTGTCACAGTGGTGATTTCCCCTGAGATACCCTCCACCAGCGGTATGTTTTGGCTATTCTATCCTCTTTTATTTATTTATTTTCTGAAATCATGGTGGCGGGTAGTTGTCTTTGCCCTCTCCCATCATCCTAAACCTTTGTCTAAGGTCTCCTTTACAACTCCATGGGGTAGGAACAATTTTCAATGGGACCCAGCAGGTCTGGAACGTTTTAGAGAGTTAGTGTGATATAAAAATGCCCAATAGAAATCCTGCATTTTGTCTAAGCATTTTTAGCGTGATAAATATAATTTACTATGGAAATGTGATCCATTGTTCCATGGCAGGTTTTCTCAGCTGTGTACAGTAAGGCTTCTGTCGCCTACTGTGGATTTGGTATTTACTGCACTCTGGACCTCTTTGTTGTTTCTTGGTTTTGTTTGTGGAGACTTTTAAAGGTGGATTGGCTGCATAACCTTGCCGAGGAGTTGATTAAGTTTAATTTGCTATGCATTAGAGAGTGGATTTGCTGGTCTTTTTGAACTGCCCTCTGTTATTTGTAGTGTGGGGCCTATTTTTTGATGCCTTCAGTTCTTTCTGGGCTTGAAAACTCTTTTTGTACATTTGTTGAGTCTATTTCCATGCTGTGCTTTTTATATTCTACACAATGACTCTTTGCAGTTGAAAGTTGTAGTTGGGTTGTATTTTTAACTTTAAAAGGACAGCAGGAACTAGTCTTTTATTAAACATAGGTGGATATTATAACATGTACTCTGTTTTTCTTCAAGCAGATTTTAAAATATAGTTTCTTATTTTTGAAATAAAATTTTAACTTTATGTGTTATACAATGGCTACTATTCAATACTCATAAGCCATGTATGGAAATTGTGGGGAGATAAAAATAATGTGTTTTTTTAAAATAAACCAACTTAGCTTCCCACTACTTTTTAATTGGTTGTTTTTACTTTTTTAAAAGGAAACATAAATCAGAGATTATGGGAAGTTGATTTCTATATCAAAACCTTCAGTATGAAATTTAAAAACTGAGGTCTTGGGTTTTTTTTTTTTGTCACTTTCTGGTTTGGCTTCCCCTCTGCAGTTTCCAGTCCTCTTCCAGTTTTTAATATTTGCTGGGATCTTTGTAATACCTTATCCTTAGAAATAACTTTCAGGATCTCCTTTGCTCTATGCGGTTCTTTTAATCCATTTTTAAAGTCTATTTTATGTTTATAGATTCTTTTCTGAAGAACTTTCTTACTTGGATCAGAATCCTGGGCGTGAGGAGTATTAGCTGCAGTAGTAGTCTGTGAGTGAGTGTGAAGGCTGTGCACAGCGTCCAGCTGGGAGCTTCCGGCTCTCAGTCTTTAAAAGATCAAACAGACTGGACACTGGGAGGGTTTTAATGGTGCCAGTTAGCAACAGAGCCTTTGGACTCAGTGGCTGCAAATTGTGCTTATCTGAATCAATGCCACTGAGCTGGAAATAATGATGCGACTAAACTGATGCTAATTGTCTGCTCTGCCATTCCAGTGAATGAAATATATTGGTTTAAGCTTATCCAAGGAGTAGGTTTTCCTTTCCGGGGGTAAATAAGGACATAGGGAATAGAAAGACCATCAGTGAAGGAGGGCAGCACAGTAAATGACGTTAATGGTTTGAAAGGCTTTGGATTTGGAGGTCCGATTGAAAGCATTATTTTGTTTCCTTCCAAGAAATTAGCAAGGCTATTTCAAAAGCTTTTTATCTGGTCTCAAATGACATAAAATCATGCTTTTCATAAAAATGTCATCTCAGATGTGCTTAAACTCATTTCTGTGCTATATAAATGTCTAAAAGAACAGGAGTATTTTACCTTTTATCGGCCTAGTATAAAATACCACCAAGAGACTCATTGCTACAAACACTAGTGACTCCTGATTGGAATTAACCTTGATACTGTGATTAAAATCATATTCATTGTAATTACTGGAGGGAAGTTAACTTGCTTAAGGAGTATGTGGAATTAAGAGGGCAAAGCATTGGTAAGTCTTCATACAGGAATGCTCTGAGTACTTCCTCACATGTCAACCTGAAAGCAGGCTGTACAGAGTACAATGTGTGCATTTTCTTTAAAGTTGTCAGATTTTACATTTGAGAGACTTTTCTTAACCAGCAGAAAACGACTTCTTTCTTCATTGGGCATCATTCTGAACATAGTTCTATATTTCAATTTTACCTGTGCACTAGTTCTTGTGATTTAGGCTACTTCAGTAATATACAGAGCTTTGTACTTTTGCCTCGTGAATTTTTTCCCCTAAGAATCTCAAAGTAGCATAATGGAATGCATTATGCGTAAGGTCTGAACTGAGCAGTGAGTAAGATGTTTCTGGGGCACTCTCCCTCTTGTTTGAGGTCTATGACACTGGGCTTCTACTTATGTAAATTGCAATTGAGGAATTTAGACATTTAAACAGTTGGCAGGGTCATATGGCTTTGATTTCTAATGATAGAGGAACAGTCAGATGCAACAATGTCATTGACCTGCTCCATTTGTGTTGTATTTGTACTCCGAACTGGAGTAAATTTCCTTCTCTTTGACTTGTGTGTCAGGTACTGGAGCTGAGTTATGGACTTTGTAGGAAAATGAATGGCAATGATATCTTGTGTGTCAGGTAGATTCTCTTAAGGGGTTTGAAGAACGGAGGTTACTGATTAAAAACTTCCAGAGATGAAACAGATTTTTTTTTTGTGTTAGTTCCCCAGTGTCTTGTGTGTTTAGTATTGAAGTTTCATAGTGTTGCCAAGAGCAGTTACTAAATGACTTGTTTATGGGCTTGCCCATATAATATGAAGAAAAACTATACTTATTTTGCTTAAATTAATTAAAGGAGAAATTTAATATTATTCATATTTCTTTGGATTGGTACATTTTTAGCCTGTACTTATATAAAAGGAACATATGTTTCTCATTGGAGTCGAGTATATTGGTCAGGGTTCTCCAGAGGAATAGAACTGATAGAATGAATGTGTGTGTGTGTGTGTGTGTGTGTGTGTGTGTGTGTGTGTGTGTGTGTATGTGTGTATGTGTGTGTGTGTGTGTCAACAGGATTTATTAGACTGACTTACAAACTGTGGTTCAGCTAGTCCAATAATGTCTGTCTCCTGATGGAAAGTCATAATACTGGCTAAGATGCCAGCTGGTCTTTAATATATGTTGCCATCCCGAGGAAGTAGGTTCTAACACCAGTGAAGGATGTATAAACCTGCCATTGAGAATCAGGGAAAGCAGGCTAAGCGCAAAAGCTCCTTTTCCATGTCCTTTCCATAGGCTGCAAACAAAAAATGTGTTCTAGATTTAGGTTGGGTCTTAGGATCTCAAGTGATCCAATTAACTGAAAATTCCTCACAGGTGTGCCCAGATGCTTGGGTTGCTAATTCCAGATGCAGTCAACTTGACAACCAAGACTATCACAAGCTACCTTTTGATTATTCGACACATAATCATATCTCTTTATATTGTGCTTAATTTTTAAATGAAAACAATAGTCAGGTAATAATTATGCCTAATATGATATAACTATTCCACATATAAGCATAAACATATTATGTATTTTAGAACAGGTAGCAGTGTTCCTTGAGGGACATTCTTGTACTGTCTCATGACTTAAATATGATAACCATTGAAATTATCTCAGATTATAAAGAAATTAAGGAAAGTTAACACAATAATTTGCACAAACATTATTAACAAAATATGACAAACACTCATGACAGTAATACCCCTTTTCTTTCTGCAACTGGCCACATGACCTTAGCTGGTATTTGTAGCTCCAGTGCCCTTCCTTGGCTACCCATTCTGTATTCTCTATCCCTAGCAAGCTCTGCAGTGGGGCTTGGTTCCTTTTCTGGTGGAATGACCCGTATCTTCATTCCTGGATGTTGGGTCCTTTGTCATTGTGCCTGGATTGGGTTGTTGTAGTTTCCTGTTGACTTTTATCAAACAGGACATGGTAGCACAAAAAAAAAAAAAAAAAAAAAAAAAAGGAAGATAGCCTTTTCAACAAATGGTGCTGGCTCAACTGGAGGTCAACATGCAGAAGAATGCAAATTGACCCATTCTTATCTCCTTGCACTAAGCTCAATTCCAAGTGGATCAAGGACCTCCACATAAAACCAGACACACTGCAACTAATAGAAAGGAAACTAGGGAAGAACCTTGAACATATGGGCACAGGGGAGAATTTCCTGAATAGAACTCTAATAGCTTATGCTCTAAGATCAAGAATAGACAAATGGGACCTCATTAAATTACAAAGTTTTTGCAAGGCAAAAGACACTGTCAAAAAGACAAAGCGGCAACCAACTAACTGGGAAATGATCTTTACCAACCCTACATCCGACAGAGGGCTAGTATCCAATATATACAAAGAACTCAAGAAGTTAGACTCCAGAGAGGCAAGTAACCCTATTAAAAAATGGGGTACAGAGCTAAACAAAGGGTTCTCACTTGAAGAATATCTAATGGCTGAGAAGCACCTAACGAGATGTTCATCATCCTTAGTCATTAGGAAAATGCAAATCAAAACAACCCTGAGATTCCATCTCACACCAGTCAGAATGGCTAAGATCAAAAACACAGGAGACAGCAGTTGTTGGCGAGGATGTGGAGAAAGAGGAACACTCCTCCACTGCTGGTGGAATTGCAAGCTGGTACAACCACTCTGGAAAGCAGTCTGGCGGTTCCTCAGAAAACTGGGCATGACACTCCCAGAGGATCCGGCTATACCACTCCTGGGCATATACCCAGAGGCTTTCCCTGCATGCAACAAGGACACATGCTCCACTATGTTCATAGCAGCCTTATTTATAATAGCCAGAAGCTGGAAAGAACCCAGATGTCCCTCAACAGAGGAATGAATTCAGAAGATGTGGTATATTTACACAATGGAATACTACTCTGCAATTAAAAACAATGAATTCACGAAATTCCTAGGCAAATGGTCAGAACTTGAAAATATCATCCTTAGTGAGGTAACCCAATCACAAAAGAACACATATGGTATGCAGTCACTGATAAGGGGATGTTAACCCAGAATCTCGGAATACCCTAGACACAATTCACATATCAACAGATTTCCAAGAAGATGGAAGGAGAGACCCCTGGTCCTGGAAAGACTGGATGTAGGGGAATGCCAGGACAGAGAAGCGAGAGTGGGTTGAATGGGGAAAAGAGGGAGGGAAGGGGGCTTATGGGACTTTCGGGGAGGGAGGAAACGGGAAAGGGGAAATGATTTTGAATGTAAATAAAAAAACTTAGAAAAACAAAATAAAAAAAAGATACATAGGAGCTCAAGGGATATGGCTTAGTTGGTGAGAGTACTTGTGTTAATAGTGCTGCTCTGAGTATCAGTGTATAGCGTGTTTGTTTGTTTTTTCTTTTTGCTTTTTGAGATATTGTCTCATGTGTGACAGAAAGTAACTGAGGCTAAGATAAAACTTAAACTCCTGAGTCTTGTAATTCCATCTTTGGAAGAATGCCTAGACTACAGACCTGTGTGCCAGCACCCTGGTTTTGGTGTTGCTGGGGATTGAACCTAACACATTTTTTATGCTAGGTCAGCACTCTTACTAACTGATATATTCCAGCCCTTTGTAGGTTTTTATGTAGATATTTTATCTTTGCCTTTTCTAAGCATATTCCTAGGAATTATCTTTTTGGGATGAATGCTGACTTCTTGAGGAATTACCAAACTGTTTTTCAAAGTGTGTCTACTGCTTTGGCTGTGTGTGTGTGTGTGTGTGTGTATACATGTATATGTGAAAGAGAGTGCACCTATGCATTGAGGCCTGAGTAGAGCATTGCGTATCTTCTTCTATCATTGAGGCCTGAGTAGGGCATGGG
The DNA here is from genome assembly GCA_036184795.1 of Tokudaia tokunoshimensis. Lineage (NCBI taxonomy): Eukaryota > Metazoa > Chordata > Mammalia > Rodentia > Muridae > Tokudaia > Tokudaia tokunoshimensis. The sequence goes on from BTHU01000005.1 coordinate 73,340,280, forward strand.
GTCTCCTGTATCCTTCTCCTCTTTCTCTCCTTCAGGCAGGATCTCTCTTTGAACCTGCTGTTCATCCCCAGGTCTTCTTCCCTGACTGCCATTTTACATTATTACAAGGAATGAGTGAGACTTCCTCTATTTAACTCCTTTTTTTAAATTTTCTTTTAATTTATTTATTTTTAATTTTTTGAGATTTATTTATTTTATGTGTATGAGTGTTTTGTCTGCATGTGTACACAGTATATGTGCCTGGTGACCTCAAAGACCAGAAGAGAACCAGCTGGCCTGGAGTTGCAGTTGCATATGACTGTGAGTCACCCTGTGATTTCTGGAAATTGAGCTTGGATTCTCTGCAAGTGCAGCAAGTTCTCTTAACTGCTGAGCCATCTCTCCATTCTGCAATTTTTCAAAAATTTAATCATTGAGTTGCCCATTTTATGACCCAGAAATCCCATTTCTGGGAATATACTCAAGATAAGTGAAAATGTGTTCACACAGAATCATTTGCATGTAGACACAAAATGTGTACAACTGCATAATTCATAATGCTACAAAGTAGAACAATTGAGATACCTCTCTAGTCAATATGAGTCTTAATTTACATTTAAGTTAATTTAGTTAATTAAATTTGTATGCCTACCATACATAAAGAGCTACTAGACTTTACAGATACAAGCGCTCAAGGATCAACATGGTTTTAACCCTCAGGAAACTTCTACTCTAATTTCAAGACCTTAAACCAGTGTCTGTTTCGGGAATTTATGTATTTGTAGTGGTAAAAGATCCTAGAAAGCATCAATGCAAATTACTTTGGAAATTCAGGGCATTTGTACTAGTCTAAGAAGGTCATCACAGTGTCTACTGTTAATGAGACATTTGTGGTTGTTAAATTAATAATGAAGTTAATGGGGAGGACCTTGAATTAGTTTTCGATTGTTCCCTCATTGCTGTACACAAGTACCTCACAACTTGAGACAGGCAGGATTATTCTGGGTCATGGTTTGTAAAGGTGCTGTTCATCACGGCGTTGAAGGTACTCTGGACTTGAAGGCCGTGGGAGTGTGGCAGGGACTGCACCTCCTGGCAGAGCAGGAGGCAGAGAAATGGGAATGCTGGTATTTATTCTGCTTCCTTGTTCTCAGTCAGCTTCCAGGGCAGGTCTTCTTACTTACTCTGGATTCATCCTCATAGATACCACAAATGTGTTTCCTCAGTCATTGCAATCCAGTCGAGCTGACAGTGAAGATCAACCACTACCAGTTTATTGAATGATTTCTGGTTGTTCTATGTGAAAATTTCTGGCTCCTTAGTTTTGTGTCCCTCCCAGGGTGCCCCATGGCACCCCCAGTATGTAATCGTCATAATTGATAGTAAATGTTTGTTACCATGTCTGTGAACTGTGAGCTAGTTTAGGTGTGTATTCTCTTCTTTATTTTTGGTTCTGAGTTTAATAGAGGGCTAAGCTTAGTAGGAAACTATAGCATCTACTTATTTATAAGACCGCCTGGATTGCCCATGAAAGTGCTCATTCCATATTATCTCACTATTTCAACGATTTTCTTTGTAGAATATGCATGTCGAATTTTATTATGTAAAAATCAGAAAATACGGGTCTGGAGAGATGGCTCAGCAGTTAAGAGCAGTGACTGCTCTGACAGAGGTCCTGAGTTCAATTCCCAGCAACCATATGATGGCTCACGATCATCGGTAATGGGATCTGAAGCCCTATTCTGGTGTGTCTGAAGACACCTACAATGTCTACATACAATAAATAAATAAATAAATCTAAAAATTAATCAGAAAATACAAATTAATAAACCTATAAACTAAAAGTAAGCCATAATGTCACTATTTAGAAGTAACTCAAATTATGTGCTATATATAATTTTATGATGCTTACTGTTCATGCCTTTGTATCTATGTACTTATTTTAATGGCTATATGAGCTTTGCTACAGAGTATATGTATTGTTCATTCACCAGCTTGTGACTGGATATTTTGTTGTTGTTTTTTTTCTTCATGTATTCAGTACTGCTGTTTTCATCTTTAGAGTTAAACTTTAAAACGTATTCCAGATATTTCTTTAAGCCAGGAGATGCTGGTCCAACGGTGTGTAATTACAAGCCCAACAGTTTCTTCCACCTGATCTGCTGCCTACATGACTTGGGATTGCTGCATTTCCCTGTCCATTCTTCTGTATGGCCTATCAGCTTTTCAAAAGTGTCTTGATGCTGTTTTTGAAAACATGCCTGACCTCTATACCTGGATTCCTAATTTTTTCTGTTGTGTATTCCTAGGACTTGAGTCTCCTCTGCTAATCCTAACCATAGGCATTATTGATGACTTGGTTAGACTCCACTGAGGTTTAACTGCATGAGAAAATGCCAGGAGAGCTTAGCTGTTTCTTGTTTGCAACAGAAGTTTGTTGTTATTTTCTTGTAGTGTGGGAGTATGGCATTGGGAGGAGACCTCAGAACATCTCTGGACTTAGCCTCCTCAGTGTGTTTCTCAGGGAGTCCAGACTTGAATGAGCTTGTTGAGGTCATTTCAATAATGTGTGTTTTTATCCCAGGTGCCATTCTCCTCCTCTGTGGCACTATTTATGAGGGCTGAAACTCAAGTTAGTGCAGAGACATTTCTGCCCTTTCTTCCAGTGTGAAGTTGCTGTCTCGTTTTGCCTCATTCCCTGCTCTTGAAGTTACGATGAATAGAGTCAAAGGAACCATCCAAATCTCCATCATTTCCCTTTCTTAAAATGTAATGACAGAGCCAACCTAGGTAAATGCAGCATCCAACATCCTAGTACTTCCCACTCAATTTCACTGGCCTTAGTAGCTTCAGTTCCCCAAAATATTTTACCAAGTAAAATCAAGTGACATAGAGGAAGCATAAAAGAACTCAAAGGGAAAATGAGCTTTTTCAGCCACTGTATTTCACCTGATGTAAGTGCCTCGGCCAGGTGATAATGTGGAGGTTTCCTGGAGAGTGCAGCCTGCACTGTTGGATGACCCAGGTAGCAGCAAATGTGCTAGCTAACCAGGCTGTCACTGTGATGAGTAATGTAATGGTGGCCTTCAAAACCGAATGCTGACACATCCAGCAAGCTGAGTGTCTGGTCTTAGAAATAACTGGAGGTAGACAAACTCAAAAAAAATGTAATTTCTGTATGTTATTACTCACAAATGAAGTGTTATTGCAGCACAGGCACGCCCATCTACCTATATTTTGAATGTTTTCATGTTAAAATGGCAGCACTGAGAAATGAGTAGCAGTGCTCACATGGAATCATGGGCTAGAAATGTACCTACTACAGAAAGAGTTCACAACAGCCAGATTTATTTTGCAAGATTTATTTCTGTTTAATGGTTGTGTGTGTATGGGACAGACATGTGAATGTGCACATGGATGATTACAGATGTCCACGGAGGTCTGAGGCTTTGGATTTTCCCTGGAGCTGGAGCTGGAGCTAGCAGGCACGTGTGAGCCTCTTGACATCGGTGCTGGCAACTGAACCTAGTGCTTCTGTATGAGTATGTGTTCTTATCCACAGAGCCACCTTTCCAGGTAGAGGCTGAGTGCTCTGCATGGGGGAGAGAGTGAAGACGTCCAGAAGCTCCAGCATTTTCTTATCAGGATATTCCTCATTGATCCCCTTGATGCAGTGCTGAGATCTCAGGAAGATAATAGCTCTCCACTATCTCCTCACCCCGCTCCTTCTCCTGCCCTTGATGGAGACACCTTTCATAGGACCTTTGTGAATCCACTTTATTGGATGTGTGACATAGTCTGTCACCTTGTGATGGAGCATCTTACTGGGGATAGTAGAGATCATGCACATGCACTTGTTAGTGTGGGGTAATTACCCTAAATTTCTCCATGATGCCCCTGGACTATCTATCACCTTTTTGGTTTTGGTGTAAAGGCAGCCCATATTGAACACACACACACACACACACACACACACACAATGCAGTTTTTAAGTGTTTAGCCAGTGGATTTATTCATGTATTTTTAAATTAAGAATTATTTTGTTTATTTTTTTTACAGAACCTGTGATTATATGTTACAGTGTCCAGCGTGCAAGTATGCAGTGTGCATGTGTGCAGTGTGCAAGTGTCCGGTGTACATCTGTGTGTTTCTTGTCCTTTTTCTTTGGCTCCTTTTCTTCTGTTTGCTTGTTTTGTCTTAGTCTGATTTGTTTGGCTTTGTTTTATCTTACTATTATTCTTTAGATCCCTGTGTGTTTTCTGAGGAGAGACACAAAGTATATAGATTCAGATGGGAGGGGAAGTGAGGGGGATCTCAGAGGAATTGGAGGAGAGAAAAACATAATCATTTTATATATATATATATAATATATTTTCAGTAAATGAAAAATAGAAAAAGATTATTGTTTGAGAATTTCATACATGCATAACAAGTTCTTCAAATTCACCCCTTATCTTCTTTCCCATATGTCTCCCCTACTACTTTGCCCCCCACCCCTAAATTCATGAGTCCTCCACCCTTCAAACACATACACTTGTATTTTGAGGCTGGTTGTCACTATATAGCCCTGACTGACCTGGAGCTTTCAGCTTTATGAAGTCTTGCCAGTCGGTAGAAAGCTTCTAGGTCATTGCCAGCCTGATTTCTTGTTATTCTATGACAGTGTCATCAGATTCCAAGAACAATGTCAATGACCTGTATTGCTTTGAAGGTCTGTTTGACCTAATGAGCAACAACTCACAAAGGCGTGATAATCCACACCTGACACTGGGCCTTTGTTTTTGACCTACATTGCTGAGAGAGGCATCATTTTCCATCCCTTATGCAGGGGAACTCCATTTAAATACTTTGTTTAGATTTATCTTGCTTTTTAGTGTATGTGTATTCTGCCTGCATGTATGTGCACCATGTACTGCCTGGTATACATGGAGGGCAGAGGAGCCTGCCAAATTGACTAGAACTGGAGTTATAGAATGTTCTGCATCACCATGTGGGCGCTGGGGACTGAACCTGGGTCCTCTGCAGGAACCACGAGTACTTTTACCTGCTGAGCCATTTCATCTCTCCAGACCCTAAAATTTTTTTATATATGTATATTATGTATTTTAGGAATTGTCTAATATATTGCGTTTCTAAATTGCATTATCTTTTTTTAAGTATAGAATAGAGTTTATTCAGGGTATGGGGAGGTGAGTTAAGAAGGTAGTAGATGCAGAGAAAGGCAGAGAGAGAAAGTAGAGGAGTAGAGTAGTAGAGGCTGGCCTTGAGCATGTGGAGGGAGAGGGGGAAGGGAAGAGCAAGGTCATGAGAAAGAAAGAGGGTAAGAGTCTAAATTGCATTTTCAAAGCTATTTAGAATCTCTTATCTTTCCATCCCTTCCTCTACACCATTGTCACATTTCTCACCCCTTTAATCTTTCCTCCCCCTTTAGTCCCCCCATTATTATCATATCAGTTCTGTTCATCCTCTCCCCTTGGAATACCTGCTCCACCTTATCCCATGATAGCTCTCTAGTTTCCTAACATCGACAGGCACTCTACTTTAAACCCATACATTGAAAGATTCAAAGTTAGGGCAATATATTACAGAGCATATGTTCTTTGCTCTTCTGAATCTGAGTTACCTCACTGATAATGATTAATTCCAGCTCTAGCCATTTACTTGTAAGTATCATAATTTATATTTTTTTACAGCTTAATAATATTACATTGTATATATGAACCACATTTTCCTGATTCATTTATCAGTTCATAGACATCCAGGCTGTTTCCATTTTTTTTTATCTATTGTGAATGAGACAGTAAAAAACATGAATTAGCAAGAATCTCTATAGTAGGTTACAGAATACTTTGGGCATATGCTCAGGAGTGGTACAGTTGAGTTTAGATTTTTGAGGAACCTCCACACTGATTTCCATAGGGCAAATTTTCCAGTTTGGACCCTTATCAAGAATGAGTAGGTTTTTTCCTTTCCCTAGATCAATTGTTTTATTTATTTTAATTTTTCATACTGGAATAAGATGAAATTCCACAAGGTAGTTTTCCTTTATATTTTGCTTATGGCCAAGGATGTTGAAAGATTAAAAAATACTTTCTCAGCCATTTGTATTTTTTCTTCTGAGAACTCTGTGTAGTATACCATTTTAAAATTTGATTGCTTATTTTCTTAGTGTTTTGAGTTTATTGTATATTTTAGACATTAACCCACCATTAGATAATAGCTGGTAAATAGTCTCCCTACCCCAATTTTTAGGCTGCCTCCTTTCTTTGTTGTACATATGTTTTTTTAATGTTTTATGGACCCCTTTATCAGTATTACTGTGCTTCTGGAGTCTTCGAGGGGGAATCTACTTCTTTGCCTGCAAGTATATTTCTACTGTTTTCTCTGTCAGATTTAGGGTACCTATCAGCTTTTAGTTTGAGGTCTTTGATCTATTTAGAATGAATTTTGTTCATGATAAGAGAAAGGTCTAGTTTCATTCTTGTACATGTGATATTTTTTAGTTTGACAAGCACCATTTGTTGAAGGTACTGACTTTTTCCAATGTGTATTGCTGTCATCTTTGTAAACATCAGGTGCCTATGGGGGTGTGAGCTTGCATTTGGAGTCTTAATTTTACGTAATGCTTCTGTTCTTGTGCCATGCTGTTTTTATTGCAACGTCTCTGAAATATAACTTGAAAATAAGAATGGTGAAACCTCCAGCAATTTTTGTTTGTTTGTTTAGTTGTTCTGGATTGTTTTAGCTTTCCTGAATCTTTCGTTTTTCTGTCTGAACATTAACTTTTTTCCTGTTTCTGTGAAGAATTGCATTGAAATTTTGATGGTAATTGTACTAAATATAGATTGGTTTTGGTAGGATGGCCATTTTCACAGTAATCTACCAATGGACATGCAGGATTTCTCCATCTTCTGGTGTCTTCTATTTCTTTGGTATTTTGCATTTTTCATTGTATATTTCTTAACTTCCTTGGTTAGGTCAGTATGTTTAACTGTGTTATGTAGGAAGACTATGGATTTTCTTGTGTTAATTTTGTATCTTGTCAGTTTGCTGAAAGTATGTATCAGCTGTACATACTGGTAGGAGATTTCTGGTAGGACAGTAAGTTCTTTTATGTATAGAATTATACATCTACAAACAGGGTTTTGTTGCAAGTGCTTACCATCTGTAGGAGATTTTGGGTAGGGCATTTAGGTTCTTTTATGTATAGAATTGCTTCATCTACAAGCAAGGATACATTTGCTTCCTCCTTTCCTTTTCATCACTACTCTCCTTACTGCTGCAGCTCAGACTACAAACAGTATATTGAATATGAATTGAGAGTGCAGATATATTTGCCAGTTTGTGATTTTCATAGAAATGTTCCACATTTTTCCCCATTTAGAATGCTGCTGACTGTGGGCCTATTGTATATTGTTTTTATTATCCTGAGATATGGTTCCAGTATTCCTCAACTCTTCGTAACTTTTAGCATGAAGGGATGTTGGATTTTGTCAAAAGCTTTCTCTACTTTTAAAGAGATGATCTTGTCTTTTCTGTTCTTATACAAATATAATGTGACTCATTATATTAATTGATTTATATATGTTGAACCATTCCTATATCTCTTAACTAAAGGAAACTTTTATCATGGTCGGTGACTTTTGCTTGAATTGGTTTGCAAGTCTTTTATAGAGAACTTTTGCATCTATATTCAACAGAGAGATTGGTGTATAGTTTCTTTTTTTGTTGCTGTTGCTTCTTTGTCTTCTTTCCTTTTTCTATTTTATGTCATAGTTTGAGAGTATAACTTTTACTTCTTCTTTACTGGTCTGGTAAATTTGTGTGGGATGTCTGTCTGGGCCTGAGGTTTTTTGTTTTTTGTTTGTTTGTTTGTTTTTGTTTAGAACGTTATTGCTGCTTCAATCTCATTTTTTATTTATGTCTTCTCAGTTTACCTCTGGTAGGTCATATACAATGAAAATTCATTTCCTTTAGGTTTTCCAGTTTGGTGGAATATAGGGTTGTAATATATCTTCATAGTCCTTGGATTTCACTGGTGTCCATTGTACTGTCTCATTTTTATAAACCCTAGTTTTATTATTTTGGATCCTCTGCCTTTCTTTCCATTGTTTGGGTAAAGGGTTGTCAGTCTGAACCTTTTCAAAGAACCAGCAGTTAGTTATTGATTCTTTGTGTTGTTGCTTTGTTTCTATTTCATCAGTTTCTGCACTGATCTAGGTTATTTCTCCTTGCCTCCTATGTTGAGATAGTGCTCGTCCTTACTTTTCTAAGGCCTCAAGGTATTAAGGTACATCATTGAATTGCTTCTTTAGGCTCTCTCTGATATTTTGATGTACTTGGAACATATATTTTGTGTTCCAGCACGTGATCTTTTTTAGTAAAAGTTCCAGGGGCTGCTCAGAAGAATTTGTAACTAGTTCTGTATGGATTATTTTGCAACTGTCTATGAGGTTCACTTGATCTGGGATGTCATTTAGCTCTACTACTTCTCTCTCTTTTTTTTTTTTCTGGATGATCATTCTATTAGGGAATGCAGGGTGTTGAACTTGTGCACTGCTAATTTGTTGGGGGTGGATCAGTTGTTTGTTTGTTTGTTTTTTTATCTAGTAGCATTTGCTTTATGCAGTTGGGTGTCACTGAGTTCGATGTGTATTTGTTTAGGATTATAATGTCTTCACAGATTGATGCCTTTATTAGTATGAGGTCAACTTCTTTAGCTCTTGTGGTGAGTTTTGGTTAAATATTGCAGTGAGGTTTTAACTTAGATCTCATTGATTCGAAAACATCAGTTGTCTTGTAGTTATTATAAATTGAATCTCTTTTGAAAAAAAAAAGCTTTATTGAAATTCACGTACAATAAAATTCACTCTATTTAAATACACAGTGATTATTGTTTTTTATGTCCTTAGAGGTCTTCAACCATAATAGGTAGGTTTGGAACAGTTTCTTCATCCCCAGAGGACTCTCCATACTCTTCAGTAGTCACCCTGGAATGTTCCCACTGTTTATACCCTACTTTCAGTCTTATATAACTAGTATCCTATTTCTTATCACTATAGACTTAACAGTTCCGGACATCTTATGTAAGTGAACCACACATATGTGGTGTTTAAAGATGACTTTCACATAGCCTAGTGCTTTCTAGGAGTCACATGTTAAATCCTCCTCTAGGATGCTATTCCTCTTTGTGTCTTATAGGAAAAGGATAATCTTTTATCCATTTATGTATCTTAAGATAGTGCGTACATATGCATATGTGTCTGAGTGTCTGTCTAGTATTTTTCTGGTGTATGTCTATGGATTATGTAGTTACCTGCAAGTGGATATTTAGTTGATGTCATAGGAATAGCTGTTAGTTCCTGAGTTGAGGTTTTGGGAAGGAGGAACAATAAACGTTTCTGTCATTAAAATGGTACATAACCTTGGAACTTGGTTTCCCAAGTATGGTAGAAGACATTTAACACTGTTTTGTAAAGTATGAATAACTATTTTAAACCTTCATGTTTCCCTGTAAAATAAAATTTAAGTAGGTGGATGGAGAAACCCTAAATGTCAGTACTTAGGAAAGAATAGCCGCTGTGCCAAGTATAATTAAAAAATTACAGTAGTTTTAGATGTCATATCCAAAGCTTATATAAGATACAGGAAACCAAATAAATTATTTTAATTTTAAAAGAATCAAAGTCATAAAGGAGTATATATTTCTGTTAAATTATTATATGTACTAAGTATTCTGTGTGCATGGTTGCTGCATTAGTTTCTTTTCCTTTGCTATGATAAAACACCATGAGCAAGGAGAGCTTACTTAGGCTTATGGTTCCTGAGTGTTAAGAGTCCACCACGGCAGGAAGGCATGGCAGCTGGAGCCGGAAGCTGAGAGCTCACATCTTGAGCTGCAGGTATAAGAACGGACATTGATGTAGAAGCAGTGAAGGCTTTCACTCTCAAATCCTGTCCTTTGTAATATGAGAACAAAGCTGTGTCTCATAACTGTAGTTGCCACCAGCCAGGAACCTAGTGTGAAAATGTTCGAGACTATGGGCCACTTCACATTCTACTTCCTGGCCTCCGTAGTCTTATGGCCACAACATAATGCAGAATGAATTCAATCCAACTTCAAAAGTGCCCACAGTCATGGTCTCAATGAAGTTTAAAAGTCCAAAGTTCCAAGTCTCTTTTGAGACTGAAGGCAATCTCTTAATTGTAACCCCCTAAAAAGCAAACGATATGCTTCTAACATATAATAACATAGAATATACATTACAACCACCAAAAAGAGTAACTCAGGAATAGTGAAGAAATATTGGACCAAAGCAAGTCTGAAACATAGCAGTGCAAAGGACAAATCCTATGGCTGCATGTCCACTGTCTAAAGGATTTATATGGCTCTGTCCGTTCAGGTTTGATGCCTGCAACATGCATCTTTTTCTTGAACTGGTTCCACTCCCTTTTGTGAAGCTATCCTTGGCAGATATGTCATTACTTTGGCGTGTCCAACATCTTGGCATTTCTAATACAGCATTTCTCTTTCATAGATTTATGCAATGTCCTCTCAGGGTCTTCAACCAGGAACTCCCCTTCCAGGAACACATAGCTTGGCTCTCAGAAGTCATGGAGTTAGATTCTATGACCCTTTTACTGTTATATTTCTTTATGCCTTCAAGACTAGTATCATGTGAATACCACTGTCAAGTTATGCTTCTAGTGTAGGATGGACCCTGGATTCCTGACCCGACGAACATATAATGACCTGAATGAAAGTAATGCTTTTTTTCAGTTTTCTAGGAGAACACAATGCCTTAGGCCTTTTCTTTCACAAGTTGGAAAGGTTGCTCTGAGGGTACCTATTCCAGCTAAAGGCCTCCCCTTAATGGGACTGAGCTTTGTATCTCTTCCAGCACAGGCTTGACTGTAATATTGCTTAAAGGATGCTGTTTTTTTTCTCTTTAAACTGTACAGTATATATGTATATTTGTATGTGTGTATGTATCATCTATCTCTCTCTGTCTCTCACTCTATTTTTTTTGGATTACCCACTTTTTAAATTGTAAACCTGCATAATTGTCATTTATAGCAACTACTCCAGAGATTCAATATTATGTTGCCTTGAAATAGCCTTTGTCAAAGGAATTAAACCAGTGCCTTTAAGTTTAGACTCGGGCAAATTCTTAGGATATGGGAAGACGGCACCCAAAGCCATTGCCAAAATACCACACAAAGTGTCTAGCCATCTTTCTAACACTGTTGTTCCCCCTGAAATATTGTTTCTTGTGTAATGCCTCCATAGTCTGTATGTCTCTTAGCATTACTCTCTTCCAAGATTCTTATATGATGATCCATCATGGTCTGCTTTCTGCATTCCCCTGCCTTTGTAGTCCAGAGTTCCAGATCTTCCACATTTCTCCAAAAATGAATATGGTCAGGTTGTACACATCAACACTGTGGCCTCCTGGTACCCACGTCTGTCTTAGTTACTTTTCCATTGCTGTGATAAGTTACCATGACCAAGTCAATGCATAGAAGAAAATGCATATTTGAGCTTAAGGCTCCAGAGCAGTGAGTTTGTCAAGGGGTGACAGCCAGCGGAGGGAGCTAAGAACTCACCCCTAGAACTTAAAGCAGAGTACAAACCAAGTAAAATTAAAGTAATGGAAGATTTTAGACCTCAAAAGTTTCCCCCAATTATATGTATCTCCTCCAGCAAGGCTATACCACCTAAATCTCCAGAAACAATGGTATCAACTGACGGGAAAACATTGTGATGCTTCAGACAATTGGTGACATTTCTCATTCAAACCAACAAAGCTGAAAAATCAAATTTTACAGGAGATTAAGAAAAGATTAAACATTATAATGCTATGTATACCATGAAAGCATACATAGTATGAATATGAGGAAGCTATACATACTTTTGTGACTTCTCCTGACTGTGTGTGAAGATCACTCATGTACACGTATGCTTTAAATGTTTTACATGTCTGCAGGCACATGTGTGTGGAGCCCGAAGGTTGACTCTGGGTGTCTTTCTCTCTTGCTTTTCACCTTAACTATTGTCAGGATTTCTTACTTGAACCCAGACATTGCCATTTCAGCTTATCTGTCTACGCTGTTTGCTTTTGAGATCCTGCCCCTGCTTCTGGAGTGTCAGGATTACAGTTGGGTTGGGTTGCTCTGCCCACCTGGTGTTTACATGGATGCTGTAGATTAGAATTCTGCTCCTCATGTTTCTGTCGAAAGTGCTTTACCCACTGAGCCTTCTTCACAAACCACCTGTTGTTTTAAACTAACAGTTTGTCAGGGGCACACCATATTGTTTTGATCATCTGTTTTGGCATCTAATTGAATGAGCACATGAATATAATATACTTAATGAATTTAAGATTGTGAGATACTTAGTTATTACTATTACTGTTACTTTTATAGAACACATTTTAATAAAATGATTTCTTAATCCTTGAAATATCTTTATTAGTGATTTGCCCTCTTACCTTTTTTGGGGGGCAAGTAGACAATTATATTAAAAAGTGTTGAAGTAGGGAAGAAGCATTTTTCTATACACAATAATTAGTTAAAAATAAACAAGCAGTTTATTTTAAAATTGGGATGGAGGAATAGTAAAGCTAGTGGGATTTTCCTGGAGGTAAAATGAGAAAAGTGATGGAGAGCTCTTCATTTCTTCCCTGTCCCTGGCCTCCCCTCTCGCGGCCCCTCTCTCCTTTCCCATCTTCTTCCTGATGCTCCTTTCCGGGGCAGATAGACTCTTATTCTTTCCCTTGCTTGCTAACAGCTGCTGCGTGTGTTCTCAGAAGGCTCCTTCATCACTGCTACAGCACAGATGTTTTTCTGGTACGTTCTGAAATACTCAATTGCATTGTAAGTTGTTGAGAATAATTTCACATGGCATTAGTAGCTCACTTAAGAGTTCTGGAATTTTTATGGAAATTAAAATTTCAACTTTTAGTATTTGCTTAAGAGCAGCTTGGTTTTGTTTTGCTCTTGGATGTAAGGTGTCAGCATTTATGATTTGAAGTGAACAGTTCATTAAAGGAGAGGTCTGCAAGCTGCTGTACATATGTAAGTAAATGTCTTTCTTTTAAAAACTATTCATTCATTCATTTATTCATTTATTTATTTATCTGTATGAATGTGTGCCTGTATGAGTTTAAGTATACCATGTGTATGCAGGCACCCATGGAAGCAAGAACATGTGCAATTCCCCGGAACTGGAGTTATACTTGGTTGTGATCCATCTGTTGTGGGTGCTGGCAAATGAACTCAGATCCTCTGCAAGAGTAGTACATGCTCTTAACTGTTGAACCATCTCTATGGGCAAGGGTTGACTGACTTCCTAAGGGATAGGCAGCCAAGGTTAGTTTAAACTGACTCTTTTCCTAGAACTTTACTGTCACTGTTTCCTCAGAAGTCTGCATCTACATGAGGTCATTCTTTAACACCTCTCTGCTGTCTTTTTCACAATTTACCTCTCCACCTTGTAAAAGGATGCTGATCTCTATTCATCGTCAGTGCTTTCTGGTTCTTCACTATTGTAACCTGTGATAGAAAACAGAGAATGTAAAGAACTAGTTTTAAATCAAATCACTGTCTCTACTGACATCATTGCCACATCTGAATTTGTACCCTTTCTGCCTAATGATTATTTTGTAATATTGCAATATATTTATGTCTCAATTGTGTGATCATTGTACAACTCAGCTTAAAAAGCACCTGAGTCTTGTGGTTTTAGAAAATGAAAAATAAATAGATTTGGTTTATATACACATTTTTATGTTAGGGACATTGAACAAGTGATCCATAGCAGACTTTCACCCATAAAAATGTCTTTGGATAAAACTGAGAGGAAGTGGAATGAAAACGCAGGTTCTTAAAGGAAAAGATCTCTCTATCTATCTATCTATCTATCTATCTATCTATCTATCTATCTATCTATCTATCATGTATGTGTGTGTGTGTGTATATATATACATATATATATATCTTTAGTATTTTAAGCACTTTTAGGCATTTTCTATATATTTTATAAAATGGATGATTATAGATCTTGCAATGGCATTTTATCTCACACTATAAGCATAGTAGACTGTTTTAGCAGTTTTATATGAAACTAGCAATATTTACCATATATTAGCAAATAAGTCTGTCACAACCCTCAAAGTCGTGATGTTAGATGCCAACTCATGAAAAGTTTTCAAGACTCTCAGAAATTGCAGGAGCACAAATAATTCCTCCCTGTGCTCTATTATGCTGTGATAACCACTTTTCCTGTACATTTGAATTGGTGTATTGGAAATTACAAAGATTTGGGGATATTAGGTATGTAAGTGCTCTTCCACATTATCTCCTCCATGGTCACATATCTGACATTGGCTCGCTTCTCATTTTTCACTCTGTATGTGACTTACGCAGTTACTTTCCACCTGGAGTTCTGTAATGCATGTTCCTGTATCACCTGCTGCTAACTCTGAGCTTCTGGAAGGTATGAAGTATATTCTACCAACCACTGTTTTCTCTTCTTCTTCTCATCAGTGTCCCAGCATAGTATCTGGTACACAGCCCTTGATCGATTTGTACTCCTCAAACTGATAAAAAAAAATAGACAAAAATTTTGAGTCTTAGGAAAAAATTAGCTATTCTTAACTTGTTTTACTTCTTAGGGTTTCACTTCATCCAACTTCAGTGAAAGCTTTTTTGTAGAGTATTTATGCTATGTGAATAATTTAAAAAGTTGTTACTGCAAGTAATATAAAGAACTATTAGAACTTTGGGGATTTTAAACCTTTTAGTGGTGCTTTTTAATTGTATTTGCATATTAAACATGTAAAACATCTAGTCTGACTATAAGAAATGGCTTAGAAATTATAACATTCTCTTCTTAAATTCCAATATGAGAATAAAAGCTTTGACATTATCTTCATGCCTCTTGTAAGTGGAAGAGTATAATTAAAGTTTGAGTTAGAATTCGTGGTCAAATTGACTTCTTTATGGGGTAGAAACCATACAGTTTCTCACTATTAGAATTCTTCTAGTAAAGTCTAGAGCTTATTGCCTCTCCTGTAATTTCCTACCTGTTTTGAAATTCTGAGAAAAATCTATTAATGCAGTTTAGTATGTTTAACTCAACATATAACTTAACTTCCTTCCTTCCTTCCTTCCTTCCTTCCTTCCTTCCTTCCTTCCTTCCCCTCTTCCCATTCTTGTTCATTTGCGTTTGCATTTTTGAAATAGGTGTTATTAGGTAGCCCTTGATAGCTCAGGACTTTCAGTGTATACCAAGTTGGCCTTAAAGTCTGAGAGATACACCTCCTTTCTTATTTGGAGTTCCTATCACCCATGAGCTGATTAGAAATCAGGACTCTTAGGCTTTACACCACGCCTAATGAATCAGACACTGCATTAGAACAAGGTGCCTTCCCCAGTGGAGAGTCTGATCATGCATGTGGTATTTTCATGGCATCCATCTAATTTAATTCCGAGGTTGTCTCTAAATAACAATCAGGTATCATAGTTCCAGGGATTGGTGAACTATGGCTACCTGGCCCAATCCAATCCACTGTCTGTTTTTATAAATAAAATTCCTTTGGACTATTGGCATGCCCATTTGTGTATATAGTGTTTTGAGCTGTTTTCATGTTATATGGCAGAGTCCAGTAGCCATGACAGTAATACTTGGCCAATGTGTGGCTCTTAAATTCTGAAATATTAGCCTTATTTCCCTTGCAGAGAAAGCCTTATGATAGTTAGTGGTCAGTCTTTCATTTATTCCTCAACAAATTTGTGGAGAAATGCTGTGCTGGATGGAAAAAAAAACCATGGTTACATCTGTAAAACTTTATTTTTGGAAACGTTTTTGTTTTGATTCCGTGGATTTTTCAAACTGATTAAAAACTCAATTCCTAAAGAAGCTTGTTATTTTCCCTCTTCTGGTACTAGCAGGTAATAGATTTTGTTCTTAAATCAATCTTCCTAAGGATGAGATTGCATCTGCTGGAAGGGGTATTGGTTGTTTCCTTGTTGTTAGGGAGTTATAGATAGCACTATCTGTGTAAGTCAGCTACTCCTAGCATTAGTTCTGTGTGTGTGTAGATGGGGTGGAGGAACCACTTCCATTGGACGAAGAAGAATCACCCTAGGTTTTGGTTAGTTGTTATTGCTTATTTAGAAATGTAATTCTGTAGTTTCATCTTCTAAAGTTATTTAGACTCGATAGGTGTTCCAGAGCATCATCTTTTCTATGTGTAATTCTTTTGTACAGTATCTTTGGAGGCTCCTAAGTGAATGCTTAACTTATCAAATATTTGTAGCCCATAGCACATCAATTTTCAATATAAAAACTCAGACCATACTTATTGTCATACTTATTGTGCTCATTGTAGTCTATTTTAAAACTGAAGTTTGCAGGGGAGGGTGGATACATTCTTAAAAATAGCCTGGATTGGTCTTTAACTCATGGTCTTTCTATGTTTATCCCTAGAGCATTGGGATTTATAGGCATGTGCCTGCCTTCATGGTCAACTGTAGGTGGATGGTACTTTGTTCTTTTGCTATTAATTTCCATTGCTTTCAATTCTTTTTCTTCTGGACAACATTACTGTAGTTTTTGTTGGGTTCTTTTTGGGATATAGGTAAGTACATCTTAAGCTATATTGATTGAATTTCTATTTTCCTTTGTCAACTTGAAGGTCTTACCTTCATTTAAGAAAAAAAAAACAAAACAAGGAAGAAATGGCCTTAAAAATCAGGGTAAAGAGGTGACTTTGCATGTTACAGGGCTAGCATTGCAAGCCTGATGATCTCAGCTTTTTCCCTGTATCCCCCAAAATGCAGGAAGTGCTGAGTTGTGTCTGTAACCCCAGAATTCCTGAAGTGAGCTGGGAAGTAGTGACAGGAGAATCTTCTAGAAGCTTGAGTGCCACCTAGCCTGGAGTGTAGAGAGCAGCAGCATCAGGAGAGGCCCACACTCAGCAAGGCAGAAGGAGAGAACCAGGTCCCCAAAATTATTCTCTGACCTCCACATGTGCACTGTGGTGTGACCCTCAATAACACACACACACACACACACACACACACACACACACACACACACACACACACCATTTTTACCATGGGTTTTGTATCAAAAGAGTATGTACCACTTTAGAATCTAGTATCACTGAACTGTGAGTGTGCTCGGGACCTCCCTGTGCCTCTTGCTGTTCCTGTACAGAAGTCAATTGAGTGTATATTAGAAGCATTTGCTCCTTACAGGAACGTGTTTCAGGAAACCTGCAGTTTATTACTTTGGGGAATAGAAAAGAAACCTGATTTAAGTCTGCCTGGCTGAGTTATGTGTTATAGTTGTGTAACTTGGTGTTTTTGTGGAACTCCTGACAGAGGGAGTGGAGACTGTTTCTGATGCTTTGCCTGTTCCAAGGACCCTTGTCTTCAAATTTAGTTGCTTTATTCAGCCTTAATCTGAGTGGAGATGCCTAATCTTATTGCAAAAATGCCATGCTTGGTTGATATCTCTTAGGAGGTCTGCCCTTTTCTGAAGCGAAACAGAAGAGTGGATGAGAAGGGAGTAGGCAGAGAGAAAGAAGGAATAAAATATATGAGCGAATAAATAAATCAAAAGAAGTCTGCCTGGCCCCTGAGCTGGGAACTCCTCCACTGACTGCTTAGTACATTAGTCTGTTCGATGAAACACTCTCAGCTCCTGCTTACGTAACCTGCACACTTTTCCACCTCTTCAGGTATCAGAATGCTTTAAAGGTGCACTTCAAAATACCAAGTTGTTTCTCGGAGTAACTTTGGAAATGGGACAGTGGTGTTGGGACTTGTTAATAGAATATGGAAGAAGCAAATAACTTTTCATCAGTTAGTCACGGTGGGATTTAGAAATGTGCGTCTGCGTTCTTTGTCGTGAACAGAACAAAGGTTGAACAGATGTAAGAGAGAAATCATTGGAATGACTGGTCTTTAGATTGTGAGAGACTTAGGAAGCCACTCTGCATTTGCAGTTATTTGTGTTTCTTTCCCTACAATCCTGCCTTCCTGATTAACTAGTGTCACACAGTAAAGCACTGAAATTGCATAAATAAACTCCTGTTAGCCATTTTAAAAATATGTATAACCTTTAAGCCTATATTATTGGGGTGAGAAAGAGTGCTTTCTCCCCATTGTTTCTGTGCCATCGATTGTGTGTCTTTTACTTCCTCTTATCCCTGCTTATTGTACTTTGGTAACAGAAGCATCCTGTTTTATGAATTGTGTGTGCTGAATTGGCTTAAGAGGGCTTCACTATGTGATGAGGGCTTGAGTCCTTTAATTATAAAGGCAGTTTCTTTTACCTCCATTATGAAAAGGGCACACGAGGCATTTTTCATAGTCTAAAGGTTTTTATAAAGCTTTCTCTCTGTTGGAGTAAAGAATCAGGACAAAAGGAGTAGGCTGCTCTCAGGAATTTCTCGAAATAGCTTTTGAAAGTAAGATTAGGAGATAGCACTCTGTTCTCCGTGCAGGAACAAAGTAATTTTGCAGCACAGGAATTAAGAGCGAAAGCTCCTATGCTCCTGGGGTTTGTTGGTTCCCCCCATTGCTTATATAACAGCAATAACCATCTTTCTCATCACGTGAAGCACATTTGTATGCAGTTGTCTCAGTGTGGCCTTTACTGTCACCCTCACACTAGCCAAAGAGCAGGTGTTACTAGTATTGTTTCCATTTTGCAGCTGGGGAAACAGACAGAGAGATTAATGGCTTTGCCATAGTTGCACTGCTATGAAACGGGAAAGCCTGGGGTCCCATCCTCTAATTCCGTGGTCCTTCTGCATCTCACTTCACAGTCTCCTTAATCTTTACTCTTAGTGTTGATACAATTGTAGAAGACGAACACAGGACAAGTATTATTTTTCCTTCGCAATAAAATATGCATAATGAAAGCACTTAGTATGGGATGAATCACTTCTCAGACAAACTCAATGAGACATTGAGCCATCGTATTTAGGTATTAACTTGCTATTTGCTTGCGATTCATAAGAATCGTGCCTGGCGTGATTTTATGTACTTACTTTTTCTTTGTTTCCCCCTTACTATTGAATGGTGGATTTAGCACTTCTGGATGGCACTTTCCACTTATGATTTTATTTCACAATCATCTGGTTTGTTAACTTTGAAAAGTCTGTTGTTGTTTTAAGCTGCTCCTTGACAGGTAGTATGTGTTTTCTTCTGTTTAGCTTTGAAGATGGTCTTTCTGTTTCTATCATTTAACAATCATAGTGTTAGCAGCAGCAGCGACCTTTTATCTTAAGAGGGAAGGTTTATGTTTTTATTGACTCTGGATATTTTTAGTCATTATTTCTTTGGTGCTTTTCTGTTCTTTTTATAACAGTTAGTGTCAAAATGCTATGGAGAAGTTAAAAAATAATATGGAAACTATATTAAGTAGAACGGAGCAATATTCAGTTAAAAGTGCCAATACATGTTGCAACAAGATAGACCTTGAAAAACAAAACTTGAATAAAAGAAGCTAGCTATAAAAGAGCACATGCTTTTGGCTTCCACTTACAGGGAAAGTTGAGTACAGGGAAATCGGTAGAGATAGAAGGTAGAGGTCTGTGCCCTCAGTGGTGGGAAGGCTGAAAGTAACAGTGAAAAGTGATTGGAAGAAGGGTGACAAGATGGTTTCACACTGATTGAGGTGCTCAGAGAACTGTGTGTGTGCTGAGAATCTCTTACCTGGGGCAATTGTATATGGATATGTGGATTATTTCCTTTAAAAGGTATCATTATAACTAATGCAAAATGTTGAATTCTTGTCCATTTCCAACCCAGCCTCCTCTTGTCTGAACTGATTACTGATGTCACTTAAATATAGGTACCAAAACCGGCCCTGCTGCCCTGCTGCCTGGCTAGTAACCAGCTGTCTGTGTTATGCAGCTGTAGCCAGCTTTCTCTACTCCTGTTCTCTTCCTGGTCCCCTTCCCATCCCAGGAGTTCACATGAAGTTTAGCTTGCATGTTTCCTAACTCTCCTCTAAGCTTTCTTGGTGCTTCTATCCCATTGGCTTCTGTGATCCTGATATTTTTTAAAGATTCCTGGCCAGTTATTTGGGAACATGTTCCCTAATTTAGGCATATGTCATGACTCCTCATTACTTGGCAGGAATATTTCAGAACGAATGTTCTTGTCTTAGTGTGTCGTGTCATAGGAGATGTGTTGTATATTTTATTACTGTTAATGTAAACATTGTTCCTGTGTTAAAGGTGATTTATGCCACATTTCTCTACGGTAATTGCTGTATTTCATTTATAATTAATAACTCTTGGGGGAGATGCTTTGATACTTTGCAGTCGTCTTGTTTGTTCTCTAGTGTGTGCACCAAATTTGGCACCTATCAGTAGGTGATGCTCAAACAGAGAGTCCTTTGTGGTATTTGCTTGGTGGCAGTTTTGTTTTTATTGCTTCTACATTTATCAGTTAGGATTCTTTTATAGGGAAGGGGTGCTCTCCTCCTATATCCATATATTCATTTCCCCGTTTGCTTTACCAATAAATATCGCTACAGTTGTAATCTAATTATCGATATTACTACTTATTCAAATTGTTCAAGCTCTGACCATTCAGAGTGCTTTCAGATTGGTTACTCTGTTGTCTTCACAAGCCCACATCCTGTTGTTGAGCACCACTTTCCAGTATTAACAGTGTACTTTATATCCTCAACTGAAGTTTTCACTATCTCAGCCCTGCAGCCAACCAGAGTCATTCTAAGATTAAACTCCCTTGTAAATAAGCTTTCTGTTGCAGTATTGGATACTTTAAATAATCAACTTAGAAGAAAGGAGGTTTATTTTTCTTCAGACTCATGGGGTATTTAGTACATGATTGACTCGTTTTGCTTTTGGGTCTGTGACAAGGAACATCATGTTGGGAATGATGTGGTGGAGACAGTCTTTTCCTCTCATGGTAGAGGAGTGAATAAGTGAAGGAGGAAGAGACCAGGCCCCCACATCCCACTCTGAGGACAGGATTCCTAACTGTAAACTTCCCAACTGCCCCAATCTGGTGGCAGTTTCTTTGACATTGGATACATGGGAGCTGATTACGTTCCAAAGTATAGCATTATCTTTTACCTTTATATTTTATAACATTTATTTAGTTGGGTTGGAGTTAGGGTAACTAATGATGCCCATGATTACAATAGATTATTTTTATTACATTTTATTTATTTTGTGTGCATGCATGTATGTATGCATGTATGTGAATTAGTGCACCTGCTATGTCACGTGTTTTGAGGTTAGATGTCTGATTGTTTATTCTCTTCCTCTATCATGTGGATCCTGGATGCTAAACTAAGGCTGTCAGAGTTTGACAGCAGGTGCCTTTACCCTCCAAGATATCTTACCAATCCATTTCTTTTTTTTATATTTTTTTTCTTTTATAGAAAAGGTCCCATGTAGCCTAGGCTGGCATCAGATACCCCATGAAACTGAACAGATAACCTTGAACTTATGATCCTCCTGTCACCATCTCCTAGGTTCTGTGATTACAGGTGTGTGTGTATGACCATCAGTTGTAATGAAAACGTTTATTATTATTATTATTATTATTATTATTATTATTAGTGTGTGTGTGTGTGTGTGTGTGTGTGCATGTCATAGTGCATAAGTGGAGGTCAGAGGGGGAAGATTTGTAGAGTCTGGATGGGTTTCCTCCTTTAATTGGATTAAGGGGCTCCATGGGGCAAATGGCACCCGGCTGAGCCATCTAGCTGGCCCTCTATTCTTCAAGTTTTTAAATTTTAATACCTTTAGATTACTATTTTTAACATTTTCCACTTCTTTTCCATTATGTTATATTCTTCCATTGGATTGTAACAATGTCATTATTTCTTTTAAATGTTTTTTTCATTTACTTGTTTTATTATACTAAGATCTTAGAATGAGATCCTCTACTTTTGGCAGTTCACACTCATCACACATGCATTGGTTAATTTTATTTTTCATCATGAACTCCTCTTTAGGTGGGCCTGTTTTTATGTTTATATGAAGAATTTTGGGGTATGCATTTGAGACTTCTTCCAGAGTGCTTCAGGTGCCTCAGCTCTCTGCCATTTTTGATGTCACACTCCCTGGCCTCTTAGTTTCTATTCCAACCTCTAAACCAAGGATGGTCCTTCCAGGCAGGTGCTAGTCTTTAAGTGGGAATCTCAGTTCCTACTCCTCATCTTCAGTAGGATGAAGTCCACGTCTCCTATTTGCATATGAATATTTAAAAATAAGTTGTTAGGTCACAAAACTGACAACTTCATAAAATATATGTAGCCATATGCAAGTATATATCTATTTATTTCTGCCATTTGGTATCCCCTTCCTACATTTCCCCCACTCTAAACCCAACTACATATTATAGAAATTAAAAGAAGTCAGTTCGGGCAGTAATTGTGACTCAGGACTATAATCTCAGCATTTGGGAAGCTGAGGCAGGAGGATTGCCACAAGTTCAGGACCAGCCCAGGCTACATAGGAAGTTCCTGTCTCAAGAGCAAAGCAAGACAAAACACAAAGCGAAAAGAAGTCAGTTTATATTGGAGACCAATTAGTTATAGTTTAATGAACAGCAGAGACAGAATAAACCAGCAAAAGCCAGACTAATCTGAAACAGCTTGACAGTCAACCAACCAAGAGGATCATATCTGCTAGGTTCAAGGAGAGCCATATAACATGGAGGGATCAGACTGACCCCATGTAGTCTTGAAGCTAGCTCTGTCACAGTCAATCCAGAGTGGCTCAGTCGGGAAGGTCAGAAGGCTAGGGAGAGCTGCTTTCCCAGAGGCTGCTCTGCTCTTGTTCGTGGGTGTGCCTTGCTCGCATGCAAGCTCTGCTTTATATAAGCACTCTAGAACATTTTCTCATAGGTCATGAAATGAGTAGCTTTCTGGCATTATTTGTAAAACTTTTTAGGTAGAAGAGAAAATCAAATTGTTTTCCCCCAAAGTTGTGACTATTGTTCCTCCACACTCAGAGAGGACTGGCTCCCTTTTTGTTTCTATAATTGATGTCTAGATTTTTGTTGATCCTGTAGTTCATCAACATGCTGTTGCAGTGTGAGGCCTACCTTTTCCTGGTGTATGGGTTTGTAGAGCGAGTTAAGTGACAGTCACTGTCTGAGTAGCCTTACACGTGAACGCACTCTTCCCTCTTGTCCGTAGGATGGTTCTCTGTTACATCTTCTCATGAATCCTAGTCAGACACATCTGGGATATTTCATTTTCACCTGTTCACCCAGGTCTTAATTCTGATAAATTTCCAGTTTCCTTCTGTGTTGTTTGGTTTTGACTCAGATTGTTAGGCCCCAGGCATCTCAGTTTTCAACTCATGTCCTGAGTTCTATTTTTAATGAATTAAAGAGATGATTATTTTAATCATCCTTGTTTGGCATTCTTAGATTTGCTTGTTTGCTTGCTTTATGATTTTAAAATTTTTAATTATTTTATATTTTGAGATTATTATATAATTATATCACTTACCCTTCCTTTTGCTCACTCCAAACTTTCTCATATACCCATCCTTGCTCTTTCAAATTGATGGCATCTATTTTTTTTTCATTAATTGTTGTTATATACATATGTGTGTGTTTTTATACATATATATTCCTAAATACTGAAATATAAAATAATTCCCACACCTAACACTCAGGCATCACTGCAGAAGTGGGCAATGAAAGAGTCTAAGAGGAGGAACAGGAAGTTTGCCTTGAGATTGTGTCTCCTAGAATGTCAGAGAAAACACTGCATAGTCTCACTCACTTGATTACCTAAACATGAAATGACTAGGACAGCACAAGAGACCTACTAACATGATCTCGCACAAGGTCAACCCTACACAAAGAACTACTGGCATCTGAGGAATGCTGAGAGTGGGAGAAATAGTCTTCCCCAGGGTGGGGCACACCGATTGGTTATCCAACTCCAAGTGGTCAAGCCAGTTCTTTTAATTCTTTGTTCTTACCCTTAGGTTTTTATTCCTGCCCCTCAGTGTTGTGTTGCCTTTAGTACTTGGTGAAGACCAATATCTTACATACAACTGTGTTAGGTCAATGAAGGACAAGAACAAGGCTATGTGGTCATTGTCTTTTAACACCTTAATATCTAGTTGAAAAGACAGTTTCCACACACAAAAATAGCAAGCCATACCAGTGTATAATTAAATGCTAAACCGAGAGGCCCAGCAATTTTAGTGTGAGAAGTTGAAGGGGATAAAGGGGGAATAGAAAGAGGACTTGAATTTTAAGAGAAAACCTTATTGAGGAAGTGTGATTTAAAACAGATCTTGAAATAACCAAGATTGGCATTAGGTAGGCATTTAAGGTAAGGGGTAAGCAGGTTACTGAGCAGCCCCTTTATCTCAGGAAGTGATTAGATATAGAAACAAAAGGAGGAGGGAATGCTGATGCCTACTTTGACTTGGGCTGTAACATGAACTTTAGGCAAGTCACATAGTGATGTTATCAAATGAGATTTCCTAATGGAGTAAGATGCTTTCCTTTTATGTGTTCCTCACTCTGAAATCTCTGGTGTTTTCTTTTTGTTTTTGTTTTTGGTTTTTTTTCTTAAACTTTGGTCCAAATCCTTTGTTCTAGGAATTCTGCAACCCACCTGATTTCCTAGCATGCATACTTTTTATGCCAACATTGGTTAGCTTGCTATCTTGTGGTGCATCTGCGTGGCTTCCGCCCATTTCTTCTTCAAGTCGCTCTCAAGCCTCACCATCTCTTGACACTCAATGGCAGGATTCCTACCCACTGACTTTCTTTCCTTCTTAGATTCCTCTTTCAGCTCTTTTATGTCCAACATAATTCTCGTCATGCCAAATAACTTAGAATCATGTGTTTCACTTCCTTTTTAATACAGGTTGGTAAATTCTTCAGCAGACTGAACTATGTTTTATATTTTGTTTCCTTCTGGTTTTGTGTACTGCTTTGGATATGTGCATGTGACTTCGTCGGTAGCTATTAAGGAATTATGTCTTTTAAAATTAATATTAGTTAATATTTTGAAACACTGATTACTTATAGTGCCACAGTTGTATTTTTGTAAATCTGCTTACTCTCATGTCTTGCCCGTAGCATTTCATTTTTAGTACATATTTGTTAGATTCAGATCATGTAGTAGATTCTAAAACAAAGGACTTTTTTTTTCTTTTTCTTTTTTTTTTTTGGTGTTTCATGGAAAGAAGAAATTAGAACAAAACCCATAAATCCAAGTTTTTCCTGAGGTATTCTTTCTGCTCTTATTTCCAGTCATTTCTTTTCCTTAGATGACAATGTGTGTGTGTGTGTGTGTGTGTGTGTGTGTGTGTGTGTGTGTGTATGGAATTCTTAATCTGTATCCTTGAAGCATATATTATTCATGTTTCTTTGACATGTCTTCAATTATGACTTCATGTAGCCTTTCCTAAATAATTTATGTTTGTAGATAGAGATAAGTTGTATATATTAATTGCAGCGCAACTGAAGAGATGGGCATTTTAGCAAAATTAATCCTGGTTAAACTCTAATTGGTCCTTTGTTGGCACTTTTCTTGTCGTGTCTTAAAATTTTAATAAAATATCTATCAGTGGAAATAATCATCTGTTACAGCTCAAATTACCATTAGGAAGACATTTGAATAACTGTGAAATCAGATATTATAAGGAGTAGGAACACTGGTTTAAGGAAATTGGGACAAGTAATGTAACATTTGCCTTTGCTTCCAGAGTTAATGCTTAGCAGCCTCTTAATCCAAAAGTACTTTAGAAATATTTCAATTATTTACAATAAAATTGTCTTATCTCCTTAACACTTTTTTATTAGATATTTTCATTATTTACATTTCAAATGTTATCCCCTTTCCTAGTTTCCCCTCTGAAAACACCCTATCCCATCTCCCCTCCCCCTGCTCTCCAACCCACCCACTCCCACTTCCCTGCCCTGGCATTCCCCTATACTGGGGCATCAAGCCTTCTCAGGACCAAGGGCCTCTCCTCGCCTTGATGCCTGACAAGGCCATCCTCTGCTACATATGCTGCTGGAGCCATGGGTCCCTCCATGTGTACTCCTTGGTTGGTGGTTTAATCTCTGGGAGCTCTGGGGGTATTGGTTGGTTCATATTGTTGTTCCTCCTGTGTGGCAGCAAACCCCTTCAACTCTTTGGGTCCTTTCTCTAGCTCCTCCATTGGGGTCCTTAACACTTTTCTAATGCAAGATTAGTTGAGAAGTTTTTGAATCATATGTATTACCCCTATTCCCAATTTTCTGGATGGAGTATTTTACCTTTAAGTTACCTTTTACCTTTTTTGGTATGTTTCTGGAAGTACATGTTAAAAAAATAGGTACACATATGTATGTATATACACACATATAAAAATTGGAGTTGACATTTGTAGGGAGTGTACATGTGTGTGTGTGTGTGTGTGTGTATGTGTGTGTGTACGAGAGAGAGAGAGAGAGAGAGAGAGAGAGAGAGAGAGAGAGAGAGAGAGAGAGAGAGAGAGAGAACATGTGTGATATGTCATTATTGTGACAAATACCCAAGAACTTTACTTTAAGGGAGGCATTTGTTTTGCCTCCTCCGCAGAAGCTCCAACCTCACTGTTGTGTTTCTGTAGCTTTGGGCACTATGGCAGAGAAAGCCTGATCATTTTATGGTAGCCTTGGAGGTTTGGGAGGAGGGCGAGGTAAAGAAGAGTGGGAGAGGGGAAGAAAACCACCAAAGACAAGATACACCTTTCATGAGCAGAGCCAAGGGGACCCACTTTCTCTAACAGTCCCACTTCCTAGAAACCTATTCAGTTGACCCTGTGAATGGATTAACTCATTGATGTGGTTAGCACACTCAGGGACTTCACCCTCCAAGAGCTTTTATTGCTATGCATCAAGCTTCAATGTGTGGTTGGTGGCATGCCTGACACTTAAATCTTAACAGGAATTGTTTGGTAACTGAAGCATAGTTGTTAAAAAACAATTTTGTGAGGCAATTTGCATTTTCAACCATTTAAATTGACCTAAAACCTTCTTTTTATGGCTACTACCTTATAAAATCTTATCTTCTTTTTTTAAATCATGCTGTTCTTTCTTTTCAGAAGATATTTATTAGTTAAGACAAATGAGTGCATAAAGCACTTGGAAAAGTGTCTTGATTAGCATAAAAACTGAAGGTCAATAAATATCAACTTTTCATACTTATGCTATTTTCTCCCCCCCTTTTTTAATTGGATGTTTTCATTATTTATATTTCAAATGTTATCCCCTTTCCTGGTTTCCCACCATCGGAAATTCCCTATCCCATCTCCCTCCCCCTGCTTCTATGAGGATGTTCCCCCACCCAACCATCCACTCCAGCCTTCCCACCCTAGCATTCCCCTACACTGGGGCATCTATTGAGCCTTCACAGGACCAAGAGCCTCTCCTCCCATTGATGCCCAACAAGGCCATCCTCTGCTACATATGTTTCTGGAGCCTGGGTCCCTCCATGTGTACTACTTGGTAGGTGGTTTTGTCCCTGGAAGCTCTGGGATCTCTGGTTGGTTGATATTGCTGTTCTTCCTATGGCGTTGCAAACCCCTTCAGCTCCTTCAGTCCTTTCTCTAACTCCTCCATTGGGGACCCTGTGCTCAGTCAAATGGTTGGCATCTGCCTTTATATTTGTCAGGTTCTGGCAGAGCCTCTCAGGAGACAGCTATATCAGGCTCCTGTCAGCAAGCGCTTCTTGGCATCCACAATAGTGTCTGGGTTTCTTGACTGTATATAGGATGGATCCCCAGGTAGAGAAGTCTCTGGATGGCCTTTCCTTCAGTTTCTGCTCCACACTTTTTCTCTATATTTCCTCCTGGGAATGTCCTTATTTATTTCTTCTTATATTGGTACAAAGTACTTTCTGCCACAAAGTACTGGGAATTGAGCCATGGCCCCTTCTTTGCTAAGGAGTGCTCTCACTGAACTCTCCCTAGTATCCTCTCTTCTTTCTTCTCTCTTCTCTTTTCTCTCTTCTCTCTTCACTTTCCTCCCCTCCCCTTCTCTCCCCTCCCCCTTCCTTCTTTATTTTTTATTTCTGCTTTGAGACAGGGTCTTGCTACATTGCCCAGGCTGGCCTTGGAGTTTGTCTTGCAGCAAAGATAGACTTGACTTGAAATCCTACCACCTAGACTTCTAAAGAAACTAGAATTATATGCCTGAACCATCATGCCTAGCTGTACTACTCCTAACTTAAGACTTACTACAAGTTTGAGTTTTCGTGGTTGTTGACATTTTACATTTGTTTCATAGGTTGTCTGTATTCGATCCACTTGGAATGCTCTCTCCCCAAAGCTGAGCTGTGACATGAGACCACTCATATTGAAGACCCTGAGTGAACTGTTCTCTCTGGTTCCTTCCTTAACAGTCAATACAGTGGAATATGAGGTACGTGTTTAGAGCCCAAGAAACTGGTTGTTCAGCTGTATGGTGTGATAGCTACTTTTCCAATTAATCCTTCAGTTTTACAACTAGTTTACAGAAAGGAGATTATGTTTTTATTACAAGAATTGTCAAGATTTTAGAAGTGTATTTTGTGTTACAAGTACTGTTTCTAAAATTATAGTGTGTAATATTAGCTGTCTAAAACCATTATTTAAAATTTTTTAAGTCAAAAAGTATAAGCATTAAAGCTCCTAGAGGCAGGATGTCTTTTTGCAGTTTCTTGAGGTTGTGTGTCTCATTATAACAGCCTGAGACACTCCGAGGACTTCTCGCCCTAAGTGAGGTTCCTGTGGCCCTGCTTCACACTGGCCTCCTAGCCCTTCTTGGAGTGAAATAGTAAAACGTACATTTATATCTCCACTTTTATAAGCTTCTGCCTCTTTTTCTCACCATTACTCCTTTCCTT
Source organism: Tokudaia tokunoshimensis (assembly GCA_036184795.1). Classification (NCBI taxonomy): domain Eukaryota; kingdom Metazoa; phylum Chordata; class Mammalia; order Rodentia; family Muridae; genus Tokudaia; species Tokudaia tokunoshimensis. The sequence goes on from BTHU01000005.1 coordinate 73,369,156, forward strand.
TCGAAAAGCTATAGAGTATTTTTATTGGTGAATTAGTGCCTCTAATAAACTTCCATACTTCAGTCCTGTATGTGTTTCAGATCAGGTGACTAGACAGAAGTATCAGAATATACTTCTAGTCACTTTATGGATTTATTTTATTTTCGTGTGTGTGTGTGTGGGGGGCATGTGTGTGTATTCACCATGTGTGCCACATGTATTTGTATATCTTCAGAGGCCTAAAACGGGTGTTGGATTCCTGGGAGCTGAAGTAACAAATGTATGTGAGCCACCTAGCATGTTCTGGGGCTCTAATTCATGTCCTCTAGGAGAGCAGTAAGTGCTTTTAACTGCTGACTGGTTTCTCTAGCCCCATTTCCCACCATTTAAAATGCTGCCCAAAGAGTAAAATCAGATCCATCGTTGCTGAGGTTGAACATCTAGGACTCTGCCTGCGCAAAGTATATACTGGGTCCATAGTTGCTGAGTGAACTGTGGAACCAATGTAAGATGTTGCAAGTTTATTTTTATGTGTGGGCTTTTCTTTTATAACTATAAAAGAAAATACCTATTCCTTGATACTAATTTAAGGGAAAACTTTGAGTTGTGATCCTTAGGGCATGTAGTGCAACAGTTGTCTTTCTTTCTGGTTATAATACCTGGGTACTCAGTCTCATTTTGTCCAGAGTCTACAGGGTGATTGATCAAGCGCTAAGTCTGAAACCTACAAAAATGGCATGCTGGGCTCATTCATTTTCTGTCCTCAAGGTTGGAAAAGCTTACACTTTTGCATTTCTTGTACTTAAAGTTACTGAAATTTTGTTATGGATTACTTTGTGAAGTTTTTTTATGTGTTGGTTTTGATGTGTGTGGCTGAGACATGCCTGACCTAAATTATCTTCCAGATTTTATATCTACTTGGTTTGTCTTTACATAACCTGCATTTTTTCTGTTATTCAAGCAGACTGCATTGAGACCATTTAACCCATTTTTTTCCTCTCAGTCAGAGTGGTCTGAACAGGAACAGTACTCTGCTGGTTAGCGGAAGTAAAGACACAGCAGAGAGCTTCTGCCTTTCCCCTTCCCTCCAGCCTCCCTCTGTCTCTTCCTTTCCCTCTCCCTCCTCTTCCTCTCTACCTCTTCTGCCTATCTGCTTTTCTCACATTTCTTCTCTTCCCCCCACCTCCTCTCACTCTTCCCTCTCTAATCTGTCTGTCCTGCTCTCTTCCTCTTCCTATGCATGTGTTTAAGTTGCTTTCATTTAACTGCCTAGCAGTTACTTGAATCAAAGCCAAAGTTACATTCAGTTTTCCCAAAACATTTCTTTTTGTTCCTTTTTTTCCTCTTTAACTTTTTATTGACTCTGAATTTCACATTATGTAATTCAGTCACACTCATCTCCCCATCCCTTCATATCTGCTCTCTGCCCTTGCAACCTACCCCCCCAAAAGAAAATAAAAAATAAAATTAAAAAGGAATAAAATAAAACAAAATATACAAACCAAATCCAACCCAATCTTTTGTCGTGGCAGCTGTGCTGTGTCACAGTATGTCATACAATGTACCGTTTTGTTCACACTTCTTTGCTTGCAGATATTCATTGCAATGAACATTGATCTCAAGGCCTCTGGCTTCTACTACACCATCCATTCTGAATCCTCACTGGGACTTCTTTTGGATATCCTGTTGTTGCCTGTGTCATGGAGTCCTGACATGCATCTACAGGACTGTCCCTTACACATGTTCCAGCAGATCATAGATAGGGTAGATGCTGGGGTGGGCCTACTAAATGCCCTAGATCTGGGCATACATAGTAGCTTAGTTAGTAAGTCCACCAGCTCTCTTGGGCCTGCGTTACTAGGGTTCCTGTACCACTAGGGAGAGCTCCCTAGCACTGCCCCAGCTAGATGAGCTAGATCACCCAATGCCACAGCCCTGCAAAGGGTGAGGCCAGGTCACCTACCTGCTACAGGTATGAGTTGGGGGGATGGCATCTCTCCCATGCCCAAACCACCTCATGGTATTTGAGTGGCAGGGCCAGCTCTCTCAAGCTCATGCGTTTGGAAGCACTTCTTATGCCACTTCTATCCCTAGTCACTTGAGAGCTTTCTCTTTGTCTCGTGAGCACAAGACAACCAAATTTGCCTTTTACAACATGGCAGTTCTCTATAGTACCATACCCAGCCATCCAGTGAAACAATGGATGTCTCCCAATGTGTCTTCAAACCTTTCCATTTCATTTATTCATACTATTCCCTCCGACTAGACTTCTTTTCTTTTCATCTTTAATTTTAAAAATGTGCTTTATGAATTGTATAATTGTATTATCTCATTCGATCCTTGGAGAATTTTCCTCCAGCAGACAGTCGCTACTCTCACACTTCTTTGTGTGCTTCTGTGAACTTGTCTTTTATTTTATACTACAGGGATATATAATTTTCCCCACTAAACTATAAACAGTGAATTATAGAGGCCATGATTAAACTGGATTATGCTTTTTAAATTGCTCTCCATTAGTTATGGTATATTTATTCATCTACTCAGAATACATTAATTCAAACTATATTAGGCCATGATGGTACTGATAAATAATGGTAGATACTGTTTTCAAAATCTTACTAAAATTGAAGCACCAAGGTTTTAAGAGTCATGTCCACTGAAGAAATCGTTTATTGAATGTCTGATATATGTCAGGGAAGTAACTACATGAAAGTTAGTGTCTAACTCAGGATTTTCCTGCTGGGTGCCCTCACTTTCCTATTGTATGCCATTGTCCACATCCTTGTCCTCCAAAGTTCAAACACCGGAAAATGAGTGTGGTGGAGGAAGCAACAAACCTTGTTATGGGGACCATTCGTAATGCTGATTTAATTGGTGTCATCAGACTGACGTTGAAGATGTGTAATGCTGCTTCCCGTTGACGTCAGGGGCATGGGTTTTGTAAAGTTAAGGAGGAAAGAAGAGTGGAGTGTGAGTCAGAGGGGCCAAGCACTAACCTTGACTCTGCCCAACACAAGGAAGACACTGAGGTAGAGCAGGTAAACAGTTGTGAGTTTGACTAATTATTCATTGAATAATTGTCATTAAAAGGAACCAGTCTAGGATTTGTGTTCATAGTCTTTGAAATGAAAATGACACAGTGATGGCCATATGACATGTGGGAATTATTCACACCACATGCTACAATGTACCTGCCATGCATCCAGTTAGAGGAAGGTGGCCTGGGCGCAAATGGGACCAGACTAAGACTGGTGTCACAGATAAGTGACATTTGTAGTGGAACTTAAAAGGTCAGAGACCATGTTCAGCTTTCTAGATGGTGTCATCTTGGCATTTTTAGTTATGCATGTGTGTAGATGGTGAATTTGAGTGGTTTTCATTTCTGAGTAACGGGATCAGTCAGTTAATGATGCAATGACTTAAATAGTAGCTTAGTTTCTACTATTTGTCATCTCAGATTCTTCAATTTAAGTTGAACTCTTTCTTAATTTTTTCTTTGTTCTTCCTGATTTTTCAGAATTTTAAAGTTCAAGTCCTCAGCTTCCTCTGGACTCACACCCAAAACAAGGTATTTTTATAGGAATATCAGAGCAAACCAAGGGGATGGCTGGGGGGAAAAAAGCCTCAGGATAAACAATTAGCTCTCTTCAACTGAAGTTTTCATTTTAAAAAAGTGACCACTAGTTAAGTCCAGATTTAAAAATGGTTCTCCACTACTCTCATTAATAATGATGGATGTGAAGGGCTATTGACATTATCCCTTGCTTTTATATGGTTCTTTCTCTTTTCTGCTTTGGTCCTTCCACCTATCTGTACCAAAAGAAGGCCTAGTACACAGTACAGTATGTGGGTTCATGTATGATTGATGTATGTGGAGGCCAATGGACAGGTTCCAATGTCATTCTTCAGGCATGTCTTTCTTGACACAAGGTCCCTCAGTGGTATGGATACACCTAATAGGCTAGGCTGTCTATGCAGTGAGTCCTGGGAAACTGCCTGTCTTTGCCTCCCCTGTGATAAGGTTCCAAGTATGTGTCAGCATGATTGCTGGAGGCATACTTGCCCAATAGGTGCATGAGTTTGGACTACAAATGGGTCACTTGTCCTGTTAAACAGGGACTTGTCAGACTAAATCCTCACAGTCCTACTATGCCATACTAATTCAGAGCGACTTGAGGAATTAGATAACTTTTAAGGTTCAAATTAGGATAAGACAGCAAGTGTTTCTGAGCCCACTGGCTCAGTTTTATTGTTACTATTGGGGACTCTCTCCTGAAGAATGCTTGATGGTGGTCAGTCATTCTTTCTTCTGTCATAATGATTTCTTAGTTTTATTTTTCACCTCTCCTACTTTTTATTTTTAAACAGTATTTCTTTGAAATGAGAAACAATTTCTTTTCTCAAGCGTCTGGTAGATGTTCTTTTGGACTAAGTAGCCCTGAATATTAGTGGGATCCCGGCATTGGTTAGAGATTTTCTTGCCTCCTGGATCTGCTGCTTGATATCCGTTGCTTTCTGTCTGCCTCGTCCAGGATCCCATGGTAGCATGTGCTGCATACCAATCTCTGTCTCACTTCAGCGCCGGAGAACACACCATTCTTCACCTGCCGGAAAAGGTAAGCACTTGTGCTGTTTTACTGCTATCTCTTGATTTTTTTCCTTGGATCATATGACATTGTCTCTGGTCATAGGAACTCTTTACCTGATGAGTGTATATATGTACCTGTAGGCGTAGCATCCATGCAGCGTAACTTGCTTATTATTCTTTTTTTTTTTAATCTGTGAAACTGTGAGACCTTCTGCTTCACCCATGATAGGTTTGAATCTCCTTGCAGTAGGTGAAAGGCAGTGTGGTGCAAACAGAGTTATCTTAAGGGACTGGAGCCATGGGTGACCTGGAAGTTCTGAGCCACCCTAGGAACCATTTTCTTTCAACTTCGAGTGCCATCCTGAAGTTCAATTCCAAGCATGGGCCCACAGATTAATATTTCCTGTCTCCTGTGGTGCTAAAGATCTTTATATTTCACAAACAACAAATGCTATAAGGAAAAGAATCTCCTTCTTAGTAAGATGGAAAATGATTTATATGGCATGAAGAAAGTGTTATTACTTCTTATGGCTCAGCAAAAATATGGCATTATCTTAGCTTTTAAAATAAGTAAGTTATTAATGCTGTTATTGTTATTGCAGTGTTGGGGATGGAACTCCAACTTTGTATACATTAGTCATACTAAACATAAAGCCTAGTATCTAATGGACATAAAGATATATTTCTTTAATTGCAGCACTCTTGGTATGTAAAGGCAAGTGGGTCTATATGATTTCTAGCCCTGCCTGGTTTACATAGCAAGTTTCAGGATAGCCAAGGGCTACATAGTAAGACTCTGTCTTCATAGAAATAAAGAAAAAGCTAGTACTTAGCTAATTTAACCAGCTAAAGCTGTTATGTCATGTTAAGTAGTTCAGACTCTGATTTTGCTTTCATTACCACTAAGTCCAAATAATACAGATGACAAATGAATGCCTTAGTGGTAAAAGATAATATTATTATATTATATTATATTATATGAAGTTACATATAATATTACCACAGAAAGTACCCTGGAGATCAAATGTGAATTCCTTGGCATCTTCAGGCAGAAAAACATGTTTGGTTTTTGTTCTGTGTTAGGTCTTTACAGAGATCAGAAGCTAGTAGGGACTTGGCCAATTTAATGTTTATTGGATTGAATTGGAGCTATCATGTAAAAGAAGCTGAGCATAAACTTCTGTGAAGCCAAATGTTAAGCAAGGCAGGATTTCCTATATCATTGTGGACTCCCAGCTTATCCTGCAGTGGTTACAAGTGGGAAGGCTTATCTAAGGTCTTTATAATGAAAACCAGTGGGGCTTTACACTGCACTTTGGATAACCATCTAAGTCTGCTTTTAAAATACGTAATTGGGGCTTGAGAGGTGTCTCACTGGTTAAGTAAGAGAACTTACTGCTCCTCAGACAATCTATGCATAGTTCCTAGCATCCATATAGTGACTCAAAACTATCTCTAACTCTAGTTCCAGGGGATCTGACACCCTCTACTATCCTCCATGGGCACTGTATAGTATATTACACAGACATACAAGCAGGCAAAACCATACAGGTACAATAAGAAAATAAAAAGAAAACATACTGGGAATTTGGTGTGAAAGCTTCCACCAGTAGATTAGTAAAATACCTGCAGGGACACCTTTCATTATGTTTCCAGTAGATAGCTGCTCACTTAAATCATAGCATAACAAGTACCTCTGATGTTTGCTGTTACTCCAGAAATAGCCCACTGTTAGTAATAGCTTTTATTAAGCAGTACTTAAACACTCCTTGCAACTTATCCTGTTAAAATAGTGGTTTGTTTATCTTTTATGCCTTTAGGGCTATATTCACCATCTGATTGTGTTTGTTAGAGGTTATACTCCATTAGGTGGTATACAAAGTTCCCCTTTAGCTATTTTCTTAATTAAACTCCTTTATACCTTCTGATCCATGCATACCTCAAACTGATGTTTTATACCTCCTAATGTAACTAGTAGTGTTATACCTAGAGTCCATGTTTCAAATATGTTTTAGCTTTAGTCATCAGACAGCAAAATGTTAAAGGAGAGCCATTAAGGCTTATTCTTTTCTATGCATGCTTTTCAGATTGAATAGTAAAATCAGATTTAATGTTAAAATCCCTTTCTCCAATAGGTCCTCTGCTTCAGAGTAGCGATAGGTCACTGTGCCTTGCCAAGGTGGAGATGATGGGGTATAAGCATCTTCCCCTCTCTGCCCCCAGTTTCTGTCACCAGGTTCCTATCCTCCTGTGTAGGCTCACAGCCTGCAGTGCTGAACCTGGCTGCCACTGCCTCCTCCTCCTGCGGCTCCTTCTGCTCCCCCCCTTCCTGCTCCTCCTCCTCTTCCTCCTCCTCGTCTTCCTCTTATTTTTCCTTGAGACTTTCATACATCTGCTATTGCTGAATAACTGCTTACTGGATATTTGCTAAGTGTTGGGCTCTGTCCTATGGGCGGAAGATGTTAAATGATTTTATGTGCTTTTTGAATTTGCAGTAATGTCATTGTTTATCTAAAAATGAAAATCTAAATTTGGTAAAAAAAATATTTGAGTAACTTTTCTATGTTAAAAATAGAGAATTGTTTTTCCCATTATATATCATCTCTTTAGCATTCCTCTATGTAGGAATTCCCCCCCCCAAAAAAAACCCAATAAAAACAGCAACAACCCCTCCAAATCAACTAAGACAATATAGAATTGTTTTTCTGATAAATTAACCAGTAGTGGATAAACTTTTAGATAGAAGACATTGATTTTTTTCTTCCTGACTTAGAGTCATTAAAAATATTAAGTCATTTTAAAATTAAACTTATAAGGTTTTAAGATAGTCTTGTTGATTTCCTAGGTTAATTTTAGAAGTGATAAAGAACTCATTATGTATCCAGGGTTGGTATGGCTTTGGTGTAACTGCTTGGCTTTGATTTAAGTGAATGTCATTGCATTCATCAGAGGCTGTTTCTCTTTTTAACTAAATGTATGCAGATACTTGACACATTCTACATTCCGCTCCTCTGCTTGCGCACACACTCAGGTTTTCATAGGTTAGACACACGGAAAGGGACTTGGAAGGTTATCTGGTTAGGAATGCACAGTGAGGCATATTGTAGGCTGTTTTCTCATATTCAATTTAAGGGATATTTTAAAAGAAATTTGTCATTTTTTAATTCGACTTTTAGTTTTTTTCAACAAAGCTTTTCTAAACTTGTGAGGTCTTGTAGTTTTCTGTGTGTCTTCTAAGGATGTACTGAGCTTTCCCTGGGGGTTTTAGCAGCTAATGTGTTGCGATTGCCCAAATTTTGTAACTTCAAAAGATACTCTTATAAGTGAGTGTTCTCACTCTGAGCCCATTAAGTTGTTACATTTAAACCAAGGGGAAAGACTGATGTTAGATAATAGGAGGAAATAATTCCTTAAGACCCGAGCAGAGGCAGGAGAGATGGCTCAACAGTTAAGAGCACTTACTGCTCTTCCAGGGGACCCAAGTTCGACTCCCAGCACCCCCATTAGCTGGCACTCACATCAGTGTGAAATTAGACTATTTAAGGTGAATGGTTGGGTTTTCTTTATCCTTCAACCTTGGAATTTACTGTAGTGGCTTTTAGAAATGTCAGTGGTCTGAATACTGTTACTCATTTTGAGTAATGTCACTTGATGGAGCAGAAGGGAGGGACAGGAAACTGTACAAAATGATTGTATCCCTTCTCTGCTGAGCAATTCTGGAAGCATTTGGTTCTTTAGCACACTTTGCCCAGCAGGTAAATCTCCTAACATGGAGGGGCAGCAGTGGTTTCTTTTTTTCCTCTGCTGCCACCCCATCTCCTTCCTCTTTACTTTCATTTTTAAACAACTTTTTTGAGATGTAGTTCACAAACCATAGGAGTCATCCATTTAAAGCTGACATCTCAGCATGTCTAGAACCTGTAGAGACTGTGCGAGAACATTATTCCCTAAAAGAGCCCATGTTGGGTTGTTGGTCGTTTTTACTCTCTTCCTCTCCAAATCCTAAACAAACATTAATCTTCTTTCAGTCTCTGTGAATTTGTCTTTTTTCCGGACCTTTCTATAAACAGAATCATCCATAATGTTGTCTCTTATGAATAACTTCTTTTACATAATCTTTTCAGGGCTTCTTTGTATGTAGCACACATCTATCTCTATGCATCTCTGTACTTTATTCTCTTTTTTTTTTTTTTTAAAAAAAACTTTGATTATTTTTCACTGCCCCAAGCAGTATTCTCTCGAGTTTCTAATATATACTTTTATGTCTGTTATTTTAAAGGAAGATTCACATGTGAGAGAAAACATATGGTCTTGTTAATTTCATTTAACATGGTGGTCTTTAATCTCATCCTCTTTCCTGCAAGTGACATGACTTTACCATTTATTGGTAGGATAATATGCTACAGGGTATACATGGCACTTTCTTTTTAGCCAGTCAACTGTCGCTGGGCAACAGGGCTGATTCTATGACTTGGCTACTGTAATATGAGTATGCAGGTGTCTCTCTGATTCTATGACTTGGCTACTGTAATATGAGTATGCAGGTGTCTCTCTGATTCTATGACTTGGCTACTGTAATATGAGTATGCAGGTATCTCTCTGATTCTATGACTTGGCTACTGTAATATGAGTATGCAGGTATCTCTCTGATTCTATGACTTGGCTACTGTAATATGAGTATGCAGGTATCTCTCTGATTCTATGACTTGGCTACTGTAATATGAGTATGCAGGTATCTCTCTGATTCTATGACTTGGCTACTGTAATATGAGTATGCAGGTATCTCTCTGATTCTATGACTTGGCTACTGTAATATGAGTATGCAGGTATCTCTCTGATTCTATGACTTGGCTACTGTAATATGAGTATGCAGGTATCTCTCTGATTCTATGACTTGGCTACTGTAATATGAGTATGCAGGTATCTCTCTGATTCTATGACTTGGCTACTGTAATATGAGTATGCAGGTATCTCTGATTCTATGACTTGGCTACTGTAGTATGAGTATGCAGGTATCTCTCTGATTCTATGACTTGGCTACTGTAATATGAGTATGCAGGTATCTCTGATTCTATGACTTGGCTACTGTAATATGAGTATGCAGGTATCTCTCTGATTCTATGACTTGGCTACTGTAATATGAGTATGCAGGTATCTCTCTGATTCTATGACTTGGCTACTGTAATATGAGTATGCAGGTATCTCTCTGATTCTATGACTTGGCTACTGTAATATGAGTATGCAGGTATCTCTGATTCTATGACTTGGCTACTGTAATATGAGTATGCAGGTATCTCTCTGATTCTGTGACTTGGCTACTGTAATATGAGTATGCAGGTATCTCTGATTCTGTGACTTGGCTACTGTAATATGAGTATGCAGGTATCTCTCTGATTCTATGACTTGGCTACTGTAATATGAGTATGCAGGTGTCTCTCTGATTCTGTGACTTGGCTACTGTAATATGAGTATGCAGGTGTCTCTCTGATTCTATGACTTGGCTACTGTAATATGAGTATGCAGGTGTCTCTCTGATTCTATGAATTGGCTACTGTAATATGAGTATGCAGGTGTCTCTCTGATTCTATGACTTGGCTACTGTAATATGAGTATGCAGGTGTCTCTCTGATTCTATGACTTGGCTACTGTAATATGAGTATGCAGGTATCTCTCTGATTCTATGACTTGGCTACTGTAATATGAGTATGCAGGTATCTCTCTGATTCTATGACTTGGCCACTGTAATATGAGTATGCAGGTATCTCTCTGATTCTATGACTTGGCTACTGTAATATGAGTATGCAGGTGTCTCTCTGATTCTATGACTTGGCTACTGTAATTTGAGTATGCAGGTGTCTCTCTAGCAAGCCATCTTTGGTTCCTTCAGGTCCATACCCAGAAGGGGGAAAGATAGATTATAGGCTGGCCCCACTTTCAGTCCATTCAGGAGCCTGCATACTGGCTTATATCTCCAGCAGTATATTAAGGGTTCTTTCCCCCTACATCATTGTCAGAATTTGGTATATGTTTAAATATTTTATATTTGCTACTCTGATTGGAGTTGGACTCATAAAGTAGCCTTCATTCATGTCTGCCCAATGACTAACAATGCTGCACACATTTGCATTTATTTATTGGTCACTTGTACTTGTTTATTTGAAAAGTATCTGTTGATTTTTTAATTTTTGTTTGGATTATTTTTTTAATGTCAAAATATTTTAAATTCCTTACATATTCTGAATATCATTCTCTGTTGGATATGTAGAGGGCGAAGGGTTTTTGCTAGTGTATGTGCTGCCCGTCCACGCTGCCATTTGTTCTTAGAAGCATTATTAATATGATATGATCACCATTTGTCATTTTCATGGCTGACGGAGTCCTATCCAAAAGGTCATTGATGGTGTTGGAAAGAAGGCTTAACAGATGAGAGCACTGGCTGCTCTAACAAAGGACCCAGATCAATAATTCCCAGCACCCATATAGTAGTCCACAACCTTCTATAACTCCAGTTCAGGAGGATCTGGAACTTTCTTCTGACCTCTACAGGCACATTCATGCAAGTGGTGCCCTCATACATGCAGGCAGAATATCCGTGCAAATAAAAAAAATTGCTTTGCACAGTCATTGCCAGCCAGACATGGCATTACACAACTGTAATCCAGAGTTGGGAAGCAGCAAAAGGAGAATCAGGAACCCAATCTCAGTCTCACCTACATAGCAAATTGGAGGCTAGCCTGCTCTATGAGACTCTTCCCACAAGAGATCCTCTACCTCCCAAGGGAAAAGGGCTGTTGCCTGTGCCTATCCCTTCAAGTATTTCCCCTAGATTAGTTTCAGCCTCTTGATTCTTACGTTTAGGTCTTTAATCAATTTTGTGTTGATTATTTTATTTTAAATAGTGAGCCAGGAATAATGATCTGGTTTCAGTGTTCTCTGTGGATATGCAGGATCCTTTTTAAAAGCATTTTTTGTTGAGGAGACTTTTCTCTAATACATGTTTTTAGCCATTATAGTGAAACTGGGTATATTTAGTTTTTTATTAATCTGCTTTTTCATAGTTTTTTTGTCTTAGTATTAAGCTGTTTTTGTTTTTATAGTTCTATAGTATAATTTACAATAGATAATTTCCCCTCCGTTCCTCTCCTCTCCTCAAGATTACTTTGGCTTATTTAGGTTTCTTGTCCTTGAATATGATTTTAGGATTATTATTTTCTCTTTCTCTGAAGAATATGATTAGCATTTTGATGGTGACCTCCCAGAATCTCTGTTCCTTTTGGTAACTTGGCCATTTTGAAAATATTAATTTTTTTAAAGATTTATTTATTTATCATATGTAAGTACACTGTAGCTGTCTTCGGACACCCCAGGAGAGGGCATCAGATCTCATTAAGGATGGTTGTGAGCCACCATGTAGTTGCTAGAATTTGAACTCAGGACCTTTGGAAGAACAGTCAGTGCTCTTTACCACTGAGCCATCTCTCCAGCCCCCGAAAATATTAATCTTAATGATCTATAAACATTGGATGTCTTTCTATCTTCTTCCATGTTTTAAATATCTTTTCTTCTTGGGTTAGGTTATTCCTAGGTATCTTGCTTAGGAAATGGGTATTGTGAACTACATTATTTCCCAGGTTTATTCTTCATTATATTTGTTGTTTAGAAAACTATTACATTCTTTTTTATATTGCTAGTTTTCTAAAGGTATGCCAGATTTAAGATGTTTTTCTGATGGAATCTTTAGTTTTTTAAAACATAGTATTGTGTATAAATGTGAATAATTTTTTTCTTCCTCCCCAATATGTGTTCCTTTCCCTTCTTTCTCTTTTCTTGTTGATTTGGATATGATTTCAAGTACTAGATTGAATGATTTTAAAACATTTTAGAAGATTTATTTTTCTTACCTTACATGTATAAATGTTTTGCCTGCATGTATGTGCATTACATGCATGTTGTTGTTGGGTGAATTCCCTGGAAATGGGGTTACAGATGACTGTGAACGACTGTATGTGTTTTGGGGATCAAGCCTGTTCTTCTGGAGCAACAGGTCCTTTCCAGCCCCTCTTTGCTATATTTTTATGTGTTAAATTTTTTTATGTGAACTGAATATTTTGAACTACACTGTATTCCTATGAACCCAGTGTGCTCATGGTGTTTCATCATAATATTTAATCCCTTTGGTGTAATGAATTAGATTGTGAGTATTTTACAGATGTGTTTTACATTTATGGTTGCCAAGGAAATTGGCTTTTTCTTGTTTCCTTATCTGTTTGGTTTTGGTATTAACTTAATTTCATATTTAATTAATTTCATAGCATGAGTTTGCAAGCAATCTTTTCTGTTTGTGGAGTAGTTTAAGTATTAGTGCTATCTAAAAAACAATGAATCTATCTTGTCCTAGAGTTTCTTTTGTTGGGAGATTTTTTTTTAAATTCACAGTCCAGCCTGATTGCAGCCCTTCTTCCTCCTCTCCTCCCAGCCTTCCCCCATTCTTCCATCCCCTTATTCTCAGAGACCCCAATGAGTACGTACCTATGGGTACCAACTCACCCTGGAACATCAAGTCACAGCTAGACTAGGTGTATCCTCTCCCACTGAAGCCAGACAAGGCCGCCCAACTAGGGGAAAGGGATCCAAAGGCAAGCAACAGTGTCAGAAACAGCCCCTGCTCCAATTGGTAAGGGACCTACATGAAGACCAAGCTATACACCTTCTTCAAATGTGTTGGGGGTCTAGGTCCAGGCCACACTTGCTTTTTGGTGGTTCAGTCTCTATGAGCCCCCATGGGCCCAATTTAGTTGACTCTGTAGGTCTTCTTGTGCTGTCCATGACCCCTCCAGCTCCCTAATCCTTTCCCCCACTCTTCCACAGACTCTCAGAACCCCACCTATTGTTCAGTGCATTCGTGTCCACCAGCTGCTTGAGGAAGGCTCTCAGAGGACAGTTATGCTAGGCTCCAGTCTGCAAGCACAGTGTCATTAATAGTGTCAGGGATTGGCTCTCTGTCTGGAGATTATTTATTGTGACTTTAATCTCATTGTTCATAGTTGATCCATTTAGGCTTTTCATCTTCTTTAGTTAGTTTTTGTATAGATGTATATAGAAATTTATGCATTTCTTCCACATTTTTTAATTTATTTGAATATTTTTTCAAAGCTTCCTCCAAACATTCTCCGGCTTTCAGTGATATCTATTGCTTTCTCTCTCTCTCTGCTTCTCCTAGTATCTTCTTTCTGTTCCTTCTGGTTTGCTTGGTGAAGTCTTTTTCAGTGCAGTTTATCCTTTCAGAGGACCGATTCTTTTTTTTTTCCTATCGATTCTTTAGATTTCCAGTGTTATTTCCATTATTTCATCAGATTCATTTTTTGATCGTTTTTTTAAACATTTATTTATAAGGTTCATCTGGAAGAGAAGGGCACATGTGTGGTGGCACATGTGTGGATATCACAGGACAAGTCAGTTTTCTCTTCCACTTTATGGGTCTCAGGGATCAAACTCAGGTCATGGTGCTTGGTGGCAAGTGCCTTAACCCACTGTGCCATCCCTTACCCCTTTATTATTTCTTTTCTTTTTGAAGGTTTATTTTATTGCTTTTAATGATTGAGTTATGTTCCATTGCACGGATTTGCTTCAGTTTGCTTATTAATTCATAAGCTGATGAATATTTGAGTGCCCTTATTTTGGAAGCTATTATGAATAATGCCTCTTGAACATTTGTATATAAATCTTTGTATGAGTATAGGCTTTTATCTATTTTTGTTCTATACCTAGTATTTTAACTCATGGACTTTTGGAAATTATTTTACTTGTTTCCCAAAAGTTCTTGATGCTTAAAACCACGAAGCTCTTCAGAGTGACAGCGAGATAGCTCTTTTATTCATCTAGTTTTCAGGAATAGGAGGCTTTAGTACTGGTTAGAATTTTGAAGACAGTTCTCAAGCAGAGTAGACTTAGAAAATTGCAACTACAAACCAGAGACACTTGGGAAACCCTGCTTGTCAGAACTAAAGATTCTCTTTGTGCCAGGGTATCTCTGATAATATTGTATCATAAATTAATGTTCTCATACCCCATCTGCACTCTGCCTAATTGTTATTTCTGAAGTGTAGCTGGCTTAGTCCTCTTAGAGCTAAGTTCTCAGTGCTGAATCTAAATGATGTCTTGTCTTGAGTAATCAGGAGGTTAAGTTGCTTCAAGTAGTGGAGATTACTCTCCTTACGGCTGAGTGGCTTCACTGGAGTCAAATTATTATACATAAGAGAAGCATTTGCTGTCTGTTTTCTTTTATCCTTCTGAAGACTCCTGACTCAGTGCAGTTGCTAATGAAATGGTGCTTTGGGGACCCATGAAGAAAGCAGTCTGCAGGAATTGTTAATTATTTCTAAAAATAACTCCCGGAGACAGGCAAATGGTAACGACTAGGTCCTGGCACTTTATGGTTATAGCAACCACTTTTCTGTATTTTGATTCCCTACCCTAATGCTTAATTATCTCCACATGGACATTATGATGGTGTGTCATTGAAAGTATTAAAAATTTAATTAATTGCCTTACCATTATGTTATAGAAAATATGATAGTACTAATTTTACATTCTTATTTTGTTTCACACAAAGCTAAGTAATCACAAAGCAACTGAAAAAAAAAACTTAAATGCAAATTACACACAGTAAAGCAAAGCTACTGATTACTGATGTTAGTGTTATTTTCCGTAGCAACTATTGCTAAGTCCAAAGATTGTCAAGTAAAGCATTTGTCATGTCACAATCTTGTCACTAGAAGATTTGAAACTTTGTCTTAGAGATATAGGTGGAATAACAATTTTTAAAAATTTAAATTTAATATGTGTACATGTATGTATATGTATGTTACATGTGCATGCAGCCACAGAGGCTAGAAGAATATGTTGGGATCCAAGAGCTAGAGTTACAAACAGTGGTGAGCTGCCCAGCATGGGGCTGGGATCCAGACTCAGGTTCTCTGGAAGGGAAACAATTGCTCGTGTCTCCTGAGCCATCCCTCTAGCCTCTAAAATCACAAATTAAAGTAAAAATCAAATAAGTAAAATGTTTAATTATAAACCACAATAGTTGAACACTTTGAATATGTCAGTGTTGATATCTTACTTTACTATGTGATGTGGTGTTTTATTTGTTTTCTATAACAACTTCTTATGCTGGCTTATAGTGATGTTCTTATTGTATTGCTTTCAGGTCATTAAATGGAATTGAGATCATACCAAATAAAATGAATTTACCATTCAGTCAGTCTGGGACATGAGTGTGAGAGTGTGTGTGTGTGTGTGTGTGTGTGTGTGTGTGTGTGTTGTGGGGTGGGGGGTGGTGAGGCAAGGTCTCTCTATGGCTGTCTTAGAACTCACTACATAGACTAGATTGGCCTCTGTATCCCAAGAGCTGGGATTAAAGTTGTACACCACCAGACCTGCTGATACATGAAGGTATTTTTTAAATTTTATTTATCTTTTGATATTGAAGAGTGGTTGAGTCTAAGACAATTTTTAAATCTTAACATAGAGTCAACAAAGAATATATTTCACACATCTTGTTTTCATTCTCTCTAACGTTCCATTACTTATTTCAGATAAGGCCAGAAATGCCTGTTCCTGGTGAGTTAGATGAAGAGGAATCTGTGGACCTTTCCATTCCTGGTGCTTGCTATCTCAGATTGTTGTCCATCACCGCTCCTTCGGTTTTACCAGGTGACTCCTCTTTGACAACCACATGGCTGGAATTTTCCAGTGGTTTTGCCTGTGTGGTAAATTGTTAGAGTTCTTTGTTTGTTTGGCCTGCACATGCTGTTGTTTACTCTCATATAGATACTTTCTAGCTGAAATGCGAAGTGTGCTTGTGTGCTCTAGAGGGATGTCTTAGGTAATATGGTGTTTTAACCATCATGAAACCATTAGATGACAGTAACATTTAGCTGAACATAATTGTTCCCAGTGAGAACTAGAATTCATTTCAAAAGCTGGTTACTGTGTAAAACAGATTTACAGTGGAACTCCAGGCCACCACTTTAATTAATGCCTCTTTGTTATAAACTAAGTGAGAAACATCAACTTTTGAGAGATTTACTTGTGATTTTATCATTATGAATTTATTTTCTTTTTTAAATTAAATTTATTTATTCCCTTACAACCTAATATCAGGCCTTCCTCTCCTCCCAGTACCCCCTCTTTCCCCTTTTGAGAAGAAGCCCCTCTCTGGGTGTTAACAAACTCCCCCTCCCCAGCCATCCCAGCATGTCATGTTGCTACAGAGAACTAGGCATTCTCTCTCCCACTGAGGCCAGAGAAGGCTGTCCATTTAGGGGCGTGGCATTCACAAGCAGGCAGCAGGCAGGTTTCAGGTTCAGGGACAGTCCCTGCTCCAGTTGTTTGGGGGACCTGCATGAAGGCCGACCTGCTCATCTGTTCCATATGTTCATGGAGTCTAGATTCAGCTCATGCCTGGTCTTAGATTGGTCATTCAGTGTCTGCGAGCCCCCAAGTGTCTAGGTTAGTTGATTTGGTTGGTCTTCCTGTGGAGTCCCTGTCCTTGTGAAGTTCCTCAGTCTTTCTCCCAGCCCTTCCATAAGATGACCCAAGCTCCATCTAATGTTTGGTGTGAGTCTTTGTATTTCTTCCCATTGACTGCTGGGTGGAACAAGCCTCTCAGAGGACAGTTATGCTAGGCTCCTGTCTATTCTTTTGTTTAAATATTTTATTATTTTATGTGTTTGAGTGTTTTGCTTGCATATCTCTGTGTGCCATGTGAATAGTTGGTGCCTAAGGAGGTATTACAGACAATTATGAGCTGCTTCATGGGTGCAGGAACTAGAACTCGGGTCCTCTGCAAGAACCAGAACTCTTATCTGCTGAGGCAGCTCTCCAGAACAATTTGTTCTTTCTATAAAGTATATGAATCACATTATTAAAATTGAAGAGCTGTAAGTTATGGCTACATTATTTGTACATTATTCAAAAGTAAATTAATTAATTTAAGTAATGGATCAAGGTATGTGCACTGATAAATACAGGTGAGTATGTTGATTAGGCAGAAGCAGAAAGTCATGAGCTAGAGGCCAGGGTTAGACTTTTGCCAGGCATGGTAAATTTGAGCCTCACCTGGTATGTGTAGTGGGTTCTAGGCCATCCTGGGCTACATGGTGACACCATGTCTCTTTTTAAAATTATTTTGAGGATCAAATTATGTGCTCATTGGTTTGATATAAAGTTTATTAGACCATTAGCCTTTAAGTGGCTTGCTGTGCATGTGTTTGGTATTCACACATGTAAAACTTTCACTGACTCTATTTAAGTCTTACCCAAGAAATAAGTTATAGTTGAGATATGGATTATGGGCTGTGATTAATATTTTATATTATTTAAAATTTATCTCCTGGTTATTAAAATTTCCTTAAAAATTTCATAGATGATCCATTGTGATAGTAGAGATATGGATTATGGGCTGTGATTAAAATTTTATATTATTTAAAATTCATCTTCTGGTTATTAAAAATTCCTTAAAATTTCCATAGATGATCCCATCCGTTGTGATTGGAAGCTCTTCAGTGTTAGCCAATATTTTGTTCTTTTGTTCAAATTTACGAAAATGAGGTTTAATAAAAAAATATTATAGCTTTTCAACATAGTCATTGTTATATGTGATTATAGTATTCTGTGATGTTAATATCTTTTTTTCTTGATTTCATGACAAGTAGAGACTCCCTGGAAATTTAGCCAAGTGTGTATCATTTATTTATAGACAGAACTCCTGTCTGTCCCTGCCTCATTTCATTAGAGCAAACTTTACAGAGGAGCATAGCCAAAGATACCCTATTTTCATTTCTTCTCTTCTTTACCAGCCTCAAAGACTCCTTTACTGTTACTTTCTTCTCCTTACTTCCTACCTTACTGCTCCCAGGGAGCCTTGCATCTCTCCAGGGTTAATTTCCAGCAGGTCTAGGAAAAAATGCCTTGTCATACAAATCCTCCAATATCCTGAAACAATCATGGCCAATAGCTCACTTGGGCTTTTAAAATGACTTTGTGCCCTTTGCTGATTTCTGCAGCCTTCTGGCCAGAGGGAGGGTTTGACTGCCTGGGGAAGAGGAAAAGGTTGCTACTGAGAAGATCTTTTGAGGGTTGGTATCTCTGTGCTAGTGTTTATACTTGATGGCTACAGCACTCTACTGTTTTTGTTTTGTTTTGAGGTGATCTGATAATTGGAGTCAATTGGTTTTGTAGGTATAACTGTGTCTGGCAAACCATCACCATAGACAATGCTGTTCTGTGCTCACTTTCTCTGATTAATGGAGCACGGACAAACAGACAAGGATATAGGTTGCAGCCATGGGAACAGATACTAGGAGGATGTTGGGTAGATGATGCATGGTAGTCACTAGTTACTGATAGCTGTAAAGTCATTGCTCTGAAAAGAGGGGGATCATGACCTGTTTCTCATGTTAATTATTTCTTCTTCCTCCTCCTCTTCATTCTTCTCCTCTTCCTCCTCCTTTTTCCTCTTCTTAAACTTTTATTTTAATTTTATGTGTGTTGGTATTTTGCCTAGATGTATAAAAGTGCATTATGTCTGTGTGTACCTGGTGCCCATGGAGGATAGAAGAAGGCATCAAATTTCCTGGAATTGGAATTACATACAATTGTGAGCTACGTGTGGGGCTGGAAATTGACCTCTGGTCTTCTACAAAAGTAATATGTATTCTTAAATATTAAGTCATCTCTCTAGCCCCTAATATTTACCTTTTAATGTTCTAGCGTAAAATTGTTTACACTATAGTTCTGTTTGGATTTCTCCAGAAACTGAGTTTTTGAACTTTTAGACTTGGATTTTTATGTTTTTCATTTCACACAGTATGTTTAAGATCCTTATCTCAACTCCTTATGCTAAATTTATTTTTTCAGTTGTTGGATGATTTTCCATTAAATAACACTGCAGTGTTAACATGCTCACCTTGTTATGTATAGATTTTTATCTTCTTTTTAAGTTCTCACCTGGTCATATGTAAGGAAGAGGCTAAGGCCAAGGCTGCAAAGAGCAGGGAGAATGCTGGTTACTGGCTCAGTTGCTTGGGGAAGATGGTGTTCTCTGTAGTGGCTCCATTCAGATGCTTGCATCTTATCCTCACTTCACATCTCCACGAGGGAGTCAAGAGGCTTTTATTGACCACAGAGCTAGATAGGTAGACAGCTTTCCGTCGCTGGAACAGTGCATTTGCAAGTGTATATTCTCTTTTGACATATGTGCTGGTTCTCTTTGTCAGAACACAGTTCCTCCTGAAGAAGCATGAAATCACTCTCTCTTACCAAAGCACTCCTATCTTCACAATCACATGACTCACACACCTTTCAGAAAGTCTGTGCTCAGACTGAGCTTGGAGCAGTACTACCTGTACTACATTGTTCAGGAATTGGAGTACATAGTCTGTGATTACATAGCATTCCTTTGTTTAGATGTTATAGTCATGAAGGTCATTACAAAAAGGCCTTCATGCTCAATGGAATAATTGAAGAAAGTTTAATAAAGTGGTTCTTTATAATTGTGTTTGCAAAGTTTATGGAAACTCATTAGACACAATGAATCATCAGAGAATAGCTAAGGTCCTTTGGCCTGTGGAGGGAGGGTAAAAGACATGCATATCACAGATAGAGCTGCCTAAGGGGAGACAGCCTTCTGAATTAGGGTGCAGGCAGCCTGTAGTAACCTGTTGGATAGTGTCTAGGGAATAAGTTCCTTGACTTTACTGTGTTTTCACTCTTTAATCTCCTGCCAATGCCTTTCATTGGTTGACACAATGAGCAACCATTTGATGCATTTCTTAAAGTTTAGTTCTGGAGGCTACAGAGCAGTGTTGAGAATGGTAGAGGGTATGTGTAGAGGAGTCAATAGACCAGAGGTTAATACTTTGTGTGTATGTATTATATGTTCATGTGTACATATTGCATGCATGTAGACTAGCAGTTGATAATGTGTGTGTTATGTATACATGTCTATGTATGTGCATACATGTAAATAGACCAGAGTTGACATTGTGTGTGTGTTATATATGCATGTCTATGTATCTGTGTGAATGTGTATAGACTAACAATTGACAGTGTATGTGTGTGTGTGTGTGTGTATGTGTGCATGTTGTATTTGCATGTCTATGAATGTGTGTGCATGTATATAGGCCAGAGATTGACATTGTGTGTGTGTGATGTATGTACATGTCTATATGTGTGTGTGTGTGTGTGTGTGTGTGCGCCTATAAGGCAGAGTTTTTTGCTTGTATCTTGGCCTTGTCATTTAGGTAGACTATCTGGCTAGCAATTTGCTGGCATCTTCTATCTTTGACTTGACAGTGCTGGAGTAGCATGTATGTGCTGTCTCACTTGGCCTTTTTATATAGGCATTGGGGATCAAATTTATGTCCTCATGCTCTGTCCCCAACCTACTGAGTTCTGTCCCCAGTCCCTCTCCTTACTTTCTATGGGTAAGTTTGGTTGCATCCAGGGGATTATATAGAAAGATAAAGGGCACTTAATATTTGGGCCAGTGAGCATTTACTTTAAATCATGGCCATTTATAGGAGACCATTATTTATTCCTAATTAAGTTTCGATGTGACCCTTGTTTTTCTGTTCCTACTGGAGGAATGTGCAGTAGTTTTTCCTGTTTGTTTTCCACTGTGATTTGTTTAGCTTTCATTCTTTGTTTTTATTTCTGTATTGGGCAGCCTCTAGTGGTCCTCGTGGAAATGGCACTCAAATATGAACCCATAGTCTTACCATTGACTTTTGACATCTTGTTGTCTTCTGATCCTCCATTTTTATGTTGTTTTGTAGTTCGTAGAATGTCAAATAGCAAAGTGAACTTCATTAGCATAGCTTTCTTTGTAGACAAAGGAAGCAAGGAATGAGTTTTTCAGTTTTTAACACATGTGCTAACATTGCTAAAGAATGGGCTTGGCTCTAAAGTTCTCTCTGAAAACATCCAAAAGACAAGAGGACCCATTCCATGAAAAGCTAGAAATAGTGTGCTTCAGGTAGATAACCAGCAAGTCTCGAGTTCCTGTAGAGCACATCAAGAGTATATTTTTTGAAGAACAGAGGGGCTATTTATGCTATCTGGAAAGATATCTTTAACTTGGCAAGAAGGGAACCAGAAATGAAGCCAGAGGGAGAGATTCCTTATTTGAGGTCAGAGGCTATATAGTCTTTGGCGGTGGTGTTTGTATGTGCAGTGAAAGCTATTGGGTGGTATTAAGAAAGTAAAGGGCAAGTAAAGGGCTAGAGGACGTTGTGGGGGTGATCATGGGGAAGAAGAGACTAAGGATGCAGCTTTTATATTAGTATATATTTGAGGAAGGGCAAAGATAATAACTAGGCAAGGCCTCCTGAGAATGGTTGTAAAAGGAGGACTCTGTAGGTGGGGCCACAGGAACTTACCCAGAGATGATATGTAAGAAATGAAGAAGTAAAGTAAGAAGGAATCCTGCGAACTGAGAATGAAAGCTAAGAACACCTGAGCAGTGTAGAGCTTCATTCCCGTTTGGGAACACTGATGGAAGGGACAGTGCTAGGTGGCTTACTTTTCACTTGCTGAAGTTCAACCTGAAATAGAGCTGGATGCCTATGCACTGGTTAGGAAGGAAAACGTCTCTTCTGCACTAGCACATTTATTTGGGATTTTAACTTTTTTTATTTTATTCTAGCTTTGGAAGAATTCTTTACATCTCTTGTGAAACAAGAAATGGTGAATATGCCCCGTGGGATATATCACTCTGCATTGAAAGGAGGCATCCGCTCAGACCAAGGGAAGACAGTAGCAGGAATCCCCAACTTTATATTGAAGACGTACGAAACAAACAAGCAACCAGGACTGAAACCTGGCCTGGCAGGTAGGAATACTGCACTATGGTGAAGTGCAGGTTTATAGAGTCACGTCTCAACTTGTACTTCTATGTATAATTGTAATAGGTTACATGGTAGGACATTGCTATGCTGCTGCTCACATTTATACACAACTGGAAAATTTACAACAAACAACTGAATTGAAAAGGAATTCAAAAAATGTAGAAGCAAAGACAAATAGCTTCAAATTGCAGAATGGGGAGACTATTTTAGACCGTTTCCCCCCTTGGAGCATATTCACTATTCTAGCTATGGATTTGATTGGCAGCCGGCTTAGGCAGAGGTCAGGTCTCGTTGGAGAAAAGAGCAACCTGTGGCCAACAAACATATGGAAACAATTTTAATATTCGTAGTTATCAGGGAAATGCAAATCAATGAAACCACTGAGATTCCAGCTTGGCCCAGTCAGAAGAGTCATTTCAAGAAAAGAAACAAGAAATGAAGATAAAGACATAGAGAACAAGGGTACTCATACACTATTGTTGAAGCTGTAAATTAGGTTAGCCACTGTGGAAGTCAGTATAGATGTTTTCCAGAAGGAAGAACTAGAACTACCATGTGATCCCATGTATTACATGTTGGTTTTAGGAAAAGTATTCCAAGTTAGCATTTAATATAGAATACTTACACTTTTGCATTTATTAAGACATTGTTCACAAATCAGCCTGTGTCCATCAACAGATAATTAACAACAACAATAACAATAAATCATAGTTTATAAACATATGGATTTTTATTCCTTCATTAAGAGGAGAAAAATCATGTCATTTGCAGGAAAAGTATATGTCATCATACTGAGCGAAAAAAGTCAGATTCAGAAGGATATACTACATGTTTGCAATCTAGACTTTTAAAATAGGACCTGAAAGCAGAGGGGACTATTTAGGAAGAGGAAGGGTTCTAAGAGGAGGTAGGAACTGAGAGGTGATGGTGGCATGAATGTGGTCAAAGCACATGATGTACATGCACAGAAAAGGCACAGTGGAGTCAATTATTTTATACAGTGACTACACCAATAAAGATACTGTAAATTTTAATTGTAATATGCAATAGTGAAGACAAACCATATAATAACTTGTAGGATGTAACTTCAATGTTTTTCTCTCGACTGATTGTTTTTGTGTGTGTGTATATGAGTAAGTGATATATATGTGTGAAGATGTACTGTGTGTATGTGTCAGTGTGTGTCTGTGTGTGTATGAATGTATTCACCTATGTGTATATTTGTGGAGGCCAGAGGACACAGTATGCCTTTATATATTACTTTCTACCTAATTCCTTTGAGACAGTTTCTTACTGACCCTGGGTCTGTGCTAGTAGCTAGTAAGCCCCAGACATTCTCTTGCTCCCATCCCCACAGTGTTAGAGTTACATGTATACAAATGGCCATGATTGTGTGTGTGTGTGTGTGTGTGTGTGTGTGTGTGTGTGTGTGAGAGAGAGAAAGAGAGAGAGAGAGAGAGAGAGAGAGAGAGAGAGAGAGAGAGAGAGTGCTAGAACCCAAATTCAGTTCTTATACTTTTACCCACTGAGCTACCACAGTGGCTTTTAGAGGGAAATTGTCTTTGCTTTCTGTTGCTGTGATAAAATGCTGTGACCAAAAGCAGACTTGGGGAGGGAAGGTTTATTTCACTTTATAGTTTACAGTCTCTGACCAAGAGAAATAGGGCAGGAACTCAAGAAGGAACCAGGAGCAGGAACTGAGGCAGACACAGCTATGGTGCTGTATGCTGGCTTACTTGCTGGGACTTACCCAGTGTGCTTTCTATTTAGACCCGAGACCACCAGCTGAGTGGTTGCACTACCCACTGTGTGCTGGGCTCTCTTCCACATTGGTCATTAATATTAGGAAAATGCCCTACAGACTTTGTTACAGGCCAATTTTCTCAATAGAGGTATCTCTTCCCAAATAATTCCAGCTTGTATCAAGTTAAAAAAAAATACTAGTCAGAACAGATATGTGTACTTTCAATGTACATCTTAGAAACAAGGAAAGGAAACCAAACTTCTCTCTACAAAAGCTTAGGAAAGAATAGCAAATCAAGTAAATATTGTAACAATCTGTGACCAAAGACATAAAGATACTCATATAAAGTGAAGATTTAACAAAATCAATAGATACAGAAGGCTTAGAAGGTCTGTATGAGTAAGAAGAGAGGAACTGCTACTGCAGATCTTACACTGTTCACAAAGAGAAGTGTTACAAAGAACTTTTAGTCAATAATCTTCAAGATTTAAAAGAAATGCATTATATGAACAATTTGATATTTACTCTTGAAATTCATTCTTTAACCTAATAGTCATCCTAAAAGAAGACTTGGGTACAGACTATAGCAAGACCACAGAAAAAAAGTATTCTTCTTCACAGGACCCACATAATACTAATACCAGAACTTGACCATGACACTGCAAGACAGGAAACTTACGCGCCACCCTTTTCCAGTGAGCACAGGTGATATGATAGGGAGGGAGATTAACTTAAGCAGTACACATAAAGGGCAAGACAAAGTTAATTTAATGTTTCAAAGCCAATTTAATTAATTATGTTTATTTAAAAGGCTGGTCAATTTTTAAGTAGATTTAAAAGTGCAGGAAAAAAATCTGAAAAATTTAGCACAAGTTCATGATGTCAAAAAGACTTTTTAAAAATTATATATAGTTGGAAACTTTTGTTCTGATAAGGAACAACTACCAATGCATACTCATAGTTAATCCTGAAATACTGACAGCATTGCTCTCTGATAGTGAAATAAAAAAAAGAATGTTGTTATCACCACTCTTCCTCAGCATTGTACCAGTAGCCATGGCTGGTGAATTCAGCTGAGGAAAAGAATTATAATCTACAGGAATTAAAGAAACAAAACAGTCATTACTTGCAGATGACATCATTATATTCATTGACAATGCAAAATAGTCCATGGTTAATTATTAGGATTAATAGTTAAATTCCATTCAGCAGGTTGCTGCATATATATCTATACAACAATGAATATATAAAATCAGTTGTGTGTTTTATATACTATAATGAATAAGAAATGAAATTTAAAAGCTATAATAGCATCATATATATTGAGTAAAACAAATCAATAACCTGTATTTTATCAGCTACTGAAATAATATTGAAAAAATAATAAATGTAGTGATATATGATGCTTATGGGCTAGAAGGCTGCATATTGTAAAAATTTAAGTTCTCTTCAAATTAATATAGATTTAAGTAAATCATAATCAGTTCAATACTTTTTTGACAATTGACATTCTTATTCCAAAAACTGTGTGGAAATAAAAAAACTCAAAAATAAACCAAGGCAATCTTGAAGAACATCAGCAGCAACATAGGAGGACTTATATTATCAGATGTCAAAAGCTATCATAAACTCTGAATAATTGGTAATTGGGTGTTAGTGCAATAATACACAGGCTGAGCAAAAAAGCACAGTGTGAAACATGCACACATAGGCAATGTGTCACTGATTTATCACGGTGATGTGGAGAAAAGCCATGATCTCTATCATGAAAAGCTCCGATGTGTTTATTTTTATTTAATGTCTGTCTGTGCTGTGTGGTCCACCTATACAAACATGTTGGGATACACATGTATGCCCTTATGTAGCACCTTATGGGTGTTTTCCTTGGTCCTCTACCTTATTATCTGAGTGTGGGCCTCTCTCTGGACCAGCACACAGGTTGGTCCAGTGACTTCCAGGGATCTACCTGTCTCTGCCTACCCAGTGCGTGAGCTCCAAACATGTGTCCGCACTCCTTGCTTTTATGTCAGTACTAGATACTGAGCTCATGTCCTCACATTTGATTAAACTATCTTCCTAGATCTAAAAGCTCTAAAAAAAAGACAAATCCACTGAGGATGTTTATGATGTACATATCTGATAATGGGCACCTGAAGAATGAGAAGTAATAAAAATTATTTAATAGCAATTCTAGGAAGTATCTGAGGTGATACTTAGAAAGGAGCATAGTCCACCATCCCTTGTTTTCTACATTAACCATTGTTCGCTGCAGTAGGAAGTCCCTCCAATGAAAGATGGGCACAGTACAATCAGAGAATACAGCATGAGTAGTTAGAGGCACTTTGACAACATGACCTTTTAGCAAAACTAGTACTAGGTTCCTCCCTTGACTCTGTGACCTTCCCAACCATGCTCTTGAACAAACTGTAGACAGTTAAGGGTGTGGGGGAAGATGGGTGTCATTTTCTTCAGTGGTGTAGCCACTGATAAGTTGCATTTGCTCCAGGAATAATCTCCTACCCATGTTTGGGGAAAGAGCTGGAACTAAACTCATTGGATCACATACAAACAGGAGGTAGGAGAGTAGGAGGGGCTTCTTGGTTGTTGGGAAGGAGGTTCCAGTAGGAGATAGAGAAGAGAGGGGACCAGATAGAAATGACTAAACCCACAGTGTGATAGGATTAAAAGAGGTGTTCAAATGTCTGGTGAACATGTGAGAAGATAATCAAGAAAAATCTGGGTTGGAAATATGATAAGATCACATTTCATACCACTAGAGTAGATAAAAGATGGAAAATACCAAGTACAATTGCTGCTATGTTCCCATGGGCTTTTACAGCTGAGGATTCAACCAACTGCAGATCAAAAATATTTCTAAAAGTTTACAGTTGTTCTGAACATACACAGACCTTTTCTTGTGATTAGTTCCCAAACAATCCAGTGCAACAACTGTTTCTGCCACATCTGATGTCTGCATTGTATTCCTTATAAATAATATATAGGTCATAAGAAATGCAGGAGGAAGTGATTAGATTATATGCAAATGCTATGTCATTTTATATAAGGGACTTGAATACTCATGGATTTTGCTAACCATGGGGATTTTGGAACCATTCGTTCCCCATGGACACCAAGCAAAGGCTTTCGGTGCAGTAACTAGGACAGCTGTTGTGAATATAAGCTTCTCTGATATTTTTAAAATTTATTCTGAACAAATTCCTACATTACTTGGGATTTTGTTTTTACAGAATTTGAACCTTGATTGGTGCTGCCAGAGATATAAGTCCACAGCAGTACGATTTGCCTAGTGTTTAACTCAGGAGCTATCTCATGCCTGTTTGCAGTAAAATGAATACACAAATGTTGCATATTCATGTGATGAGAGAATGAGTAGACTCCAGTGCCAATAAGAGCAAGATGATTCTCAAAATAATGAGGGTGGGCGAAGGAAGTGAGATGCAAAGGCATCTTCATGCTCTAACTCCATTCATAAAAAGAGCCTGATAGGCAAAGTGGCCGCTGGAAGCGATGCTGCCAGCTGAGTTGGAGCCATGACAGGAAGGTGTGCCCAAAGGCTTCTGAGATGCACATAATGACTTGCTTCTTGATCTGCGTTCTGCTTAGACATGTTCTCTCAGTGAAAAACAGTTTACTGAGTCATGATTATGAAGTGTGCACTTTTCTCTGTCACTACTAAGAATAGATGTTGTATATTTTGCCATCTTGGTCCTTGAATATGTCTTTTTGTTGGCTCAGAATTAGCAAGTTTCCACAAGTTACCTGGGGTTACCATAAATTACTTTACTGGCTTCCTTGGCTTTTGATTGACTTGGGGCCTACCTGGTGCTGTGAGTTCATTGAGAACTCAGTTAACCACAGTTACAAAGACAGAGCCACCACCGAAATCTTGCTGATACAGGTATGAGCTCACCTTGTTCATGTGTGGGTGTGGACTAAGGGCCTTCTGTAATCAAGAGTTGACGTTATATGTTCACATACTTTTACTTAATGAAACTTAAGATAGAATTTAATAGATAATAGCAATGGTTTGCAAAATGTGAAATGAATACATTATAAATTTTCTTTTTTGTAAATATTTATACTGGTAAATGTTAATTATGTGACTTGTAAGTAAATTATATTTTAAATGTTAACTTTTGTATCCATTTTTCCCATTCTTTAGATACCAATATTCAAAAATAAGAATTTGCTCAATAATTTACATTTTCATTTATAAGTTATTCATCCAAATTGTCTGAGTGTGTATTACTGCGAATATAATTTTCTCTCATTGAGAATGCTCATTCTGAATTTCTTTCTTTTGAAAGGTGGCATGCTGTTTTGCTATGATGTTCCTATGTATCAGAGCAAAGATGGCAAGCCACTGAATCGGCTGATGGCCAGTAGAGGGCGAAGCTTCAAGCAGACGACACTGGCCCTGGTTCATGAAGTAGGTGCTCTTCTACACCCCAACTCCGTCAACTCTGTGTGTTTTAGAGTCCCCCTTCCCTTTATGGGTATGAACTTGAGTTTGGAATGGTTTTTTTTTTCTTTGCCACAATTAGCATAGGTTGCTTTTAATGCTGCCATAAAAGCTGACCAAATAGGATAATCAGTCCTGCATTTCTACAACAGAGAGTTGACACTTCCCCACTGTCCAGCAGTGTTATGAGAGAGTAGCCTCAAAATATTTTATTTGTTTACTTATTTAAGCAATGTTTAACTTACATTGATTAGATTGGATTTCAACTTATGTAAAGAAAAAGTATACTCCCTTTGTTTCTCTTAAAAACTTGGTTTGGTGTGTATGTGTGTGAAAGAGAGAGGGGGAGAGGGGAGAGAGAGAGAGAGAGAGAGAGAGAGAGAGAGAGAGAGAGAGAGAGAGAGAGAGAGAGAGAGAGAGAGAGAGAGAGAAAGAGAGAGAGAAAGAGAGAATGAGAATTAGTTATACCATACATGTGCATGCTATGATGTATGTGGGGGTCAGAGTACAACTTGAAGAAAGTGGCTTCCCCTTCTACCATGTGGTTTCTGGGATGGAACCCAGAAGCTAACACATTCCTGTGCTAAGCACCCTCTGACTCCTTCTTTTACCTTCTTATGTATGTGCCTGTGACACACGTAGGATTTAGAGGGTAACTTGTAAGAGGTACATTTTTCCTTCTACCTTGTGGGTTCTAGGGTGAAACTCTAGAACTGTTCTAGGCTGTCAGGCTTGGCAGCAAGCACGTACCCACACCGTTGTGGTCATCATGCTGGCTCCTGCAGAGTACTTGAAGTCTTTTTTGATAACAGTGTCTCTCATCAGTTAAGAAGAGAAGGAGAAGTATTGTTTCTCTCGGGTAAACATGCTTAAGCTAAGCAGAGGAAAACAGGTCATTTCTGTGTCTACTGTTCCCATGCATCTCCTTAGTTAGCATGAAGAAGAAAGTGATTTGCTACCTTTATCACTTTAAGATCTGCATTATAGGTATTTTCAGGACAAATCCAAGTTTAAACTTTTTATGAAAAGTTGATTTGATAAATTATCAGAACAGAAAAATTTTAAAAATGTGTGGGCTAGTAGAAGCTATGGTAAATTTAGCTAATGTATCAGAAGCTAGGAGATATGCTCCACATATGAACAGAGGAAGTATCTGGATTAAGGTACTTGTGTTATAGAGGGCCTACCAAATCTCAGAGGGATGAGAAAAGGACAGTATTATTTGTGAGTCAGTTAGAGGGCCTTTTGAACAGAATTTTGTTAAATCTATGATGGGATTTTAGTTCACATGGCCTAGTACATAACTGTGCTGTTGTGGAGGTTAACTGTGTTGTTGTGGAGGTTAACTCTTTTTAACTAGAGTTCAAGATCAAGTACCTGCATTATGTAACTCATGACTATCTAACTCTTGCTCTCTGGGTTTCAACACTCTTCTGGCCTCCATGCATGCACATGTATGCACATGTGAACAGAAACACACACACATACATACATACACACACACACACACACACACACAGAGATGGAATGATCCATTGGTTTCTTTTTTAATTTATTAATCATTTTATTTACATTTCAAATGTTAACCCCCTTCCCCCTCCACTTTGCCTCTAAGAGTGTGCTCCCCCACCCACTCCCGCCTCACCCCTCTAGCATCCCCTTCTCTGGAGCATCAAGCCTCCACAGAATCAAGCGCCTCCTGTCCCACTGATGCTAGATAAGCCAATCTTCTGCTATATATGTAGTGGAAGCCATGGACTGGCTCATGTATACTCTTGATTTAGTCCCTGGGCCATTAGTTTTTTAAACTGTTTAACCAGAAATAATGACAGTTTTGAAGAGTTGACTAATAACAGTTGCAATAATAGCAACTCACAATCAGCTTATATATTCTTTTTTTTTCTAAGTTTTTTTATTTACATTCCAAATCATTTCCCCTTTCCCGTTTCCTCCCTCCCCGAAAGTCCCATAAGTCCCCTTCCCTCCCTCTTTTCCCCATTCAACCCCCTCTCGCTTCTCTGTCCTGGCATTCCCCTACATCCAGTCTTTCCAGGACCAGGGTCTCTCCTTCCATCTTGGAAATCTATTGATATGCGAATTGTGTCTAGGGTATTCCAAGGTTCTGGGTTAATATTCCCTTATCAGTGACTGCATACCATGTGTATTCTTTTGTGATTGGGTTACCTCACTAAGGATGATATTTTCCAGTTCTGACCATTTGCCTAGGAATTTCGTGAATTCATTGTTTTTAATTGCAGAGTAGTATTCCATTGTGTAAATATACCACATCTTCTGAATTCATTCCTCTGTTGAGGGACATCTGGGTTCTTTCCAGCTTCTGGCTATTATAAATAAGGCTGCTATGAACATAGTGGAGCATGTGTCCTTATTGCATGCAGGTAAAACCTCTGGGTATATGCCCAGGCGTGGTATAGCCAGATCCTCCGGGAGTGTCATGCCCAGTTTTCTGAGGAACCGCCAGACTGCTTTCCAGAGTGGTTGTACCAGCTTGCAATTCCACCAGCAGTGGAGGAGTGTTCCTCTTTCTCCACATCCTCGCCAACAACTGCTGTCTCCTGTGTTTTTGATCTTAGCCATCCTGACTGGTGTGAGATGGAATCTCAGGGTTGTTTTGATTTGCATTTCCCTAATGACTAAGGATGATGAACATCTCTTTAGGTGCTTCTCAGCCATTAGATATTCTTCAGGTGAGAACACTTTGTTTAGCTCTGTACCCCATTTTTTAATAGGGTTACTTGCCTCTCTGGAGTTTAACTTCTTGAGTTCTTTGTATATATTGGATATTAGCCCTCTGTCGGATGTAGGGTTGGTAAAGATCATTTCCCAGTTAGTTGGTTGCCACTTTGTCTTTTTGACAGTGTCTTTTGCCTTGCAGAAACTTTGTAATTTAATGAGGTCCCATTTGTCAATTCTTGATCTTAGAGCATAAGCTATTGGAGTTCTATTTAGGAAATTCTCCCCTGTGCCCATCAGCTTATATATTCTAACAGTTCTGTATCACTACTACTGTACATATAATATTCATCCCAGACATAATCTGTATGTTGACTTTTTGATGGTCCAAATGTTATATGGCTTTAGTAGAAACAATATTTGGAATTCACATTTTTCTTGGGCTAGCAACATACAGAACAATGTTCTTTCTTGATCCTGCACAAGGGCAGTAAACGGTAGCTCAGCAAGCCACACAACCACTGGGAAAAGCTGCTGCATTTTGCAGTGCACTGCTGTGTAGCTGAGCTAGGATGCCTGGCAAGCTAGGTTAATTACATGTATTTTCAAGTTAGGACATTTTCAGTTTGTAATGTTTTATTAGGACATGACCTCAGAATAATAAGCAGAGGAGCACAGTATATTCATTCATTTAATCTCCACATGCACAGTCTGAGGTAGGTCCTGTTAATTTGTTCAAGATCATAAAGCAGCTAAGTGGAAGAGTCTGGAAATTGAACCCTGGAATTCAATTTCGGTTTGTTACTATAGCGCTTAGCCACCATATCAAGTGAATTTTAAAACATTCCTTTATTAAGTCCACAGCTTTTACTTATTCACTTCTTGGCTTGCTTTGGCATTTCTGATTTACCAGTACCACCATTCTTAAGGTTTAGAGCCACTATTAAATAAAATATGGGTTACTTGAATACAAGCTCAACAATACCTTGAAAGTTAATGTGGTTTCTGAGTGAGCTAGGACTAAAGGGCAGGTAGTGCACACAGTACAGACACACTGGCTGAAGGAATGCTTCAAGACCAGAGTGGGACAGTGCAAAGTTTTTTGGGACTGTTTACGACAGCAAGTAAATTCAAGCCTGCAAACCATTTCTTCATGGGATTTTCTATTAATTATCAGACCATGGTTGACAGTGAGTAACAGAAATCACAGAGAGTGAAACTGCAGTTCAGGATGATCAAGCCCCCTTCCAGGTCAATCATTTAAGTCTACCTTAGCTCTCCCCTTGCTTCTGCCTTGTTTTGTTGTTCTCATCGCTGTTTGATTTGGTTGTATTTTTTTCTGGAGCCTGTTTGGCATTTTTCTAGAAGTTTCTTCAGACTCTTGTTTGTATCTCTGGATGTTTTTCATGAGAGTTTAATTAGTTTATCAGTTTAGTGGATGATGGACCATTGATTTGTGTCTGGATCTTGGTGGTCGTATAAACACTTTTATAATGATTCCTCACTGAATTACTCAGATATTTTTGTGTTGACATCACTCTTTTGCTGATGTCATTTCCTTTAAGTAGAGAAATAGCCAAGAGTGAGATTGTTGGGGTATTTGGTAATTGCACATAGATCTTTATATAAAGCTGGTAGGCTGTTTCCCAGTGGCTGTCGGCTTGTAGCTGTGATATAAGAGTTCTCGGCCTGCCTCCCTGCCAGTGACAGTAATGGATAGGTTGTTCATTTCTGCACTAATAGATGGTGTCCGGCATCTTTTTACTTTTCCATTAGTCATCCTTAGCAGGTGATATTTTCACGATTTTTTTCCTGAGATTTTGTTTTCTAATGAAATGTCTGTACACATTCTGGATATAAAATGTATGTTTGAAATGGATTTTGAGAATGTTTTTTACCTAGTACTGTCATTTCCTTAAAAATTGCTGTATTTTGAAAATCAAATTTTTAATTTTGAAGACTAAATTGTCATAATTTTCTTTTTATGGCTTTTTAAAAATTCTGAAGCAATAGTGTCAGGCCTTGGGGTCTCCTCTTGAGCAGATTCCACTGTGGGCCTGTCACTGGACCTTCTTTTCCTCAAATTCCTCTCCATTTCTATCCCTGCAGCTCTTTCAAACAGGAACAATTATGAGTTAGAGTGTTGACTGTGGGATGCCCCCCCTTCTCCCATTTGAAGCCTGTTTTTCTGCTGGAGGTAGGCTCTACAGGTTCTCTCTCCCCACTGTAGAGCATCTTGTCTAAGGTTCCTCCTTTTGATTCCCGAGAGTCTCTCACCTCCCAGGTCTCTGGTGCATTCTGGAGGGTCCCCTCAACCTCCTACCTCCCAAGGTTGCGTGTCCATTCTTTCTGCTGGCCCTCAGGGCTTCAGTCCCTTTCCCCTGCCCAATACCACATCTTGTTCCCTTCTTCCTCCAACCCCCATCTACTTTCCCTCCCAGGTCCCTCCCTCCCTCCCGACTTGTGATTGCTTTCTTCTCCTTCACAAGTGGGACTGAGGTGTCCTCACTTGGGCCCTTCAGCTTGTTGACCTTTTCAAGTTCTGTGGACTGTATCTTGAGTATGCTATACTTCTTTTTTTAAGCTAATATCCATTTATTAGTGATACCATGCCTGTCCTTTGGATCTGAGTTATCCCACTAAGGATGATATTTTCTAGTTCCATCCATTTGCCTACAAAACTCAGGGTGTCCTCATTCCTAATAGCTGAGTCGTATTTCACATTTTCTGTATCCATTCTGTCGTGGGACATCTGGGTTGTTTCCATCTTCTGGCTATCACAAACGAGGCCACTATCACTATAGTACAACAGGTGCCCCTGTGGCATGGTGGGGCATCTTTTGGGTGTATTCCCAAGAGTGGTATTACTGTGTCTTCAGGTAGATCTGTTTCTAATTTTTTGAAGAATTTCCAGATTGATTTCTAGAGTAATTGCACCAATTTGCAATCTTACCAGCAATTGGAGTGCTCACAAAAAGAGACCTACTATGACTGTCCTCCAAAAGACCCAACAAGCAGCTGAAAGAGTCAGATGCAGATATTTGCACCCAATCAATGGCCAGAAGCTGCTGACCGCTGTGGTTGAAGTAGGGAAAACTGGAAGAAGCTACAGAGGAGGGTAACCCTGTAGGAGGACCAGTAGTCTCAGTTAACCTGGACCCCTGAGATCTCTCAAACACTGGACCACCAACCAGGCAGCATACACCAGTTGATATGAGGCCCCCAACACACAACAGAGTTTAAAATAAATAAATAAATAAATAAATAAATAAAGAAAGAAAGAAAGAAAGAAAGAAAGAAAGAAAGAAATGATAAAAAAATCTAAGCAAGATTTCAAGATTTTCCCTTTTCTTTTCTGCTTAATTTAACTTTTATTCAGTAATTTTTAAATTAGAAGTATAATTCGAATATCATAAAACCCACCCATTTTACATATACCTTCAAAATATATGGTTAATTGGGTGTGGCTACTCTCAAGTAAAATAAAGTGTTTGAAGTTTGTCCCTGTGGTAGCCCATATTGTTTATGCATTGCTTTCTTTGCAGGTCAGTATTTTATTGAGTAGGTGCAGCATGTTTAGAGTATTTATTAATCAGTTTGTAGATACGCAGTGTTTTCTTGTAGAATTTTTTCACTTTTACTTAAGTACTTTTGTCAGAAATCACCCCCACAAACATTTTCCTTCTTTCCCTCCCCCTTTGTCTTCTTCCCTCCCTCCCTCCCTCCTTCCCTCTCTTCTTCTCTTTCTCTTTCTCTATGTGTATGTTTTCTATTTTTTTTACGATTTCTGTAATTTTACCCAAATCATACATCTTAATTATTGTTACCTAGCAATAAGTCTTGAATTGAAGTGGTATCTAGGCCTTTTGCTTTCCTATATAAACATAAACATAACTTTAAGTAATCACATGCCTGCTCTGATGTGTGATAAATAAATCAATTCTGTAGGTCACTTGGTAGAAAACTGAAGTTAGGAACACAGAGTCTCTACACTCATGAGCAATGTAATCTTTGCATTTTGTTATGATAACATTTTGTTTACATATTTTAAATCTTGTAGGCGTTTTGTTAACTTTACTGACCATTACATTTTGAAAATAGGATTCATTCTGTTTGATTTTCTGCTTATTGCTACTATGTAAACACAATGAGATTTGCTTTTCTACCTTAACTCTGGCTGAATAGTAAGGCTTAAGGTCCCATAATCTTACTTACTTAATATTCATCTTTGTTTCATTGACTCCTTTGCTTATTAAAATTCATTTGTTCATTCACTCCTCATTCATTCATTTATTATTTTCATGTATGTGTGCATGCCTATATGAATTTATGTGTACCACGTGTGCAGGAGCCTGCAGAGGACAGAAGAGGACACCATGTACAGTGGACCTGGAGGTACATGGTACAGTGAGCTATAAAGTAGAAACAGAACTCTGAGAGCAGTAAGTGCTCTTAACTGTTGAGACATCTCTCCAGCCCCTCTTTCTTTTTCATTTTTCTTTGCCATATGATGTTTAGAATCACTTTGCTGATATTTCTGAAATAGCATTCCAGGATTTGATTGAAACCTCACTGGAGTATACAGTTATGGTTGAATCTTCCTGTTCATAAGCTTAGCATATCTCCCCATTTATTTGACTCACTGATTTTTTTCATAGTTTATAGTTTTTCTCCTGTTGATCTTGTAAATATTTCTGTACATTTATACCCACACATTCCATTTCAGGTGATATTTCTAGGTCACTGAGTCTAACATTTTAATATTTATTTATTCATTGTAGATATAAGGGAAAGCAGTTGGATTTTGTGTATTCGTGTATACACTAGCCTTGCTGAGGTGACTAATTCCTGGATCTTTTGGCCAGTTTGTTCAGATTTTATATGTAAATGCCAATGTTGTCTGTGGCAGAGGCGATTCTTCTTTCCTTCCAGTATATGTTAAACTTTCTGTTTCTATCATATTACATCAGTGAGGACTTCCGGTATGATGTTGTAAAGAACTGCTGAGAATTGATATATCTGCCATATCTTTATAAAAAAAGCTTTCAGGTTTTTGCCATGTATTCTATGGGGTTCTTTTGACTTGGAGTGTTGTGTAGATTTGCCTTGTCAAGCTTAGATTAAACCTTGGTTAAACTAGTTGGAAGGGTTTGCTTTTAGTTTTGTTTATTTTCTTTTTATCATGATAGGTTTTAAGTTCAGCAAGCACTCTTTTTTGCAATATTGATCTGATGTATGATCTCTTTACTATACATTGTCGAATACTGATTCACACTCACTGGATAAATACCACTAATTGTAGTGTATACATGTTTTTAAACATTGTCAGGCTCATTTTGCTCTTACTTTTGAGGAGTTTTCTATTTATGTTTATGGTAAATATTGTTCTTTTGATTTCTTGTCAGTGTCTTTGTCTGGTTTCAAATTGGGTAATGCTGACTTCATAGAATGAGGAAGTATCTGCTTCTGTCTTCTTAAAGAAGCATGGAGAATCAGAATGATTGCTTCCTTAAATGTCTAGTAGCTATGAGCACATCTGAGACTTACACTGCTATTCTGAAAGGTTATTAACTGTTTAACATTTAATTTTTCTTACAAGGTGTAGAGTATTCAGATAATGGGTTTTTTGTGTGAATTTTGGAATTTTGTGCTTTTCCAGGCATTGGTCTGTTTTCTAGGCTATTAATTTGGGGCACTGAGTTTGTACATAGTGTTCATCATTACTTTCTAATTTTTATAGGGTCTGGAGTTGTATCTTTCTTTATTTCATTGTTTTTTTCCTGTTTGGTTTGCTACAAAGTTCATTGAACTTTTCAAAGAACAAGCTTTTAGTTTTTAATTTCAGCTATTACTGTTCCAATTATTTTTTTTATAATATTTATTTGTTTGTGATGTGGGGGGCATATGAACTACGGAGTATGTGCAGGTGAGAGAACAACTTGATTCTCTAATTCTACCATGTAGAGCCCAGCAGTCAACCACAAGACAGGTTTGGCAGCAAGTGTGTTTGCATTCTGGGCCATCTTGCTGGCCCCAATTTTTGCTGCTATTACTGCTGCTGCTGCTGCTGCTGCTACTACTACTACTACCACCTCTACTACTACTACTACTACTACCACCTCCTCTACTACTACTACTACTACTACTACCACCTCCTCTACTACTACTACTACTACTACTACTACCTCTACTACTACTACTACTACTACTACTACTACTACCACCTCTACTACTACTACCTCTACTACTACTACTACCTCTACTACTACTACTACTACTACTACTACTACTACTACTACTACTACTACTACTAAATGCTGCTGCTGCTGCTGCTATTACTTTTAGTATTTTCTCCCAGGAGATCTGCAGGTTTCTCTTCCACATGTTCCTGTTACTCCGCTGCTCTGTTTTTTATCCCGGGCCCAGAGTCAACAGAGCCAAGGACCATAGACTGAAAGCTAGGAAACACTCAGCCCAAATCAGACTCCTTCCTCTTATGTTCCCTCAGTGCTTCTGTTCCAAGCTGTGTAAAAGTAACAAATGTAGCATCCTTGCTGTCATTCATCTCCATGTACATAAGCAGAATATTATTTTGAATAAATTTACTGTTAAATCAATTATGAAAGTCAAATCTTATTCCACCTTTCTATGTGCTTTCTCTGGTGTTCTTCCTTTCTTTGTGTAGCTTTGAGTTTTCAATCTCTATCCTTCTCTTCAATGTAAAAGGTACTTATAAGAAAAATGTGTCCTGAAAGGCAAACTTTGGCCTGATAAAGTCTGTTAGAGAAAGCATGTTTAGAGCAAAAACAGAAGAAAAGGAAAAGCCACACTGTTGTTTTTTTTCTGAGTAAATCAGAAGCATCATGGGTGTCCTGTCTAAGAGTCTGTTCTCGGGGTGGGTTTCTGTTATTCTGCATGGCATAAGGTGACCCCCACTTTCCTATGGGTGGTACTATCTTCCTAAGAGTGGTCCCCTAACTGGGGATGTGACCTGCCCAGCTGGAATGCCAGGTCTCTGTCTAGACCAAGAGATTTCATTTTCATGCCTAGGCCTTTATTCTTGATCATTATGCATATTGCATGTCTGGTGATCATTTCCTTAGACCTTGGACATTCGATTTTTGTTTGTTGATATTTTCTCTTTGCTTTTCAGATTCGAAGATTTTTATTGTGACATCTCAAGCTTAGGTATTCTTTCCTTAGTTGAGCCATGTCTATTGAACACACCGAAGACATTTCCCATTTCTGTTGCAGCAGGGCTTTTTGATCCTTAGTTTATTTTGGGTTCTTCTTAGGACATTTGCCTTTTGCTCTTACATGCTGTCTACCATGTCTATCACAGCCATTGTACATTAATAATTCGTTTTAAATTCCAGGAATGAGAATTCAAACTGTTTGTCTCTGGTTCCTTTTCTTGTCTGATTTCTTCAAATTTATTTCTGCCTTATATTGTGTTTTGTTCTTTTCATGAAAAGTGGACATGATGTAAAAGGATTTGAAATAAATAGACCTTTAGTCATTTAGTGGTAAAGAGATGGTGGTGATGTGGAATCATTCTTTAATCTCATAATTAGGTCTGTTGTTTTTGTTTGTTTTACTTTTAATTAGTGTGATTGTAAGTTTTACAGGTCTTTTTCAGCCCCCTCTACAGCCTTGAGGCAAGGTAACTTGGAGTAGTCGTGACTTATGCACATCTTTTCTACATGGAAGGATAAAAGACATTGGATTATATAATTCCCTCCCTCTGGGTTAGTTAGGCTCTCATAAAACCCAGTTATAAGCCTGATACATTAGAGTATGCCTGTAATCTCAGCACTTGGGATGCTGGAGCAAGAGAATTGCAGGTTTAAATGTAGTTAGGCTACATCATAAACCTCAAAGCATAACTTACTGTGTTAACTTAGGCTTCCTCTGATGGCGTATCCCACAATGATTTCTTTCCCTTCCCAGATATCATATGTATAGGGTGATTTTTACTTTGTATTCATTATGAAAATTTGGTAAAGCTCTAAATGAAATGGGAAGAGGTGTGTGGTGGTCTAATGACTCAAGCTTCTGATCCTCTGATTGTACAAATCTTCCCTAACTGTCCTGTTGCTAGAAATATTAAAAACGACCTACCAGCTATCCTGCCCCTGCTGGGCCATCTCTCTGGTGGTCCTGTCAGCCTGCCAACTCTCCAGCCCCAGCTGGGCCATCTTTCCAGCGGGACTCCTTCCATACTTAGGTTCTAGTTAGCATTAGGTGTCTGCATCTAGGTGACTTTTCAAGTGAATTGTGGTTCTCTGTGTTTGCCTTTCTCTCCAGCTGCAATTTGCTGTGATGTAATCCCCTACAGGTCTCAGAGAGCCATGGGGTGCATCAACTTCTCAGTTGTGTTTCTTAGGATGAATTGTGGTTTGTAAGCCCCTTATGTCCCAGACTGGGACGGATGTTTTCATACTTGACATATATTTTATATGTAAAACTTTATTAATGCTTGTCAAGAAACATTTGTCAGCTAAACTAAGACTTTTCGATGCCATGGTGAACTATTTATGTAAAGTCATCTCATAAATTTCCCCTTATTTCAAGAAAAAAAAATCCTGATATTTCACCAGGCTATTACACATTTGAAAAGATTTCTGACAAATGTCTGATGCAGAGTTAATCCCACATGACTAGTATTTTCTTAGATTTGGGTAAAACCATGTGCCCTCTCTGATTTTTTGAATCCGACCCCACTAGTGGTCATATCCTATCTTCAGGGCTTCTCTATTGCCTTTCTCTTCCCTGATAGATACCTCCTGCCCTTTGGGAGGGAGCTGAGGGCAAGTAGCAGTTTTCTTCTCTGGAATTTGCTGACAGTCCCATCATCTTTAGCACTTCCCACTTTGACATGACATTCTCATCTAAATTGGGCAATGGTAGCATATCCTGGGAAGAGAATGGAGGTCAAATTTCATGACTTTCTCCCTTCTTGGTGATACAGGTGTTCCTGATCATGTCAGTGCCATGCTGCCGTGTTTATGCTTAGCATTAAGTAATGAGCTGCTCTTCCATTTGTATTTTAGAGAAACCGTATTCAGCCGTACTGGAAGATGGACTCTGAACAGAATCATTGGTGCTGTTTGTTGTTTGTTGTTGTTGTTGTTGTGGTTCTTCTTAAAGTGATCAGTATATAATTTTTATCCATTAAAATTAATTTTGCTTTCCTAATTCTTTAATTTTTCCTCCAACCTGTTTCAAGTTAGATATTATGTAGCCACTTGATTGAAATATAAGAAGTGCAGCCTCACCTTTTCTTTCTATTGCTCCTTTGTCTTAGAAATATTTCTGTAAGGGTACAGGAGTATTGTTCACAATTATGCAATATGAAACAACTACGTGAAAACTGCGAATAATAATGGGAAGAAATTATATCTGTGCCTCTTACAGATTCTCCCTAGCAAATACTGTGAAAAGTATGGATTGCTGTTTTAGATACTCCATAATTACCATGTGGATGTGAGTTGTTATGGTAACTGGGTTTCCCCTTCTATTAAATAGCAGAGTAAATGGTTACTTGAGATGCAATTGAATTGTCAGCTTTCAAGCTAATGTTATCCTGATAGGAAATGGGGTGGGGAGACAATGATGGAGGGAAGAGGCTTGGGGGGGCGGTGGTTGAATGTCTGGAAACTACTTACAAGGAGATGAGGGCTTTGCATTTTAAGAATGCATCCTCTTAAGTCCTCCCTTCTCTTACTATTTGTCAGTGGATAGGGATGGCAGAAAGTTACTTCGTAGCAATGGGATTACTAATGACAGAAAGTTGAAGCCTCTTATGTTGATGTCAATGTGGAGGTGGTGGTGGTGGTGGTGGTGGTGGTGACCATGGCTGCAGGTAGTTTTGATGATAATTGTGAACATAGAAATTGTCTTGCTTTATGAAGCTGGGGGGGGGTGTCATTAAATTAATTGAAAACACTTGTTTATCTCCCAGGTTTGCACACTGTTCTGCATGTTCTACTCTAGTTTTACAAATAACCTCATCAAAAGTTTTTTTTATATGATTTAGAGTAGTTAATGAAAGTTTGTAAAAATGAGTATTATATTTTTAATCACAAGATGCTGTTCAAGAAGCAGAGTGAGTTATGTGTTTCCATTAGGAAAACATATGGGGAGAAATGTACTTTTGTTCTCTATCCCACTGTTCTCTTTTATTTAAAAAATGTGTTTCTAAGCAGGATATCTCCATGAGCTAGTATTTCAGGTGCACTAAATCATAATCTAGATGCTTATGGAATTTCAGATTATAAAGTTCATAAGACTCCCTGTAAAATATAACCTTTTCACTTAGTAGATACTTAACTGAAAATAAATATTTCTAGACTAGAATATTTGGGGGCATGTACCTATAAGGTTTAAATAATAGTTATTTACTTTAGCTATGTTGATTCAGACAGATTTTTTTTTTATTAGTTTCTTTGTTCTTGAGACAAATTCTTTCTATTCCTAGCTGTCCTGGATCTCCTATATAGACAGACTGACCCCAAACACACAGAGATTCACCTGCCTTTGCTTCCCAAGTACTGGGATTAAAAAAAGTATATGCCACTATGCCTGGCTCTAGAATTTTTTTTTTAAGCTTTGTGTTTCTGGAATGAATCAAAGTTGAATGCCACGCTGGATCTGGTGGCGAAGGCCTGTATCCCAGCGGCTCAAAAAGTTGAGGCAGAAAAGTCGTAAGTTCAAGGCCAGCCTCGGTTAAGTGAGTGAACATTTTTCTCAAAATAAAATGTGAAAGAATCCTTAGGATACAGCTCAGTAGATAGAGTGCTTGCCTAGCTACCAATAACATCTGAGGCTCCCTGATTAACTCCCAAGGTTACAGTAAAAAGTTGAACACAATAGTTTTATGATTGCTTTTAAAATTTCACTTTATAATTTAAATATGACAAACATTTCTCTCTGTTAAGGAGAAGAAGCAGTATACTTAAATAATTTTAACTCAGTGGGTGTGCATAAACAGTGTTACAGGCACTGTAAAGGGATCTCATAAAAATCAGGATGAGATCTGTGTGCCTTAGAATTGTGTGAACTTACAGATGTCTGTAGAAAACTAGAACCACAGAGGTGAGAGGAATCAGCTCAGTATACGTTCAACTTATAGGAAGAGAGGGCACAGAAAGTGAGAGGTGAGTGGCTCCATAGTTCCCGTAAAGAGCAGGGCAAGTGTGGGAACTGGTCTACAGTTCAGTTCTCTAGAAGAGGATTACATACTGCAGAGGTCTAAGAATTAGGGAGAAATTCATTGAGGTTCTTGAGCAGTACAATTATCTCTTAAGTGAATGATGTTGTTTTGATCCTAAGAAGATATTAAGTACTACAAAATGCTTTCATGATATTCTTTATGAACCATTAAAGATTTTGCCCAGAAGTTCTGAGTAGTCAGCACCATTTGTGATGGGTTAGCAGAGGAGAGATGTGAGGTCACTGAAAATCTGATAGGTGTGTCATGGTCACATGGAGAGAAATAGGACTAGGCCAATGAGCAAGTGAGTAGGGGCATACCAAGGTGGCATTTCAGGAACTGACTTGATTGCTGAATCAAAGAAGACTTCCAAGATAAGTCCAAAGTTTCAAACCTCAATAACAGGGTTATTGCTAGATGATATTGACAGACATAGGAAAAATCAATGAATGGGTTTTAAATGATGATAACCAAGCCAACTGAGCATAAGAGGTAGTATAAGGGGAAAGTCAGAGAAATGTGTTCTATAAACAGTGGTTTTCTAACTACTTTTGATTTCTTAAAAGATTTATTATTTTTAATCATGTGTGTGTGAAGGTAGGTGTACATTGTTACTGGTGCCCACAGAGGCCAGAAGCATTGGACCCCCCAGGAACTGGAGTCACAGGCATTTGTGAACTGCCAAACCTAGGTGCTGGGAACTGAACTCAGGCCCTTTGCAAGAACAGCACATGCGTTTAACCACTGAGCAATGTTTCTGGCTCTACTTTTGATTTTTTTTTAATTAAAAGAAATTTAACTGATACATTAAGCAAAATTATGCATATTAAATTATTCATATCTGAGATATACTCCAATGTGTTAATACATGCAAACTATATATGTTTTTCTTGAGCTATAACTTGATATTGCTTTTCCTGTTGTCGTATATACTCTATGCATTCTGGCAGGTGCATATATTCTGTAACCAGTGCCCATCAAGATGAGAGTTATTCCAGCATCTTAAAAAGTGCC
Source organism: Tokudaia tokunoshimensis (assembly GCA_036184795.1). Classification (NCBI taxonomy): domain Eukaryota; kingdom Metazoa; phylum Chordata; class Mammalia; order Rodentia; family Muridae; genus Tokudaia; species Tokudaia tokunoshimensis. Next base: position 73,412,785 of record BTHU01000005.1, read on the forward strand.
TTCTCATGCTTCATGGTCAAACATGTCACCTTCACTATCTCCTAACTCTTGTTCTCTTTTCTTTCTCCATCTAAGTAAAGTCACAGCTTAAAATGTCCAAGAACTAACCACAGTGACCAAAAAGGTGCTATAAGTCTCTGCTGTTTTCCTCACTGTGTCTATACAAATCTTCCTCTTGATTTTTCTGACTCAAATGTTTAACATGGTATTGGAAGTGGAGTGGCGAAAGGGATAGCTGGGTGTTTGAAGCCATTGCTGCACAGTGTCAAAGTGTCACATATACTCCATGGTGTCTACAGTCACTGTGCTGTTTGTTTGTTTGTTGTTTAACCTGGGTATCTGTAGACACCCCTGCAAGGTCTTCTTGCTCTATGCCTTCCAGTCTGTTTTCAGCTCGGTAGTCATTAGATCCTTGTACACAGTGAATGAGACCATCCAGTTCCTCTTAACACTTGAGGATGGAGGACTCCTCTCCTACTAAGAATGGATGCAGGCTGGAAAGGCAAGCCAGAAGAGTGTGGACTCTCCAGCGCCCCGGAGTCCACCAGGCCTTACCTTTCCAAGTTCCTTTTCTTCATCTTTTCCACTCCAGCTACTCTGGTTTTTTGGCTCTTTCTCACACAGGTCATGGCCTTTGTCCTGATTTCTGCTTTTGTTGTCATTGGTTTGCTTTAGATTGAGATGACATGCATAACATGCAGCTAGCTATGCTCATGTTTAAAATTCACTGCCTCTGAGAAGCAACAGTATTTGATAACTATTCCTTTTCTATTTTTCCAGGATTTTAATCCCTTCCAAATGAGCCATGTTCCCATTAATTAGTCCCTTGTGACTTCCCCTTGTTCATTTCTCTCTCTCTCTCTCTCTCTCTCTCTCTCTCCCTCCCTCCCTCCCTCTGCTCTCTGTCCTGATATGTTTGCCCATTCTGGCTATTACATGTAGATGGAATCCTATAATATGATATTTTGTGTCTGTCTTCTTTGTTTGCTGGGTTTTCAGGGTTTGTCCACAGTTTAGCATTCTAGCATGTAGTAGGACTTTATTTGGCTAATATTACATCGTATGTACATTTATTATGTTACTAATTTGTGGATGGATAGTTAGGTTATTTCCTTTTTTTTTTTGCTTTTGTGAACATGCAGATATGAACATTTATTTACAAATTCTTGTTTGAAATCATTGTGGAGATTATTTAGAAGTGGAATTCCTCAGTCATATGATATCGCTAGGTTTAATATTCTGAGAAACCACCAGATGTTTCCAGTAGCTGAACCATTGCGTATTCCCTTTAACACATGTGTGCTCACTGTCAGCCTTTGTTCATTCAGACTTAACCCTCTTAGTGAGACCTACCTTGAACACTATGCCTAACCTTGGAGCCTGCACCAGCCCTCACCCCTATTTCATTAGTTAGCACACTTCTTCTTGTTGCCTGTTTGGTCTTCTTTTTAGGTGTATAAGAGATGTTTCCTCAAATCTACCGTGTCATACATATGGAGACTTTCCTCTTATTCTTCCTGAAGAAGGAAGGACCTGTGTACCCGAGCAGTCCCTCACACAACTGTCACTGTAAGAGTATATATGATTAGTTACAGGAAAGGCTTGTGTTTCTCATGTTCACTAAAACTCAGAGATACAATGGTTACTGACCCTGCTGCATTAGCTGCAGGTTAACTAGATTTACAACTTAATGATTTGGAATTATTTCATTGACTTTAGTTTCCTGATGACTTATTACTGGTCTAGAAAAATAGACATAACTTTCATACTTTATAAATGCCAATTTGAGTTTATTTTTCTGGCTAGCAACTTCAACCTCAAAGATAGGCAGTATCCTTAACTATGGATTGGATTGAAATAGCTTCCTAATGGAGGTCATGGAAAGCCTTTTAGCCTGAGACACAAATGAAAAGGACCCAGCTTTCATCATGGCTATTTCTGAGGGAGCACTCAGGAGAGTGCTTTTAATGATACCCACTCAGGGTGACTCAGGGAACCCTAAGATTGAAGTATAATTCCATAAAGCATGGGGAGTCTATGCTGGAAGACTGGAATGTAGTGTTCTCTAACTCCCTGCATCCGCTCTCAGCATGATCAGAACCACAGGCGGATTAGTTGGGTCTTCTCCTGATGACCTCTCAGATGTGTTCCCTGGCATGAGTAGCTTTCATTTTCTAAACTCAGCATTCTACTTGCTCATTTACATTTACATTTTTCTAGAAGTCGTTCCCTTTTCAAAGTCAGTATTAAGAATGGATTGAAAACTATAGTCTTCCTAAATGATTCAGTGTTCTTTTCGTCAGTGTGTTGGATCAAGAATTCTTCGTAGTACAAAGATATCCATGGATTTAGGGCAGGAGAATATGAAAATAGTTTATAGTTCCTCAGTAAGAATTAAAATTCAGGTTGCATTATGTGAACCCTCAAATAGGAGGTAATAATATATTTTGTGAATAGGGACATAATTCATAGAAAAGCGGGAAAGCATTTGGAAACAGAGAATAGGGATGTAAACTGAGGTTCTCCTTCTCAGCTGGTCATGTGGCCTAGGTTATTGTTTAGCTCCTAGATAGTACAAGAAAAACCAAGACTGGAGGATTCATTCCTTCAACTGGTGGACACACTGACAAGGCCCTTCCCACCCAAACTGGCAGTGTGAACACTCAGTCAGAAAGTCTTTCATTTCTTCCAATTCAGTGGTCTCAGTATCCATCTTAGACTGTTCACGTGTCTAATGTTTGGAAAAACCAGCTGTGGCATCAGACATGATTGACAGAATTAATCCTATTGTTCTCTTCTGCCCCGTGTCCTATAGTCTTCACAGTCCTACGTTGCAATCTGTTTGTGCCCATTTCTTGCCACAATTCTGTCGTGATTATATACAGACTTCTCTTCCTCATGTAGAGGGAGGTGGGTGAAAGCTTAGGGACAAGGATGAAAGTGTTACTTGTTGAGCTGGGGGATGCATGAACGTGAAGCAATGTCGCTGTTTCTCTTGAGACATCTTGAATGGGCACAGACCCTGGGAAAATGGGTTGCAAGATTGCTGTGTACTAATAGGTGGAAATGACTGTGCCAGCCAGATGCTTTGTCTGGGCTTTGCGCAGAAGTAGATCTCACCATTGGCATGCATTGTTTTCCTCCTGGATTCCCACACACATGAGAGGGCAGCTATCTGGCAGTGCACATGATTTCTGGGTATCACGCTCATCTGCATGCGCTTTTCACTGTGGTTTCTGCACAATGTTTCTGTTCCAGGCTATGAGTCATATTTATTTTTATTTAACATTATTGGTGAGTTTGTTAGACAGTACCCTGTTCCCCATCTTTGGCAGGAGGTTTTATAGCCTTTCCCCCTGGTTTTCAGAGAAGGATTTATACTACAAATACATATTAACTTGTTATTATTGCAGAGTTTTATTTGCTTTAATTTAGAAAATTCCTAGCTTACTTTATTTTGTGTTTGCAAGATTCCAAATTCTTTTCAACTGGGAATATAGGAAAGATATTATTTGCAGTTCCAATCCTGTACTAATTTGGATTGTTTTAGAAAACAAACCACTTAAATAGAAGGAAAGAAGAACTGAGGTTTTCCTTTTGTTTTGAATTCTGTATAGTCTAATGTGTTTTTATTCATCTTTCCCACAGGTCCATGTCCAGCTTTCAGAATGGCACCATGCAATCTTTCTTCCACAGGCCTGGCTGGCATATATGACTCGAGCTTATCATGCCATTTTACAGGTAAGGATGCCACAAGGGGTCTGCTTTGTGGGGGAGCATTTCCCCCTTATCACTAACTTTATAACAATATGTATTTACTGTTTCAAGAATTTTCTCTCTGGGACTGCCTATACAATATTTATCACCCTCTCTGCTTCTAAGGTCCCAGTGAACAACAAAGTTCAACTGCATGAAGGTTCCTCTGGAGAAGCAATGGGTTCATTGAGCTTACTTGGAAGCATGGATGAGGCTTATTGACAGGAATGGGGGTTATCCCAAAGAAGCCTCCCTGGAAAACCTTCCCCCAGTATGCCTGGGTTCCTTATAGCTTCACAGATAAAGCCCCCTTTCCCTAGGCTTCTCTAGCCTATATCCCTCTCTTACACCCCAAGATCCCATGCCATTAAGGCAGAATTGCACACAACTGGTTAGGAATGACTGAATTCTTAGGTGTGGGTCCATGACCTTCCCCACCTTCTCCTCCTGTGAAGGAATGTCAGTGTCCAACAAGCCCAGCTGACTTATCTTCTGCAGGCAGTACAGTTGACTTTCTGAAGGTAGAGATTGCTCTACTCAGGATCATACTGAACAAGCACTTGAGAAGAATAACATTATCAAATGGGCAATGGTTCCCTTTGCTCATAAGAAATGTAAGGCTTGGGACATCTGTTTCTCTCTTATACACACACACTTTAAGGAAGAGAGGGTGGGGAGAGTCAGAGACTAGGAAGGAACAGAGTAAAGCTGTGTCTGCTGATCATGAGAGAACCAGTGCAGTCATGAACTCACAACATCTGTGGTCATCTGTACAAGACCCACACAAAGTCTAGCTAGTTGGCATTCTAACGTGGAGGCGGGAGGGGCTCATGATCCCCTACCCCTTTTGAGGAGCTGCTGATGGTATTTGGGGAGAGGCGAGCTAGTGCTCTCTAAGAGTGTACCTCCTGGTAGGTTGGTCAGGCTCCAGGGGCCCCACCCTCATGAGTATATCAGCAATGCAAATTGGACTCTGTGGATTATTAGAAGCAAATTAGAAGCAAAACCAAAGATATGAAATAGAGAGGAAGGGGGAGGAACGTGGAGTGACTATGATCCAAATACAATGTCTGGGAGTCTCAATGAATTGATACATATGTTACTTTAAATAAAAGAAATGTAAGGCATATGTATATAGTTACACTTAAATTTAAATGTGGATATCCCTATGTTTCTGAGTCCCATCCAGAGCCTGCTTCTAAGCCCTACTCTCTTCTGCTCGGTTTGGCCTCATGAATACCCAACTTCACTGCCCCAGAGTATCTGGTCCTGAGTGCCCCCCACACTGAGCTCAGCATCTTGTTTCTATGTAGAACCTGCCTGTATCTTTAGCCCCATCTCTTGACCATTCTCTCAGACATTTATATTTCTGCTTTTCCAAATTTGGTTCTAAAAGTCAGCATGTATCCCTAATGTCTTGCCTTTCATACACACTGTTCTGTTGTTCTGCTTCAGTGGCTGCCATTTCTGGGGGCCCACCCCGTTTTACCTTGTTCTTTATATTAGTTAAGTATGTGTTCTACTTACCTCCTCTCCCCTCTGGATAATGACTGAAAAGTCATTGTTAAGAATGGTATGCATGTGCGTGGTCTGAGATTACTTAAGTAACATGTCTCAGAAGAAGATTTTCATGGAGTGCAAGGAATCATAGTGTTATAGGTAAAAGTGATGGCTGCCTTATAAGGGCACGGAGACGAGAGCCAGAGGCTGACTGAATGTCTGGACATTTATGTTGCCATCTCCAGTTCACACCTCGGTGTGGCAGTGCAGTCATTTTAGCCTAGAACTGATAAACAGTCTAGAGTTCTGATCCATTAGAACTGAGAAGGGGACAGAGACTCCACATCAGCCGCAGTCAGATCCTTCTAAAGTGCTTAGTGTGTAGCCCACACTTTGATCAGCATTGTTTTAGAGTGTCTGCATTGTGATCTGTGCCTGCAAAGCTCTCCTCTGGAATTCCTGCTTCCTGGTTCCTTGTTATTTTACCTGGCGTTTTATCCTTCCCAGTATGGGCACCCCTTGTTTTGAAGTGAAGGAATGACTTTCTCATGTCTGTATACTTCTGTAACCTCATTGTACACCACCAGAGAGTTAGTTTCTATTCAAGAGGCATGAGCGTAGCCAGAGCACAGACTTCTTGTTCATGCTTCCCTTGGTCGTTTGCAGATCCTCCTGGTAGGGCAGGGTGCTGATCTAACTTGCAGAACACAGAGGGAAACAAAATGCCCCTTCCTGCTGTGAGTCCCTGTCCAGTGAAGAAAGCTACAAGACCACTAGCCTTTTCATTGCAGGATCCTCCAGGCTTAAGGAAGGAAAGAACAAAATTCTACACATACCTGGAGAAGGAAATGAGCAACTCCTGTAGTCAGCTGAGAATTTGTTACTTTAGGGGAAGAAGGGCTAAGTTGAAGAGGGTTGTGATGTAATTCAGACTTTACAAAAACCTCCATTTTCCCCATAACTGCTACTATTTATTGAATACTTGTATGTAGCTAACACTTAACATTTACTATTTCAATTAATCTTTACAGATATCCAGTTAAGTGTATATTATTAAGCCCATGTATAATGATATTATAGGTGGACAATCAGGGTAGGAAAGGAAAGCAAATACTTCAAAGCCAACAGTTGGCAAATGAGAGTTGTAGAATTTAATTATTGGTCTAACATTTTATTTACTTATTACATTTAATAATTTAGTGTGTGTGTGTGTGTGTGTGTGTGTGTGTGTGTGTCTGTTGTATGTGTCTGTCTGTCTATCTGTGGGTGTGTGGGCAGGCCAAAGTACATATGTCAAAATAAGACAGCTTCTTGGAATAGGTGTTTTTCCTTCCACTGTGTGGGTCTAGGATTGGAGGCAAAGTGCCTTTGCCTGCTGAGCTATCCATCCTGTCCTAGTCTAGAAATGGAAATGCAGTTTTAGTAATGTAGACCTAGTATTCTCTTCAGCTGGTGTAGTGATGTGTATGTTTGTTTACTTTCACTTAAGATCTCTTTCCTTTGGATTTTACATTCAGTCACATTGAGAATTGGTGAAAAACAGGAAACTGAAAGGTTCTTTTATCTAAGGACTTGAAAATTGAGCAGTGTTGTAAGTTTGTCATTCTTACGTGACAAATGCTTATGTGCTTCAGCTGATGAGTTTCTTGATTGGATTCATGCATTTGAAACTTTAAAAAGCATCATAATGGAATTGGAGCAACACTGAGATCCTTGTCTATACAGGAATTCATGTCCTAGAGGTGTCTTCAGTTACAGTATCTATGAGTACTTCCGTCTGGTGCTGGACAGGTTTGGTAGCATTAAACTTGATCAGTTTGAGGAGCTGTCTTCTTGACTACCCTTAGAAGACAGGCTGAAAGGTTTATATCCTATATTACTTTCTGGAGGTGGGTAGAACACCAGTGCTCTTAAACTCTGAACCATCTCTCTAGCCCCCAAACCTTGTAAAAATAGTTAAGATTATTCTATAATCTTTATAAAATCTGAGGTCATGTCTAAGTTAGAATCCATTAGTAACTGCTACTTTATTTTTATTTTTATAATTAGATATTTTCTTAATTTACATTTCAAATGTTAACCCCTTTCCTGGTTTCGCCTCCAAAAATACCCTATCCCATCCTCCCTCCTCTTACTCACCAACCACCCACTCCCTTTTCCCTGTCCTGGCATTCCCGTATACTGGGGCATCCAGCTTTCTTAGGACCAAGGACCTCTCCTCCCTTTCATGACCAACAAGGCCATCCTTTGCTTGAGCTTTGTTTGGTCTGTTAATTGTATCTTGGGTATTCTAAGCTTCTGGGCTAATATACAATTACATTAAATAATATCATTGACAGTGGAGTAAAGGGAGAAAACCTGATTATAGTAATACAGTAAAAACTTATGAAGTTTAATATTTGAGGATGTTGGCCTTAAAGAAAGAATATTAACTCTATTTTTATTCCATGGTTGAGAACTCTATTCTTTTCACATAGTACCTACATCTTAAGAATTATATTCTCATCTAATTCATTTTCTGCTCTTCTGTTGTGACAATGGTGCTCAGACCTCAGTTGCTGACCATTCCAATATGTAGGGAACTTTAAGATGGGTCCCATGGGTACTACATCTGCTTCGAATGGCATCCTGGGAGACAGCACTGCAGAGTCTGTCAAGCTCCCAAGCTCATTAGGACTTGCCTCTAGTGAACGCAGATGTTCTCCAAACAGTGATACGAGTGCTTCCCACACTCAAACTCTTTGAAGGTCTACTGAGCCACCAGGACACTTGTGGCCAGTGGCCACAGGACTTTTCATCCTACAGGTGAACATGCTGATTCCTCTTGTGTGGTTTGCAGGGAAGGATAGCAGAGCTGGAGCTGCAGTTGCAACATGGCAAGGAAGGCCCTGAGGAGGTGCAGTCCAAACGAAGCACAGCCTGGCTCTGGTAAGATGGCATTCTGTGGCACACTGTCATCCTGGAAAGTGAGCAGTGAAGGGAGCAGTAAATGCCTTAACTTCCCCCATGCAGGTTACATTACCTGGTGTGAGCCAGCAGGAGCTGGAGAGACCCCATAGGTTTATTCCCACCTACTTCTTAGCCATGATAAGGAACACAATTTTCAGAAATGTGTGTGTGTGTGTGTGTGTGTAGAACTGGTACCAGTATCTTCTCTGGAGTGTAAAAGCTGCTGAAGCTCATGTATCATAAACACAGTGTAGTGTTTCCATGTAACCTACGCACATCCTATACATATAAATCACCTCTACATTATTTTGGCAACTTATACAGTGTAAATTCTGTGAACATCCTTGTGCTATATTGTTTAGGGAGTGTGGTAAGAGTCTATACATGTTGAGTCCAGACACAATTTTGCCCAAATATGTTCATCTGTGTTAGTTAAATCTATAGATTTGGAACTCACAGACACAGAGGACTAATTGAATATGTCTTTCCTTTTTTTCCCATAATGCAATGTGGGACTGATTTGTTCTCCTCCAAGTTGTTTCTTATAAGGGGTATTTTAGTCCCTTTGAATAAAAATTCCATTTTTCCACCCAATTCATTGCCATTCCACATCAGATAGAGTCTAGAATTGTCCTTCTACGCCATCTTCATGATTGGGAGAGTCCTTCTGCCTCAGGCCTTCAGTTTCCTTAGCAGATGCTCCCTAGGGTGTTTCTACCATATTACTTAGAAATGTATAAGTGCCAACACATTTAAAGCAACACAAATTGTTAGGTAGTTTGAGAATAGTAGTTTATCGTATTAATTGATGTGGGAAACGAAGTGCCAAAGACCTAAATAGCTTTTTCTATATTCATAGATTGCTTTATTTACAATTAAAAGTTATGTGGTTGTAGAAAATAAAATCTTTTGGTATTTCATTCTATTGTTTTATTTCATAGACTTTTGATAAAAAGCAATGTATTTATTATTAGAAATTAAGAATTTTAGTTTCACTTCCTATTTTTTTTCTTTTTTTTTTTAATTATTTATTTTATTTTTTTTTTTAAATTTACATTCCAAATCATTTCCCCTTTCCCGTTTCCTCCCTCCCCGAAAGTTCCATAAGCCCCTTCCCTCCCTCTTTTCTCCATTCAACCCCCTCTCCCTTCTCTGTCCTGGCATTCCCCTACATCCAGTCTTTCCAGGACCAGGGGTCTCTCCTTCCATCTTCTTAGAAATCTATTGATATGTGGATTGTGTCTAGGGTATTCCGAGATTCTGGGTCAATATCCCCTTATCAGTGACTGCATACCATGTGTGTTCTTTTGTGATTGGGTTACCTCACTAAGGATAATATTTTCAAGATCTGACCATTTGCCTAGGAATTTCGTGAATTCATTGTTTTTAATTGCAGAGTAGTATTCCATTGTGTAGATATACCACATCTTCTGAATCCATTCCTCCGTTGAGGGACATCTGGGTTCTTTCCAGCTTCTGGCTATTATAAATAAGGCTGCTATGAACATAGTGGAGCATGTGTCCTTATTGCATGCAGGGAAAGCCTCTGGGTATATGCCCAGGAGTGGTATAGCCGGATCCTCCGGGAGTGTCATGCCCAGTTTTCTGAGGAACCTCCAGACTGCTTTCCAGAGTGGTTGTACCAGCTTGCAATCCCACCAGCAGTGGAGGAGTGTTCCTCTTTCTCCACATCCTCGCCAACAACTGCTGTCTCCTGTGTTTTTGATCTTAGCCATCCTGACTGGTGTGAGATGGAATCTCAGGGTTGTTTTGATTTGCATTTCCCTAATGACTAAGGATGATGAACATCTCTTTAGGTGCTTCTCAGCCATTAGATATTCTTCAGGTGAGAACACTTTGTTTAGCTCTGTACCCCATTTTTTAATAGGGTTACTTGCCTCTCTGGAGTTTAACTTCTTGAGTTCTTTGTATATATTGGATATTAGCCCTCTGTCGGATGTAAGGTTGGTAAAGATCATTTCCCAGTTAGTTGGTTGCTGCTTTGTCTTTTTGACAGTGTCTTTTGCCTTGCAAAAACTTTGTAATTTAATGAGGTCCCATTTGTCTATTCTTGATCTTAGAGCATAAGCTATTGGAGTTCTGTTCAGGAAATTCTCCCCTGTGCCCATATGTTCAAGGTTCCTCCCTAGTTTCCCTTCAGTTAGTTTCAGTGTGTCTGGTTTTATGTGGAGATCTTTGATCCACTTAGAATTGAGCTTAGTGCAAGGAGATAAGAATGGGTCAATTTGCATTCTTCTGCATGTTTAAGTATCTTGGTGTGACTCTAACCAAACAAGTGAAAGATCTGTATGACAAGAACTTCAAGTCTCTGAAGAGAGAAATTGAAGAAGACCTCAGAAGATGGAAAAATCTGCCATGCTCATGGATTGGCAGGATTAATATAGTAAAAATGAGCATCTTACCAAAAGTAATACACAGATTCAATGCAATCCCCATCAAAATCCCAACTCAATTCTTCATAGAGTTAGAAAGAGCAATTCAAAAATTCATCTGGAATAACAGAAAACCCAGAATAGCTAAAACTATTCTCAAGAGTAAAAGGACCTCTGGGGGAATCAGTATTCCGGACCTCAAGCTGTACTACAGAGCAATAGTGTTAAAAACTGCATGGTATTGGTACAGTGACAGACATGTAGATCAATGGAACAGAATTGAAGACCCAGAAATGAATGCACACTCCTATGGTCACTTGATCTTTGACAAAGGAGCTAAAACCATCCAGTGGAAAAAAGATAGCCTTTTCAACAAATGGTGCTGGCTCAACTGGACTTCCTATTTTTTTAATGTGTATAGGTGTTTTGCCTGTGTATCTGTATATCATGTGCATGCAGTGTCCACAGAGACCAGAAGATGGCATCAGTCATCTAGAACTGGAATTACAGAAGGCTGTGAGCTACCATGTGGGTGCTGGGAACGGAACCAAGGTCTTTTGGAGAAGCAGCCAATGCTCTTAGCCACTGAGCTATCTCTCCAGTCTCTCTTTTTGTTGTTTTGAGATGTAGTTTTAATGTGTCTTCTGGAAGTGCTAATTTGACAGGAATGTATACTTCATTCTCAAAGATATCGATCTATAGACATAAAGATTATAATGAAACTCACAAGCTGAATAGATGTGAGTATCAGGGAGAAATGGTCCTGGATGTTTCTTTGGTGCAGTATATAGACTGGGGAGTTTTCTATACAACTGATAAGCAACTGATAGGCCATTTTAAAATGGGTTCTTTGGCAATTTTATTAGAACCTAGTCCCAATCCAAGTAAAGACATTTCTCTATTATTTCAAATGTATCTATTGTCTGCTGTGTGTCAGGTATTCTTCTGAGCATAGAAGAACAGCATTATTTTTTTCTCCTAAGCCTTATAAACCATTGAATTGAAACATAATAAATAAGCAAACAAATGGAATAGGATAGATTATTAGAGCAGTGGGGAGTGGGAGGAGTTGAGAGTTACTGTCATCCATAGAAAGTTCTAGAGAGCCTGTTTAATAATCTGATCTAGAGATGGGACCAGAAGTGATGGAGTGAGCCAGTCTGGAGGCCAGGGAAGAATGCCGAGACCTGAAGTTGTTACACACTGGACAATAGAAGATTACAGCAAGTATGGACAATCTGTAGATGAATTTGTCATTGAACTACTTTTAAAAATATGCTTGTGGTCTATAAGAGCAGTTTACAAGAATGTGAAAAACTTGGCTCTTAAGGATGACTTATTCTCAGGAATGCTGACTTGCTAAGAATTTATTATATGTCAGATGCAAATATTTATGAATATAAAATTTTATATACATAAAAAACTTGAGGGACTGAGCCTCGAAATGGCTAGGTGGTTCAGAGCCTCTTCTGCACTCACAGAGGACCCAAGTGTGCTTCCCAGCTTACAAACACTTGAAATTCTACTTCGATAGGATCCAATGTGCTATTCTGGCCTCTGTGGGCACCTGCACACATGTAGCACTCATACACACATCGTTCTCCCCTCTCTCTATCTCTCTCTCCTCTTCCCCTTCTCTCTTACACACACACACACACACACACACACACACACGTACTCATACATAAAAATAATTTTTTAAAGAATTTAAAAAATGTAAATCTGACACAGTGCTGTCTACTGTACCTCAGAATTTCTTTGTTGGAAAAGATGTTATAATCTAAATATTTATTTTGAGCATACCTACCTTCTGGCCCACAGGTATAATTATCTTCTTTTGACTTTGGTATAATTGTACAACCAGAATTTGAAGTTGTATTTTATATATATATACAATGATTTCTATATATAAAATATGTATACAATAAATTGGTATTTTGGTGAACTCTCCTGCAGAAAGCGGAGAGTGATATCACTTGGGGCTGCCATCAAAGAAATATTATGGGCTGGGTGGCTTCAACCACAGAAGCTTTCTTACAGCTCTGCAGTGTGGCAACCAGCATGCCTGGCAAGTCCTCACATCATGTGTGTCCTCACGTTGGGGAAACAGAGAAAGGGGAAGGCATGGGGAAACTTCCTCATGCCTGTTCCTATGTGAGCACTAAGCCTATCTGTGAAGGCTCTACCTCCAATTAGTGTCATGTTGGGTATATTCAACATAGGCTTAGAGGAAGGTAATATCCTTCCAGGATGTCCGAAGATGCCTGTGCACCCACCACTCCACTGGGGTGGTATTGACACAGCACCACCTGTCTATCCTTCTGGGTTACATTTTCTTCTCACCTCTCTCCACTAAGAGAGCCTACACTAAGAAAGACAAAGCTGACTCTGCCATAAAGCTATTACCAATGTGTACTTTTAAGATCCAGAGGCATTGCTGGGAGTTTTAAAATTAACTTTCCTGCATTGATTATTTAGTTGTGTGTCAGGGCATATGAGCAAGCATGTGCCACAGTGTGCAAGTGGAAGTCAGGGGGAAGCTTGTAGCAACAGGATTGTTTTCCTTGTACCACATGGTTCCTGGGGATCAAACGTAGGTCATCAGGTGCCTTTATCTGCTGAGCCATATGACCAGCCTTCTGGAAATTCTTATAAACTGATGAATAAGTCTGTGGGTGTAGTCCGTGGTATCACATAAGCTCATATCTATTTTCCATCTATATTGCAGGGTCAGAGACATGCTGACAGATGAGATCACCAAGACAGCTGCAAAGTAAGTCGTTTATTCTCCTACCCAATATGTTAATAAACCTTTCACTTCCTGACAGGCCCACACACTTTCTCCTTCTACAGCATTTCATAATGTTAAGAACTATAAAGTATTTTCTTGGCTATTTTTATAGAAAACCATTGTTACCCCTGTTAACTATATTAATTCTCAACACATGCCTTTTTGTGCAAACACAGAGACTGGTACAAATACTTAGCTTTTTATTGAAATACTCAACCTGAACCCTTAATAAAATGCCATGTGGTTTGGTTTAAACTTAAAGGATTATAATTTAGTTTGAGGAGGAAAAATGAATTCTTGAGAATGTTGCGTTACAGTAGATCTACAAATAGATTATTAAATCTCAGTTGCAATGCAACAAGCAAAGTGGGGCCTCCTCTTACATTTCCTGGTTGCCATGGGCTCCAGTGTATCTAAAAATCGGTTTCTAATTAGCAGTCAATCTGACCTTGGATAAACCTCTTCAGCTCAATGACAAACTTTTAAAAAACGAACTTTATATACACAACACTGATACAAAGATATACACAACACTGATACAAAGATAAACGGCAGCGCCAGTCATAGGCTTGTGGTGGTTTTAACAAAATTTACTTGAGTGTTACTTCCTTCAGGCTTTTTTATTTACCTTAAGCCAGAGCTCACTGAGGAAATTACACCCTAATGAACTTACTTGCTGGAGCAACCTCTTCAGGCTCTCCCGCTAACAAGCTGACTAATTGTTCCTGGCAGCAGAGATGCAATCGGTTGCTTTCATATCTCCCCTCCACTATCACCTTCTGCTGCTGTGTCATGGGGCTTGCTTTCTTAGTCTCCAAGTGACACAGGCACATCCTTGCCCCGGATTTTATAAGTACTGAAGCCCATATCCTACAGAGGTATTTAAGTGCAATGTTATGTATCTTGGTCACATCCTGGGATGTGTATAGCTAAAACTATTTGGCATTAGGGACAGTGGAAACAAAGAGTCACATGATTGTTGATCTGAGCCCATGCTCATTGTTACCCCTCCCCCACTGGGTAAAGGAAAAGAGAACCAACTGGTGGTCTTCCTGTCTCCTCTGCTGGGATGGGCATGGGGAGACATAATTTGACAGAACAGAGACTGCAGTGCAGAAAGGATACCATAGGAACGAATGTGCTTGGCTTCATAAGTGAGGGTGTGCCAGCTTGTAAATTTTCCTTTCATAGTTTGTTTTTGCGAGATGGTCTTATGTCCAATGAAAATAGGACATTGGGAGCAGAAAGCTCGGATGATGAAGAAATCAGCAAGCTTATGTGCAGGCAAACTGTAATGTTGCTTCTGAAGCCACCTTTATACTTCCTGTTCTTAAAGCTTATTGCAACATGCCCTTTCTCTATAGATTTGCAAAGCATCATGTTTCGACTAGTACCCAAGGTCAATGTGTTTACATTCTCAGGGGCGTGCAGTAAAACGACTTATGTTCTTATGGGATTACTACCTTTTTTTTTTTAAATCAAAACCTTAAAAGTGTATACTGTGGCAGAAAGTGAGCAAGAGCTGTGTAAGGTCCCCAGGCTGGTAGAGCAGAGGAATTGGCCACCACTTTCTCTCTGCTTCTTTCCAGTGGCTTCCTTCACTGAGGCAGAGCTTACTCCTGCATTTTGACAGCCTACCTTTTGGTACTTGGAGCACGGCTGTCATGGCTGCCTGAGGCTAGGGCATGTTCTGTCCACTCACAAGTTAAATGCAGGAGATTACACTGCAGTCACAGAGCTACTGACTTGCTCATTTGAGAGAGTATTTTTGAGAGTCAGGGTTATGACTAAGGAAGAAGCAGAACACACGGAGCAGCCGGGTGACTGGTGGCAATTTGTTTTCATTGTTATTAATTAAATGGATTTGAACCCGAAGACAAAAATCCCCAAATGATTGGGTCACTTTGCTGATATGTAATGTGATACTTTGTCCCTCAGAAAGCATCACTGAAGCTCATCCTTCCTTGGGCTTTTTAATTAGGTTAATGACATCAGTTTGTTCCAAAGGACAATTTAATTAAAATGTCAGTGGTGTTGCTTAGATAAAGACTGCACTGATGCTGACATGTTATTATGCAAATTAGTCACAGCTGTTTGACTGGTAGGGGATAGTTATTTGAGCAACAAGGCGGTGAGTTTGTGCTGCTCCAGTTGAAGACGTTTCACCAGCCAGTTCCTCCTCGAATATGTCTTGCTAAGTCTGCAGTGTGTACTGTCAATCAAAAACTGCTGCTCTGGGCATGGGACAAGTTTGAGATAAGCAAGCTGGTCCTGGTGCCGTTGCCAAATGGGGAACTTGAACCGTGGATGCTTTGTGTAGACTGGAGCAATTGTGTTTTATCTGGAAATTAATGTCCAGATAAAATTTAACCTACATCCAAAGATCTAAATGCCAGTGGTCTTAAATACATATTTCTTCTTTTTCCTCACAGTATATATATTCAGAAGTGTCAAGATGGGTGAGATGAAATGATTTGGAGCACTGTTTTAAAGTTGAGGCAGGATCTACAGAGGCTGCTCAGAGGTTAGGAGCACATGTGGCCATTGGAGAGGACCCAGGTTGGGCTCTCAGCACCCACCCATGTCAGGCAGCTCACTCCTGCAACTCCAGTTCCAGGAGATCCAATGCCCTCTTCTGGTTTCTAAAGGCATCAGCACATACATATCTATCATACATGCTCATGGACATACATGTATACACATGCATAAATTTAAAAGTCAAAATATAATCTTTAAAAAGAAATAGGCTAAATTCTCCTATGTGACTTGCATGCTATAAAAATACTTTTTATGTCATCTTGCATAAGATGCTGGCTTAATGAAAATTGTATGATAAGAGGACTGAGGACTTAATATTCAGATTACTGAGAATTTTAAACAAAGCTCCTGCCTCTCCTCCTCCACCCTTTTTCCTTCTCTTCCTCCTCCTCCTCCTCCTCCTCTTCGTCAATCTATCCTTAGATATTAATAGCCATTTTTAAGCAGGAAAGGCCTCCAGACATTGGTAATTGAAAGAAAAATGATATAGCCTGAGTGACTACTACTTATCCAAAATGCTTGGGATCAAAAATATTTCAAATTTTGGCATTTTTCAAATTTGGGAATACTAGTATGACCTTAATCTGAAAACTCAGAATGCTAGAAAACCTGAAAATTTTTGAACATTGTTATTCAACCTGTATTAGAAGCAAATGATTTATTTTTGCTTTTATTAAATGATTTTTATGGCTCAAGTTCTGTCTTGCTTTGTGGTAGTTTAAAAAGTGCTTTGTAATCTGTAACTTCAGGGGGAACCATTTCTTCAGACCTCAAGGAGTCCTCTGGTGTTACTGACTTAGAGCAGACCTCACAGGGGGTGAAGGGCATGAGCAAGTGTAAGGCAGGGCTTCACTGAGCTGAACTACTTAGGGTGAGAGGGGGAGATGCAAAAAGGGTCAGGTGACTAGTAAATGGATAATGGCCATCCTGTATCCCATAAAACCTACAAGAGCACGTGCTCACAGGAACCGTTTAGCTCCTGTTCAATGGTGGGCAGACTGGTCTGGAGGCACGGATGTACTGGGTTCTCATGAAGAGGTAGTCTGAGGGTCATTCTCATCTTCTGGGCCTATTCTAACACTCTCCTGTACACAGCAAATGTTACAGTAAACTCAGGCTTAAGTCTCATTGCAGGGCTCTGGGGATATTTTCTATGAGACATTATTGGGATGCAATTATAAGCATCCCAGAGTAGCATCTTCAGATTGGAAAATTCTGCAGACAGCAACTCATCATTGTCTCATTCGGAGCTTTCTTTCATAAGATCAGCCTGGGAATATGGAATAATACCAAGTGTATACTTTTATATTCTAAGTTATATAAAAATCAGGTAATGTTTATGATGCCAAATAATGAAGTAAAAATTAAATGAATTCCTATTGTTAATATTAGAAAATTATCATTTGAATTATGTTACAGGAGAACTTCTAACCCAAGTGGTCTAAAACCAGTTCTCCTCCCATCCCCATCTTATATGGAATCAACAAGTCATATTACAAAGTATCTCTAAGGCATCTGGCTTTGATGCAGTGAGTTAAGAGAGAATGGGAGTCCTGACTGTCAAAGGCTGCCACATGTTATATGGGAATAAAGTACAGCTGTGACCTGGTTTATGGGGAGCTGGTTCTACACACTGCTATTTTAGAAGAGACTGTTACACTCTGCTGAGTCTTTTCAAATAGATGTTTCTTTCTGTTTTATAGATAAATCAATATATATAAATTAGCTAAAAAATGATATGGAAGAATATACCATGGGAGATGCTCTGTCAGAGGATAGAGTAAGAGGTGTAGGAAGGATACGTAGAAAGAGAAGCTTGGTTTCTTAGTTGCATAAGGTGAGGAGAGCTAAAACACAGCCCTAGTGTCAGCACAGAAGTTATGGTCTCTAGGGATAAACAGACCTGTACTTTAAAAAGGATTTATCTCATTTTATTTTATTTTACTTATTTTCAGGACAGGGATCACCAAGTGTCCCTGCCTGTTTTGGAACTCACCATGTAGACCATGATTACCTTGAATTCAAAGATCTGCCTGCATCTGCCTACTGAGTGCTGGGATTAAAGGTGTGCACCACCACACCTGGCTAATTATTTTTATTTTGTATGTACGAGTGTTTTGTCTGCATATGCATGTGTATCATGTATATGCCTGGTATGCATGGGGTTTAGAAGAGTGTCAGATTCCTGGAAGTGGAATTACTGATGGTTATGAGATACTGTCTTAGTTATTGTTTCTGTTGCTGTGAAGAGACACCATGACCACAGCAATTCTTATAAAGGAAAATGTTTAATTGAGGCTGACTTATCCTCATGGCATCAAGCACGTTGCCATGCAGGCAGATGTGGTATTGGAGAGGTAGCTGAGAGTTCTACATCAGGATAGGAAGGCAGCAGTCAGATAGAATGGCCCTGGGCCTGTCTTGAGCTTCTGAAACCTCAAAACCCCCACTCCCTGCTTGTGTGGGGACCCCCTGATACACTTTCTTCAACAAGACCACTTCTCCAATATTGCCAGTCCCTATGAATCTATGGGGGCAATTTCCATTCAGAATACCAAAGCCACCATGTGGGCCCTGTGAACTAAACCCAGGTCCTGTGAAAGAACAAGTACTCTAACCACTGAACCATCTTTCTAGCCCTCCATACCCACATCTTCCTTCTTGTTTTAATTAGCTTTGTGCTGGAGGAGAGGTGCTTTTCTACCTTGTCTGCTGTCCCATGAAAATGCTTCTCTCTTGGTCTTCTAAGTGTTCTCTTGTAATCTTTTCTTTTAACGTAGAGAGAGTCCGGTGGTCAAAGGCAATGCACTGTTGGCCTTAAGCAGCCTTGCCGTCGTGGTGTCCAAGCATGAAGCCAGCCTTTCTTCAGATTCTGATGGAGTCCTAGAGGTGAGTTGGGAGGATTTAGAGCATGTGGGCTTTGGTCACATCCTTTTAGTCATTATTTAGGTGGCCTGCTAGGTTTGCAAGGTTAAATTCTGTGACTGCATCATCAGATTCTGCTACATGGTGAGCCCTTACTGTGAGCCCTCCTCTCTTCCTGACTTGATGCGATGCTTTCCTCACTCTACTTAAGTGGCCATTTCCCTTTGAAGGTGACAATTTTATGAAACAAGGGCTGTCTTTTTGTGATTACATCACTAGTAAACAATCTTAGAAGGTTAACCAGGCTTACAGAAAGTGAAAAATACTGTAAAACAACGAAAAATATGCTGTGTTTACACACTGAAAACCTTAACATTTTGCATTTTAATTGTAGATGTCAATGATAAAGTGCCTATTCATTTTTGCAGGGCATTTATTTCTTAATTAAACATCTGACAGGCTGGCCAATATTCATTTCTAATGTACTTTTTCAGATAATTCATATCTGTCAAAATAAAAAGATGTGTATTTGTTCTTGTTTTAAGTTCTATTGTTTGTTAGCTATCATTTGCCAGATATGATGTGACCCGAGTAGTTAAAGAAACAAAACAAAGCATATGCTTTTGAATAACAGAGTCCTATATTTAAATTCCATTACTTTGACTTATTAGTCTATGTGTAGTGATTTCCACTTTTGGAAACTGTTTCCCCATCTCAATTATGGAATGGCAGTACTTCCCAGATAATAGTATTGTCAAAATCAAATGAATGCTCTCATGTGTGTGCACATACACAGACACATACACAGAAATAATCTCACAACAGCAGGTAAATGATAAGCTCTCAATAACAATAGCCATCATTAACGTTACTGCCTCTGTCCTAGAGGAGTGGTTCTATTAGCCATTTGTACTCTCTTTTGTTCTGTCTTCATTGAGTTTGTTTGTGTTTTAAAGTAGGGTCTCCTTATATGGCCCAGGGTGCCTCCAACTCACTGTCCTGTCTCTTCTTCTCAAGTGCTGAGATTATCACTGTTATCCCATACCTGGCTCTGTACTCTCCTTTCATGGTGCTTTTCTGAATGGAAAGAAATGTACCTCCCATTCATTTAAAAAACCTGAAAATGCATGGACTTTGGAACCCCTTGGAATTAAAGACAAAGGTTTAGCTAGGTTTGTACAGGAAAATGGGAATCTCTGACAGAGTGCTCTTGAAATATCATAGCAGAGCATCTCTACTTGGGTCATTTTTTTTTCTTGCTTGTATCCACCACTTACAATTTAAATCCACAGGGTTCTACTCCCACCCCTCAGGTAGGTCATGGACACAGCTTCATCTGAGCATTTAATTAATCCCCAAATAATGGAGAAGAGAGAATTATCCAAAGGGTGTTATTGAAGTAGGTAATTTGGGAACAGCCCTGTGAGCCAAGGCAACTCCCCTTGGGGGAAAAATGTGTCAACATTTTTCTACTACTGCGGGGCAGTAGTAGAAGCCACCCAGTGCCTTCTCTCCTGTGGGTAATGTTGGTGAGACACATCCTGGTAGAAGGAAAGATAAGCATGGCCTATTCAAACCACTACTGGACCAAGGGCAATGAGGGAATCTATCCTTAGTGATCTCTAAGTCAGGAACAAACTCCTTCTGTGGGCTAAGTGTGGGTCTTCCAAAGTTATATTAATGGGATCTACTTTATCCCTGCCCCTGGGAACAGCTCCTCCCTCTGCCTAAACCCAACACCTCTTCAATCTTTGCTTAGGCCTGCTCTAATTCTTCTGCTTCTCACTTAGTAAGTATATACTTTCACTGCTACTCTGTGTCTTGCCTAAGTTGTTGGAAACCAATAACCTGGCTGTTACATCCAGTGACACTGTCACCAATGAGCAGGAGAAACAGTACTGTGAGACAAGAGCTACAAATGTACATGTAGAGAAGGGGATGAGGCCTGGGATTAGCACATGAATGGGAAAATTTTAATTACTTAACATTCAAATATTTAACACTGAACCCAGAACTTTGTTTTAATAATGACAAAGATAAAGAAATGTTTCATTTCACTCAAAGAGCACTTTATTAAAGGCAACATACTAACTAGATCTATAACCCCAAAAGCTCATGCACTTTATAGGATCCCTTTTCTTGGGGGATTATTATGGTGAATTGTCAGTTGTGAAGTTAATTTACCCCATAACTGGAAGTCTAGCTCAAAGTTGAAGTTCTAGATTCTCATATGTTTTATCTCTTACTTCCAGTCTTACCAGACTGAGAAGCCATACAGGTTAAGAATGGGGCTTTGCTTTTATTTTTATTGACCTTGGCTTTTGCCCTTTATCAATACAAAGTCCAGATCTCATTATTTGATTAAAGCTGAACATGCTTGACCAGTAACAAAAGATCTTAAGATGAATGTTTCTGACCTGATGGCCATGCGTGACTTTTACAACCAAGTCTTTTTTTAGTGAATATAGTTTTTTATAGTTTGTTAGTTAGGTGAATGGTCATGGTAACTGATGGACAGCCATATGTAATAGTGAACGTAAATGCTAGAGACGTTGGTCAAACTGTTGCAGGCTAATTGACTACTTTGTGAAATGGTAAGTCATAAAATTTGGAAATTTTAAATTTCTTTTTTGCACCTTTCTCTTGTGTATGTTATTTTCAACACAATTCACTGGGCAGAGGAAACCTGAGTATATTCTGCTGTAGACTCTGTCTTCCCACTTTTGATAATCATTGAATAAAATGTAATTGTAGTCTTGTTGGGGAACAGCAAAGGACACACCTTTGTCAACACTATTTACTTCATGTACTCCAAGCAGATAAAGTTTACTTCGTAAGGATAGCATTTTGTTATTTAACAACAAAGAAAAGGCTGTAAAGTAAAGTTTGGGTGCCAAAATAAAGTTTAGATTTGTTATATTTTTTCTACTATTATTTCACATTGTTCTTCATCTACAGGTCCAACCTAATTTCCTTCCAGTGAAAGAGTGGGTTTCCATGGTGCTTACTACTCTCCTGGTCATTGTGGATAGCCATTACCACCCCAGAGAGCAACTCTTCACCTGCTTTTATCATGTAAGTACAAGAAATATAAATGACCAGAATCACAAAGGTTGATATTCTGACATCCATTGCTCACACAAAAACTATGGCATGGTATAGTAATTTCCGCTTCTGACTATAGGTTTGAAGGTGTGTGTATGTGTGTGTGTGTGTGTGTGTGTGTGTGTGTGTGTATGTGTCTGTGTGTATGCATGCATGCACACGCATGTGTGTATGCTCCATGTTTGATTGAGTTGGTTAGGATGTGTGCCACATACCAGCAATATGAAAGCTCTAGAATTTTTTTTCTGATGTACAGTCAGGGTCGAGGGCTACATTTGTAGGATAAGTGGCTCTTGGAATATATTTGGTCTTTTTTTTGTCATTATTTATAAAATGAGAAGAATAACGGTATCCTGAATGCCTCATGCCACCTCTTAGTTTTGTGACTATTGACTTGAAAGTTCACTGTTATCATTCTTGTTTTCCATGTTTATGAAATAAAAGTAAAAATCCTTTGCTGTGCCTTTCTGGCTCAAAACCTGTGAAGGTGAAATTAAGTTATGTAAAAGTGTTGTATTTTCAAAGTAGTAAAATTCTTTGTAAATACCAAGTAATCCTGTTGGTCACATGAAAAATTACTGCCGCCCACATCTTTCTGTTTCGTGATGGTATTCTAACAACTGAAACAGTGTGAAATGTACATATTGCTGACTAATGCTCCCTTTGGGGCTGTGGAATTACTTTACTCCTGCAATGGTTTTGTCCTATCAGTATGCATTGTTTAGGATATAAGAGAGATCACAGGCCAATCAGCCAAGTTGCTGGGGATTGCAGTTGTTTAAAGGAAAATGTAGCACAGTTCCAGAACTGTTGTGAAGATTATGGTTTTAGTCCAAAGTCCATTGCCCAGGATCTTCTCTGTAAATACTCTGTTTCTTTTTACCCTGCCCTGGGAAGACCAGGTAGGTATCGTTCAGGGGCCTAGAATCCAATGCTAGATTTTAACTACAGTTTTGGGCAAAAAAGTAATAATAATAGGTAATGGAAAGCTAAATTGGAAGTTAGATTTTGTTCAGAGAAAGGATCCTCCAGAAAAGGAGCAATTTGATTAAATTGTTTTGAAGCTTATATAAACTGTGAGTCAGACACTCACTAAAACAGACGCTCTGTGAGAATCCTAGGTGGTCTGCTTAGTTCTTATGAACCAATAAGACAAACTCTTTATTGGCCAGTTCAGAATTACTGCTTACCTTTTAAAATCTTTTTACGTTATTACTTATTTTAAGGACATATTTCAAAAGTCACTGTCTTTATTTCCTGTGTCATGTAGCTGGGTCCATTTAAGAAACATTGTCATTTGAGAACATATTAGCGTTCAGTCTACTGTCCTACATGCTTGATTTTCATCCTTAAGGCAATAGAACTTGGGGAGCAAATACACATAGAATTAAAACACATGGGTCGTGTTTTGACTGCCGGGGATAAGGCTGCTTTTATGGCATGTCTGAAAATCCAAAATGGATAACAGTGAGGGTGATAAAGAGGCTTTCTTCTCTCCTCGAGACGTTTACAAAGCGTGTGGCGTGTGAGGTAGAGCGCTCCAGCGTGGGGCTCTTGCAGATGCTGTTCATGTTCAGCTGCCCTGTCATTTTATTAGGGCTCTTATTCATTTTCCTTCCCATAATTGCATATCAGAAGGCGCATGTAGAGCCCCCAGTTTCCTTTTGAATAGCTGGTTATTGCTTTGTAACCAGAAGATTTTAGAATTTCAACTTCCCTTTTAATTAAAAGGAATTAACCCCCTGTAGAAAATAATCCGTCTATTGGGTTGTGTTCCCACCAAAAAAAAAAAAAAAAAAAATTGGGAGATGTGCCAATTGATCCTTGTGCTGAACTTCCACCTGTTCCTTCTCTGTAGTAAACTGAACTCTTGTCTACATCCCCTTCTCTTTTCTTTTCTGGACAAGTCCTAGCTTTCTGGACAATTGTAATGCCGCATGTCTATGTACAGGCAGCTTTACATTTGACTTTCCTGTTATGTGCATGTAGGCTTTTAAAAAACATTGAAACTGAATATTTATAGTGAGAGAATCCACAGCCTCTAAACCTGGACACTTAGAATTCATCTTTGAAATCTCAGAGGACATTACTGGTTACTCAGTAGTGGATGAGCTCGTTGGCAGAAAGCTGCAGGGGCAGGAAACACAGTGAGAGGCTCCTTCATGTGCAGGTGTAGGAGCACCCATGGGATAGATGTGCACCCTTTGTGTTTTAAGCGAGAGGCTAACCTGATTTCTTTCTTTGGTTTCCCTAGAAGTCCTATTCTGGTGAGAACACGGCGAGTGCTATTGCGCGCTCTGCTGCTGCCACGGCTTTGTCTCTCCTAGTGCCGGTTTTCATTATCTCTTGCAAAGAGAAGGTTGAGGAAATCCTGAACATGCTGACTGCCAGGTTACCTGGGAAACCAAGTGCTGATGAATCTCAAGCCGTGCAAATCCACATGGGCCTTGCGCTGGGGATGTTTCTCTCGCGCTTGTGTGAAGAGAAACTCAGGTACAGTTGATTGAAGTATGGCTGTGTTTCCTCTTTGTGATTTTGGTGATGGAATATACATGCACACACACACACACACACACACACACACACACACACACACATGCAGGTACCTAAACCTTGCATATGAGCAGTAGGTGCTTGCTAAACTTTTTGAGATATTGAATTGATCATTTATTCTCATAGATGGGTGAATCTGGCTGCCTAAAATATATAGATATTAGTATTCTTTAAGGGTCATTATTCAAGTGACTGGTTACTTGAAAACCATCTCAGACTGAGATAGAAGTACAAACGTATAATTAATAGGCATGAACACCAGTTTTAGAGTACCTTAAGCAACAAGAAGCTTCTCCCCTCCCCCTTTCATTGTTGTCCCTTTATTGGCATCTCCATAAACTGGGAAGAAATGACTGGGGAGTCCCCATAGCAGAGAGGTGCTGGGAGTCACTGAATCGCCCGAGAACAGCATGTACTCAGCTTTAAAATGCTGCTTTTGTTCTGTACCCTGGCTACATTTAGTAATCTTTAAAGAGTCCTAATCTGTGCATATTATGCTGGGTGCTTTATTCGGTTTGATTGCTCATTTTTCGGCAGCTAGCATTATCGGTGAATGGCGCAAATGGAATATGAAAGACCCAGGTGGAAAATTCCATTAAATGGACAAGTTTTCCTACACATCGATTAATCTGTCTTAGCTTTGTTAATAATTGGTCTTTTCCTTGTATTTTATATTAAACCTTAGAATTTTATGCATCCAGGTTGTTTGTAGTACAGTCTGACATGAATATTTGTTTACCATGAATATTAATGGAAGTGACTTGGACTTCAGCTGCCTCCTCCTACACTGGAAATAGGAGATAGGGAGAAGCATCTAGCTATGATGTTAGGTGTCCTTATACTTCCTTGCTGGTAGCATTCAGTGGCCCCAAAGCAAACACTGTGTTGGGGATAAAATGGATGATGCTACACCGCATCTAAAGTGCTCCATTTAAGTTTGTGTTTGTAATTTACTTACCTTGAACAAACACTATTGTGTTTTGGGGGAGATTACTATTGCCCTTGGGAACAGTATATTTCAAGAGGACATCTTTAGCTTCTGGAAAACATCTGTCAGACAAGTGGAATGACTGGCATAGTATCTGCAAATGAAAATGAGACATGCCCAGAATATTCATGGAGGCCCAGCTCTAGATGTGAACAAAGAATATGCCCCTTGCATGGGAATCGACGCCTCCATTCCTCCTGTGTCTGATAGAACATAAAGTGTTTTGTAAAAGCTTAAGGCTTCAAAGTGATTTTCCCCTTTGCTGCTGTGCAACAAATGGCGCTCTCCCTACCATCTGTGTTCAGGCTCTTCCTTGGTTTGCTTTCAAGCAGTATGTTTTTACATCTAAAACTGAGCCCTGGGCAGTTCAGTTGTTGGGACTCGCTTCATCCCATCCTGGCTGGGCTCACTTCTTCATTAACTTGGGATAAGGTGCTGCACTGGCTTTGTGACTGTCAGGTTTGCATTGGGGTTTAATTTAATCATGCTGTGTGAAAACCCACACGTGCACACTTACCCCCTCATTCCCAGGTTGCCTTCCACCTGTCTCTCTTACTTGAATTTGTACCTGAAGAGAATCCTGGGCGAAGGACACAGGAAGCTCATCCGTGTCTGAGTCACTGAGAATACTGGTAGATTTGTTTGTTTGATTGTTTTTTTAAGACAGAGCCACTCTATGTAGACTGTCCTGGAACTCGATGTGTAGACAAAGTCCTGAGTGCTGGGATTAAAAGTACGTGCCTCTGTGCCTGGCCCTGAGTACCTGTAGATGTTAACTGTGCCAAACAGCATTATTCTTTTCTGGGGCCCTGTGTCTTGATTGTATAGTTACCAACATATAATAATCCCTGGCTCCTATTTGCCCATTTCTTTTAGAGCAGAGAAATCATAACTATTTCCTCTTTCTACCAGTAGATGTTTTACTTGGTAATTACAATATTACCAGATGCTGTAATTTTTCAGACTTGTCTTTTTGTTGTTGTTGTTTTTCTTCCCCTAAAATAAAGTTTAGGGACTGGAGAGCTGCCTCAGTGTTTACCAGTGCTTGCTGCTTTTCCAAACAACCTGATTTTGGTACCTAGTACCTTGTTGGGTAGCTCGGTGTGACTGTAACTGCAGCTCCAGGGGCTCTAATGCACTCTTCTAGCTTCTAAGGGGATGCCTGTTCATGTGCACACACTCCTGCACAGGCACCAAGCACAGACAGGAGATATAAAATAAGATGATCCTTAAAAATATAACCAAGCTTAGTGGTTAAGAGTACTGGCTGCTCTTCCAGAGGGCTGCAGTTTGATTCCCAGCACCCACATAGCAGCTCACAAGCATCTGTAAATCCAGTCCTAGAGGATCCTATGCCCTTCTCTGCCTCCCTTGAGTACTATGCACACACATGGTGCACAAACAAACATGCAGGCAAAATACTTACAAGTAATAGAAATAATATAAAATAAAGCTCAGTTCAAAGAGAGCTTGAGATGGGTGTGTGAAGTACCCCTTTAAAAAAACAGATGTCAACATTGCATTGTTCTCAGAGAACATTCTTCCTCCTAGAAGAGACGCATCACAGTTAATCTGACTTATGATTTTCCTGAATTTGAATTCCTAGCTAGGGTTATTCAGGAAGGTTCATTACACGAAGCTTCTTGCCTCTGTTATAACCTGTAGAGGATGCAAATATGATCTCAATATAAGAATATTTAATTATACTTTATTCCTAAGAATAAATCTAAAGGAACTTATTTATTAATGCCCCTCCTATACCCCATATGTGTGTGTATCTGTGTATGTATATGTGTATCTGTGTGTCTGTCTGTCTGTCCACCAAGGCTTCTCCCATGCCACAGTATAATCCATGCTTACAAGTGCTGCTGTAGTCTTGGTTTGGAAGCTGTAAAGTGTTCCCTGGCTCCTTGGTATCCTTGGGCTACATTTCATCCAATATGATCTGAGGATGAAGAGAAGGGGGCTGAGCCCTAGGAATCCTGGGTACTTCGGTGTGAGTGAGGAAGCCCACAGCTTTTCCTGAGGAAAGAGCCAGAGAGCTTCCATCTAAGGTTTTCTATCCAGTCTTAATTCTCACTAAGACAATTATAAAAACCAATTGTTATATGGAAGCACAAAAATGTAGGGCTAGGGAATTTTCCCCCTTAAAATCTGTATAATTAAAGGAATAAGACTAACTGGCAAGCCATATAACTGAGACACGGAGTCACAAGCTGCGTTCCTCCCAAGAGGGAAATTTGGAGTGAATAACAACTTTATCTATAGATTTATTCAATTTTCTTCAAAAGCATCTCTTTTACATTCTTAGAAATATTTGAAATTGTGTTCTTCAGTGACTTCCAATTTAAATACACAGAGAGAAATCAAAGGAAGCTTTAAGACTTATTGTTTGTTATTGGTTACATCCTTCAGAACTTGATTACTGAATAATTTTCACAGTTACCCTGTCTACAAAACGAGCATTTGTGAATCACCAATATTGTTACTATATTTTTTTACATATAAAGGAATGCTGAAATTTCCAGTAGTGACAGAAAAAGACTTTATTTGAAGAACTTTGACTTTTTTATTAACATGTATCCATTTGTGTATATGTTAATGTGTGTGGGGTGTGTGTGCCATGGTGCACATGTGGAGATTGGAAGATAACTTGTAGGAATCATTTGTCGCCATTCATTATGTTGGTTCTGGGGATTCAGCACAGATCATCAGGCTCACTGAACGTGTCAGTCAAGCACCCTTACCTGTTAAGCCGTCTCTCTGGACCACAATGCATTTTATTTGTCTTGTGGTTCTGGGGATCAAATCCAGAGTCTTATGCATACTGGGCAAGTACTCTACCATGAGCCTCACACTCCCGGATATGCCATGAACTTGAACAGTTGAGTGATTATTAGTAATCCATTGTCCCTGTCTCCTTATCTAGTGACATGTCTGGCCAACAGATGAACCTTCTTCTGATGAAGTCCTTGGATGCCCTGGAAAGCTGCTGTTTTGACCCCAGTCTTGAATACAAGTATGTTGGTTACGCTCATAGCTGATGCTTAGAGCTTGTCTGATGCTGGCAGCAAGCCTGGGAGGCTGTGGTGAATGAAGTTGGCAGGATCTGATCTGAAGCTCCGTTGCAGAGCGTGCTCAGTAGCAATTGTAAAGAATCTTGCACCGAAGCTGCTTTGTTCCAAACCCTCTTGTCAGTGGATAGCTCACCTAAGTGCAGAGCAGTGTGTGCCATTTTGTAGCTCAATCCTCCTGTTACCAAGACTTCCTCTTGCTTTGGACCTGCTGACCAGGATGCCTCACTTAACCTTGCTTCAGGATTAGCTGAAATGATTTGAATAGGAGTGAGCAAAGAGTCTCTGAGGGTTTGAATGTCCTTGAGGCTTCAAATGGAAGCACATCAGAGGTTCTCAGTCCTTTTAACAGCTATGGGTCTCTCACCAATCCCCATTTGCTCCTCACGCTTTGTAAAGATTGTTTTCAAATGAAACATCTTCAATTTTATGGTTTCATTCTAATATTGAAAGATAACAATGTGAAAATAATCATAAAATAATAATATAAAAACTCTTAAACATGCCATTATACATTTAATCTCTAATCTGAGAGTCATGTGGCTGAATAATATGGTTTTGTGGAATATTGTCAACAACAGCTTGCACCTTTTTGACTTCTATAGTTTGGAATCTCAGGTTTGAATACTCTGGGGCCCATTATTTTTAGAAAACACAACAGATTAGAACGAGCAGTTTACCCTTTTGTGTTATCCATAGATAGCATCTAGTTTGTTGGGCTCAGACTAACAAAGAATAGATAAAGTAGTGATGTAGCCATACAAAGGGAAGCGTTTGGAGGATTTTTATAATAAATACAGTTGGTCTCTGTAGTAGATGGCACTGATGAGATCTTTATATGCAGGAGAAGACTGAATAGAGACCTGATAGTTCCTCAAGAGTTCCTCAGGGATCCTGTGACTTCTTTAGAGTACAGTTTGAATACGTACGGGAAGGAGTTTGAGGTTGAAGTCTTCTGAATACAGAAAATGACTAACGAGAGGAATAAGGGTGTGTAGCTATTGTTCCAATCATATGATTGAGATTTCCAGTCTAATAATTGCATTGCTATTGTCTTAATAGTCAACTAGTAAGAATCCTGCATCAGACCTTTCCTTTCTTCCTGTCCATCCTCCCCAGATACTCCCTTTAGCCATAGCTCAGGATATTAGAGAGATATGGGAGAGCTGACCATTCAAACACTGCAGGTGCTCACCAAGTGGAGCTGTAAAGAAGAGCTCACATACTGTCTCCATCCATCTCTATGTTATAGGTGTTTACGTCTTAAAGTGTATCTAACCTTAAATTTTATTTTCATGATTGATAA
This sequence comes from Tokudaia tokunoshimensis, assembly GCA_036184795.1. Taxonomy (NCBI): domain Eukaryota; kingdom Metazoa; phylum Chordata; class Mammalia; order Rodentia; family Muridae; genus Tokudaia; species Tokudaia tokunoshimensis. The sequence continues at coordinate 73,442,603 of BTHU01000005.1, forward strand.
GATTCTTATTTCCTCATTCTTTTCCTTTCTTGATTCTCATCTTTGTAGTAAAAAGCAGTGTTAAAGAGTGAGCTTGGTCAGGGACCACTCCCACAGACAAATATAGAACAGGATTGTGTGAAACTCTTCTCACTGGGAAGAGAGGTTCTTGTGCATTAGAGCCTGGCTAAAGGCCCTTGTTTCCAAGCAGGCTGCCCCTCTCCCATCCAAACTTCAGCATTCCTACTATTAGTGGAGCTCAGTATCTCCTCACTCCGTCCATCAATGGCCTGAGTTGTCAGCCCTGGATGGCGTTCTTTCTCAGTTTTGGGTGCCTCTGGCACTTGTCCGGCAACTGCGTTTTCACATGTGCACTTTGCAATGGCAACTGAGAGAGAGCTCTGAGCAGGACTCTTCATCAGTGTAGATAAAGAAAACTAGTCTCTGAGCTGACATTTTTGCTTCGTCAGTGGCAGAATTAAGAAATGGGCCTAGGACATCGGAATTCAAAATCATTTTTCTTTGTCTTGTGTACTACAGTGTGGAGAACACAGTTCAGTGGGAAGAAAGCATTTCATACTTGGCAGTATGGTGGCATTGTTATTGCCATCATCATTATTGACATTTAACTGTTCCCCACTAATTTAAAAAAAAAAAAAGTTATTTCCTTTTCTCACTTGGCCCAGGCCAGAAAGCCCAGTGTATAGCGTAAAGGGCAAACCTCCATCTGCCAGTGAGATAGTAAAAGCACTGCTGTGAGGTGGTTAATAGATCCACGAGTGTGCTACCTCAAAGGATAGAATTCTCCCAGAGCAAATACAACTGGATTCCCAGATTTATTGGTTAAGACCCTGAGAGAGGAATCCCTGGACTGGGTGTCTGGTCCTATTGCTAGCATTTTGCTGCCACCTAGTGGTCATCTATTTGCCATTGCAGTCCTGACAGCCTTAACTCTGGTCCTGTTATCCATCAATGACCTGAGCTTTGGTTAATTACTATTGAGCTGTTACAAATACAATAACATTTAAATTGTGCTCTGTAAAGGGCAAAGTGCTAAACAAATATTAACTGTTATTAGAACTAATTATCATATGGCTTGTACTTAATCTGTAGGACAATAAGCTTGGGAATTCAAGACTTGTCTGTGATTATCTTAGAAAAGTATAATATCTCAGTTGATATGACGACATAAGCATAAGATTTGGTTATTCTTTTGTGGGGTTTTGGCTGATAATATTTTAATACACTGTGATAAGACATTTAAATAAGTAATGGCATGACAGTAGGCAAAGGTTTCCTTCCTTCCTTCCTTCCTTCCTTCCTTCCTTCCTTCCTTCCTTCCTTCCTTCCTCTGTGCACCTAGTCCATGTACACACAGGAGGATATTGGGGGGGGGTCTTCATTATTGTTCTCCATTGTGTGTTTTAGGATAGGGCCAATCACTGCTCTTGAAGCCTACTGTTTTGACTGGGAAAGCTTGTCGAATAGCTTGCAGGATCTGACCGTCTCCATCTCCTCATGCTGAAGCTACCGGCCCCATGATCATGTCCAGCTCTTACATGCACGCTGGGATTAGAGCCTCTTGCTTTCACACCAGTCACTCCTTCCCACCGAGCCATCTCCAGCCCACACGTAGAACCTTATAATTAGAACTCCCTTTAACGTTTCAGTGTTCCTATTGAGTATTTACACTAGCGACTCCAAACGCTGTCGACTATCCAACATCAGCAGCCGTTTTCACTTTAGTGGCTGGAGGCACCAACCCTTCCCTCCCTTTTGTTTTCAGTGGACAGATCATGTGAAAACTACGTCTGTCCCAGTGACATGTGGTGTAGAGTTGGCAGACATATCCAGAAGATCCCAGAGTGGGTTAGATGGGTGGAAATGGTGAACGAATCATTTTGGGTAGTTTTTAAGACTTAAGACATTAAAACATGAAAGATTCAAAATGAAAAGAAATCTTTAGGGATGTTTTCTAGGTGCAGACTAAAAATTTGGGGGTAAACAACAAAGAAACCATTTGAAAGGTCAATGGATTATTTAAATCAGAAGTGAAAGGCTAACATTCAAGATGTGCACCAAGGGTATCTGACTTATTACAGATATCATTCCACATATTTCTATCAACACATGCATGCAGAGAGTTAAACTGTATATTCATGTGATCTAAGAATCAGCTAACACTGCAGCCCGGAATAGAGTTATAACTGTGCCTTAGAACTCTAGCATAGAAAGTCACATGTCCCTTTTGCAGTGCTGCCGACCTTTAGGATACCTTGAAAAGCAGAAACTACAAACTTCCTTGTTCATTAAGAACAGTAAACCCCAAATTTTATATTAGTGTTGGGAGAAATAATCTGCCCATATAAATACATTTGTCTGTCTTCATTTAGTTTGGCAAGAAATAGAAATTGTGTTTTCCTGATATGATCTTATAGCATATGTTTACTTTTGCAAACTAAACATAGACATCAGGAATTGTGCATGTGTGTGTGTGTATGCACGTGTATGTGTATTTCCCCTCATTTTCTCTGTAAATACTCTGTCTACCCAACACTTATAAAACTCACTTAGCCAATTCTTCAGCATACAGCAAATACTGGATTAGTGCCTCCATGCATCAAGTTGAATACCAGAGGCTGAAGATATATTGTACTGAACAAAAATAAAAAACATATCTACTGTCGAAGAACTGTGAGGTCAGAGAAGAAGTAATTCCCCAAAGAGTTTCTCTTCATAATTTATAATTAAAATTGTAGGACATACCTTATACCCGGGGCTATGTGAGAGTTTTAAAGAGATTCCTTCCTGGGCTTGGGATGGTGTCCCAAGGAAGTAGCATTTAAATATGAAGGATAAGTAGCAATTATGTAGTCAAAGGAAGAACAGTAGTCAAATTTGTCAAAATATGAATCAGACTGTGTCTAATTATACCGTTGTCTAATTCTGTCTGTTCTACTTGTGCCAATATGGAAAGATAGCTTAAAAACTTTCCCTGTAGATTCCTAATTAAAACAAAAGCTTTAAATTCCTTCCAATCAAAAGTAGCCTTCCTTCAGAAATTTGATTGGTCTCAAAGCATGCAGCCCTAGAGCATGCATCCCTAGGCGTTGGATTAGCTGGTGGGAAATGCACTGTCTGTTGAACTCCTTAGGCTCCTGGGAGCAGTTACAGTGGCCTTGCCTAGCAGAAGGATGCTGGTGAGTTGGCTTCTCCATACAGGACTCCCTCCCTCATGCTGCTAGTTTTGCAACAGAAACTAGAAAAACAGTAAGTTGCTACCTCATGGGTGTCATCACAGTGCGATGTGCAGCGTGACAGGGGCCTTGGGCATGGCAGATGGAGGCGAAGGCTGGGGACTGAAGTCCCTCTTTCTGGTTGTGCTCTCCAGAAAGCGTTCTGTGTATTCTTGAGCACATCTTGAATCCCATGTATTCTTCTGGGTCTCTACCATCAGGTGTGGAAACTGATTACATGGAGTTCGTGGGGGACATGTTACTCAAGTGTTCACAGGAAGGTTCTTGACACCAGCCAAAGGCATAAGTACCATTTAAGAGAAAAGTCACTCTCTACATGGATGTTGGAGAAAAGCCCTGAAGTGCCTGCTTCAGCTGTGTATATCGTGGGGGGGGGGGGGGTGGGGTTTGCACCAAACTAGCACCAAGAGCATGTTTTCTGAAATGCTTGGCATTACCAGTTAAAAGGCAACAGTAATGAGAAAAACTTTAGAAAGGAAAAATGGCCACAGGTGCACTATGTTAGAAAGCTAACCTGAATTTTCATGAGAGCAATTCTTTTCTTTAAATGGTATGCGTCCTTTCAGGGGATTGGGACACAAAGCCCTAGATTCCAATTGAATTGTCACAAGGGGTAACTTTTGACAAGCCTGTCATTTGTCCATTTTCTCTTCTGACCCAGTGGTACTCAGAGAGCAGAGGGGAAAGAAGGATTAATGTCATTGTGCACAGATGAATGCACTGGTTTTTAAGAAAGGGATTCCACTTGGTGGAGTTGACTGGGAAACACGGAGCCCTCAGCACCACTGCGCTCTGCACTGCTCCCATCGTAACCAGAGTGCCTCAGCTCCCACCTTGCAGTTTAGCACGGGCCAGAGGGGATGATCCTGACATTTCTGTGAGGGCATGAATAGAGCCGTTTCTCAGCAGAGTTTAAGTCAAGCCTGTGTGTTTGGTACTGTCTGGTGGGCCAGGGCACTGGCATGGACCATGACTTTCTGATGCTTGCCAGTTGGTGATTATGGATTATGTCAATGGGGAATGTTCTCTCTCTCTCTTTCTCTCTCTCTCTCTCTCTCTCTCTCTCTCTCTCTCTCTCTCTCTCTCTCTCTCTCTCTCTGTGTGTGTGTGTCTGTCTCTGTCTCTGTCTTTCAACCCTCTACTGAGGGTTGAAACTAGAGCCTCAGTCAAGTACATTACTAATGACCTACAGTCCCAACCCTGCATATAGGTTTTGATACAAACTTTTGCTTTTGAGAGAAGTCAGGAGTGACAGAGCGCCTTGAGCGAGGCAGAAGTGGAACCCTCTTTCACTTTAGAGCACCATAGCTCCTGTGCGAGTGTGGAGCAGTCACGTTGTATGTGATCCTAACACTGTCTCTTTTGGCATCCAAGCACCGGCTGTATCCTGGGAGTTGGACTTGCCCTGACCCTCATGAGCCACAGCAGCCACACGGAGTCACGAGTTCATGTGGCAGCGTCTCTGCGGAAGCTGTCTGCCTACCTAGATGAGAGCGGGAACCAGAGCAGGACGTTTCAGGAGGTAGGCAGAGGGCTCTCTCTCGCCTTGCTCTGCTGACTTTCAATGCTAAGTTGTTGCTGCTTTCTTCATCTCATGGTCTAGTAACCCTCCAACTGAAGTTCCCACTTGGAGCTACAGTAAGGAGAGACGCTGAATGGCAAGTCACCTTACATTACCACGACCTCCAAGTTGTACTCAGACTCACATGCAATGTATGGAATGCATTAGAGAATGCACACACCTTCTGGTGGTTAAACCAAGGCTTTTCAGAATTGTCCTCAAGTGAAATGTAACTTTAAAAACAAGTCAGAAACAAGCTTAAGGAGCCTCAAATAAGTGCCCACTAGTATGAAAATTATAGAGGAAATTACTTTTACCACATTTGGTGTAAAGTTTTTTTCCTCTGGTGTGGCAGAAAAATATGCATCAATAGAGCTGGTGTGTCACCGTTGACATGTGTGACCCACGCTGAGCTGAGATGTTTTAGCTTTGGGTCATGTCTTCTCTGTTGTGCCCAGGTAAAGCTGAGCTGCCCACGCCCACTGTTGGGAGGGGCAGGGATGACCTTGTGGCCGGCCGGGCCAGATTCTCCCTCTCATTAGAGCAGATTCTGTTTTCTCCCAGCCTACCCACAAGCTATTGATGGGGACATAATGGCTGCTCTGTTTCCCTGCACAGCCCCTCTGTTTTCAGCAATGGGATTTGTTGAATTGGGGAATTTCTTTTGTGGCACAGAGAGTTCAAGTTTTGTTCTAGGTATGCACTGCATTTCCATTTTTTTACATAGTGTGGTGCATGATTTAAAAGTATGTGTGTATCTATCTAACTATATGTATCTATACATATAGAATATCTTTATGTCAAAGAAAGAGCTATTTGATTAATCAGCAAAAGCAAGGTTATTTTATTTTAACAGATACTTTTGTCTGCTGTGGTCTTTTGATTAATAAGTCCAGCAGTAAGTAGTCTTGCTCCTCCTCAGATGTTTCATATCTGGGTGCTCCTTGTAAGCATTTTTATATATCAACCAGTGCTGGGAGTTGAACTTTTTCCTCAGTAGAAACAGCTTCTTTATGAGGAAGGGCTTGATGGACACTGGACATAGAGGAAGAACACCATAAGGTGCGGTTTGCAGAAACTGACTTTCTCAAACTTATGGGCCCTGCAGATGGTCAGTTTGGAACATTCTGCTCCCATTATCAGGCTTTCTTTATTTGCTTGTTCATTCATTTACTTGCTAAGTTTGCACACCATACAATGACGGCTGCAGAACCTCTCAGTTTCACACAGTTCCTGTTCATTCACACTCTTGGGCCCTCCTAGGGATTGGAAACAAGGCTGTGTTTCACATCTTTACTGCCATCTCCTGGGAGTGTGGGTGGAGTACACAGCACTTCATAGCTAGTGAAGCTCTGGTTTCCTGTGCTGTTGAAATGTGCTGCGTTGTAGCGCGGCCCCGTAAGGCAACTTTGGTTTAGAGCAGAGGTTCTCAACCTTGCCAACGCTGCGACCCTTTAATACAGTTCCTCATGGTGACCCCCAACCATAAAATTATTGTTTTGCTACCTCATAAGTGTGATTTTGCTACTGTTTTGAATTGTAATGTAAATATATTTGGAGATACAGGGTTGCCAAAGGGGCCATGACCTACAGGGTTAAGAACCACTGGTTTAACAGCTGAAGACCTTCATTTGAATCCTGGTTTTGTCTCACAGCTATGTGCATTTGAACCTCTAAATCCTATCTAAGATGATCCCCGTCTTGAGCCTGTGGTGAGACACAATATAAGTCAGACAGCAAACTGTTTCCCAGTCTGGGGTATCTGTATCTAAATTCAGTTCTTCTGGGGAGAACTTTGACAGATGAGCTTAGCAACTAAGCCGTGGTCTTTGACTTCTTTGCCTGTAAGCAAACCTTTTTTCCCTGCTCTGTTTTCTTCTCAGGTCCTCGCCTACACACTCGGCTGTGTGTGTGCATCGGCGTTCAGTGCTGGCATTATTGAAGCTGCGGAGGCTGAAGATACTATGAACAAGCTTCAGCTGTTGGTAGAGAACAGCCAGCAGGTTGTAATGTGTCCCTCGGTGGCTTCTCTTTGGGCTTCTTGGTGCTGTTGCATGCTGCTCTCTGACTCACTTACTGAGAAGGACACTGTTCTGTCTGGAACGGTACCAGCAGCCAGTGGCCGCCAGATACCCGTCTCTTGCTTTATGTCTCAGCTTCTGTGGACGTTTGGCTGAGAACATGTTGATTGGGCGTAGATGTCCAGATAGAGTGTCGCTCTGCATGAGCTAGAACTGGAATATGTAGACCAGGCTGGCCCCAATTGAGATCTGCTCGTCTCTACCTTCCCAGTGCTGGAATTTTGGATTTTTCCAAAGAAAAATCATAAAATCTCAAAATATGTGGCTAAAATGAAATTCAAGTAAAGCAAGAAATTATGTTGAGGGGAAGGAATTTAAATTTGTAAGACATATGTAAGAGTAATGACAAAACTGTGTAAAGTTAGGAATGTTTATTGGGCTCTGATTAAGTCAAACCTCTGACAAACTCAAGACAGATAATCTCTGTTCATAAGTGAGGATGTAAAGGAAATTTTAAATTCTTAAAGATTATGCTTAAAATGATCGCTCTTAAATAATAACCACTCTTTAAAAAAGGAACCTTTGATGTGCGCTATGATCTATACTAAGCTAATCACAAGAAAATGCTGCCCAGTTGAGTCTGTGTGAGATACTTAGAGTTTCTCCTTAGAGTTGAATCACAGGGACAGGAAGGAGACTGGTGGTCGCCTCTGGGTAGGGTTGGGAGGGTTTAGTAGCAGAGTTTTCATTTTTCAAGATGAGAATAGTTCTGAAGGTGGCTGTGCAGCTGCGGGTATTCTTGATGCCGTGAACTGTACAGCTGCGGGTATTCTTGATGCCGTGAACTGTACAGCTGCGGGTATTCTTGATGCCGTGAACTGTGCAGCTGCGGGTATTCTTGATGCCGTGAACTGTACAGCTGCGGGTATTCTTGATGCCGTGAACTGTACAGCTGCGGGTATTCTTGATGCCGTGAACTGTACAGCTGCGGGTATTCTTGATGCCGTGAACTGTACAGCTGCGGGTATTCTTGATGCCGTGAACTGCTGTCTGTGCTTGAGACAACGGAAAAGAATTGTAATTATCCATGCCACAGAATTCCCCTCATCTGACTCTTCAGAAAGGTTTCTCCATGTCTTAGTGCTGGCCTTTGTGAGTTATTTAGGAGCCACCGATCTTAATGACGCCATTACTCTTTTGTGAGCCTATCCCGTGTTCAGGATATGCTTTGCAATAACAAAGTCAGAAGCTTGATCTGTGTCCTGTATGACTCCTAACCTGTGGCTGGTTTCCCCCACCCCTCTTTGTATTTGTACCAGACTTCGGGCTTTGCACTGGCATTAGGAAACTTGGTCTATGGTTTGTCTGTGTGTGGACATGGAAAAGCTGAAGACTTGGGCAATAGACTGCGCCCTAGCTGGATTAAAGTTGTCCTGACAGAGGTAAAAAGTCACCTTCGGTATGCTATTATAAATTTTTATAAGGGAGAATGGACTGATTTATTGGATTCTTTACAGGAACTGCTAAGTTATGTAGCATATTCAGGTAACTTCAAGCGAAAGAGCCATATACTTTTATAAGTAGTTTAACATGTCAACCATTGCAGGTTGTTTTACTTTTTAAAAACTGGCCACTTGATTATACCAGTTAGATTTTCTGGAAAGAAGGCAGCTTCTTATCATCTCTATGACATAACAGCCTTAATATTTTACTTTGTTTTAGTCTGTTGTTATTTTGTAGGGGGGTTGTCAATTATCAATTGTTAGTCATATTGATCTTATGTATTTATTCAATCTTAGCCATTTACTTGACTATGCAACAGTAACTTACATAAATTTAAAGCTGTAGGAGTATTTTGCTTTTGACTCTTTCGATTCTTGGTTTGCAGGGTGCCCCCACCATGCTCTGTCTGGCTGCCCTTCACGGCCTGGTTGCACTGGTAGGCTCCGATGTGGATGTCATGCAGGTAAAGCCAGGAACTCTGACAGGAGGGAATTTAGATGAGTGTGTAACTGTAGCAGCCATAGAGTGGTTTTAGCGTCCTACTCTAGGAGCAGAGGAGTTTATGCCATGTTAACAGTTATTCATTACTCAGGAGCCTTCAGTGCCCTGCTCTGTAAAAAAGTACTCTTGGCTGGGAACTCTTTCTGTAGAGATGTGTTCCTTATTCTTAGTTTATAGGAATTAATCCTCCTAAGGTAAGTACCTTCCACAGAGTTTCCTGCCCAAGAGAATGACTGAAGCATAAGTAATTTCAAAATTCATGAACAAGGAATTATAGTTCATACTTATAATGTTTCAGTTTAAATCTTTGCGAATGTTTTATTCTGAAACATTATCCCAGTGGACATAAGTGTGTGTAAGTTTATCACAGTTCTGAATTGCAGACTTTTGTTCATACAGTATAACTTCGAGAGATGCTATGTACCACTGTGAATGGGTGCTAAGAAAACAGTCTAAATAAATCTTGGGTCCTGCCTTTGAGAAGATCACCACTTAAGGGCTTGGAATAGTCTAATGACTGATAAATCATCTCATACCATGGATCATTTCTGCTTATTCTTTCAGCTAAAATCAGAAGCCATCCAGAACACCCATTTTCAAGCAAGACTTAATGAAGTCATTCGAACCTTAACTGAGGTAAGAAGAGGAACTTGCAGTCCCTGAGTGGACACACATCTTCTTTGTTGTCTTTTTCTACTGTTGTTGTAGTGTGTCTTTTTCTACTGTTGTTGTAGTGTGTCTTTTTCTACTGTTGTTGTAGTGTGTCTTTTTCTACTGTTGTTGTAGTGTGTCTTTTTCTACTGTTGTTGTAGTGTGTCTTTCCTGGCAAATACAAAAGTCTAACATTCCTGCTGAGTTCATGGGGCATTTCAATGTAGTAAGTGGGCCTGTGTTCATTGATGAATATGCCCTGCTCCTGGAATAAAAGAAAACTGACTTTTTCAAAAGTTACATTCTTATTTATTCACCTTAAAAAATTAAACATGGCCTTGCAAGGGTTATCCAGCTTTTTGGGACAAGAACAAATGGAAGGTGACCAGGGAAACAATGGTCAGGTGGCATTAGTTCAGACGAGTAAATAATTATCATTGTTATTCTTGTAAGGCAGAATCACATTCATCTTCTTTAAAATTTTGATCTGTTACTATCTTTATCTTTTAAAATATCATGGTGTCTGAATGAACTTTGTAAGTACAGGCTGGAGGAAGTTGACCAGTGTCCCAGCCGTCCTGCATGTGTGGTCTAACCTCCTCCCAAGCATCAAGCCCAGGCTAGGCTTTTGTAATTGCTATTCTTGCTCTACCCAGTGCCTTCTAGCCTACTTTTTCCCACTTAGTAAACTTGTTTTCATTCTTATAAAACATGGCTAATTATAATACCTAGCATGTGAAGAAGTTTTAGCAATTCATGTTGTAAAAGCATGGATTTCTGGGCAGAGAAAAAATATTTTACATATATGAATAAGAATGTGCTCAGAAAAAGAATTTTACTGAAATTTAAGTTTTTAAAAGTTGGAAGAATTAGAAAACTGTTATTTATAAAACACTCATGGATTATAGTAAGCAATGATAGAAATTATTTAAAGCAATATGATATTTCGTCCTATTTTTAGAGATACTTTATTCTTAAGTAACTCTCCCTTCCTTCCTACTTTTTGAATTTTCTTTTCTTTTGAGTCAGGATCTCATGTGTTCCAGGCTAGCCTCAAACTATGCAGCTGAGGATGACTCTCAACTCTTGATCCTTTTGCTTCTGCCTCCCAGTGGACTGGGATGACAAGCATGAGACACCACATTTGTTTTGTGCAGTGCTGGAACTGAACCCATGGCCTTGTGTACACCAGACAAACGCTCTACCAACTGAGCTACATCTTCAGACCCTTTTGAGCTTTCCTTTACTAGTTTTTTTTTTAATACCAGTCTTGCTCAGTAAAACCCAAGAATGCTGCCAGTATTCTCTGCCATGATTGGTTGTTTAGTTGACTGATTCATTCATTCATTCATTCAGCAGATGCACATCAGTTAGCACTAAGATTCAGGTATAGCATAGGAGCCGAACATGAGCATCCTGCTCTAGAACTTCTTATTCTCAACCCAGCCTCTAACTACTGCTCAGTCCATGAGACTTGGCAGCAGCCTTTTATTAAACAGAACTTGGATCTTGCCTCATTACTGTACTACTTTGTTTCAACAACAGGTTATCAGTGTGTCAGGGGTGATTGGTCTTCAATCAAATGCAATATGGCTGCTAGGACATCTTCATCTCTCTACCTTGTCTTCAAGTCAAAGCAGAACTTCAGGTAAGATGAAAGTCCTAATATACCAGAGCTGGAAGAAGGAATGGCTGATTCTGGGTTCTGTACTTTGTTAAGGGGATTGTCCACATGATGGGTGTTATGATCTTTATTTTGTTTCTGAGCAAAATGAAGAGAGGCTTCCAGACTTACCCCCAGGTCACATGGCAGAAAGTGGTACTTTGAATGTAGATTTATTGACCTCTGAATTCCATGTTCGTTCATACATTCTCTCTGCCTTCCTTGAGGATAGTGTGGGCATCAGTCAAATTCCTGTACTTTACAAATGAACAATATCCACCTCAGAAATATTACATGAGTTATACGCAGGGTTTGTATACGGACAAGTCCATAAACAAAGAATCGGTTCTTGAAGCTTGGAACAGACATTTTATTTTTACTAAAAGTAATAGTGTTAGGTTTCATTTGAAAAATCTCTTTATACAGAGCTACATAGTGAGACCCCTTTCTTATAAAAACCTGCTTCTTTACTTATGACTGGGATGTTTCTGCCCAGCGGCTTTATAAAGGTAAAGAGCTAAGCACATTCAAAGATGTGTACCTCCTCGGAGCTTGGAATCCGAGCTCTTCAAATAGCAAAGCCCTCTGTATTTGTATCATTTGTTAAAAGCAATAAAAACGTTACAATTCCCATGTGTTTAATATATGTTTTTACTTGGAGATTGTCTTGGGGAAAGAACCACCATAATATGTGTTCTTGGGTCTTGGTAAGTGGTGTTTTAACCCAGTGGCCATCTTGTATCTGGTCCACAGAGGTCTAGAAAACAAAGATCCCTCACTAAACTTAGCTTCACATACTCCTGGCAGCTCATCTACTGGTAGCGTGACCATGAACGTGGGTCGCTGTAATTTTGTTGTTCTTACTGCAGTCACTCTGCAGCTTTGGGCATAGGATTCTGGTCCACAGTCTGCCCTACATAATGAACTTTATGTAGCTGGAGATTTCATATTATTATAGGAAAAGGAATTTAACAGTACCAAAATGATACAAGAAACCCTTGCTAATGTTAGTTTTGAAGGTCAGGGCACTTACAGTATCCTGGTAAAACAGCACATAGTACCAGAGTTTTGTAGGTTTGGGGTTTTTTTTTGTCTGTGTAGGGGTGTGTGTGTGTGTGAGTGTGTGTGTTTAGACTTATAGTTGTATTACAGAGCACTTGGTCCATGTACTCAGATCACTTAGTGATAAGTCATCTTACTCCCAAGTTCTTCTGAACAAAATAATTGTGTATCTGGAAAAGCACAGCTACTTGTTCCTGGTGGAATTTTCCAGTTGAGCCATTCACTGCAGTAAAGCTGTCTCATGAAGCAATTATGGGCGACTGGAAGGAAAAGGATGTAGAGGACTCTCAGGACTCAGTGAGCAGAAATGTCACTGACTCACTGGTTCAGGTCAGCAGTCACATCTGGTTCTTTGTACATGTTGGCCACTTGAAGGTCTACCTTAGGTAAGAGATCGTGCTGTTAATTAACACTGGGTCGTGAATGTCTTTGGTTCATACAGTTGATGCAGCACCCTGTGAGGAAGCCTCTAGGACAGCGCCTAAGCTTAGATTACCCAACAGGCTCCTTGCCTACCCTGCAGAGGTCACTGGATTGGAGCTCGTTGGTGTGACAGATTGCGAGGGATTTTTTTTTTAATCACTTCACTGAAGTAACCATCCTTTCTGATTATTTTTTTCAGTCTCTCCTAGGTTTGTCACCATTTTAAATTTTCCTGTATAGCCTAGGCAATTACCTTAATCTAATAGAATTCATTGCAGCCAGAATATTGTGCAGAGATTAATGGCATAAACATCCCGCCTTGTCACCAGGTTGATACAGCGTGAGATCATTACCTCTCCTTCATTAGCCTCACCAAGTTCACTAGTTAACTTGATCATTTTCTGCCTCCACAGTTCCTACTGACTACAGCTATTTGCCGGAAGGCAGTTTTATTAGAGCAGCCATTGGCTTCTTCATCACAGGAGGAAAAAAAGGCAAGTGAGCACATTTCTTGGATTTTATCATTCTTTCTTCATGTTCTGTAAGCTGTGCGCCTTAAGCATGCCTCTGTAAAACCAGACAAATCAAATCCAAAGGGGCGCACGTTGTCTTCTGTCAAACCCTCTTCCTAGATGACTAGGAAGCTAGTTATGGAATTGGTAGGTAAATATGCAGACTATGTAGTCTCATCGTGGGTGACTGTAAAAACTTTGTCTTCCTGGAGTGCGTCAAGCACATGCTGCTTTTCTGTCGGTCTCACTAACAGTGCACGCCATTGGTATGAGCAGAGAAGGCACATCCAGGTGTCTGTTGTATCCCAGGCCTGGCTGGGAAGTAGCCCTTGTCCCTGGCCTTGTCTGACCAATCTGTGTTGCTGGACTCACGGGCTCTATCACCTGTTTCTAGCCTGTGATTTTTCTTGACCCACGTTTATCCTGCCATGCTCCTAGGTTGTGGACATCCATGTTAGAAGATAGAGGTTCAGTGCCGTTGTTAGACAGGAGCCAGATAATGCCATATGCGTTCCTAAAGAGGAGCTCTCTAATGACATACACGGTTCAGAGTTGTGAGGAAGAAGTGTAGGCTGTTAGAACTGGGTGTGCCCTGGCTCAGGTGCGCTTCTCTAATGTAATTATCTTTCTTTCCTGCCTGGGAAAATCAGTGACTATATGATATCAAGACCATTACTATTTTAATTTTTTTTAAATGCTTTAAGGTAAATTAAAATGAAAAAGTGTAAGAAATCTGGAAGGAGTGATTTAATTTAAATAAAGCTCATCGAAAAATAAAATCTTTGCATTGGAAAAGAAAATATTGTTGCTTGATATCCCTCTGGAAGCAGCAATCCCCAGGGTTTCAGAACAGAAACTGGTTTTGTAGCTTGTCTCTTTCAGTCTCTGGAGTTTACAATCCATACTCTTACTTTAGGGTTGTGACTAGCACTGTTTGCTTTTAATTTTTTCCATATAAAAGTTGACATATGATTATATCATTGTTATAGTTGTTCTCTATAAATACATATAATTGGTAAATTAGTTTAATGATTGTATTGCTATGAATTATATGATCTTAAAGTACATATAATAGAGATATCTTCATTGTGAAGAAGTTGAATTCTTACTAAATGATCTTCTGAACTCTCCACAGCCAGAATAATGTTAGCACCATATATTTTTGCTCTAGTTTTATTAAGTTGTTCATTGTTAGCTTATAAAATTTAAAAATGATTATAATGTGAGAAATTAACATGAGAAGTGAAGTAAAAACTGAGGTCAAATAAAAACCTTCAGAAAAAAAATTTTTTTTTCCTTTTCTAGCAAATAAAATACCATTTTGCCCTCCCAGATCCAGATACACATATCTTGGCAGAAATAAATTTTCTATGAATCTTTTGGGGTTCTTGGTTCACTGTGGCATGCTTGCCTGTGATTTTTGAAGCCCTGACTCAACAGGGAAGGCTCTGCTAGGAGGCTGGAAGCCCAGTTGGTACTGATATGCTGTGGCGTGCAGCCTTGCTTGAAACTGTTCTACAGCAGCCGCTGGAGTGTTTCAAACTGCCTTCTTGCTTGTTAGATTTTTGGTATTTTCAGGTTGTGGGAGAGGGCTGCCTTCCTGTCAGGTTTGCTGACTAGATTCAGAGGAAAATCTATTCAGCCCACACATTACTAATGATGACCCCAGAGGAGTGGGGGCCGTGGGAGGCTGACCTCAGCCTCCAAAGCCCATTTACAAAAACAAAACCAGCCCCTGCTCTGTGGGACTAAATGGGATGGCCAGGAGCAGAGGTGTGCATGCAAACGAGCGCTTTCTTCTTCAATATGCCCAGCTCATTTGAATTTTAATAACTCCGTTCTGAAGGAGCTTTTGAGTTTAAATGTCTGGATGTCACTCACCAGAGCCCAGTGGAGCTGCTGATAGGAAGGATGACAACGTCAATGAACTCTTTTGAGGAAGAGATAGTTTTTGACAATAAAAATCATGTTTGGCACAGGCAGAGGATAGACCAGTTCAGGACTGGCACAGCTTCATCGCCTCTGTGGGCTATTTTTAAATTTAATAGCTCACAAGAAAAAAAGCAAAGGGTTATATTTGATTCACACATACGAAAGAATAAGAGTGACAGAGGTTTCTAGCACAGCCCATGACTTCCAAGAATGCGACAGACTGCTTTCTGAGGCTTAGGGCTTACTACGCTTTGTACTCACACCTTAATAGAAGCAATGTGCTATGTTAGAGCAGCCATGCCATCATGGGGGCCTGCGCTCCATGGCCGCACCCGCCCGTTGGCAGAACACTTCTGACTTTTAAGGAATTCACTTCCTGCTTTTGGAAGTACCTGTGTCTTTGTCTGCCAGGTTATGCTGTCTGTCTTCTCTGATATGGCCCTTCTACCTGGTGCATGATTTCTTAGCTTTGGCAGCATCATTCTCAATTACTGTGAAAATTTCTTGACAGTGCCAGTCTTACAGTCTTTGTTCACAATTAAATTCCTCCCAGTCTAGCATTTTGTTTTGTTTTAAACACAAGGCCACTATGTAGCAGAGGCTGGTCTTGAACTGACTATACTAGTAATAAACTCAATATGTGCCTTAAACCTCTGATCCTTCTCATGCACCCCCAAGTGCTGAGATCACAGGCGTGGGCCAACACACTCATCTTGAGGCTCACAATTTCGCTTTTTCCACTCATTCTTCAGATCTTTGATCTTTTATGTCTTTTCAATCCCATACCATTTCAGACTTTACTAGTATTTTATCCACTTCTTTAAGAGAACATTTAAAACACTTAATAAAAGTAATAATTCTTTTTGATAAAGCTATTTCTACATAACAGGAATGTTTCTGTTGTCATTGGAGTGTGACCAAAGCTTTCTAAGCTCATACTTTTTACATTAGGCGTTGAAGGTAATAGCATGAAGTATTACCTAAGCAAGGAATATGAATCTCTGTAGTACAATGACTGACATTTCATCTGATTTCACATTGGTCAGTGATCTATGAAGATAAACTTTAGGCTTATACACAAATTATCTGAATTCATATTCTTAATCATTTTGGGAATCTAGTCATTTTGGACTAGAGTGAGATTTACTTGTTTAGACAGTGTCTAGCAGAATCCCTGAATTCCTGAATATACTCTAAATGATATTAAAATGTTGTTTGTTTTTATGAAATTATGGAATTGGTTACCAAAACTGTGTGCCATTTTTAGTATTTTGAATTATTTGATATTTTATCCATACAACTCTGAAACATTACTATGAATGCACACTTGTGTATAGCACAGACTTTAAAAATGGCATAAGGAAGGAGATAGCAGCCGAGCGGAAGGGCTCATACCTGTATCCCATGCTTGAGACCCTGAGCTAGAGAGGGGTTTGGGCTATGTAGTGACCTGCAGACTGGCCAAGGCTATAAAGTGAGAGTAGGCTAACCCCTCTTCCTGTCAATGAGCACAGTTGCCATTTGTCTTCTGTGACAGGAGGCGTGGAGGACGTAGGAAAAGCACATTAGTGCAGCACTTTCTAGACATTTGTCAAGATCTCAAAACTCTCCTGTAGGTTTATTGATTTAATTTATTAGTTAATCAGTTGCTTTAGACAACATCATATGTACCTAAGGATAAGCCTTGAACTAACTATGTAGCCAAGGATGACCTTGAACTTCTGACCTCAAGTCCTGGGATATTAGGCATGTTTCGCCGTGCCTGACTTATGGGATGCTGGGGGTCTAGCCCAGGGCACACAGACCATGTTGTACAAGTACTCTCCCAACTGAGCTACATCCTCAACTCTTAATCATTATTAATCATTCTTTTAATCATTATTAAACTATTCTTAAAGGAAAAACCCACCCATCAATCTCTTTTATCTAAATTCTCTTTAGATAGTATTTAAAAATATTTATCAACTTATTACTTTTACTTATGTACAAATTTTACTTTTTTAAAATATTTATATGTGTGTGCTGGCTAAACTTGCCTACCAGCTTGAAACACCTGGAAAAAGGGACCCTAAATTGAAAAATTGCCTCTATCAGATTGGCCTGCATACATGTCTTTGGGACATCTTCTTGATTATAATTGATGTACAAAGTCCCAGCTCATTGTGGGCAGTACCATCCCTAGGTATGCAGGACTGGGCTGTATAAGATAGCTCAGTGAATGTGAGCTATTAAAAAAGAAGCCAGTAAGTAGCATTCCTCCATGGTCTCTCCTTCAAGCTCCTGCCTTAAGTTCCTGCTTTGGGTATCACAGTTGATAGACTGGAACCTAAAAACTGATATGAACCATTCCTTCCCAAATTGCTTTTGGTCATGGTATCTTTCACAGCCACAGAAAGTAACTAGAATCATATGCTTTGTATTTTTAAGTAATATTTCTCAATTTCACATTTGTCACTATAATTATCACTCATGTATGTATGTATATCATCAAGGGGCAGGCAAGATGGTTTAGTGTGTAAGGCAGCTTGATATAAAGGACACCAACTTAAGTGTGATGTCCAGAACCCACATGGCAGGAGAGAACTGACTCTCAAAATTTGTTCCTTGTTCTTTTCTATGCCTGTGCTTTTTTTTGAATATATACAATAAATAAGTGTAATTAATACTTCATCAAGTTGATATATCAAAATTAGTCATTCCACTATGGATGTTTTTAAAGTATCTGTTTAGTGAATATCTCTGTCTAAGTGGACTTCTCTCTATTACTATTGTTTTTCTTATGGTAGATTCACAGCAGTTTATTAGTGGGCAAGGTGTGAAGATTTGATAACTACAAGAATGGCATCACCTCTTTAAAGATTTATTTTTATGTTTGTGTGTGTGTGTGTGTATGTGTGTGTGTGTGTATGTGTGTGTGTGTATATGTGTGTGTGTGTGTATGTGTGTGTGTGTATGTATGTGTGTGTGTGTATGTGTGTGTGTGTGTGTATGTGTGTGTGTGTATATGTGTGTGTGTGTGTATGTGTGTGTGTGTATGTGTGTGTGTGTGTATGTCAGTGTCATTGCCCACTATGTGTGTGGAATTGCCATGAAGCTGGAGTTAAGGGCAGCTCTGAGCTGCTCCGTGTGCGTGTTTGGAACGAAGCTCAGGTCCTCTGGAAGAACAAGCCCTCTTACTAAGCTGTCTCTCCAGACCCTGGCATGACCCTTCAGTGCTGCAAAAGGATTATGAACCCTGAAAGAAATCATGAAGTTTAAAGTACAGGGGTGTGACTACTCAGGTTTCTAGCCCAGTTTTGCTGCTTGCAACAAACATAAATTCAGGCAAGCCAAGTAAGCTTTTTAGTCAGAGTTCTTTGTGTAAAATTGAGGAAGTGATTGCCTCTTCATTGTAGAGTTTCTGAAGGGTTATCAGGCTATGTAACAGTAACTAGAAACCTTTAGCTGTAATATCCTATTATAAAACAGAGCAACATAAAAAACAATGATAGCAATAAAAAATAAAAAAATTCAGGTGTAATATAATGCACTGAACGTGATTTGTTGTCATTTTTATTTCAATGTCAGAAGGTATAAACATTTTTGCATGTACTCACTATATTTTAAAATTAAAATTTAGAGTTTTTCAAACTAACTTTATTATTGTATGTGTATGTGTGTGAGTGTAGGCACTTGTGTATGAATCCTGGGATCAAATGAAAGTTTTCAGCTTAGTGTGGTATTTTTACCCACTGAACCATCTCTTTGGTCCAGAATTTTCTATTTAATGTTTGTACTTGTTTACATTTTATTCTACAAAAAAATAAATAAAATACAGGAAAGTTACAAACTGTCTCTTTTCTTTAACTGTAAGAAAGAACTTCAGTATTCTTTTCAAACAGAAACCATAATTCAATGCTTCACTAAAATCCAGTGAGGCCTCTCATAGGAAAGGAGAAATGTGTAGAGTGTGCTGGTTGTCATTTCTCTCCAGCCTTCCCTAATCCCGGGCAGTGCCTCAGCCCTGTCTTTCTTTACCTGGTCATGTTTTACAACTAGAGACTATTTCATAGAGTGTTCTTCAGTTTGGGTTTGCCTGGTGTTTCCCATATTAGAGTCAGGCCAGCCACCTTTGGGCAGGAGAATCGGAGAAAGGATTTCCGTTCTCACTGCACCCATCGGGTGAGATGCAGTGTTTTTCCTCCTCCTCTGTAGGGAGAAACATAAGGCTTAAGTAAGATGATAGCATCTAGGCTCCCCCTAAAGAGGTTACTCATTTTCCTTTATCATCAGTAAATATTTATATAGAGACACTATGAGGCTGTGTGTGCGTGCGTGTGTGTGTGTTTGTGTGTGTGTGTGTGTGTGTGTGTGTTGTGTGTGTGTGTGCACATACATATATCCTACTATTCCTTCTGTTTTCATTCATTGATTTTGGTGTTAATTAACGTACCTTGTTTAAGTTATTGCTATAAGGATGGGGTGGAGATCCAGGCAACCCATTTTTTTTGTTGTTGTTTTGTTTTGTTTTTCAGAGAATAATATTTAGAAACCAAGATCTGGGGCAGAGCTTTTCTCCTGAATAATTGTCATCATCACTATTTCCAGGAATGTCGAATAGGAACTGTGTTCTCTTTTTCTCTTTTATATCTTGCCTATTTTTACATCAAAGTGTGTCTTTATCTTTACCTGTGTCTAAGCTGTCTGTGTTTGCAAATTCATATGCATATTTACAGTTCTTCTTCAACACCATTCTACCTTCCCCCACCACACACACATTCACAACTCTGTTCTGGACGGTAGCAAACCTGGCTCATCATGCTCAGCCTGTCTGCTCCTTTGATCAATTCACCTGTATGAAACCAATTGCCCACCCCCTCGGGCCAAATCCTACCAGGTTGCCTTTCCCTGTAACTCAAGTTCCAAGAAGACACAATACTTCTGGTCTTCAAGGTCACCTGCATTCATGTATATGCACATACTCACATCTAGATACACAAAATTAAAAACACAGTAATGGCTTGAGAAGCATATTACTTTTTGTTGCATGAAATCAGACTTCAATCAATTCTGAATTCAATTCAGAACTGGTAAGGATTCTTACCACAAATGTGTTACCAGTATGGACTATGTGCAAAGCTAACCAGTTTTGAGATAACCTGTCTCAGGCAGTTATCATCACACCTGGTTTCACTTTTTTTTTTTGATCCTCTCATTAAAAAAATAAGATCCATGAGCACAGTCCCTATTTCGTCTTGTTCAATTCTGTGTCTGTTGCTGGAAAAGTCTTCAGTATTTGATACACAGTAAACACTTGGGGACACATGTTTATAAAATGTCTGTATTTTCTTTACAAGGAATTCTTCTAGAAGCAGCAATAGTTATGCCCCTCTTAAGACTTACTAGAGTCCCAGTATTATATCTCTAGGTGGGATAGAAAGCAGCCAACAGGAAGTAGTTTAGTCGGTAGCTAGGCTTAGAAAACATTGCTGATTTGTTAACTGTTCTGGTGGGAATAAGAATCAGAAACATAGGGTTAAATTCTGGATTGGAGGTAGGTAGGGATTTGTCTTATCAACTTAGAATTAGTATTTTGGAACTCTGAGCATAGATGAGCTTATTCAGATTCAGCCAAAGATGAGCACAAAAGTTTATTTTCATAAGCAGTGAGCTCAAGAATAGAAACCTAGCACAATACACTATTTATTTATTTATTTATTTATTTATTTATTTATTTATTTATGTCTATGTGTGCATATGATGTCTGTGTTTGTGTGAGGGGCTGCATATGCCATAGCACCTGTGTAGAAATCAGAGAATAACCTTAGGGGTCAGAGTCTCTCTGGTATACTGCAGTTTGTGCACCCTAGGCTAGTTGGCCTGTGAGCTTCCAGGGGAACACTCCTGACTCCACTTTCTATTTTGCAGTAGGTGTGCTGGGATTATTGATACATTCTACTCCATCTTGCTTTTACGTGGATTGCAAGAATCTGAGTTCAAGTTATCAAGCTTGGCAACAAGCCTTGCCTTTATCTACTGAGCCATCCTCCTGGCCCCATGATGCACTTGTAATTGGAAGAGTACATAACTTGCTGTACATCTGCAGGTTTTTTTTTTTTTTTTTTTTTTTTTTTTTTTTTTTTTTTGGTTTTTCGAGACAGGGTTTCTCTGTGTAGCCCTGGCTGTCCTGGAACTCACTCTGTAGACCAGGCTGGCCTCGAACTCAGAAATCCACCTGCCTCTGCCTCCCAAGTGCTGGGATTAAAGGCGTGCGCCACCACCGCCCGGCTTCATCTGCAGTTTTTTATTTGAATGATTATTTTTAATTATTTTGGACAGTCATCACTGAGATCCTGACAGTGAAATTGTTATATAGCTGAGCTGCATTGGCAAGCTTGCTGTCCAGTCATGTGATGCCCTCCATCCTGTTATAATGCAGCAGAATGGTCCTCACCAGATGATGGCACCACCTGCTTAGACTTTTCAGCCTCCAAAACTATGCTGCTCTCTGAGCTTGGTTCTCCTTTTTGACCCCACCTCTGCTTCTTCCTTTTCCTTTATATCTGTGGTTCGTATTCTTTTTCTCCTGTCTCTCTGCTTTTCTTCCCATCCATTCTCAATTCTCCTTTCTCCCAAGCTTCTCCTTTCTATAGTAATGTAGCTGTCTCCACCCTTGCTAAACCCTTTCACAAAGTCAGCTTTTCCCTCCTGGTTCCCGGATTCTTCTCCACCCATCCCTAGACCCCAGTTTCTCCTTTCTATGTTGTGATATAGCTCTTCTTTCACCCTTGCTACCAATCACAAGGTTGTTTTTTTCCCCTCCTGGTTCCCTGCTTCTCCTTTCCCCTCAGCTTCTCCTTTCTCTTATGTGATGTAGCTCTGCCTTCACCCTTGCTACCAATCACAAGGTTGTTTTTTCCCCTCCTGGTTCTCTGCTTCTCCTTTCCCCTCAGCTTCTCCTTTCTCTGATGTGATGTAGCTCTCTGCCTTCACCCTTGCTACCAATCAAATCACAAGGTTGTTTTTTCCCCTCCTGGTTCTCTGCTTCTCCTTTCCCCTCAACTTCTCCTTTCTGTGTTGTGATGTAGCTCTGCCTTCACCCTTGCTACCAGTCACAAGGTTGTTTTTTCCCCTCCTGGTTCTCTGCTTCTCCTTTCCCCTCAGCTTCTCCTTTCTGTGTTGTGATGTAGCTCTGCCTTCACCCTTGCTACCAGTCAGGCACAAGGTTGATTTTCCCCCTCCTGGTCCCCTGCTTCTGCTTTCTCCCTCAGCTTCTCCTTTTTCCCTTAGCTTCTCCTTTCAGCGCTATGACTCAGCTGCACTCTTGCTACCAGTTACAAGGTCAGGTTTTCCTTCCTCATACCCCACTTCTCCTTACCCACCAGCTTCTCCTTTATGCAGCTTTTTTGGGGGGCAGGGGAGTCTGGCTGATACACACTCACTTCTGCTTTCTTTCTCTCCATTGACTCATTGGCTTTTGTTGGTCTCACTCTGCTTCTCCCCCTTTCTGAGCTTCTCCTTTCCGGGACTGTCTGACCACCACTGACTCTGCCTGCACTTATGGTCTAGTGATTTGCCTTTGTCTTTCCGGTTTCTTGAGCTTCTCTGATTCAGTGTTTCCCACATATCAGTTCTCTCACCTCTGCAGCCCCTCCCAAATGCTGATCCTGTGGCTTTTTTGGCTGATGTAGTTTCTAGTTTTCCCCCTGGCTTCTCTTTCTGCTGATGGTGGTTTTCCTTTTGTTGCTGACTCTGCCACCATTTCTTCTTGCTGTCTACATTTTTCTGTATCTATGTTTTCTGTATTTCTTCGTTTTTCTGGGGTTCTATGTAGCATCACATTGACCTGCCCATTCTCATGGTTGTCCTTGCTGTTTGCATCTACAAGTTCATACTCTAGCATCTCAGGTTATCAGCTTTAAGTCCCTTCCTCCCAACATGAGGACCATTATTAAAGTGAGAGGTAGCTGATTAATATATGGAATAGCTATTTCTCCCTTGGTGCTCACCTCTAGAGCCAGCGCTGTGGCTTAGGAGCAAAAGGTTTTTTGCTATTTTTTTGTTTGTTTGTTCATATCTAAAACAAAACCAAGTGGTAGGTGATAGGTGTGATGCTTTAGGGCCATAACAGGTGAAGTATTCCATAGATCCTCTAAGGTGATGAGTGAGCAGACTTTGTCTATCCTGCTGTAAGTATATTAAATTCCATACCAAGAGCAATGGAACAATAATGAAGACTAGGTCATTGTTTTAAAAAAGCTAGGCAAAGAGACATGGAAATGTAGAAGACAATAAAGATGTTTGGGGCATGCCTAACCAAAGGAGAAACTTGAAGATAACACCTGAGAACAGGGGAACAAGGTTTGTAGCAAAGGAATAGAATTCAAATTGTAACATTGGAAGGTTGATTGTAACTAAAGATCTGGCATTAGAGCTTTTGGCTACAAATGTAAAAAGCAGTTCTGTTTTCAATTGTAGCAGCCACACAGTTGCTTTGCTAATTCTTTTCTTTTCTGTTGTAGGTCCTGAAGCTGTGCCTCCATCCCTTCTCAAAGTAGTGATGAAACCAATAGCGACTGTTGGGGAAAGTTACCAGTACCCTCCTGCAAACTTGGCAGCACTCCTCTCTCCACTTATGAGGCTAAACTTTGGTAAACAGCAAGTGTTTTGGGGTTTTCAGGCTATGCTCTTAGGATTCTGAATTTTAAAAGAAAGCAGATTTTTGTGTCACGGTTGACAGAGACTGGTAGATTTATTGTATCTTGTGAATGGTTATCTTGCATGCAATAACTGAGTTTCACCGAGTCATTATAGGGGAAGGTGAGGAGGAAGAAGTCTAAAGACATAGGCTTTATAGTCTATGTCTGTATAGTTCTGAGACTGTATAGTTCTCAAAAACAACTCTTGAGGAACCAGGAAGATGGCTCAGTCAGTAAAAGGTTTGCTAGCAACCATGAGGACCTCAGTTAGATCCCCTGTACCTATGACAAAAATAGATAGATAAATGGGTAAATAAATAAAGCAATTGAGTGAGCAAGCAAGCATGTGCAGTTGCCTTATTAGGGTTTTACTGCTGTGAACAGACACCATGACCAAGGCAAGTCTTATAAAAGACAACAGTTAATTGGGGCTGGCTTATAGGTTCAGAGGTTCAGTCTGTTATTATCAAGTCAGGAACATGGCAGCATCCAGGAAGGTATGGTACAGGAGGAGCTGAGAGTTCTACAACTTCATCTAAAGGCTGCTAGCAGAATACTGACTTTCAGGTAGCAAGGATAAGGATCTTAAAGCCCACACCCACAGTGACATAATTACCCAACAGGGCCGTGCCTTCTAATCGTGCCACTCCTAGGCCAAGCATATACAAACCATCACAGCAGTGCAGTGATTCATGCCTATAATCCCAGTGCTGGGAAAAAGAAAGTGATCCCTCAAGAGCTGGAGAAATGGCTCAGTGCTTAAGAGCACTAGCTGCTCTTCCAGAAAACGAGGGTTCAATCCCCAGCAACCACATGGCAGCTTACAACTCTCTAACTCTAGTTTTGGAAGATATCACACCCTTACACAGACATACATGCAGGCAAAATGCTGATGCACAAAAAGTAAAAAATAACAAAAGTAAAAAAGAATAGTTAAAAATGTAAAAGAACAAAATGAATGGAGGGAGGGAGGAAGGGAGAGAGAGAGAGAGAGAGAAAGAAAGAAAGAAAGAAAGAAAGAAAGAAAGAAAGAAAGAAAGAAAAGAAAGAAAGAGCCCCCACAGACTTATAGGCCAACTTGATAGGCAGTTTCTCACTTGGGGTTTCTTTTTGTCATGTGACTCGAGTTTGTGTCAAGTTGGTAAAAATTTAGCTGATACACTAGATAGAAGTTTTCCTATGTGCTGAACATATGCTGCATAAATAGGGTGTGAGGGGGAGACACTAAGTGATTTGTAGCAAGTGTTTTCTCATATTTCTAAGTAGTAGTCAAGTGTCCAGATTTCTTTAGAATGTCAGTGATATTTCCCCAGGTGATGGACAAGAGTTAGGACTGTGATTCTAGTGGGCGTGTTCTTTGTCTCCTCACATGAATGCCTCAAAATTTCATTTAGTTGGATGGATTCTGTTATGTGCATAAGTGACCCAAGAGGGCTTGATTCAGACACTGAATCCTGAATATGAACCAGGGAACTGAGCACTATATTACAGAAACTATTTTTTTCCTTTTTTCTCCTTCAGGTGAGGAGATACAGCAACTGTGCCTTGAGATTGCCGTGACGCAGGCACTTTCATCGCAGAGCGCGGCCGCACTGCTGGGCTTGTGGGTGACACCGCCACTGATCCACGGTCTGAGTGTATGTAGTAGTTCCAGGTGTTGAGTGTAGTCAGGGACTGTTCTGCTCTGGAATGGCCACACTCATTTGGAGTGTCGTCTCTTGAGTCAAGAGTAGAAAAATGAAAGCTTGCTTGTAGTTGATCTAACTAGCCAGCAGCCTGGGAGAGGACATGGCTACCACCCCATCCTTATGTGTTTTAAATGCTACTTATTACTAAAGTGGTAAATAATGGTCACAGTCACTAGCATTACATTTGTAACAAAGATTTTTTTGATAATACAGTATGGATATTTCACTGGGTTTTAATAGAGACAAATCCACTTGTACTAAATACTTCTTAGAAGTATCCCTTCCCCTCCTCTCCTGGCATAGCTACAATGAGTCTTGAGAATGACCTAGAGTCAGGTGGAAAGGGTATATAAGGCTGCAGTAAGTGTTTAGAGACATGTAGTAAGGAGGGTTGCAGAAATTTTGGGTCTATCTGCTGGGATAGCAAAGATTCCCCATGATTTCCTAAGGATCTGACTTGATCATCAGTACATGGTCATCATCCTCAGATCTAGTCATGGTTTGGCTTTAAGTTTTTAAAGTAGCATAAGATTCTCTTCTATCCCCAATCTCTTGGCTCTGGTCTTTTTTATTCCTCACGATGGTCTTTAGTTGAAGATGTATGTTATTGAAGTCTGCATTTATTCTCTTTCACTATCACCATTACCCACACCTGTCCACTCCAGCAGCTTACAGCTTTCTGTCACTTGCTGAATACTTGCTATGGACCAGGTACCCACTAGCATTTGGTTCATGTTGAAGACATCAGCTTTAATGTCTAATGTCTTTGGCAGCTCATTTTAAAAGTTAGCCTTATTGAGTTGTAATTTATGTATCCTAAAAATGGCTACTCTAATGGTAAACTTAGGTGAGTTTTAGTGCATTTATGTTTCTAGTCATTGTCATGAATATTCATACCACTCAACATGACATTGTGCCTGTTTTTAGTCAATCTCAGCTGAGACTCAAGCCACTAACAATGTGCTGTCCATAATTCTTTCTGTGTATGTGTAGTGTACAGGTGCATGTTGTATGTAGAGTATGGGGAGTGGAGGTTAAAGGTCTGTGTTGCCTCTCTTCCTTACACGTACTCATATTTTTTGAGACAGAGTCTCTTACTGAACCTGGAGCTCATGATTTGGCTAACCTGGCTGGCTGGCAAGCCCCAGAGATTCCATTTCTTGTGCTTTCCCTGCACTGGGTTTACAGGAAGCGCAGGGATTACAGGCACACTGTCACGCTCTTTTACATGGATGCTGGAGATTGAAAGTTTGTACACACCAGCACTTCACCAACCAAGGCATCTCTTCAAATCCTGCCCTTTTCCTCTCTCATTATTTCATTATTTCCTTGAGAATTTTGTACAGTGTGCTATGAATATATTAACTTTCTCTCACAATCCTTCCCTACCCACCCCCTTCCCTACCCACCTAACTTTGTGTCCATTTTTTCTTTTTCTTTCAATCCATCAAGACCAGTTTATGCTGCCCAGATACTACTGGGTGTGTGGCCTTCCACTGGAGTGACATAGACCTACCAAGGGCCACATTCATAATGAAGCTGACTTTCTTTCCAGAAGTTGTCAGTTACCCGTGGCTCCTAAGCTAGGAATGGGGCTTTGTGCCCACTTCTCCTCTCTTCTCCGTGCTGGGATTTGGTCTAGCTTGAACTCATGCAGGCCTTGTGCAAGTTGCTATGCAGCTACCCTATACAATTAAAGTGCACATAAATTTTAGAAATTCTTTAGCATAGAATTGTATTATGAAGCTTTGTATCTAGGAAGTATGCTTTGTTATTTCTATTTTATAGATTGATAAACCTGAGACCTGTGGGAATCGAGCAAAGTTTGATAGGGAAATACGCGGGAAGCCAGGGTATGGCTGACTCCCAAGCTTTGTACCATGAACACTTTCTAGCTGTTGAATGAAGTGTCCAGAAGTCTATTCTGTTGATCTGAGAATTTTCTCTACATTTCTGTAGGCCTTCCATTTCTGGTTTAGATCTTTGCAGTTCTTGGCATCTGGTTTGGTTATGGGTGTATGTTGTTAATTGTTGTTAAAATTATTTGAGTTGGAATATTCTTGAAGATGAGCTCTTTAGAAAACTCATTGGAAAGATTTCATTATCTTTCTTTTTTTCCTAGCCTACTACATTAGACTTGTCCATTAGTATTAAACTTGTATTATCGAGAATGTTTGAAGTGCTGTGTTAACAGATAATACTAGTCCTGCCTCATCCTGACTCTCATGCACTCTGGTGTCGTGGTCAGACCCACATGCTCACAAGCTCAGGGTGTGACCCTTTGCTCAGAAGTGGCCCAGCACGTGAGTTCCTCTTATTGCTTCCTTGTTTTGCCTCAAAAGATGATTATAATATCAGACGCTTTGTTTAGTTAATTTTTCAGCAGATGGACTTTCCATCTTTGACCTCTACATGTTAAGTTCATACCTGCACACATGCATACATAAAAGTGCATGCACAGCACAGACACAGTGAAGAAACCCCGAGTACCAGTTATGACACACTTTCACAAGTAGCATTTATTCCCACCTCTGAAAAGATCTAAGGTATACGTTAGCAGAATAGTTGAATAGATTGACAGCTTCTCTTGCTGGAGAATATGGTTTTAAGACTGAATTGGAGAAGCTGGGGAAATGGGTAAAATGTTTGCTACGAAAGCATAAAGACCTATGCTTGGATCTCCAGCATTCATGTGAAGCTTGGGTGTGTTGTGTGTGTGTTTGTGTGTGCAAGGGAAGTGAAGACAGATGATCCATGAAGCTCATTGGCCACCCAGTCGGTAAACAATGTGTTCAGTGAGAAACACTGTCTCAAAAACAAAGATGGAGTGTGACTGAGGAAGACACCTGAAGTTGACTGCTAGCCTCCTCACACTGTGTGCACATATGTGCATGAACACACATAAGCATACACAGCACACAAAACAGCCAAAACAATAAGAGAAAATCATAATAGCAACCGTGACATCCTTTCAGAAGTAGCATTTAGTTCCCATGTCTGAACAGACTTAAGCTATTCGACAATTTCAGTTGAGTGGATTGATGGATCCTACAGGTACACATGTGTCACGCTGGATGAGAAGTAACTGAACAGCTATAATTACTACTGTCCTTTAATAATTACAGTGACCTTTTGGATCATGAAACCATGGGAAAATGTGGGAAAAAGAAGTAACCCCCAGCTTTTAATGTCTGCTCTTCAACTCAGTGATGACCTAGGGACTTTGACCACCACAAACTCAGACAGATTTGTTTATGTCTGGCCTTATCTGTTTCCTTTCCAGCTGAATACCAAGAAATACCTCCTGGTATCCATGCCTCTGTGGGCAAAGCATGTCTCTGATGAACAGATCCAGGGTTTTGTTGAAAACCTGATGGTGGCAGTTTTTAAGGCAGCTTCCCAACCTTGCCATCGTGAGATGTGCCCAAGCGCCTTACAGGGTCTGAGCCAGGCCATGAAACTGCCCAGTCCTTCCCACCACCTCTGGAGTCTACTCTGCGATGCTACTAGGAGAATTTTTGACCTTCTGCCAAATAGGATTCTGGTAAAGAACAAAAATATTTACATTCCTGACAGTTTATGCTTGGGCTTCTTTAAAGTCATTTTTGGCAAAGGCAGGCTGAGGATGTTTTAAGATTATGGGTGGGAAGTCTAGCAAGAAATGACACATTCTTCACTAGAAGTGGGTTTGTTTCCAAGACCGAAATTGAGGTTCAGTGTTTAGAACCAAAGTTTTGAGCAAGCTTAGAGGGGAGTTAACCAGTGCTGTACCAGAAGCCTGCGGAAGATGGGCAAGCACAGACATCAGTCCCCAGGGTACCTCGGTGACATTGTTGTATTTATATATATATTTTCTATCTCATGGCCTTATGTAGGCCCTTTCCATCCCACAGCAGACCTCTGCACTGGAGTTTCACAAGTTAAAAATCTGGGTGAGAGTAATGGAATTCTTATAGGGAGGAAAAACTACAGCTAAGCAGACACACAGAACTACCGAGAAGACATTCTTAAATTATGAAAGACTGACTCTATGTTTTGGTTAGCATTAGAATCTCATCAGCAACTGTTATTGGGGTTAAACAAGTCTAATAATTCACAATATTAATATACTTGCTGTTTGTTTTACATTGTATTTTGACATATCTTTACCAGAGAAATGATCTCGAACTGTACATCAGTATAGCAAAATGCCTCTCAGAGATGACGGATGAAGGTGCCAATCAGGTTTCCCAGATTACTAAGGTAATAATGTGTAGTTCCATGCATTATTTAATTATTGAAATATATTTCATTATTAAAGCATAAATCACACATGAAGAGTTGTTTATAATATCCTTCTTGGCATAATGTGGCTTTACATCAAACTTGTTACTGGATGATTTTAGGGCTCTTACTCTGTTCTTCAGATGTCAGGTCTAGTAGCTGGTCTGGTGGTGTAACCAGTGTTTAATACATGCTGTCTATATGAACAGGTGAATGAACAACTTTTTAACACAACTTCTTACACTTTGCCAAGAACATTTTTGCATCACCTATGGGCAAAAATAAGAACAAGACAATGTCCTCAAGGTAACAGGCACAAAAATAGGAATATTCTAACCAGAGAACTTGCTGGTGTGTTGAAGGCATAAATGTATAGTTCTGTTCACACCTTTGGTTTGTTGTATGGGATACTGTCCTTTTCTGTGCAAAAAGATGATCATTTGAAAAGCAAGAACTGTTGGTAAGGTAATTGCCATGTAGCCCCTAGACCCAGTCACATGATAAACAAGCAAATATATACAAAATGCTTTGTGAAGCTGGAGTTGTAAGCTTGAATCCTCTAGCATAAACACATCCCAATTGGAATACTTATTTGAGTATAACCCTTTGTATATCTAGTGCCCTGAACCCTCATCCCCAGTGATTGGTGGTCTGCTTGTCATTGTTTTTATTTTAGGTGGGACCTTAAATATTTGTATCACGTGGCAGTGTTTCTCAACATGGCGTTACTGGGCCAGTGTCTCAGCACTGTCTGGTACTGATTAGAAAGGGGAATTAGAAAGCAGGACTTGAGATCATGGGGCCCAGCAATCTATATTTTAATAGTCTCTCCTATCAGGCAATTCTGGATCATCCTAAGGCTGAGAAAAGAGTGCTTGGCTCTCAGCATTTTGAAAATTAGTTTATTTTAAACAGAAGCAGTTCATGAAAGTGGTAAGAGAAGGAAGTCTGGAGTCTCACTGCTATTGTGTGAGATCCGGATCAGCAGCTTATGAGCAGTGTGACCTCAGTTAAGTTGAACAACCTCTTAGTTTCACTGTCTGTAAAATGGGGACCATAGAACCTACCCCTTAGGGTTGTCTTGAGAGTTAGATCACTTAGTCCACAATGACTACCTGGAACAGTACCTGCTCAAAGCAAGAGTTCAGTAATTACTTACCACCATATTCATACTTGATACTGCACCAAAAGTCAACAACTGTTAGTTTCTTCAAAATAATTTGCAATATGGACTCCAGAACCATGCCAAGGTACTTTGACTACTCTGATATTAAAATCCATTGGTTCATTTTGAATGTCAGCTCTTGGATAGATATATGATTTTCTAATACCGTACACAGTCATTTGGAAAATGTTAGTTTGTCAAGTTTTGAAGGTCTTCCAAATGCTGATATGTTTTATGATATAATATTAAAACAACATCTTTGTTATGCTCCTCAGAAATCTTTTCAGGAACGATTCTACCCTTTGGGAAGTTGTCAACCTCAAAAAAATAGACAATTTTTTTTCTGAAAATCTAATTTTTATTAGATTCAAATTTAATATTTGGTAATAAATACTATGGCATACTTTTCTTGGTGTGATAGGATCATTCCTTAAGTTTTTAATAAAATAGTCTGTTTAATCGGCAGTTAAAATAGCCATAATTTGTCAACAATTTTTCAAGGAAAGAGTGCTCCATATGTAGATGGTTCTCAAGTCCATCTTCCCAGTGTTTGTCCTTGACACAGCCATAACGCTGCGATACATCACTGAATCCTGTATGCTTTTCCTCCAGGTTGTAACATAGAATATTGGTTGGATAATTTTTATTATTTACATTAATATTAAGTATAACTGGCTTATTTATTTACTTACTTATTTAATGTGTATAGGTGTTTTGTCAGCATGTATATCTGAATCACCTGCATGCCTGGTATCCATGGAGGACAGAGAGAGTATCATATTCCCTGGGACTGGAGTTATAAATGGTTGTAAACTACCATGTGGGTACTGAGAATTGAACCAGTGTCCTCTGGTTAAATGCTTTTAACCACTGAGCTATCTCTCTCTAGCTCCTCTTTAATGGATTTTAAAAATTAAGTGGCATTAAAAATGCAATGGATACCAACATAGTTTGGTGGACTTAGAACGTAGTCTTAACCTCACAGAACCTCTCAAAGGGTCTTGGGATCCCTAGAATTCTGTGTCACATTTTGAAAATTGCCACACTAAATGCATATATTTAGACTGTGTCAGGGTTCAGGAATCCCTGAAGGGAAGACTTTAGACTCAAATAGTATACAAGAACCAAGAGCATTTATTCTGCTGAAACAACCAGCATGCTGGGGTCTTAGGGAACCAGGGGAACTATAGAAGGATTAGGTCATCTCTACTGTGATTGGTAGGGGACAAAACCCTGACAGTACATTTTGATTGGCTACTGTGTTAGGGTTAGGTAATCTAAAATCTCATTGGTGGGTGCCAGGATGCTCCAGATGGGGTGCATTCCTGATCATGAAGAACTACTGAATGGATGTCCAGCACACAGATGGCCTATCCTGAGATCAGATATCTCCTATCCATGTGACTATCTTCAGGCTGTTTCTTGGGTAGGGGATTTTATTGTCTTGTTCCTGGACTTTTGGGGTCTGCTGCTGAAGCAGGTGGCTTATGACCTAGTTTCTGAATGGAGGAGACAAATAGAGTGAGTGGACTCCTTCAACTGGTCTTTGGAGTGTAGTAAGTGTAGTATGTATTATGCTATTACTGTCTGCTTACTTCCTAACCTCCAAAGACACTCATAATTTCTATGGGAATAAAATGTGGCACTGCAGCCCTCTGTTGCGTGTGCATTGCAGTGTAACACAGGCAACTAGGCTTTGTGCTACAGGAAGTGAAGAGCTCTAGTGTTTAGAGGAAAAGTGTAGCTCACCCTTCTGATTGCCTTTGCCTTGAGGTTTTGTTGACACTTCATTAACTTACTAATGACTGGACAACTGGCTCCCCATCCCCCAGGACAACATAGAAAAGGCTGCCTTTGTCAAGTTGTACTTAGTCTCTCAAGGACGACTCCCATTGATGAGCCTTACAGATCTACTCACTGCTGCTATGCAGCACCCGGAGAAGGAGACTCTAGCCTGGATGATCCTGCACAGCTTATACCAGGCACGCATTGTCAACCATGCCAACACAGGTGAGCACAGACACATTTGCCTGCTGGAGCTCTCCAGCCTCCTATGTCACCTCAGCTTCAACACAGGTCCGGCCTCATCCAAGATGAGTAGTGCTTTCGATGGATGATGGGCTGTAGCTCATACCATCCATTTTTGGAGAGATGAATGAATTATTTTCAAGGATTTTCATATTATCTTTGTTCCGCTGGTCTACCAATGGTTCTCAACCTGTGGGTCACAAACCCTTTGAGGGACAACTTTTTTACAGGAGTCACATATATGATATCCTTCATAGCAGATATTTACATTATGATTCATAACAGCAAAATTGAAGTTATGAAGTAGCGCTGAAAATGATTTTTATGGTTGGAGGTCATCAGAACATATAGGGGTCACATGTAGCACTAGGAAGGGTGGAAGCCACTGATCTAGACCCTCATGGATACAACACTGGGTTACTTCTGTCATTTTACTTTAGTTTTCTAAACACACAAGATGGAAATTGATTCTCCTGATAATAGAAAGAAAATTAAGTGGGAGGCCACTTAATTAAAGGTCAAAAAGGAAAACAAACAAAATTAAATAATCTGTGGAAAAGACTTCTTGGGTGTTTGTGTGTTTGTTTGTTTGTGGGAAGGGGAGGGGGAAGACAGGCATGTAGACCAGACTGGCCTTAAACTCAAAGAGGTCTCTCTGCCTTTCCCTCCCAAGTGTTAGGATTAAGTTACATGTGCCATGCCTGGCATGTTTTGCTTACAGAGCGTTTTAGACATTGAACTGTAATGGCCCCTTGAGAATAGAACTTGCTCTTGGCTGTATGTTTATTAGGTCACCTGATATGTTGAAATTGAGCAGTTTGCTTATATCCCCTTTAGTGCCTAGCACTGAAGAAAAAATGGCCTTGTGATGAGAAATGTAATTTTGTTTTATTTAAATAAATAAATTTGATATATTGGGGGTATGTGTGTATCTGTGTGTCTGTGTGTATGTGTTCGTGTGTCTTGAGTGTGGGTACACATGAGCTACGGTGTATATGTAGAAATTAGAGGAGAACTTTGGGAATGTGGGTCTCTCTTTAACTGTGGGTTCCACATATCACTCAGGTCATCAGGTTCTTGTGCCAGGCATCTTCACCTGCTGGGCCATATCACCAGTCCAAGAATCTTAAGTTTTCATTATAAAGTAAAAATACGTTTATTGGGAACAAATTTAGTAGCTGTTTCCAGTTTTTGATAAAGAGACTTAGAATAGAGATGTCTGATGTTACTTTTGATTCTGATGAGCCTATTTGCAAAAGAGCTTCTCCTTTTCCTCTTTTTAAATTCTTAGGATGTTCTGAAGTAGTTTTTCCTGTGCTGGAACCCCTCATTTAAAAAGAAGAGGGCTGGATTGATGGTCCTCTTCCAGAGGACCAAGGTTCAATTTCCAGCACTTACATGGCAGCTCACAGCTGTCTGTAACTCCTGATCCAGGGGATCTGACACCCTCCCACAGACGTACGTGCAATCAGAATACCAATGTACATGAAATAAAAATATTTTCTAAAAAAATCATACTTCACAATCTCTCTGCTGACACTTGTTCTCCAGTTACCCTGTGGTGGCTGGTGGGTGTTTCTGTCTTCAGGACAGGCTTCTGATTACTACGGAATATTGAGAATAGAAAAGCACAAGAGGACTCTAAAACAGCTAACTGCCGGAGATTCAGCAGTATTGCCTAGTTACATTCCAGATTTCTCCTGGTGAGTTCAGTTTTCAGAGGAAAAACTCTAATAAATATGTTCTGTCACTACTGGGCAGAGAGACTTGAGGGAGGATTCACTTAAACAAAAAAGGCTAAAATAGTTTCCTGATGTAAGCAGTGTAAACATTAGCCTTGGCAGTGACATTTCCAGAACTGCATCTTAAAGCTGTCTAAGCCATGTGTCCTGCTTCAGTTGGGTTAATTATTGCTAATCTGTCTTTCAGGCGTGTTGAAGAGACTGGAGTGGCTCTTGGAACTGATGGGTTATATGAGAAACCTTGCTTACCAGTCAGCATCTGCTCAGAATGTGGCTCCTCATGAGGTATCGTCTAGAGAGGCAGTGAACCTAAGATACAAAACTTCTATTTTCTTTCCTGAAAGAAGACTCAGTTGCTGTGTTCCTCAGTTTTTCACTGCTGTAGCAAACACCAGAGGCCTTCAGCTTACAAAGGGAAAACATTCATCTGGCTTACAGTTTGGGGTTCTAGCCCAGGGTCCATTGATCCCCGAGCTTTGGACATGTGGTGAAGTGATACATCATGGAGGGAGTGCATTGCTGAGCCAAATCTAAGACCCATAGTTCTTTTCAGGGCACACTCCCTCCCACATCCCAAAGAATGCCTACTACTTACTACCACCTGTAGGGTCTGTTACTTTCCCATAGCATCAACCTGGGCACTAAGCCTGGAAGCCATGGCCTTTGGGGTCATCCAAGATCCAAAATCAAACTTGCTCTGACAATTATTCTTCCTTTTATTTTGAGAAACACTGGAAATAACTCTTTGATGCCATTAGGAAACAATAACTGTTGTCATGTTTCTTGAGATGCCAAGACCAAGACTGTCTTTAGAGAAATATTTTAGCAAAACATGTTCTTTGATGCAAAGGACTCAAAGAATACCAATTAGAGAGAGAACCCCAGGGTCCTCATAGTGTGTGTAGGATGCCAGACTCAGGTCTCTGGTTTCTCTGGCTCATGTGACTAAAACCCCCTAGGATGAAGAGATTCATGAATTATATGCAGAACATCTATGTGTGCCAAGACCTGCTTGCGACATATGAAGGTTTTCATCAGATCTGCAATGTGCCCTATGACACCCCAAAGAAAAGGTCTCTAATACTGGGCAATTAATTGTAAGAACCAATACAAACAATACAATAATAGAAGCACAGCTCTATCCCACTCTTTCTTTCTTAATTTTCTGTGTAGGCATTCTTCCCAGTTGAGTTAAAATTTGCATAACCTGATATGTTCTTTGGAATTCTGAACCATTTATCTGAAGAGTTGTGTGTCTTTTTGAAGTTATTAAAATTTTAATTCATCAGTTAGGATCTTAAGAGTCTGAGAAATATGCTTTTTTAAAAAAAAACATTTTTTTAAACCAATATAGTCTTTCCTCTTTCTTTCTGATTTCCTGAGCTTTTATAACTTTCTGTTTTCTTACCCCCATCCCCAAAAATATCTCAAAATACTTAACATGCAAATTAGCTGGAAAAAGTATCATTGAAATCCAGTAATTCAGCATCTTGGAAGTGTCCCCATTACCATGTCTAAATTATCCCACACAACATCCATTACAATTGCCTAACGTAGCCTGAAGCTTGGATTACAGACAGATTTTTTTTAATGTCTAAAGATAAACTTTTTATTGTTTAAAATAAAATGTTTCATATTTTTTAAAAAACAGATTTGTTCATATAACAAATACCTTCCTTATTTATTTATCTTTTTGAAAACACTAAAAATTGGGAAGTTTTCAGATCTTGGTATGATAAAGAATAAATTATATTTCTCTTGAAATGTTGGAGGAGTAATCTGGAACTGTTGGGTCCTCCCTCACATAAGGAAAAATCAGGAACCTTCCAAAGCCCAGATAAGCTCCTCGGTTGGCACGGAAACTAAGTTTGCTGTTCAGTGCAGTTCCTCTTCTGGGGCAGCAGGAGTTGTGGAAGAAAGGGAAGACAGCCTTGCATCATGATAGAGGCTGTGTTTGTGAACTTGTGTAACTTTGAATAAAACATATGTTCTCATGTTGTTTCTATTTTCTTAACAGGCCTTGGACTTCTTGATGCTGATATTTGCAGCTGCAGTGGTGGCATGGGCAGACCATGAGGCCCCCCTTCTCCTTGGCCTCAGTGCCAGTTGGTTGCCATGGCACCAGGAGAATGGCCCTAGTGGGCCAGCAGCAGCCTTGCTTGGCAGGAGTCTGATGCATAGAGTCACTGTGCAAGAGGTTCTCACTCAGCTCCCCAGTAGCATGCTACTGTTGCTACAAAAAGAGCCATGGAAGGAACAGACACAGAAGGTGAGGGGTGGTAGCCAGCTGCTTAGCTGGACGGGCGGGCTTTTGTCTCCAGCAGTCGCTGTTGTATGATGGAAGTAGGAATTAGATGAAGCTTGGAGCACACCAAAGGCTTTCATATGCATCCCCAAATACCACACTCACATGCCATGTGATAGAAGCAGAGGCCAGTCCAGGGTCAGGGTAACTATTGTCTAGACAACTGACAGCAGCAACAACTGGTTTATGGTAAGGGGGCAGCTAGAGCAAAAGCCTGTATCTCCATCCATTTATTGAGTGCATATGTGCTCTTGATCCTGGGTGGAAAGGATACATTTTACCTCCAATCCTTGAAGTCAGGTTAGATAGACAAACTCAAGATTTGCAATGGTATGCTGTATGGGATAGGAGGTGAAAAGTAAGAGAGGGGCGTGGGCTCATATGGATGGGTGGTTCAGAGAACATTCCAGGGGAAGTATGGCTCTAGAGTGGCTGTAGAACTGTGACATAGTAAAAGTTCCATTTGCCTTATTTTGTCTCACTATGTGTACTTGCCATAGCTGACCTGTTGTAGATCAAACAGGGTTTTGTTAAAGCCCAGTATCATCAGCCCTGACCTCAGGAAAGTCCATTTCATAAGCAGCACTTTCAGGGTTAGTCCTCATGTGTGCAGACTTTCAGCAGAACACATGGAAACACTGTCTTCTTTACTTGGCTTTATCTGGCTCTGTCCTGTCTCTAATACAGCTGATTGGAAGATTCTTTTCCAAATCCTATGTAATCAGAGCTATATTTTTATGATGTTGAAAGCTTTAAGCTAGTAATTTGCCACTTATTTCTGAAATGTGAGCATTAATCCTTAAAAACATTGCTGAGCCATAAACCTGGCTTAGCTACGCCTAACCCAGCTGAAAGGGGGGTTTCCCCTTTAAGTCAGGTAAGTGTTAGGAAGCTACCCCAAGCTTTGTATTTTATGTTCTACTTTTAACCAAAGTAAACGTGGTCTCTTATGTTATTTCCACACTGGAACACTGTTAACCTTGGATACAGGATAGACATCTTAAATTCATTGTGTATTTGTAGTGACTATTTACTAGTAAGCTATAAAACAGGAAGGAAAATTTATGAACCTATGATTATTGGCCAGAATGCATATGGAACCAGTTGGAGATGGTATGATGTAAAGAAAATCACTTTGCAGCCATGTATAGCTTCATTCAAATCTTGACTCTGCTATTATTCAAAGGAAGTTGTCTTGGATCAGGTCACTTAACCTGTCTGAGGATATCAGAGTGACTAGAGATAATGTTCATGATAAACAGAAGTCCTCTGGGCCCATGTCTATGGGATGCTTTCTACACAAGGTCTTAGTATGGCTCTGTATGGAAAGTGGGTTTAGCTTTGAGGCCTCTTGATCAGAGGTGTATCTTTCATCCCTGTTTCATCTCTGCACCACCTCCACCCTCATGTTATTCCTGATTTTCATGTCATTTCTATTTCTCCAGTCTCTACAGGAAATGCTTCAAGACCGTTGCCCTTCTTCTTATGTATGCAGCCCCAAGATATTGTCTGCTCTCATGCCAATGGTGGGGCTTCACTGACTATATTCTTTTTCACCCTAGTTCATTGACTGGCTATTTAGCATCATGGAAATTCCTAATGAAGCCTTTGCAGCAAAGTCCAAGGATCTTTTGAAAGGTATTACTTCATGCTTTATGCCCAACATGAGGTAAAACTACTTTCGATGAAATGGAAGAGCATCATTGGGCACTCAAGACCATGTCCTTACTATGGCATTCTGAGTCATAAAGATGGGGTAAAAAGGAGGGCAAGCACCATTAAAATTAACTTTTAGATAAGTGGTATTAAATATCCTTATAATTGTAAAATAATTAAATTTTGCAAAATTCAGAAAACTTTAAATACGGCCAACAGAGATCCAGAGTTCCAGAGACAGTTTTGGTGGTATCCTTTAAGTTTTTCTTTATCCTGTACTTGAGGACTCTTCTAAAATATTTGTAATGTGAAACAACTGGGAAATACAGAGAGTTCTCATTTCACCTTTTATGTTGTAACATTATTTGTAAATCCTACAACTCCTTACACTAACTTCTAGTAACAGTCACTACTGCTCCATATTTCGAGAAGGGAACTAGGTGTTGATGGAGCTATCAAGCACTTTCAGTCCTGCACTTCTCCACGAACTGGCACATTATGACTGTAGCAAACCCCAAATGTGGGAGATTTTTTTTTGAAAGTTTTGTAGAGTTCTAAACTCAGTTATGAGATGCAATTTGGCCATTGGCCTCATGACCTGAGATGGCTCATCCTTGTCACCTGTGTCTTGGGACTTCTAGTTCTGGAGCCAGCAATCCCTGCTGATGTCCTTTGCATGCCACAGTCATTGCACTGAGAAGTGCCCTTCCCATTGGCTTACCCTGTGATGCTTTATCCAGCCATACCATGACCCATATTTTACAGTAAGGGGGACATAATATTTTTTATTACTAAACAGGAAGGAATTCTGGGTGAACGGGAAGCATGTAGATGAAGGCCGGGGGCCTTGGTGTGATTATGGTGCAGCATAAAGCATCACTGTGAGTCAGGCCTGTGACTTATCTATTCCTAGGGACTTGCTGATAGGAGTCCCTGTTTGTGTGCGGCAGGGAGTTTGGACCAGTGATAGCTGCAAACATATGCTATCTTCAGTTACAAAGCTACCAACTGATATCAATAAAGAAAACAATCACTTGGTTTAAGGAACCACACCTTTACTAGATTACATAGTCATTGGCTTACTGGAATGACCTGGGTTCCCTATATTCCTTCACATTCTTTTATTTTACATAACATCCAAATATATTCTAGAGTAAGATAAGAAATATGTAGCAATTACCAAACAGTGTTAATCAGAATTTCTCTACTTTTAATTGTTCCTTGGGACCCATAACAATGGGAAATACATACATTACAGATACATGTCCTGGTAAAATTTAGTAAGAGTATGCTTGCTTCATTGAGCACAAGAACTCAGCCTTATAGATGTGAGGGCTTCTCTTTAATTAAACATTTAATGGAGATAAACCAGTTCATATATAAAAGGGTACAAATTTAAAGTAAATTGTTACAGAGGTAGCATTTCATGTAAATAGTAAATATATTACGAAAAAAACAATTATCACTAACACACCAAACATCAATAGTTCTGCAAAATTTCCTACTTACTGTTTTGACACTTTTTTGATCAAAATGATCTTTTCAGACACAGCCCAGCTCTGTCAAGTGCATCAGTCTGTCCTGTGTTCTTGTCCTCCTAGCCACCCTGCTGTCGTTGAAAGTTCTCCCAGAGTTTAAGAAGAAAGCTGTATGGACCAGAGCGTATGGTTGGTGACAGTCAAGGGAACCATCAGCGTTCTCCACTGAAGGAGACAGACCAGAGAAACAGAGCTTTTTAGGACTGCTATCTGAGGTCTGTGAAAAGTGATCCTCACCGTTGGAGGTCATGAGAAGATGGCTACATACTGACATCTCACTGTGTGTGTGTGGTCAGGAGATGGGTGCGTTCCTTGGGTACCTGGGCATTTGAAACTGAAATAGAACTTGACTTCTATATAGACAGAGTTTATTGTAAAAGTCTTTTCTTTGTGAAAACTGGAGTATATTTTCTCTCCCTTAAGTTCTAGTAAAATAATCTTATGAGTTTTGTGCAATGTGACTTTTATTTTTAAGTGTGTGGAAAGATTTTGCCAGTGAAAGCAACCCATACAGGTGACAAGGATATGATAATCCGCTTTCCATGAAGCCTCGTCACTGAGTTAGACAAATTTTATCCTTGTTGATAAAACACCCACTGAGAGAACTGCTGGGCACATTCCCATCACTAGGTATAACACCAACTGGTACCCAAGTTAGATTCATAGGTGGAATTCCCATGCTGGGTAGTCATGAGTGCAAGTGAAAGGTATCCAATTCACAACAGCAGTGGCCACAAAGGAGACTATTCACAAACCAAGAAACTCAATGGTTGGTCTGATGAATTATTTGATGGTGTGGTCTCTTCCTCTGGAGATCATGCCTCCTACTTAGCAAAATGGCTGCCAGCTATCATTACCAAGGGTAAAGAGCGGTCCGTTGCCCCACAGGCATGTAGAATCAATACTGGGCAGACTCTAGGAATACATGTAGGTCTTTTCACAAGTATTTGGTCCCTGGCAGGTGGTATATACTCAGTGCTTTGGCCTAAGTCAGGTTAACCTGAGTCCTGGACAGAGGGGAAGCAGCCCCAAGCAAACTTGAATTGGGTTTCCCTGGGAGAAAGATGACAGCATGCTCAACCAGCAAAAATGGATAAACATCTTTTCAGAAGATCAATCTTTTTATAAGGCTGAAGACATTTCACCAGAATATTAGTGGCCTAAAAGCTTAAAGTAATAGTGGTCTAAAGATCATGATTTCAGCTCCTGCAATGGCTAGAGACTTAGACAGCATTATAATTTTGATGCTTGTTGATTATTGTGACTTCAACTCGGGCCCAGTCTTCAACCAGTCCTATAAATACACACACAAGGGACCATTAGGAAGGAAAGTCATGGCACGGAAGTCAGGTGCTTTTGTGTCTTCCACACAAAGACAAGTGCCTGGACTTTCACCACAGAACTGCTGCTACTCAACGGTGGCATGTATCTTCTTGTCCCCAAGTGTACTGAGTCACAGCAGCACTACTAGTGCTATTTTCCAAATATATAATTCCTTTACAGGTTAGACTACAAGGAAATAGTCTCAAGCCAAGAAGAAGAAAAAAAGATAGAAGCAATTTATACCAGCTTTTCTTCTCCTTCCCATATGCACAGTTGTGTATTTCCTACAATCTAGAGACTGAAAGTCATCTAGCATTTACTATTGGGTACCAGATTGTGAAAACACTAGATGTTTCATTTTGCTTAGCTTGTTTGAAGTCTTGCAACAATACCATGGGAAACATTGTTTTCTGCTTTAAAATGGAGCAAAAATATCTATTTCTACTGCATCAGACATCTTGGCTCCCACTTTAAGGTGCACATCTGCTAAGAAAAATGCCTGAGAGTACTGTAACAGACCAGATTTTTCTGCATGCATTAAAGTGCTCTGGATTCTGGAGTACCTTGGAGACACAGGAGACAATGATTAGTGAAGAGGAAGTGGGCGCTGAAGACGTTTTCTCATTGTGAATCAGCAAACATTTGCTGATGCCCAAGGAATGGAAGAGTCTACACAGACTTCATAGTTCAGATTTATTGTGTCTTTTCAGTCCAGCTTCTTCTCAAACCTGGTGTTTCCTCCTGTTCTTCACAGGAAAACAGAAGTTTACAAAAAGAAGGAAATAAAATAATCCTCAGTTCTCTCTTTCCTAGTTCTTTGTTCTGAGCAGTCATGGATGGAAAAGTCATGTGGTTTTCTGGCTATTGGTCCTCTAAAGAGTCTACATTGGTAACACTAAAAACTAAACTCAAAGCTATGCCACTGAAATAATGATAACCTCCCTCCTAGTTACTATGTGGCCCCATGTAAGAGGTAAATTGTTCTGTCAAGATGTTGCACTTTGTTTTACACAAACAAGAAGCTGCTTCTTTAGACCATGTTAGTAACTACATAAAGGAGGGTTTGTTACAAGTCTTCTCCTGTCAGCTTTTAAAAACACAAGTTGCCAAGACAAATAGTATTTGGGCATGCACCAGTGTAGGGGTAAAGCTACCTTATGCCTCTCAGAAGTATCCAAGCACAGATTGGATTGGAAAGGTGTACATTTGGCAGGGATATGGGTATCTATGCAATTGTCTAAAATCATGTTATAGTCATAATAGCTCCATAGTAACGAAGGGGCCACTAATACCATTTTATGGAGTATGTGAATTAGTAGATGATGACTTTTTTTGGAGTGGAAGTACTTGGACGTGGAACTTTGAAAAGTAAGTAGGGCTTAAGAGGGAGGGAGTCTTTATGAAGGAGATTAGTGAGTTCACAAGAAAGGATCTGGGAGAAGTAATTTCCTTCTCTATCACATGTCCACACAGCAAGGAGGCATCCTTCTGCATCCCACACTCAAAAGTCACTTGTCACTTGGCATCCTGATATTAAGCTCTTTGATTTCTAGAATCACTCAATTTAATAATATTTTGTTGCAACAAACCAAACTAAGTGAACAGTAGTTACAAAAGGCGAGGCACTGCTGAATGCAAAGCATAGAAATGAAGAAGCCTCTTTGAAATGAGTGAGTAGGTGGTGGAAGAGTTTGAAGATGCTGTAGCATCTTTTAGGGTGTGGTAAAGGCGAATTTTGGTCAGAGATGAGAAAGAAACATCTGGAATGGAAGCTCTCATTTTCCTAGGGAATTCATCGTCATATAAATCAGAGTTGTTAAGTAGCCCCTATACATTTGAAGAAACACCTCTGATAATGTATGATGCAAGATCAACTCCCAAAAGAGCTCAAGGGTGCATTCTGTCATATCTAAGAAGTCTAATTGTCTTTCTATCTCTATTAGCTACAGCTCAAACTAGCAGTGTTCCTGCTAGAGAGGCTGATCCGGTCTACAGTTCATGCCTATACTAATCTTATTGAATTGGCTAGCATCTTGCTCTTGTACATTCAAGTCTCCCAAACCCTAAAACATAAAT
This sequence comes from Tokudaia tokunoshimensis, assembly GCA_036184795.1. NCBI lineage: Eukaryota > Metazoa > Chordata > Mammalia > Rodentia > Muridae > Tokudaia > Tokudaia tokunoshimensis. The sequence goes on from BTHU01000005.1 coordinate 73,486,130, forward strand.
TTCTGTAGTTTTGATCACCAAGTTTTATAAGTAGGGATATACTTCATGACACAGAAGCAACCTGAGCTAAGATACAGGAAGATGTTTCATTTTCTGGGTATATGTAATGTCCATGGTTCTAAGGCAGGGGCATTTGTCTGTAGAGTATGTTATCTTAGAATCAAAGAGGACATTTTACTGCATCCCCTTCATATAAATCTGTTAGTGCTAGTGCAGAAGTTAATCAATTGGTTTCTCAAGTCAATTGAATTTACTTCACCAAATCCATTTCTCATTAATGTTACAGGAAAACACTCAGAGTTCACTCATTATAAATGTAACTTGTATAAAGCCACAGCCCTGGAGAAGCAGTGTGTGCTGCACCTGTTGGGGATTTGGTCTTAAAGCATAGTAGCTTTGGAACACGGCGCCATGGTAGATTTTTGTCCAGTTCTATGTTCTTTTTCTCTAGCAGGTGCCCAGTGTTATATTTGCTGCAGTGTTGTATTTGCTGCAGCTTAATCCACCAGTCCATCTTCTCTCCTGTGTGACAGTCTACCTCACATGTTCTTCTGTTTTACAGAAAAAACTTGGAGGATGTCTTTTCTTTCTGTATAAAGATGGCTGTAGGTGAAATACATACCTACAGAGCAAAAGGAAGTAAGGTTGGTTAATCATTTCTCTGAAAAGATCCATGGTTTTGAGACACAGGCAGAGGGCTGTTTGAATTCCAGGAGCAGCAACAGTTAACAAGGAAGGCTCAATTAGAGCAATGAACTGTCCAGATTATACACAGAAAGGCAGTGCAAGCAAACTCTTGCAAGCAACTCACTCTAATGCAGGGTTCCCCTCCCCCCCCGACTTCTTTGGTAGCTTTTATCACTACTTCTAAACTATCTCCGTCCCCCCTTTATCTGTATGTGGTATTCTTATACTTGAGAGCTGTTATCTCTCAGATATGATTATTATCTTGATAATTTGTGAAGGGTAGAGGCAGGAAAATGTAAATAATAGAAGTCTTTTCCCCACTTTCCTGGAAAACATTTAATTGATCAAGTTTGTTCAAATATAGTTTTCTATTAGCCTATACTACCTCTGATTAATTTACTTTTAAATAACTTTACTCTTTGATTTCAGGTTTCCTGTGTTACTGTACATATTAGTGGGTTCAATGTGATATTTCCACACGTGCATATGAGATGCATTCATCAAATCTCACATCCCTTTTGCTGGCTTCCAGGCCCACATAATTACTAGTCAACATTCATGTCAGTTCTTAAATTTCCACACATAAGCAAGAACATGATAGCTGGTCTTACTTAATATTTCCTCAGTTTCTCTTCATTGTCCTGGAATAACAGGAATTCCCTCTTTGTGGCGAAATGCCCCACTGTGTGAGCTTGCAGCATATTTTCTCTATCCATCCACGTTGACAACCTCCTGGGCCCCACAGCTTTCTGTTGTGAAGAGTGCATTCTTTTTCATACACTGCTAACTTCACTTCCTTTTGTCTTCTCTTTGAGGTAGCTGGATCATATGGTAGTTCTATTTTTAGGGTTTTTTTGAGGAACTTCCACACTGTTGCAGGAGTAGCTGCACTAATTTGCATTCCCAACAACAGTGGTTTCTTTATCTCCACATCCTCACTAGCATTTTGTTTTTGTTATTGTTTGGTTGATAGCCAGTCAATCTGATTGAACTTAAATGATAGCAAACTGAATCTGTTACCCTGGTGGTTAGTGACATGGAACATTTATTTCAGAGTAATTGGCTGTGTGTGTGTGTGTGTGTGTGTGTGTGTGTATGTGTATACTTTGTAAGTATATGCATATCACAAACACATTTTCTAAATGTACTACTTATTTCATATTGAATTTCTGAGATATCTATACCTTCTGAAGAATTGGCAACTGATCTCTCCTACTCTGTATGTTTTTTCCTTTGCTCTTTATTTGCTGTATAGAAGGAACAAACTAAGGAAAGACTGCCTATTTTCATGGATTGGCAGAAGTCATTAACTGTCCTTAGTGCTCAAAGTGATCTAGGGATTCGATGCAATCTCTATCAAAATACTGTTGTCATTTGGGGTTTGTGGCTAATTGATGTCATCTCATTAATTCTTGCTTTTGCTCTCTGAGCAATTGGCAACTTATTCAAGAGTTATTATTTGTACCATATTGTGAAGTCTTCTGCTGGTACTTAGAGTTTCAGGACTTATAAGGTATTTGATAGTTTGAGTTGATTTTTGTGTAGAGTGAGGGTTGGGATCATGTGTCAGTCTTCTCTCTGTGTGTGTATATATCCTGTTCTAGAACTGTGTGTTTCTCTGATGTGCATTGTTATTGTTGGCATGTTTATTTCTAGGTTCTCTATTCTATTTTACTAGTAAATGTGCCTTTTATGCAGTATCTTACTGCTTGTTTCTGAGCTCTGCCTTATGTCAGGTGTCTATGCCTCCAGACTTGCTCTTTCTATTTGATTCAGTAGCTTCTGGACTTGCATACCAATTTTATTGGGTTTTGTTGTTGCTGTTCTGTGGAACATCTCATTTGCTATTCTATTCTTATTAAAATTACTTTCTTAAAAGCATATGTGTTTATTGTACTTGCACATGTGGTTGCTGGTGCACACACCAACGTGTGCAAATGTAGTGGGCTAGAGAAAGATTCAGCTCTGGGCTATATCACTTTCTGCCTTCTACCCCTGAGATGGGGTCTCTTACTGAACCCAGAGTTGGACTAGCAGCCAGCAAGTCCCAGCAATTCTACCTCCAACAGCCCCAAGTTATAGGTGTGTGACCACGCCCAGTTTTTTGGTGGATGCTGGAGGTTCAAATTCAGGTCCACACGCTTGTACAGCATGACTCTTAGCCACTGACTGATGATTTCAGTCCTCAAATGACAACAGTGTTTTGATGAAGATTGAATCCCTAGGTCACTTTGAGCACTAAGGACAGGTAATGACTTCTACCAATCCATGAAAATAGGCAGTCTTTCCATCTTCTATTATCTGACTTTCTCTCATCAGTGTTTTGTACTTTTTTTGTAGCAGAACTTCCTTACTTTGTCCTAGGTATGTGTAGGTATTGTGGCTATTGTGACTTAGATTTCATTCATAAATTCTTCCTTAGCAAATTCATTATGCGTGGAAGAGCTTTAAACAAATAAATAAAACAGAAAGTAGAGTGCTAAGTAGACAGTCCCAAGTAGCATCAAGCTAGACAAAGAAGACAAAGTTGTTTTGAATGAACTGAGTTCTTCATCTGAAGAATATTAGAGATCAGAGAAGAATGTGGGGTACATTATATCCAGCTTAGGTGCTGCCCACATCAAAGACTGCTTCTATTGGCACTATCCTCCTACCTCACTCAATCTGTCTCTCTTCCCTAGTAGTTCTGGTGAAGTCTTTATTCACTACACACACACACACACACACACACACACACACACACACACACACACGTGCGTGCACACACGCTCAGTTGTTTTGAACCTCTTCTTTCCTATATACCTTTTCTTTCTCTTGTCTAATTGCTCTGACTAAAGTTAAGATGACAGTGAAAGAGAGCAAGGAGAGTGACCATCTTGTCTTGTTCCTGATAAGAAAGGAAAGACTTTGTTTTTCAACAATCAGGATGGTACTAGTTGTTGGTTTGTTATACATAACTTGTTTTTCTATTTTATCATGAATGGATGTTGAACTTTATCAAATGATTTTTCTACACCCACTCACATGGCTTTTTATATCATGTGGTAGTTTATTGATTTGTAGAGGTTGAACCATTCTTGCATCTGGGAATGAAGCCCGCCTTCTTACAGTGTATGATCTTTCCAATTTACTAGTATTTTGTTGACTGGGGCCGTTGTTCTATAGTTCCTTCTTATTTCCTATAAAGTTTTGGTAATGGTAATGCTAACCCAAATGACTATTTATTAATGCGAAGAAGTAGTACAGGTTACTCTAAAATCTGGTAAAATTCATCAGTGAAGCCATCTCATCCTGGCTTTTCTGCGCTGGGAGGTTGGTTACTAGTTAGTATGCACTACTAATCTATTCAGGTTTTTCTATATTCTGTTGAATTGTCTGTATTTCTGTGCTGTGGACTGTAATGTCTCCTTTGACATTTCTAACTTGATTTCTTTGGATCTTCTATTTTTGGAGGTTATTCTAACTGAAAGGTTAATCCACTTTTGTCCTTTTGAGTAAATAACTAGCTTTGTTTTACTGATCCTTGGCACTTGTTATTTTATGTTTCATTTCTGGTCTGATTTTTATTTCTCTTCATACAATTATTTAGGATTTGGTTTATTCTTGCTTTACTTAATCCTTGAGATGCATGATTATATATTTTATTTGAAATACTTCTTTTTAAAATATTTAAGTTCATTGTTCTTGGTATTGTTTTTATGTATATACCATAGGTTTGGTATCCTGTAATTCCATTGGTTTCAAGAAATTTTTAAGTTTCCATTGGACTTCTCAGTGGCCGTTTGTTTGTCTGTGGGAGAAAGTGAAAACAGGGTGCAGCCAATACCTGATTAAGTTTCTTTGTGGACCTCCTTAGGCCATGTACCCTGTAGACAATAGCACTAACTGAAGCCTTGCTCAAAGATGCTGCAGTTTACCCCTGTGGTCAGAGAAGCAACAGACCACAGGTAAGTCTTGTCTTACCCTGTAAGTGGCAGGCACCCATGACTGGATCTATGGGAAGGAATAGTTGGTCCTCACACTGCTATGATTCTACACTCTACTGGCCCTACCGCAGTCTTAGAGGGCAAGTTCTCCAGTCCCCTGTATCCAACACAGCTTGTTAGGACTCTGTTCATTCACTTTTAGCCAGAAAGAGATTTCCTCACCCCTAGTGGTGTAGATGGCACGATGCACTCAGGTATTTTGTATCTGTTGCTATGCCAAGTCTTTTGATATTACAGTGCATTAGTTTTGCTCAGTACTTTCTTGTACTCACCTCAAACTGTAGCTCCATACCTATTGCTTTGTGTTTTCTTTGTGGAGTAGAGTGCTGGATGTCTCTACTCATTCATCTTGTAAAGCCATCTTGAAATACCACACAAGTATAAAGTATAACACTCTCTCTCTCTCTCTCTCTCTCTCTCTCTCTCTCTCTCTCTCTCTCTCTCTCTCTCTCTGTGTGTGTGTGTGTGTGTGTGTGTGTGTGTGTGTGTGTGTGTGTAGTTTGTTTTGTTTTGGAGACAGTGTCTCTCTGTGTGGCCCTGCCTCTCCTGCAACTCACTATAGTGATCTACCTGCATCTGTCTCCCAGGTGCTGGGATTAAAGGTATGCATGTGTCAGAAGCATGGCTCAAGTGTAACTTTTTAAAAGATTTATTTCTTGTGTTTATAATTGTTTTACCTACATGTGTATATGTGCACTGTGCACATGCCTGCTTCCAGAAGAGAGGGTATAGATCCTCTGGAACTGAAATTATGGATGGTTGGGAGCTGCCATGTGGGTGTCCAGGTTCTCTTTAAGAACAGTAAGTGCTCTTAAGTACTGAGCCATCACTCTACTTCCTACAACTATAAGTTTGTGTTCTAAAGTTTTTTTTGAGCCTTTATCACCCACTTCCTTTTTGACTGCTAAGGGGTGCTAGCATATAGTATGTAAAGTCAAACCAAAAAACATGGGTATAAATGGGGAAAAAATAGCTAATCCTTCTGTTTTCCATTTTGTATAACAGTTGTGTCCTCATAATCAAAATGTCTGTATTCCATGCATCTTGCAGACATATTTTCCACCAGTAGCATTGTTCTTGCTGTGAAGTGAAATTGTGTAATACTTGATTTTGTGATGTCCCACAAGAAGCACCAGGGGCCTTAACCAGACAATCTAGTTGACTGTGCTGGGCTTCCTCTTTAGTTCCTCTCCATTTACAAGTCTGTGTAAGACAATGACAGTATAAACCAGCACACACATGAATATCTACTTACCTATGAAGTACAGAATATCTACTTACCTATGAAGAGCATCATGAGATACAGCTTCAGCACGTAAGGGAAATAGGTGGAAATGTCAAACGGAAGCATGGTGGAGTTTGTGCCAAATGACTCAAAATAAGGCAGAGACTGATAGATGGTGAACGCTGTTTAAAGAAAAAGGATCATAAAGATTCCCTTTCTGGGTTACAGAGGTGTAGGTGCATGTGTTTCTAATTAAGGAGATTTTCAACTGGCAATAACAGTTTTGTGATGATTGCTGAATTCTTTAGCTAATGGTTCAGCTTGACATAGAAATCTATGGAGTGATTATGTGGCTTAAATTGTTCTAGCATTCTTGTTAATTATTGCCCATTGTACACTGTGCTGTTGGTTGAATCCACGCATTTCATGCTTACATGGAAAGACTGTATAGTGCTTCTTAAAATGATGAGTTAAAAATACATCTGTCAATGCTTGCTGAAAGGAGCCTGATATGGCTGTCTCCTGAAAGGCCCTGCCAGAGCCTGACAAATACAGAGGTGGATGCTCGCAGCCAACCATTGAACTGAGCACAGGGTTCCCAATGGAGGAGTTGGACATAGGACTGAAGGAGCTGAAGGAGTTTGCAGCCCCATAGGAAGAACAACAATATCAACCAACCAGACGCCCCACCCCCCACCCCAGAGCTCCCAGGGACTAAGCCACCAACCAAGGAGTACACATGGCTCCAGCTGCATATGTAGCCTAGGATTGCCTTGTCAGGCATCAATGGGAGGAGAGGTCCTTGGTCCTATGAAGACTCCATAGATGCCCCAATGTAGAGGAATCGGGAGTGGGATGGGGGAGTAGGTGGGTGGGTGGGTGGATGAGCACCCTCATAGAAGCAGGGGGAGGGAGGATAGGATAGGGGGTTTTCAGGAAGGGGAAACCAGGAAAAGGGATAACATTTGAAATGTAAATAAAGAAAATATCCAATTAAAAAGTACATCTTTCTCCTCTCCCACAAATAGGGAGACAGTCGGGATGGAAAGCACTGCCTAGGATTTTCTTCTTGGAGTTACTCGACACATGTTTAACATAGTGAAGACTCTGAGCAGTTCTGCAGTAATGAAGTGGACCACCCATCATTCTGTCAGCATTACTGGCCTTAGGATATCTGCTTTCTTCTCAGCCCTAGAAGAACTTAATACAAATTGGGAGGAGCTCTGTGAGAAATACTGAAATTATTCTGTGGGAGGAAGCTAGTTTAGTGTGACATATATAAGAGAATCCATGAAATTATATCACATGTATTTAAAAAAAAAAAAAGCATTCCATGCAGTAAAATGGCATGCTATAGTTATCTAAGCTCCTGCCATCAGAAAAGTGAAGTAAAAGGTAGTTAGATTTTTGCCTTACGTGTATCAGTGTTTTGCCTCCATGTATGTAGGCGTACTACATGCATGCAGTCCCTGTGGAAGCTGGAAGAGGGTGGTGAATCCTCTGAGACTGAAGTTATAGACAGTTGTTAGATGTCATGTGAGTGCTGAGACCCACACCCAGATCCTCTAGAAGAGCAGCCGCTGCTCTTAACTGCTGAGCCATCTCCCTAGCTCCTTGATGCACTATTCTTTACAACAGTTATTCTCAAATTCTTTCAAAATAAAATGTGTTCCAATGTGATAAAGTTGGAAGCTGAGTCAGATAGATATGGGATGGTGGTATCAGTGCAGGCTTTCCAGTGGGCACCAAGCATGCCATTAACAAGGGCAGCCTCCAAGTCTCGGGCATTCTGACATAGGAGTAATCACTTGGGTATTTGTAGGAGCTGTGTTTATTTATTGAACTTATCAGACATGAAAATATAGCTTTAAAATAAAAAAGGAAGACAAAACAAAAACAAAAAATTAAATAAGAGTTATTAACTTTATGAAAAGTAGGTTTCCTTCCCTGCATAGTTTTATACTCTAGAAGGTCCAGCAGACACAAAGGAAAGATCCCAGGCTCCCCTTCTCCACTACCTGGAGTTAAGCATCATTAACACTGTGCCATGGGGATGCCTTGATTTTCTTCTGCTGATACTTTGGATGTTGGGAGAGTGATTTACAATATAATAAAAGAGGGTGTGTTGTATGGCATCCATATAAAAAATAGGCTTCCTTCGACAGGGAAGCACTTAGAATTCTGAATACCAATAACAGAAATGTTTCTTATATACTTATTCATCCTTCACTTTTAGGGAAAGAGTCCATTGTACAGTCTTTAGAAAAAATTTAACTCTTTATTTTGTTAATATAGTTTTAATTGAAAAATCACAATGTATATATTTATGGACCACAGTATGGTGTTTTGATATATGTATATAATGCTGAATGATAAAATCTAGTATTCAACATCTCATATTTTTTAAGTGGGATAATTGAATTTACTCTTTTGGAAATGTACACTATTATCCACTACACTCACTCTGCTGTACATATCTTATAATTGTATTTCTCCTAATGTAAACCTTATACTCTTTCCAACATCCATTCCTTCTCTGTTCCTTATAGTATTTCCATATGACAAGACAAGTAAGTGCTCTTAGCAAATCTTCCATGAATGAAGAATTTCATTCTTAAAGAATAGGTGACTGGACTTTTTGTTATTCTTGTTTTTAATGGTTTATAAAACATTATTATCTAGATTTTTCTGAAAATATTTTTAACAATTCATTTTAAAACAAAAGAAAATCTAAAATTCTGAATTGTTGTTTCTAGCCATTAGTAAATATTGAAAACATATGATGTCCTTTTATATACTAGTCTTTATATACTCAACAGTTATTGACAACAGCACCCTTTATAATGTCTGTATTTTTCAGTAGTTACTTTAACATGCTTTTTGCATTATTTAAAATCTTTAATTATGACTTTCCAAAAAAAAAACCCTCCCTGTAGCCTGTCAAATCTTCTACTGGGGGAAGTGTTTGTTCTTTCCTTAGTACAGGCAATAGTTGATGTCCTGTTCATTGGCTGTGTATACTGGTGCACATGAGAAAGGCAGGGAGCAAAAAGCAGGCCCCTGTGTGTGCACATGGAACTAGTCTAATAAGGGATGTGCAATCAAGAAACATACAGATGTCTAGTTGCCACTGAGATGTACCCTATAAAATAATAATCCGAGGTGCTGTGCTGGGGAACTATTTTAGTTGAGAAGTCAGAGGCTTTCCTCTGAAAGTGGATACTCATGGGATGGTAGTCAAATGGTCACTGGCAGAGTTATGATGCTTTGGAGGTGGTGAGAAGCCCTCTAGCCAGAGATGAACAAATTTCTAAGTATTAAAAAAACTAAACTGTAGGTTCTATATATGTTAAACCCAGTTTGGGGATGTAAACAGATTTAGGGGTGAAATGAGTTGCCCCAGACTCATAGTTGATGAAGGCAAGGACCTGGACCCTGATGTTTCTTTCTAGTCCAGTATGTTGTACTCTGTGTAGGATCACCTCTACTTTGAATTTTAATGTTCTCTCTCCCCTACTCTCCCTTCTTCCCTCTCCTTCCTTCTTCCCCTCTCTTCTCCAAATCTCTGAGACAGGGCCCCTCTATGTATTCTTGGCTGGCCTGGAACTCTGTAGACCAAGCTGACCTGGTATCTGCCCCCCAGTGTTACAGGTATACCCCATCACACCCCAGTGAACTTTACTTCTTAATGATTTGCTTCTTTGAAGCAAGGAAATAGACTGGGAAAGTAATCATCAGTAAGCCAAGAACCATAAAAAAAAAAAAAGCAATTTCCCTATCAAGAAATTAGTGAACGATTATAGCTCAATAGCTTATATCAATCAGAAATACAACACAACTCTTACCTTCAGCAAGAACACAAAGAGGGTAAATTGGCATCCACAGTGTTTGACTGAGCCAAGTCAGGACAGCATAAGATGTCCCTATGACTGACAGCATGCTGTAAGTGTACCTGGAAGGAGACAGGTAGTTCGTAAGCATCATTTGCTGCTGCTGTCTGGGAAGTAAGAAAAGAAAATACTTTACTATAAGTTAAACACTGGAATGAAATTGGAAGTGGAATTACATGCTTTATTTCCTAAACTTGAAGTAAGGACAGGGGTTAAAATGGTGTATTGTTGCAAGGGGAAACCCGTGTCTTTCTGGCTTATCTCATGGGGTAGATCATAGATAATTATACAGCTGAAGAAAGCAAGAATGTAGCTCTTACCTCCTCCCAAGAAATTCTTCCATGATAAATGACTACAATTTTATTTAAAAGCCAAGCTCATTTTATGCAGCAACAGCTAGGCTTCTTGAAAAGACAGACCTATTTGCACATATTTTAAGGGATGATGTTATTAAAACACAACCACCAAATTAATATCTACCATCCCTCTGTTTCTGCAGCTTTACCCAGTTACATAATCAGAACTGGCCTTGGAAGCAGGTTTGAGGTACAGTAAGTAATTTTAAACCTGCTAGTGCAAAGTATTTAATGTGATTTTATTTATATAAATAGGCGATTTCTATATTTCAACATGTCAGAATTACCCAAATGGCCTATTGACTCACAAACTCTTTTCCTTTCTTTTCCTTCTTTCTTCAGTTCAGAATCCCAGCCCATGAGAAAATATAATTCACATTCAGGGCAGTTCTTCCTCAGCTAAACTCTGGGATTTTGTGGGAACACCCAAGGGTATGCCTCCTTAATGCCCTCAGAATTCAATCAAGTTCACAATATCAAGCATCACAGAAATCACTAATACAGTTCAATATCTATTTTTTTTGTTCCTTCTGGCTTTGGTGTCTTGTCTAAGGGTACATTGTCAAATACAACTTGATCTTTTACATGCAATATCCAGTTGTCCTATACCTTTTGTTACGAAGGCTATTCCTTCTCTGTTGAATCTCTTGGAACCTTTGCAAAATATAACTCAAACTAGAAGAGGTTATCTCTGAACTGACAACTCTATCCCCGGATGGGTCCATGGAGTAGGACCATCATACAGAACATCATTGTTGCTCTGTAGTAGGTCCTGAGTTGGAAAGAGTGAGACCAAGTATGTTCTTATAAAAGTTTGATTCATCTAAGTTCAGTTTTCTATGTGAATTTTAAGATTAGCATCTTAATTACTGCAACAAAACCAGTTGAGATTCTAACCAGGCTTTCAAAGACTGCAGATTTACTTTTGAGTATTGGCATCTGAACAATATTAAGTTCCAATATGGGATGCTTTTCCATTTATCAGTGTCTTTACTGTTCAAGGTCTACCTATTTTTGCTGAATATATTCCTGAGTACTCCATCCTGTTGGAGACTAGAAATAAGGTTGGTTTTGTTACTTTCATTTTCAGATAGTTCCCTGAAAATGCATAGAAATGCAGTTGATTTGTATTAACCTTGTGTTGTGTTGTGCAACTCCACTAAACTTGTTGGTCACTTACAGTTTTCTACCATCTGGAAGCCTTTTATATGTTTTCTTAATTGCTGTGGCTAGGAATTCTAATACAATGTTGAACAGAGTGGGTGTCCTTATCATGTTCTTAGGAGGAAAGCATGTGACTCACCGTTAGCTCTCATGGTAGTTGTAATCTTTTCACAGGCACCTTTAGCAGATGACTAAGATCCCTGCTCATTATTTTCTTTAAACTATTTCACAGTAGGTTAAGATGACACATCTATCCTCATTTTGCAGAGAAAGAGAAACAGTATCAAAAGGAGAGCCCAGAGGTTTTACTATTGGGTATAAGGGAAGCAAATTCTTGTACGTGAGTGTACAGAGGGATGGTAGGAAATATGTACATGGCATATTTCCTATTGCCAAAATGTGGGAATAATGCAAATGTGCATCAGCTATGAGGATGATCCAGGGTTTTGTTGATACAATAGAATATTATTTAGCCACAAAATGCCATGAAATACCATTACATGCTACACCACTGTATTGAGAACATTAGTCCAAGAAAAAAGAGAATGGTAAGAAAAAAACCACCTATTCACTGATTCTATTTACATGAAACACAAAATAGGAAAATCCATATAGTATAAATATGGTTGTCAGGGCCTGGGGAAGGAAGGAATCAGGAGTGGTATGTGCATATGGGCATAGATTTCTAACGGATACTAAAAGCATTCTTCAACTGAATAATAGTGATGATTGTGCATCTCTTTGAGTGTACAGAAACTCATATATTTCATATTTAAAAAGTTAAATTGTGGTAGGTAACTTATATCTCAATAAAGTAGTCATTTACAAAAAGACAAATGGTTTGCCCAAGATCATGTATCAAATAAGTAGTGGAAGCTAGTTTCATACTACTGTATCTTCTATGTCCCCAAATCATCCCATGATAGTTTACTACTACTTTTAATATGAAAGTCACTTTTATTCTGTTGAATTTGTTTGAGAATGGATACTGAGGTAGGCAGATTCATATTCCAATATATTGGAAGGCTGTGGTCCCTAGGGAGGAATATATAAATAGGAAGTCACAGGCTACAAATGTCCTAGTATAAAATGCTATTTTTGAAACATTAAATAGCTTACTAAGCACACATACAATCTTTAGGACTCAGCCTATTGTTGAGGCTATATTTTAACTTGGTCAAGTTATTGACAATAGGATAAAAATATCAGAATAAAATACCCAATCTCAGCCACAAAATAAGGACTATTTTGGGACCTGCTCCCATCCAGATCTTTGAAGCAGGAGTAGTTCCTAGGGATGCCACAAAAGGACTAAGCCATTGGATCCCACTAGAAATGGATATGAGGGTACATTTTTCCCCAGAGAAATGAGGCCCTAATATAAAATATTCTTGAAGTCACAGAAACCAACTGTTGTAGTTTTCTCCTCTGTTGCTATAATAAAACATTGACCAAAACCAATGGTTTGTGGGGGAAGAAAGACTCCCAAGTCATATTCCCTCACTGAAGGAAGCCAGGGCAGGATCTGAAGCAGTAAGTAGCAAAGATGTTTGCTGACTTGCCTCCAGACCCACAGTGGGCTGGACCATCCTCCATCAATTAGCAATAAGAAAATGCCTCCAGGCCGATCAGATGGAGGCAATTCTTCAGATGAGGTTCCCCCTTTTCCCAGGGGTCAGGTTGACAACTGAAGCTAACTATGACACCAACTTTGTGGGTTCTGACAAGTAATGAAAGTCTATTATTAAAATAATGCATGCTAGAAAATGATAAGGTGCCTTCCATGAGTATATAGCTGTGAGGTCATATCAGTTTTGTGTCATGGCAAAGCCTTGTGCTGAGAGCCTAAGGGCTTGGATTTGCACTTGAAATACAAAGATTATTTTTCATTTTTCTTCATATGCCCATTATGGAAAGTCCTACATATACATTTCTTTTTCTTTTCTTTTTTTTATTTTCTAAGTTTTTTTATTTACATTCCAAATCATTTCCCCTTTCCCGTTTCCTCCCTCCCCGAAAGTCCCATAAGCCCCCTTCCCTCCCTCTTTTCCCCATTCAACCCCCTCTCCCTTCTCTATCCTGGCATTCCCCTACATCCAGTCTTTCCAGGACCAGAGTCTCTCCTTCCATCTTCTTGGAAATCTATTGATATGTGAATTGTGTCTAGGGTATTCCGAGATTCTGGATTAATATCCCCTTATCAGTGACTGCATACCATGTGTGTTCTTTTGTGATTGGGTTACCTCACTAAGGATGATACTTTCAAGTTCTGACCATTTGCCTAGGAATTTCGTGAGTTCATTGTTTTAATTGCAGAATAGTATTCCATTGTGTAAATATACCACATCTTCTGAATCCATTCCTCCATTGAGGGACATCTGGGTTCTTTCCAGCTTCTGGCTATTATAAATAAGGCTGCTATGAACATAGTGGAGCATGTGTCCTTATTGCATGCAGGTAAAGCCTCTGGGTATATTATATGCCCAGGAGTGGTATAGCTGGATCCTCTGGGAGTGTCATGCCCAGTTTTCTGAGGAACCGCCAGATTGCTTTCCAGAGTGGTTGTATCAGCTTGCAATCCCACCAGCAGTGGAGGAGTGTTCCTCTTTCTCCACATCCTTGCCAACAACTGCTGTCTCCTGTGTTTTTGATCTTAGCAATTCTGACTGGTGTGAGATGGAATCTCAGGGTTGTTTTGATTTGCATTTCCCTAATGACTAAGGATGATGAGCATCTCTTTAGGTGCTTCTCAGCCATTAGATATTCTTCAGGTGAGAATGCAGTGAGGTTTTTCTGTCTCATTCAGAGTAACTAGTATGAGAAGTTATTACTCATTTCACCAAAGCAATTTTCCCTTGTGTTAGCAGACTGATTGATGATTAAGACAGGATCTCACTATGTAGTACTGGCTGGCTTGTAATTAGCTATGAAGGCCAAGCTGGATTTGAACTGACAAAGATTCACCTATCTTTACTTCTGAGATTAAAGGTATGTACCATGATGCCCAGCAATTTTGCTTACTTACCTTACCATATCCAGTAGATTCCAAAAGATGAATAAAACACACACTACGTATTTCTCTTGAACCTCCTCTTGTCTGGTGATCACCCCAAAAAGGATTACCACTCTCTCTGTGAGCTAATGGAAACAAGTTAAGAATTGGGGTAATCTCTTAGACCATTTAGGCAATTTTCTAATTTTAACATGCAGGGCTTTGTTTAAAAGAATGCTTTAACTGGAAATACATTTTCTAACCTAGTAACAGTGGCTGTCTCTGAAAGAGTTGTATTATGAATGACTTTAATTTTGTTTGTTTTCCTGTACTTTTATAATTATATATAATGAAACAAAGAAAGCATTTTACCGAAGTCAAGATATTTTCTGTCTTCTTGACATATACACATTTCTATTCATTTTGGCAAGCTCCTACTTGAATGTCCACTAAGAATTAGATCAGGAGTTCTCTATCTGTAGGTCATGACCCCTTTGGGGGGGGGTCAAACAATCATTCACAGGGGTCACTTAAGACCATAAGAAAACAGATATTTACATTACGATTCACATCAGTAGCAGAATTACAGCTAGTAAGTAGCTACAAAAATAAATTTACAGTTGGAGGTCACCATAACATGAAGAATTATATTAAAGGATTGCAGCATTAGGAAGGTTGAGAACCACTGGGTTAGATGGTACAGTAAAAATGGCCCTGCCCTCAGAGTTAGTGGTGGGGAATGTAATTACAGTATGTTCTGCAGAGGGACGCACAGTTGAGGAGATGCTGCCGAAGAGCAGGATGAGGAGAGGTTCAGGAGGACAAGCAACATTTCAGCTGGCTCCTGAACGATGGATTGGAGTTACCCAGTAGAGTAGATATGAGGAAAGACATCCCAGACAAGAGCAGCCTCAGCAGACATAGCAGTGTGATGATCTACACTGCCTAGGAGAGGAGCAGGAACCACAGAGAGGCTGGGTGGGTGGTGTGGAGATGGGAAATAGGAAAAGTAAATGTAAATGCATTTGCGGCTGGGTTGTGAAGGTTCTTGAATGGCAGGCCAGAAATTTTCTATTTTAGCCAATAGAGAAGCCACTGTAACTTTTTTTCTTTTCAGGGCAGTAATATAATCCTAACCCTCCTAAGCCAGTGGAAAATAGAAAGAATTTAACACATTCTTGGAATATGTCTTGTATATGCCAAGTTATAAGCATTTAAAGATCATTGAAAACTCACATATTTTGGCTTAGTTCCAATTACCAACTTAAATAAAACACAGTCTTCTTTCCCTACAAAGTATAAAGTGCCTTGTGTTATAGTCACATAGCCTGTACAGTCTACATTTTCAGGCTTAATAGGGCATTTCTCTCTGCTTTCAGTGGCCAAAAAAAATGAATTCGAGATTGATGGAGCATATTAGTGGCAAAGGAAAAGAAAACATAAGGGTGTTGATTCGTGTTTTGTATAGCCGTCTTTTTTTTTTTTAAGCTGATTAAGGAAAAAAGACATCCTGGGATAATCCACAACAGAATCATGGGCTTTTAGTGTTAAAAAAAAAAACCCAAGATTTGTCAGCAGCAGTCCACATGATCAGAAATCCACATGTATAAGCTATGTCAGCGTGTTTATGACTACGGAGGTGAGTCAAGAGGACCCCTGCATGGCTAAGGGGAATTAGACATGATTCAAACTTAGTCAGTCTATGGGAGTTATCCACAGAGCTCTTTACTTTCATCAATCCTTCTTTAAGATATAATGATCTGGGTTTTTTTTTCTTTAGCTTATATAAATTCTTCTAAACTGCAATTTAAGTAACTGAATAACCCAACCTGGCTGACATGACTCCTGGCATCTGTTGGATATAAGACTTGAGCATCTCACAAATACTCAGGCACCATCCCATCATGAATTGCTTGCAAATCTGGTGGCTAGGAGACTTGTGCTTCCTAGTTACCCGTGGTACGATCAGTGCATTTAAATTCTTTGGTTTCCAGCTTTCATCCGAGTGAGACGGCTTGGGCTGGGATTACAGTGGTCTTCATAGATGGCTCCGATCAACCTCAAGTTTTAGAGTACTCAACAATGAGCTTAGAAAGCTATGCTTTGTGCATCCATGTGTGTGCATTTCCTAAGGTTTTCTTTTTTGTTTTGGTTTTTTTTGTTGGTTTTTTTTGGGGGGTTTTTTAAATTTTTGTTTGTTTGTTTTTGTTTTGCAAAACATAAGTTCTCTGAGTTTTAGGCATTAATCAAATGCAAGATGACATGATGTCTAAGTATTTGTGAGAGGCAGCCTCACTGGTAGATTTTTCTCTGCCCTTTAAATGTTGAGGACAGAGAAAAACCTACCAGTGAGGTTGGGGCTATATGATGAAACTATATCAAAACATCAGTGAAGGCTCTGTGACTTCTTGGTGATAGAATCCCTAGTTGCATAGAAATCAGCAGTGGACATGCCCCCAAGTGCCAACATGTGTACAGAAATAGGAAGATTCCCACCACATGAAATATCAACCTAATTTATTATCTGACAGGTATATAACTATACTCAATGATGGCAAAATAGAGGAATTTTGTTATAGGTAGTAAGCTGATATCTGTCAGTTTCAAAATTTATAGTTTTATATTTAATCTCCAAAATAATGCTAAGAAGGCACTGTTGCTATTTATTTGTTTTTACCTAAAAGTATGTGTTTTCCTAGGTGATAATGACTTCCTTCATGTCTGGAATCAAAATCTAGACAATGACTCTAAGTCCTGCATTCATGTTGGGGGCTACTCCAGAACCTAACATTCAATGATGGTCTGTTATTTAAAGGAGTTTCTACAGCTGGTTAGATGACTCAGCAGGTCGTGGCGCTTACCAGGTAGGCCTAGTGGCCAGAACATGCAATCCTAAAGTCCTTGTAGACTTGTAAAGAGGAAACTGACTCCTCAACCTTGTTTTCTGACTTCTACATGTACAGGCAGCACATATGTATTTAATTTTAAAAAATGACAAGTTACATCATTAAATGACAAGGTACTTTATAAAAGTGAAGGGTTTCTTGCCTGTGTATGGGTGGCCCCATCCAGCAAGAAATTCCAAATAAACTGAGTGGTCATACAAGGCATGAAGATGGGGGCGGGGATTGTTGAGAAGAACATTCTAGCAGGATGGGAAGGAGGCATGAAATGCCCAAAAGTCATTAAGAAATGTATGAAACTATAAACAATATTTTTTAATGTAAGAAATAGGAAAAATGGAAGGATAAGAACAGTATCCTGACTGTGGGAAGAATTTCTCAACTCAATAAGTTTCAATCTCAAAATTATTATTTTACCAAAATTATAACTACTTTACATCTTACTAACATTTATAAAAACACAAACCATGTATTTGTGTGTGCATGTATACATGTTTGAATGTGAGGAGATATATGTACATATGGGTGAACATGTATGTGGAGCCAGAAGTTCATCTGCAGGGTCATTTCTGTCCCTGTCTACCTTGTTCTTTAAGACAGGTCTTTCTGTGGAACCCAGATCTCCCTGATTCATGGAGACCAGCTTGTCAGTATGATCCAGGGCTCCTCCTTTCTCCACCTGCCCAGCACTGTGACTAGAGGTGGATGCCACCACACCTGCCTTACTATAAATGTTAATTAACTGTGGAGCAGAGAGGAGTATGGAGTGTGATGTGTGTGTGTTGTGTGTGGTGTGAATACCATGGTGCACGTGTGGAGGTCAGAAGACAATGCTTGCAAGTTGGTTTTCGCTCTCCACCTGGGTTCCAGGGGATTGAACTCAGTTGGCCAGATTTTTGGGAAGAGCACTTTCCTCACTGAGCAATCTCTCTGGCTATTATTTATCTCAGAACATCCAGGAGGTTCTTGTTTTAATGGCTACTTTTGTAAGGAACAGACCATTGTCTGGATGTCAGCTTTGGAGTGGCCAGCAACATAACAAAAATGAGAAGATCCTAGTGTTTAGATCATAGTACTTCCCAAGTTCGATTCCAGATCTGTAGGAAGTCTTGTTCACAGGACATTTTTTCTGCTGAGATAATGAAGACTCTCAGTGGATTTTAAAGGCCATTCTGCATTTGTAAAATCACACTATAAAGATGATAGCCTTGCACCTATTCACTAAAGATCTCCATGAATCAAAATGACAAGACTTACAGACCCTAACTTTCCCTTCCAGTGAACTGTGTGCTCAACACACCAGCAGCTTTTTCTCTAGTAATAAAAGCCTGTTCTCAACTCAAGGCCTACAGGGAGAAAAATCAGTGTGATTTTTATGGAAAGGTTCAAAGATGTCTTAGTTTAGCAGACAAAGTCAGCTGCTTCGCAGCCTGGAGAAAGCAGACCGGAAACCACTGCCCTCCCACAAGGGAGTTAGACACTCCCTTCCGTGCCTTCCTTGCCTTCAACACAAACAGGAGACAGAGCTGGTGACATTGGTTAATACAGAAGTGTCTTGTGCCCTTGACTATCCTGAGTGGAACCTATATAGGCATGCTAATTTAAAGGAAATAATTTGTAGTGTTTTGATTTACAGATTTTTTAAGTTGCATAAGCATGTCTAAGATTACTACATCTGCCACAATGTTCATGGTGATTGATGGAGGGGTAGGCTATGGCTTGGAATCACTTGTGGTTGGAGTCAACTGAACTATATTCCCCTGAGAGTTACCTACAAGGTGAACCTGTCATGCACTGTGGGACAAAGGTTTATCTGGGGTTGTTTTTCCCTTTCTTTAAGTTTTGTCAAGAAAAGCTTCTGAGACTTCTGAGAGACTGAAGACTTGACAAAAGCTTCAAAATCAACCCTCAGGTGTGGCTGTATTCCCATTCTACCAGGGTCAGGTTGTTGAGTTTTGGCTTTCTTTAATGAAATTTATCAAAATCAACTAGTCCCCATTAACTTGTTTAAAAAAAAAACTGATGTAATGAAATATGCAAATTTGATTGGAAGGAAAAGGCTGGAAAGGGAAAACTCTTGGCTTTCATTTGTATTGTCATTTTTATTGTGTCTTCTGAAGCTTCCCGCTTGAAATTAAGAAAGCAAAGCTCTGTGCTATATTTCTATGTATAATTTAAGTGTTAAGCTCCATGTTATGTTTCTGCATATAATTTAAATGATATATGTTTATTATAAGCAATGGAAGTCTATAATCAGCTTTTTGTGTTATAGTTTTGGATTTTCCTCATAAGTAATTTGAAAATAAAATATAGATGTCTGTTAAATAACTACTTTCTTATAGTGTGTGTTTTTTCTGCTTTTTTGTTTGAGGAATTGCATATAATTTTTAAAATTATAGTTTATTGCTTATCATCAGATATGTGAGTGTAAAACATTTAATAACTCGGAACAATGAACAAACCCAAATCTACCCTCATTCTCTTGGCACCTGCACTTGCCAGATGTTACATTAGTTGTTCAACTAGCTAATCCTGATCCATTGTTCATGCTAGGTGGAATTATTTATCTTGACATTTTGGAAAATCTGTTCTCAAAAGAATACATTCTGCTGTGGCTTTGCAATGCTGCGAAGGTAATATCATAGTAGCATTACAACTCTGCAAGCGTAGCTTTAGTCTTCTTTGAAGTCGGAGGACACAATGCATTTTTTTAATATTGCATGCAGTCAGCCATAATCAGTGTAAATAACTCAGCTGCTCTAAGTACCATTTCTTCATTTAAAAATGGGGAAATGAGAACTCCACAAATGATTTCACAACTGTTACAGTATTTTTAAGCTGAGTACTTGGGGTTGTCCCCTAATGAAGGGATTCCAACTGTCTGCAGAACTTGAACAGGGAAAGGCACAGAATATGAGAATTTACCGTGATGCCTTTGTAAAGCTTTTCCAACCTCAAGTTGGCAGTTACAACATCAAGTAAAAGAGGAAGATGGATAGGCATGTCAAAAGAGCTGTGCTCATCGTCTGGGATATACGCAGCCCAGGATGCTCACCCTGGTACCCTGATCCTTGCTTGTCCTTCCCCAGAACCAAAGACTTAAAAAGCATTGTGCTCCATTAGCACTGACTTAGTAAAATCACTTTTTAAATAAATATATCTGCATGTGTATTTACTATTGTTTTTAAGTAACCAAATCAGAAATTGTTTCTTTGGTTTCAATGATTTAATGATTTCAGTGATTCAAGGATTTAATTAGTAGTGATTAAAAACCACACTTGAATATTCTGGAATTTGTATACCTCCCCAAAATTTAGATGTCTCAGCGCTAGAGTAATTTTTGCATATTAGGCAAGTCTAGCTAATTCTTTAAGCAAACAATATGTATGCATTTTCTAGGGATATTTCAAGCTCTCAGTTTTCTTCCTGACAAGACAAGGTTCTCTAATCTCACAGTGTGCATTAACAACAGCTAAACTAACACAACCTTTCCTTCTGAAAATGCTTTGTTACCAAGAAATTAGTAATAAGCTAGTCAGCGTCCTTAAGGAAGAGTGAAAGTGATAACATGACTCAGATTTTATATGAACTTAATTCAGCTCCTAGTGAATAATCCACATGATAGGACGCAGCTTTCGTGCCCTCCAAGTCTTCAGTTCTGCTTTGGTAGCACTCTGGTGTACACATTTTGACATTTTCAAAGTACAGCAGATCCATTCAGCCAGAAATACTCATAAATCTTGTTTCTAAATTATTCACTGCTTTTATGACCAATCTGTTTCCCTCTTTAATTTATAAAGTAACATGTTTAAGGAGATTCTATAAGCTCTTAGCTGGTTAATTTTAATATCACTATATTGTAAATTATTACCTCCATTTTTAAATACTTGATATTTCAACACATAAAATGCCTTCTTTCTAATGAATAGTGCTTCCCTTTTTTTGTTAAGTAAGTAAAATGGAATTTACCCCATACCTTTTAAAATATTCATGTCTGTATATCTGTATGTCTGTGTCTGTACCCACTCTTCTGCTGCTGTGCATGTGTAGAAGTCAGAGGACAACTTTAGAAGCTAATTCTTTCCCTCTACAATGTGAGTTCCAGAAATTAAACTCAGGTCATCATGTTCAATGGCAAATGCCCTTACCTAGACATCTTGCCAACCCATTCTTGCCATACCCTTCTGTAGATCCTGTTAATATTTATAATACTAGGCTCTAATTAGATACATGAAGAGTAAGCTGGTATTTGCATCCTTTAAATTTTCATGTTACTTTAAGCAAATTAACACAGGGGTCTATAACACTACACCCAGCAAGTTTTTAGGTCTGTGTTTACATTCCAAGCATTTTGCAGGTATTTAAATACATTAAGATTCTGATATTTTAGGAAATAGTTTGTTTTCAGATTTCTTTTGAGGATACCTAAAATTATGCTCATCTAGATAGCTATTCAAAATCCTGGAGTTTTTAAAATATATATCCATATAGTAACTCAAGCCTTATTTTGTCTTCATGAAAAATACCATTTAAATTGTTTTAGTCTTAATCTAGCAATGATTACCTATGTGGAGCATATACCAGTGAATTTGCAATCTCCTGTCAACCTGCTGTTAAAACACACACTTTTATTGTTTTTAATCCCCTATTTTTTCCCATCAAGAGCCTGGTGGTTGTGATAGCAAAGCCTCACAGTGGTCCATGGAAGAGCCAGGCATCAACTCTGATCCTTTCCACTTCTGCTCTACCTCAGAGAGAGACATATGCGTGTGGTAAGTGGCCATGGAATCTCCAGAACAGGATCCATGCAGTGCGCACGCTGACCAGTGGCACTTCCCAAACACTGCCAATGGGCCATTCTGACTGTCGTGGCTTAGGTAAGGGAATCCTGTGAGCAAATTCTGCCATAAAATCACTAGAGGCTATAAATAGGACAAAGTGAAAAATTAAATAGAATCTACCACAACAGCAAGGTTAAACTTACCTGCAGAAACCTTGGGAAAAGCTGATTTGACTCAATGCCAATATAAATGTGCAGAAGCTCCAAAAGGGAAATGGATTGGCAAACCCGCATCACTAAACCAATAGCGTAAAACGTGTCGACCATTGAATCTGTTAGTGAACCACAAACAAATACAGACACTGTGAGTCAAAACTGCATTCGAACACACATTTGCAGAGTATAGCAAAATACAGCTGAGATTCATTTATTGTATGTGCAAAAATTATTCTAAAGAAGCTACTAAATCTAGCAATGCGATGCATCCCTAGAAAGAACTGTGGTACCACAAGAAGGTACCTACACTATGTATGTATAGTTCTTTGTAATTGATCCTCTTCCAAAAACAATGGAAACTTAGAAAGTCTTCACAGCCAGGGTTATTATAGTTATTTCCAATATATGAGATTCTCAAAGCAATTCTGACACAAACATAACCCATAAGAATCTAAACCCATTTGGGTTCTTCAGCTTTTTCATTGAGAAAAAAAAAGGCAATGAGAAAACTGATTTCATAGAAATTTTATGGAAATGACACTGTGGTGCTATGATGTCACACAGCAAGTTTGCTCGTGCTTGGGTCCTGTACACAAACTGGACTAGTGACTCTGGCTTTGTTTTGAGCACTGAACTTTGGAGTTGGCATTGTGAGAAGACATGACTGAGGTATTCACCTTAGAGGGAACTGAAATAGAAGAGAACAGATGGTCCTCTGATGACAAACTTGTTGCTTTAAGATCTTCAATAAAATCCTGCCCCATTTAGAATCTTCTAAGGGTGACTTTTCTGTTTTTACTGGATTCCAGGTGTTTGTATGATTATAACTGATCAGGCACTGAGGATTCTTATCTTGGTGTCTCTATAAAGTAAATACTGTCATCACATGCTCCTCTCAGACACAATTCCTGACATACTAGTTCATACTCCTACTCTCTTTCCTGTACCTACCATATGCAGTCCTGACAGAAGAAGATAGTGGGGTCCCACATGTTCAAGGCTCTGTTGCTCTTGATTACCTTGAGACATTGCCTAGAGCAGTTTCTCAACCTGTGGACTACAAACAACCCCCTTGCAGGGGTCACACAACCTTTCACAGGGGTCATATGTCAGATATCCTACAAATCAAATATTTACATTATGATTCATAACTAGAAAATTACAGTTATGAAGTAGCAATGAAGTAATTTTATGGGGGTGGCAGGTGTCACCACAACATAAGGAACCGTATTAAAGGGTCATAGCATTAGGAAGGTTGAGAGTCACTGGCTTAGGGAATGGATCTGGTCTCCCATCCCATTGTTCTCAGGCTTTATTTCCAAGGAACAGACCAGTTCTGTTTATCTAATCACAGTAGCTGCTACAATTATAGTGGCAAGACGCATGGCTAAAGCCACTTTGCCCACTCAAGGGTTAGGGCCACATTAGAATTCTTGCCTGGGACATGGGATATAAATGAGCTGCAGTCTGCTCACACAGCCCATCCTAACAAGGTTCCAGAACTGATGGCCTCCTGTATCTCAGTCTCCCTCTGGCTGATAACTCTCAGTTCTCAGAGTTGACATTCAAGCCTTCTGTTTTGGCTTTGAGATTATTAACCAAGGCAAGAATGTATACATTTTCAGCAAGACTGAGAGGCACAGGATAGTTTGTAGCAGCCTACTAGATAGGTTTGATACAGGAGTCTCAACTGATGAGCTCAGCATGGTTTGTTTTTTTTTTTTTTCCTAGCCTCGCTTGTTCGTGTTTGTTTTTAGCTAAACCAGCAGTTGCTCAAATTGTCAAGTCACCAAACAGTTGTAAACTGTGATGACACTTACTCATGTGGGGATGGGACACAGAGAAGGTTGTTTTGACAGTCACTTGGTGATTCATTCTTTAACAATCTGAAGTGAATAGTTTAAATTGTGAATTCTTGACTTTTTAGGAAACTGAAGGAAGCTTATGATTCAAGTCATCAATTCCAACTCCATGTAGGTGACTAGTCACCAGTGGGCTGGGTCATGTACATGTTACTTCCTAAGGGATCAAGTCAGGTCTTGGGGGCATAAAGTTTGTCATTCAGTTACTGGTAATCTCCAGCTACCCCAAATCTGGGGATAAAAAGTAGTGGACGAATTTCATTAATTTCTCATTGCTCTGCACAGAATGTCAGGCTGGAACTTACAGACTTTTCAAAATGCATTTAATTTATGAGTTTGGTGCAGAACCAAAATGGAACATTCCAAAGATAGGTCTTTGATTTCAGGGCAAACTGGTGGCTCTGGGGCAAGACAGGCCCCTCTCGCCTGGCCTCACCTCCCTGTTCTCAAATGGTTTAAGTCTGAAATAATAAAGTATACTTATGGAAAAAAACAAACTCCAGAGAAGTCAATGGTGCCAGATGCAGGATGCACAAAAGTTCAAAATGAAAATCAGTGAGGCCAGATGAATCCGGGAATAAAAGTTAAAAATCAAAACCATTTAGGAGTGTTTACCTTTCCCAAATGAGAAGAATCTGACTGTCATATTTGCCAGTATCCATGAGTGGCCACAGAACTGAATTAAGTAATAGATGAAAAGATACACATTCTTCCTATACCTATAAACACAGAGAAATACCATTAAACACATCTTTTAGTGTAATGTACCAGTCAAGCTGAGCAAGTAAAAGAAAACTGTTTCAGGTCAGAGTTCTGTACTGGGGCCTTTCACTGGGCTGTCCCTCCAAACCCATTACAGTCTGATGGGATGAATTTATCTAATGAGAGTATGTTGACTGAAATTGCTTAAAACCAAAGGTAGTTAGTTCTTTTCCAAGCTTCATTCTCATCTGTGATAACATTCTAACCTTGTTTCTCTAACACTTTCAGCCACTGTGAGGATAGCTTCAAAATTTTGAAGGGGACAGGGAAGAAGCACTGATGCTAAAGGACTGATTGGGCAGCTTGCATGCCAGTAGCTCAGCTTGCCAAATGAACGTGAAAGCGCTGGCTTCCTCCTGGGGTACTGCAAACCCCTTCAGCTCCAGTACTCCCAGAGCTCCCAGGGACAAAACCATCAACCAAAGAGTACACATGGAGTTACCCATGGCCCCAGACACATAGGCAGCAGAGGATGGTCTTGTTAGACACCAAAGGGAGGAGAGGCCCTTGGTCCTGGAAAGACTTGATGCTGTAGTGTAGAGGAATACCAGGACAGGGAAGCGGGGGAGAGTTGACTGGGGAAGGGGAGATGGCTTACGGGATTTTCGGAGGAGGGGGGGATACAGAAAAGGGGACAACATTTGAAATGTAAATAAAGAATATACCTAATTTGAAAAAAAAAAGACACTGACCAAAAGCAACTTGGAAAGAAAAAAAGAAAGAAAGAAAGCGCTGGCTTACAGTTATCAAAGGGGAGTGGTCACAATTGTACTGTGACTCAGTCATTGAACACATCTGACTTTTGTGATTGGGGTTGCAATCGTTCATCTTGCCCCTGCCTCTTGTTGTATTTTACAAGGGAAGCTAGCTCTTTCCATCAAATGCACATAGAAAGCAGTTTAATTGCTCAGCAAAAAAAAAAAAGGAAGTAAGGAAATGGAGCTGAGTGTAAAATGTGTGTGTGGGTTCCTGGAGAGAGGGCAACCAGGATGTAAACTAAATTTAAAAAAAAATAAAGAAGGAAAAGAGATGGGCAGATTCTTGGTTTGAGGAGCTAGAAAAGGGGGTGAAGGGCTTCCCGGTGGGTGTGAACAAGGATGGGTAGAGTAGCCTCCTTAGTGTTAACAATGGCTTCTCTTAGTTGGAAACTTCTGAGAAACAAGGTATATAAGCCAACTCTATGGAGCAGTCAACAGATGACCAAAACTGCTATAGGGGTTAAAAAGGGAAAACTCCAAGCCAAACAGAATCACCTGGCTTCAGGTAAACACTCACTCCAGGGCCTAGTTTCCCTGGAATCCATCCTGTGACAGATGCTGCTAGGACAGGATGCTGTAAAACTTGCCCTGCACCAAAGTCTAGGGTGTAGCGGGACAAGGAAGAGGAGGACTTGCGAGAGTGCACAAGAGAGGTGGCCATGCAGCCCGCCCTGCCCTTCCATTTCCTCATCTCCAAAACTAAAACAAAAAACAAAAAAAGGAAACAGCAAAGCCTCAGTCCTGAGTCTACGGAGGAGAAAATGCAATCCACTAACCCCAGGTAGGAGGAGCTACATAAATGCAGAGCAGAGTCAGGAACTTCGGGAGTGAAAGCAGATGGGTGGGCTTCCGCCCAGCTCCCTGGCCCCTCCCTCCCCGCAGCCCCGCGCCCTACCTGGGCTGCAGCCAGGCTGGCAGCACCGAGGGCCCCATGGGCCACAGTCTGCTCCTCGGGCACCTCCGGGAAGCAACAGGAGTGGGCTGGGATGGCGCTAGGGGCGGGGAGGTTTCGAGCTGGGCTCGGGAAGGGCGGGGCCTCAACATACTCAGCAAGTTTTGAAAGAAAGCAGAGGTCAGGAGATGGGCAGGAGATGAAAGCCAAATTCCTGCCATGCTGCACTAGGAGAGCTGGCCAGGCATAGAAAGTATGCAGGATATGCAAGCAGGTCCGCACCTCCAGGCTTTCCAAACTGATCCCAGGTTACTAATTTGTGGGTGGAGACCTCTAGGAGTTCACCTGCCTATACTCCTAACTGGATCTAACTAGCTCTAAGGGTGCACGGATCCTCAGAGTGGCCAGGTCTTCTCTTAGAAGCCCTAAGGTAGGAGAACGGTTCAGGAAGGGAAGCTAAGGGCATACGGTTCAACACCTGTTCAAACCTGAGCCAGAGCCCTCCAGAAATCCATCCCCGGCACCTAGAGACCTGGGTGATGGTGGTGTGCACAAATGCTTTTATTCCTTTAAGTTAATGTCATTCATTTAGTGTTTAATGCCATTAAGTTAATGTTATTCCTGTAAGTTAATGTCGCTGCCCATGGCCAGCACTCCCACACACCTTTTCCTGGTTTCTTGGGACAATGGCATCCCACCTCCTGGATTTGTGATAATCAGAGTCCAGTTATTCTGCTCTACCAGGTGAAGAGAACAAAACAGCTCCCCCAAAGCACTTTTCCCCAAAAAGCAATACCACCACCACCAAGAAGAAAAAGAAAAAAAGAAAAGTAAAAATAATCCCCAAAAAACCCACAGGTGGGACAGTTACATATAGTTGCTGGAGTTGGAAGGTAGTGCTCCTATCTCACCAAAAAGGAAGCTGGGGCCTTAGGAAACACTGTCACTCACCACAGGTCACACAGCCAGTAAACAGCAGGATCAGAAGGTAGAGTCAGCAATTTTTCTTATTGGGTCATGGTTTCCTTCCTCACAGCTGTCACTGAGACTGCCTCTTGGAGTGTCCTACTGTTCTGTGTGCCCCCACTCCCAGGGGCCAGCTCCCCTGTGGCCTCTGCCCTCTCAGCTGTTGTCATTGTCTCCTGTACACTAGCCTTCATGGCGGCATAGGAACAAATTCACGTCACGGGTGGTAGTTCACACCTGTAAGCCCAGCACTCTAGAAGCTGGGGGGGCGGGGGGCGATCACTCCTTCAGCATCAGCCTGGGCTACACAGTGAGTTCCGGGCACCCTGGGTACAGAGGGAGACCCTATCTTGAGGGGTGGAGGGATGAGGGCACATTTTCAAATCTCTAACCCTGGAGTTTAGAATCCACCTTTTTAACACACACCCCAACCCTTTGTCATCTGCCATCAATATCCAGGGCCCTGTCTCATTTCCTATCACCCTCATGCTCCATGTACCTTACAGTTTGGACTCCTAGCACCCTGAAACTACTCTCAGGGTTCCCCAAGTCCCTTTTACAGCCCCCCAGTCTTCAATTATAGGACATGAACCTGTGAGCTTAAGAGCACACTGATACCCAAGCAACACACAGGCAAGGAGCTGTTTTCCAAAGCCATCTGTGACCAAGCCCAGCAGAAGCCAGGGTGTTCAGGACAGACTTGAGCTGGGAGGTCAGGGGTCTGCCAGAGAAGAGGTCCTTTACAGCAAACACTTCTTCATCCTCCCCCTCCCCCTCTTCACTTCTCCAGCTCTGCACATGGCTATGATGCCCCTGCCTCTCTGGACAGCCTCCCTCTGCTTCCTCAGAGCCCCCCCCCCCCCGCCTCTGTCAGCTCCCCTGCAGAGACAACCACCCTGCACAGCTTCATCTCTGCAGTCTGTCCGTCTGACTCACTTCTGAGTATCAGCTCTGGTCTTGGAACAGTTTCTGGGTATTTCTTTGTGAGGGTTTCATTACTTCCAGTCCAAACTGTCTCAAATGAGCTTACCGCCTTTCTTCTTAGATCACTGCCTAATTTCCCACGGGGAGGCCACCGTTCTCAGAGCTACTCAGATTTAAAACTCTGGCGTCTCTGGCGTCGTCATTGCTAGCTAAGCCTCCCCACCCAATACAGTCCTATCAGTTAGAGCGACTGCTAACTTTCTAGATGTGTTCACACTCTCCAGCCGCACTGTGAGCTGAAGCCGGCCCCCCTCAACCCAGTTCACACCACCACTACATCCACCTCCTGAACCTTCACTCCATCCCTGGGCTTACGTCTTTCCAATGCATCAAAGATTCCATTTTAGTGCCAGATGAAAAACAGGCCAATCAACCAACAAAAACAACAACGGCAATGAAACCTTTCCCTGTTCATCAGAGTATTCCATCTTATTTTCCAAGGAAATGGGTACAAGAATTATTATAATAAATCAGTCTAGATGGGAAGTGAAATTCCTCTTTTCCCTTGGAAGACACCCAGTGCACACGTTCCCGAGGCCTGGGCAGTGATATAGGGCTAGCTTTATCCCACCCCCACTACTTCAGCCCAGTCAGAGATTTATGCAAGGCTACAGACAGTGTTTCTTCCTTTCTAAACATGTATTTTATTTTAAATTGTATGTATGTATGTATGTATGTATGTATGTATGTTTATTTGGGCGAGTGCATGTGAATACAGGGGCCTGTGGAGGCCAGAGACATCCAATCCCCTGGATATAGACTGGCCCAAACTCAGGTCCTCTGCAGGAGCAATACATGTTCTTAACCACTGCGCTATCTCTCCAGTCCCCAGACAGTATTTCTTAAAATACAAGTCTATCTCATAGAGGAAATTGATTTGGTAGCCAATCTTATCTTCAAGCCTGTGGTCCATGGGCATCTCCTCTAGTCCATCCCTCCTCGTGTTCTCTGACTCCACCAGGCACTCTCTATCCCTGTGCCTCTATGACTCTCCCCCTTTACATTTCTCTTCCACCTCCCCTTCCCTTCTCACAGCCCAGCATTTAACCTCTCAGAGTTCTATTCATTCTTTAAAGGCTTTCCTGGAGCTTCCTGTGGGAGTCACACTGGGTTAATGTATGTCTATGATGACACACACCTTAGGCTATCATTACCCAGGTCCTCCCTCCTGGGACTAGATTATAGATTCGAAGAGGGTGCTATGTCTTGGGCTAACAGTGAGAATCTGGCAAGCTTAAACCTTCATAAACAGGGTTCCTATTGTGAAGAGCACACAGCTGTTGGGAAGATTAGGCAGGAAACTGTACAGAAGAAAGCGGGTCACAGCATTTAGCACAGTGGCTGGCACAACACGTGTCTATTAAAGAGCTGTGTGGACAGATCAATCAGGTAAGCTGCATTTTCCCATCACAGAATTTTAACACAATGGGTACTTCCTGAGGGTTGCCATTCTATAAGGACCAATTCCTGTCTTACAACGATGACGTCTGGTTTTCTTGTTTATTTCTACTCCCTAGAATTCTTAGGGTTCACCCCTTTGCCACCCCCAGTCCTACCTACAGCACAGAAAGCCACTAGCTGCTTGGATGGTGCAGGACCTTACTGGTGTCAATCATGTCTTCTCACAGGCACCAACAAGCTAGTTAAAGCTACCCTGAGATCTCTTTCCAAAGCACTTTCAACGGTTCACCTCTATTTTCTCATCCTTTAGTATTACAGGGACATTAAAGAAACAGCTGTTTACTGTGACACATGATCCTGTCTTTAAAAGAAATAAAAAACTCAAACTGGAAACAACCCAATTGCAATCAGTAGCTGACTGGGTAAAGAGATAGTAGCAAAGCCATACATGAATATTACTCACTGATAATAAAGGAAATGATCTGCTCATACAAGCAGTAATACTGGTGAAACGCAAAATGATTTTGCTGAGTATAAAGATATAGACTATAGACAGTTCATACTTTATGAGTCCACTTGTTTAAAATTCTAGGAAATGGAAACCAGTTGCAGTGATGGGAGTTAGAGCAATGGCTGCCTGATAAAGAGTGAGGGAAAGAAATGACAGAAAGGAGGGGAATGGGAGAAGGGGGGTTTCATTGTTACTTTGTGCCGGTAGTTTGACACATAGAATGGTAGCACACACCTGCAAACCCAGTACTCAGGAGGCTGAGCAAGGAGGATCAAAATTTCTAGGGCAGCTTTGGATATTTAGGGAGACTCTGTCTCCAAAAGTCATCAAATTGTAACTTATGGAGTTATTTTTATGTTGATTACATTGGACTTTGATAAAGCTGTAAACATTTAGCCTATTAAGTTTTTAAAACAAATACCTTTTCATTCTTTGTTTTGTTTTTTTTGTTTGTTTTTTATTATTTTCTAAGTTTTTTTATTTACATTCCAAATGATTTCCCCTTTCCCGTTTCCTCCCTCCCCGAAAGTCCCATAAGCCCCTTTCCCTTCTTCTGTTCCCCATTCAACCCCCTCTCGCTTCTCTGTCCTGGTATTCCCCTACATCCAGTCTTTCCAGGACCAGGGGTCTCTCCTTCCATCTTCTTGGAAATCTATTGATATGGGAATTGTGTCTTGGGTATTCCAAGATTCTGGGTTAATATCCCCTTATCAGTGACTGCATACCATGTGTGTTCTTTTGTGATTGGGTTACCTCACTAAGGATGATATTTTCAAGATCTGACCATTTGCCTAGGAATTTCGTGAATTCATTGTTTTTAATTGCAGAGTAGTATTCCATTGTGTAAATATACCACATCTTCTGAATCCATTCCTCCGTTGAGGGACATCTGGGTTCTTTCCAGCTTCTGGCTATTATAAATAAGGCTGCTATGAACATAGTGGAGCATGTGTCCTTATTGCATGCAGGTAAAGCCTCTGGGTATATGCCCAGGAGTGGTATAGCCGGATCCTCTGGGAGTGTCATGCCCAGTTTTTGAGGAACCACCAGACTGCTTTCCAGAGTGGTTGTACCAGCTTGCAATCCCACCAGCAGTGGAGGAGTGTTCCTCTTTCTCCACATCTTTAGTCATTAGGGAAATGTAGATCAAAACAACCCAGAGATTCCGCCTCATACCAATCAGAATGGCTAAAATCAAAAACACAGGAGACAGCAGTTGTTGGGGACTGTGGGACATTTAAAGTTATTTAGATCTTGGGGATGTGTAAGAAAGTAAGGGTTGAGGCTTAATAGTGATGTGTTTGTGTGTCAAATTGACAAGGGGTCAATTGTACTGGCTGGTTTTGTGTGTCAACTTGACACAGGCTGTGTTATCACAGAGAAAGGAGCTTCAGTTAGGAAAGTGCCTCCATAAGATCCAGCTGTGGGGCATTTTCTCAATTAGTGATCAAGGGGGGAGGGCCCCTTGTGGGTTGTACCATCTCTGGGCTTGTATTCTTGGGTTCTATAAGAGAGCAGGCTGAGCAAGCCAGAGGAAGCAAGCCAGTAAGAAACATACCGCCATGGCCTCTGCATCAGCTCCTGCTTCCTGACCTGCTTGAGTTCACGTCCTGACTTCCTTTGGTGATGAACAGCAGTGTGGAAGTGTAAGCTCAATAAACCCTTTCCTCCCCAACTTGCTTCTTGGTCATAATGTTTGTGCAGGAATAGAAACCCTGACTAAGGCACACCTCAAACATCCTAACACTAGCTGTTTGTATCCTACTCAAAAAACACAAACAAGAGCAGTCATATTACTCCTCCTGAAGTCAGTAACCCAGAAAAGTATAATTTAGCTGAAGCATGAGACATGGACTTCAAAACAGAAATTATGAATATTTTCAAGGTCTTCAAATAAAAATGAGTAAATGCAAGCTTTTGGGCTAATATCCACTTATCAGTGAGTCCACACAATGTGTGTTCTTTTGTGATTGGGTTACCTCACTCAGGATGATGTTTTCTAGTTCCATCCACTTGCCTAAGAATTGATTGTTTTTAATAGCTGAGTAGTATTCCATTGTGTAAATATACCACATTTTCTGTATCCATTCCTCTGTTGAGTGACATCTGGGTTCTTTCCAGCTTCTGGCTATTATAAATAAGGCTGCTATGAACATAGTGGCGCATGTGTCCTTATCACATGCTGGAGAATCCTCTGGGTATATTCCTCAGAAGCTTGGAATATCCAAGATACAATTCACAGACCAAATGAAGCTCAAGAAGAAGGAAGAACAAAGTATGGATACTCTGGTCCTTCTTAGAAGAGGAACAGAATGCCCACAGGAGGAGATACAGAGACAAATTGTGGAGCAGAGACTGAGGAAAAGACCATCCAGAGACTTCCCCACCCAGGAATTCATCCCATTTACAGTTACCAAACCCAGACAACAAGTGCTTGCTGACAGGATCCTGATATAGCTGTCACCTAGGAGGCTCTGCTAGTGCATGACAAATACAGAGGGGGACATTCTCAGCCAACCACTGAACTGAGCACAGGATTCCCAATGGAAGAGCTAGAGAAAGGACCCAAGGAGCTGAAGGGGTTTGCAGCACCATAGGAGGAAAAACAATATGAACCACCCAGTACTCCCAGAGCTCCCAGGGACTAAACCATCAACCAAAGAGTACACATGGAGGGACCCATGGCTCTAGATACATATGTAGCAGAGGATGGCCTTATTGGACATCAAAGGGAGGAGAGGCTCTTAGTCCTGAGAAGGCTAGATGCCCCAGTATAGGGGAATGCCAGGACAGGGATGCGGGAGTGAGTGGCTTGGTAAGCAGGGGGTGGGGGTTGGGTTACGGGATTTTGGGGGGAAAACCAAGAAAGGGGACCACATTTGAAATGTAAATAAAGGATATATCTAATAAAAAATGAGTTAATGACAACAAAAACTGTGAAAACAGTTGAATGAAATAATGGAAATGTTTTTGAGATATGAAAATAAAAATAGAATCACTATAAAAGGAAACCCAAAACTGAAATCAAACTGGAAATGAACCTAGGAAGTGAAATGAAAACCTCATATATAAGTCTTAACACCAAAGTACAAGACCGAATTTCAGGTCTTGAAAAGGTAGAATCGAACAGCTCAGTCAAATAAAATGTTAAATATAAAAACATCCAGGCACAAAATATTCAGAAAATCTGAGACACTATGAAAAAACAAATCCTACAGATAATAAATATAGAAGGATGGGCCGGAGAGATGGCTCAGCGGTTAAGAGTACTGACTGCTCTTGTGAAGGCCCTGAGTTCAAATCCCAGCAAGCACATGGTGGCTCACAACCATCTGTAACGAGACCTGACGCCCTCTTCTGGTGTGTCTGAAAACAGCTATAGTGTACTTACATATAATAAATAAATAAATCTTTAAAAAAAATAAATATAGAAGGAGAAAAAAACCCAGGTCAAAGAGACAGATAATAGTTTTAACATCAAAGAAGAAAGTGTTTTTCAATCTGAAGAGGAAAGTGCTTATCAAGGTTCAAGAAGGATACAGAATACCAAAGAGGCAAAACTAGAAAAGAAATTTCCCATGACACATAATAATCAAAGCACTACATGTGTAGAACAAAAAAGGATTTTAAAAGATGCAATGAAAAAGAACATATCATGAATAAAGGCAGGATCATTAGAGTAACATCTGACTTTTCAATGGTGACTCTAAAATCCAGAAGGGTCTGGACAGATGTTCTACAAAGTTTCAGAGTCCACAGATGCTAGTCCAGGCTATAACCAGCAAAACTATCAATCGCAATAGATAAAGAAAAACATTCCACAATAAAACCGACCTTAACCAATTTCTATCTGCCAATATAGCTCTATAAAAGGAACCAAAAGGTAAACATCAGTATGAAGTGATTAAAACATACACAGAGAGGCACAGGAATAATACCAAAATAGTAAATCAAAAGAGGAGAAGAAAACCCATACCATAACAATAAAATAAGAGGAAGGAATAAACCCTGCTCATTGGTAATTCTCAATATAAATGGTCTCAATTCCCCAACAAACAGATATACTCTTAATAAATTAGATTAGAAAATGGACACTATCTTTCTGGGACATCCAAGAAATATACCTCACTATCAAGGATAGACGTCATTTCAGCATAAAAGGATGGAAAAAAAATCAACCCAAGAAGTAAGCAGGTATAGCTATTTTAATATTTGACTAAATAGTCTTCAAACCAAAACTAATCACAGTGACAGGGAAGGATATTCATTAAAGGAAAAATAGCCAAGAGGATATTGCAGTTCCGAATGAGTATGCACCAAACACAAAGGTACCCAAGTTTATAAAAGAAACACTACAACAGATAAAATTACATATTGAATCCCACACAGTGGTAGCATGTGACTTCAACACCACACTCTTACCAATATGCAAGTCATCCAAAAAAAGCTAAACAGAGAAGTGCTGAAGTTATGTAACATAAATGGCATAAATTAGTGGCCAGGCAATGGTGGCACATGCCTTTAATCCCAGCACAGGGGAGGTGGAGGCAGGCAGATCTCTGAATTTGAGGCCCGCATGGTCTACAGAGTAAGTTCCAGAACAGCCTAAGAGAAAACCTACCTTGAAAAGCCAAAATAAACTAAAAATCTCAGGAAATATACATACATGGTTGCATACAGCATAAATTTCTAATCTGGAGATTAAATACCTAACAACCTTATATCTCGGGCAAGTAAAAGACTTGTATGATAAAATCTTTAAGTTACTGAAGAAATAACTTGAAGAAGACACCAGAAGATAAAAAGATTGTTCATGCTTATGGATCAGTTACACACACACACACACACACACACACACACACACACACGTATACATACATATTCATTAGTGAAATCAAATTGAAGATCTAGGCAAAGGTCCAATTGCCTGTGGTCTCCTCAGTTTTTATAAAGAAGCAAAAGCACACACTGGAGCAAAATCAGCATTCTCAATAAATAGTGTTAGACAAACTGAATGGCTTCATATAGAACAAAAATAAATCCATATCTATCTTCCTGCATAAAACTCAACGCCAAGTGGAATAAGGAGCTCAACATCAAACCAGATAATAATATACAAACTTTAGTAAGGTACAAAAATGTGAAAAACAGCTTTGAATTAATTGTAATATAAAAGGACTTTCTAAACAGTATACCAATAGCACAGGCACTAAGTCCGAGAGTTAATGAATGGAACATCAGAAAGCTGAATGTCATTCTGACAAAGTGGCAGACTACAGAATGAGAAAAAAACTTTATCAATTATACATCTGATATAAGGTTAAAATTCAAAATAAAAAACAACCCTGGACATTAAGAAAACAAATAACAGCCGGGCGGTGGTGGCGCACGCCTTTAATCCCAGCACTTGGGAGGCAGAGGCAGGCGGATTTCTGAGTTCAAGGCCAGCCTGGTCTACAGAGTGAGTTCCAGGACAGCCAGGGCTACACAGAGAAACCCTGTCTTGAAAAAAAAAAAACCAAAATAAAAAAAAAAGAAAAGAAAACAAATAACATGGTTTAAAAATGGGTTACACAACCAAACAGAATTCTCAAAAAATTAAACACAAATGGCTGAGAATATTTAAAAGAAAATGTCCAACATCCTTAGCTATCAAGGAAAAGCAAATTAAAGCCACTTTGACATTTCATCTTACACAATTCAGCATGGTAAAGATCAATAAAATAAATGGCAATTCATACTGGCGAGGATGTGGGCAAAAGGGGAAACCTCATCAGTTTCTGGTGGGAGCCCAAACTTATATAGCCAGTATGGAAGTCAGTGTGGCAGTTCCTAAGGAAGTATGGAATAGACCTACATCAAGATCTTAATCCACTCTGGGGCATATACCCAAAGGACTTTATACCCTACTCCAGAGATATTTGCTCATTCATGTTTGTTTCTGTTCTATTCACTCAGAAATTAGTAAGAATCTACATGTCCACCAATTGATGAATGGATAATAAAAATGTGGCACACACAGTGGAATATTATTTGAATGTTAAGAAAACTGAAATTATGAAATTCATAAGTAAATTGGTGAAGCTAGAAAAAAAATCATACTGAGTGTGATGATTTGAATGAGAATGACCCCCTTTAGGCTCAGATATTTAAATTGTTGGTTCTAAGTTGGTAGACTGTTTAGGAAGGTTAGAAGGTGTGGCCTAGTTGGAAGGAGTTTGTCACTGGGATGGTCTTTGAGGTTTCAAAAGCCAGACCAGGCCAAATCTTGCCCTCTTTCAGCTTCCTCAACTGTGGATTGGTCACAAGTTCTCAACTCCTTCTCCAGTGCCATGCCTGCCTGTCTGCCTCCATGCTTCTTGTCACGATGATCATGGCCTTACCCTCAGAAACTGTAAGCAAATCTTCAACCAATCAATCTTCAATCTTTGCTTTATAGTTGACTTAGTCATGGTGTTTCCTCAAAGAAATTAAAGTGTAACTAAGCCAAGGAGATAATCTAGATTTTAAAAAATCGTATGTTTTTTCTTAAATGTGGATAATGGCTTTTAAGTCCTTGATATTTGATAAGGTTATTGATTACACTACAATCCAAACAACCACAGAAGTTAGATATTGAGCAAGGAAATAGGGAAGTGGAGAGAATCACCCGAGGAAAGGGAAATATGATATATTTGTATGGAGAGACAACAAGTCAACAAGCAAATACAAGGTGCTATAATATTGTAAATATAGTATATAAATTATTTATATAGTGTGAAGTCCAAAAAGACAATTAAAAATAAGTACATTTGGTACTGGAAAGATGGCTGAGCAATTAAGCACATTCTGCTCTCTAGAGGACCAGAGTTAAATTCTTAGCACTCACATCTGTTGACTCACAACCACTGTAACTCCTGCTTCTAGGAGTCATGTCTTTTTCTGGTACTTGGAGCATCCATACACATATGCACACACATATACATAAAATAAATAAAGCATTAATTAATGTGTTAGGATAAAGACAATATGGGAAGGTATAAAATATGAGGTTAAAAATTCAAAATTTTAAAACCAGGTGTGGTGGCTCATGACTGTAATCCCGGCACTTGAGAAGTGGCAATAGTAAGACCACCAAATGAAAGTTATCCAAATGAAAGTTATCTTTAGCTACATTGTGAGTTCGAGACCTAAATGGACTACATGCAACCCTGTCTTAAAAAAACTGAACAGTTGGAATGTTATTATAGATTTATAGAATTTCTATTGGAGTGTTTTCTTAATTTCTTGCTGTATGCCTTTCGTAAACGCTTTCTTATCTTTAGGTCTTCTTATGGTTACCTTTATTTCAAAGCAATTTTTATAATGAGCATATTTGTTTTATAAATTTCTTGGTAATTATTCAGCAAAACCTACCAGGGGCAAACCAAAATAATAAAACGAATCAAAATGAATTAAGAAAGTTAATTAATCACAATGAACACTGTAAAAGAAGGAGGGAAGAAACCCAGAAAAGAAGTTATCATATGACTATGGACCTTACCTATTGGTAATCATCTTAAGTATAAATTGAATTTCTCAATTACAAGACCTAGCAACTCTTTAAAAGCACATGTTAAAATATAAATAAAAAGCATGTTGCCCAAATGAAACTTATACTCTCTAAGGACATATGTAAAGTGAAAGGATGGATTGCAGTATTTGTATAAATGAAATGCAAAGACAGGAGTAATCATATAAAATAAAGTAAACTTTACAAAGCATGATGAGAGGAGATAAAGAGGAATACTATATAATGATACTATGCAATGATACTATGTAATGATATTATGTAAGGACACTATGTAGTGATATTATGTAATGATACTACATAATGTTGAGTTTCACTTCAGTCACATTCCTAGATATGTGTTGCCACACCGACCCCAGTAGAATCTGTGTGACAAGTTCCATAGACTTCAAAAGAAGTAGGTCTCCTGGAACTGGTTGTGGAACTCTCGGCTGGAGAAAACAGTTGAGCCATAGTTCTCATGGCAATTTTTATTTTTTGTTCTCTTTCACTCCTTTTCTTACCTACAGGTTCCTGGTAGCCCAGACAATGATCTTAAGCAAGAATAATGAGTACAAAACCACCCCTTGAGACGGGTCTCTAACATGATCTTATCTCCAGGGAAACCAATGCTTTACTTTTCAAATTGCTTACAAAATTATTATGATAGATAAAAACTTTCCCAACAATAAAATTTCATAGGACTACACGTGTGTCATTGGAGGTGGGTTTTGGTATATGGTAAAGAAAGCCTTAATTAGAAAGAATTAAAATAGTTTAAATTTATGTTTTGAAGATTTATAAAAACTCAGGTATTAGATGTTAAGCAATAATTAACCATAGGGGCTGGAAAGTTAGTTCAATGGTTAAGAGCACTGACCATAAAGATTTATTAACCAGTTCTTGGGAACATGCCACTAGCCTTGGATGATCGCTCTATTGAATATATTCTTTTAGAATTGTTATATTTTTTTTCTTTTAATTATTTATTTTATTTTATTTTTTTTTATTTAATTTACATTCCAAATCATTTCCCCTTTCCCGTTTCCTCCCTCCCCGAAAGTCCCATAAGCCCCCTACCCTCCCTCTTGATGATGATGTTACCTGTTCTGTTTGTGATTCACTGTACATATGGTTTCAGAGTTGTAATGCTTGGATAATTTCTGTGCTTTACTGTGCCAAGTGATTCTTGTTGGTATTCACAATTGTTTCGCTGGATATGGTTTCTGAGAGTGTGTCATGTTTGGTTTAATGTATAAAATCCCCTGCTTGAGAGCTGCAAAATACACTCAGATTCAAACTGCCTCTGAGTTTGTTTCTGTTTGTCACCGCCAAATCCTTACCCACCTGGACTTCTAGAACCCTCATCCCAGGGACCCCCATACCCGGCTGGGTGGTCCGTGGCAATGTGTGTATTTCAGTATCAAAGCACTGGAATATCTGAAGCAAATCCTAAGGATAGAGTTAGAGTCCAATATATAATAGTATTGACTTAAAAAACTTACTTTCAGTGGACAGATTATCCAGGCTGAAAAAATAACAAAGAAATAGTAGGTAATTATACCATAGGCAGACCTAACAATCCTCTACAGATCTCTCCCTCAACAGCTGCAGAGAGCACATTCCTCTCCACAACATGTGAGACATTCTCCAGGACAGACCAAGTGGGCTATCAAACAAGCCTAGAAATCAATAACAAGAAAGACCTCGGAAATTAACAATCACTTACTCCTGAGCAATTAACAGACCAAGTAAGGGAATTAAGACATTTCTCAAAACAAATAGGAATAGAAATACAGCATAGCAAAAGCTATGTCATAAACAGAACATTAATAACAGGAATGTTTATAAAAACTAAGGACTATATCAAAAATCATTGGTACAATGGCTAACTTTTACTATCAACTTGACTAGATTTAGAATCTCCATGGAGATATACTTCTTCTGGATGAATTTATGAGGGTGTCTCTGGAAGCTTTGACTTAAGAAGGAAGACCATCCTGAATGTGGGTGTTGCCATTCCATGGATGAGGAGGCAGCACTGGATGAAGAGGAGAGAGCAAGCTGGCACCTGAATCATCTTTTTCTGTTTCTGACTGAAGATGCAATGTGAGCTGCAGCCTTGTGAGTCCGCCGCTATGGCTTTCTCACTGTAGCAAGCTATAATTGCAACTAGAGAGCCAAAATAAACCTTCTGTCCCTCAAGTTGCTTAAAAGAGCTAGGAAGGATGATGACTACTTTTAATTTCAACGCTTAGGGGCTGAGGCAGGAGATCATGAGTACAAGGCCAGCTTAGGCTACATAGCATGACTTTGTGGGGGTAAATGAGGTCTTAAATATGCAATTTATTGTAGTACTTCAAAGAACTATAAGATAATATAAAACATGACTATATTAGTAGACGAAAAATGAAATAATAAATATCAGGGTAGAAATAAACATGATAAAAAAATAAAAACATAAAAGACCTGATTTCTTGAAAAGATGGTTTGTGAGAAAAATAGCAGATAACATGAAGGCATGGCATCTTCATTTGCTTTTCTACTGCTGTGATTTAAAAAAAAATGACCAAATATAACTTAGGGAGAAAACGACTAATTTGGCTTGTGAGTCCCCACCACAGTCCGTCACTAAGGAAGCAGGCAAGAAGCCAAGCAGGTCAGGAGCCATGAAGCAGGAGCTGAAGCAGAGACCACAGAGAACTGCTGCTTACTGGCTTTCTCCTCCATGGCTTGCTAAGCTTGCTTTCTTAAACCGTCAGGACCACTAGGTCAGAGGTAGCCCTGCCCACACTGGGCTGAGTCCTTTCACATTAGTCACTAATCAAGAACATTCTTTACAGACTTGCCTACAGTTTGAATTTATCTTATGAAGACATTTCTCAATTGAGGTTTCTCTTCTTCCCAGATAATTCTAGCTTGTGGCAAATGTTAACAAAAAACTAATCCAGACTCATGGTTTTGCTAAAATCCCTGGTAAATAATTCATTAGATAATAGCTATCACTTTTTAATTTTTATTGTAATTTTATATGTACAACTGTTTTGTGTGTATACCACAGGTATGCCTATGGAGGTCAGAAGAAGACATAGGATCCCCTGGAACTGGAGTTACAGACAATTGTGGGCTGTCATGTGGGTACATTCAACCTGAGTCCTGTGGAAGAGCAGCCACTGCTCTTAACTGCTATTATTAGAAGAGATAGGCGACAGCTGAACACCTCTACTGTTACTAGAAAGTTACAATAAGAAACCGCAGAAGATGGGAGAGAAAGTCAGAGCAACTCCCAGAGGAGCTGGTTGGTGTTCACTCTTCTTTGTGAGGACTGATACAGCTAGATCAGGGTCCAAAATGGATCTCAGTAACAGGCAATTTAAAGAGCAGAAAAAGACAGGAAGGGGACAAAACTTACGGATGGCGATGGCCCCAGCAGTGGGAGGAGAGACACTCAGCCACAACACTGGCAAGAAGCCATTTAAGAGACCCCCTCTGAGTCATCAGTGGAGTAATCCTAGACTCTCTCTGAACAGCACACTCTGGGAACCTGGAGTGAATGGAGCATGGGACTATATGTTAAAATCCAACCTGCAGAATACCTCCAGTCAGCAAGGGAGAAACTGAATTAGAACCAGATGGTAGAAATCCAATCTTTGATCATACGCATAGTGTGCAGTGGAATGCACCATTCACCAAGGATCACACAGGAGCATAAGCAGCATTTACACCCTGACTTGTGAAGGACCCACACAAGCATCGCCGCCCCTCTGAAAGGACGTCACAAAGGCATGGACAGCACTCATAACTGGGTCAGTAATAGACTGCCTAGAAGGAATATTGGGGACGACTCATTCAGTAAACCATGCCTTAAAAATGGAAGGAGGGACCAGGAAGGAGGGGAACATTTGGAATGTAAATAAATAAAATAATTAATAATAAAAATAAAATTGAATTAAAAAGAAAATTAAAGTAACTGAGTTCAATCTTCTCCTCCCGCCCCCCCCCCCATTCTTTTCTTAAAAATAGATTTCCCAAAGAATATCAACTGGCCTGGTTTAGGTGGTCACCATGACTCAACCTCCTGAGAGCTGAGAACGATCAGTTTGTGTGATTGTATGCCATCACTTTTTTCTGTTTCTTCTCCCTTTAACTATATCTACCCTGTTGCCCCCATTTTTTCCTTCTTCTACTTACTTTTTCCCCTTTATTTTTCTCTATCATCCTAAGACCATCTACTAGTCTTCCTATGCCTTTTTCCTTTCCATTTATACCCTGGGAAACTAAATATCTTAGTTAACACTGTACAACAAATGTTCTTTTATGTCCTAAAACTATTAGAATTGAAGGGGAACTTGCTTTTTAATGGAGTGTTACTGTATTTTGGACTTGACCTTTTATAGTAAATTGGTTTGGAAAACAGCATTTTTCTCTTAGGATAGTCCTGGAGCTAGATCCCAGGATTGACCACATTATCTCCACTGAGCTGTAACTCCAATCCAGAAGAGAAAATGATACCTCAACCTTACTACAACTTAGTCCCAACTGAAGGCTGTAAATATTGCCATTGAAAGAAAAAGAGTGATTAAAAAAGTAAGGTACTGATCTAATCTCAGAAGTGAAATTGCAAACATAAAATTGCAAAAAAAAAAAAAAATCAGAAGACTGTAAGTTAGTAATCTCATGGTAATGGCTCCCACTGTGAATGAGTTAGATAAAGTCTCAGATAGAGAATTTAATAGTTTACAAATATGTTCAAAGAAGTCAAAGAGGACCCAGATTGACTCCTAAATGAATTCAAAGAGAGCACAACCAAACAGCTAACAAAATGAGGAAGTTAGCACAGGATATGAAAGTGCAATTTAATACAAAGAAATACTGAAAGACATGGAACATTGGAACTGAGAAGTTCAGTAAGTCAAACAATGGCAATCGAGTAGTGGAAGGACTCAGCAATAAGACAGGACAATGAAGGACATGACATCAGGACCTGAGGGAGGGGACAAGTGACTTAAAACTCAGACAGTGATGAAGATAAGCTAATAAGAAAGTACAAATAGAACATAAGCTATCTATGGACACTATGAGAGATCAAATAACACAAGTTATGGGCATAAAAGAAGAAGAATGCTGTGCTAAGGACAAAGAAAATAGATACAAAAGCAAGCAGAACTCCAAACGGGCATGGCCGGAAAAAGAACTTCCCCACAGCAGATTGTATCTTGGTGTGACTCTAACCAAACAAGTGAAAGATCTGTATGACAAGAACTTCAAGTCTCTGAAGAACGAAATTGAAGAAGACCTCAGAAGACGGAAAAATCTTACATGCTCATGGATTGGCAGGATTAATATAGTAAAAATGACCATTTTGCCAAAAGCAATATACAGATTCAATGCAATCCCCATCAAAATCTCAACGCAATTATTCATAGAGTTAGAAAGAGCAATTCAAAAATTCATCTGGAATAACAGAAAACCCAGGATAGCTAAAACTATTCTCAAGAGTAAAAGAACTTCTT
Organism: Tokudaia tokunoshimensis; assembly: GCA_036184795.1. Classification (NCBI taxonomy): domain Eukaryota; kingdom Metazoa; phylum Chordata; class Mammalia; order Rodentia; family Muridae; genus Tokudaia; species Tokudaia tokunoshimensis. Next base: position 73,529,506 of record BTHU01000005.1, read on the forward strand.
GGGGAATCAGTATCCCGGACCTCAAGCTGTACTACAGAGCAATAGTGTTAAAAACTGCATGGTATTGGTACAGTGACAGGCATGTAGATTAATGGAACAATTGAAGACCCAGAAATGAATCCATACTCCTATGGTCACTTGATCTTTAACAAAGGAGCTAAAACCATCCAGTGGAAAAAAGATAGCCTTTTCAATAAATGGTGCTGGTTCAACTGGAGGTCAACATGCAGAAGAATGCAAATTGATCCATTCTTATCTCCTTGCACGAAGCTCAATTCCAAGTGGATCAAGGACCTCCACATAAAACTAGACACACTGAAACTAATAGAAAGGAAACTAGGGAAGAACCTTGAACATAGGGGCACAGGGGAAAATTTCCTGGCCAGAACTCCAATAGCTTATGCTCTAAGATCAAGAATTGACAAATGGGACCTCATAAAATTACAAAGTTTCTGTAAGGCAAAAGACACTGTCAAAAGGACAAAGCGGCAACCAACAAACTGGGAAATGATCTTTATCAACCCTACATCTGACAGAGGGCTAATATCCAATATATACAAAGAACTCAAGAAGTTATACTCCAGAGAGCCAAATAACCCTATTAAAAATGGGGTACAGAGCTAAACAAAGAGTTCTCACCTGAAGAATATCTAATGGCTGAGAAGCACCTAAAGAAATGTTCAACATCCTTAGTCATTAGGGAAATGCAAATCAAAACAACCCTGAGATTCCACCTCACACCAGTCAGAATGGCTAAGATCAAAAACACAGGAGACAGCAGTTGTTGGCGAGGATGTGGAGAAAGAGGAACACTCCTCCACTGCTGGTGGGATTGCAAGCTGATACAACCACTCTGGAAAGCAGTCTGGTGGTTCCTCAGAAAACTGGGCATGACACTCCCGGAGGATCTGGCTATACCACTCCTGGGCATATACCCAGAGGCTTTACCTGCATGCAATAAGGACACATGCTCCACTATGTTCATAGCAACCTTATTTATAATAGCCAGAAGCTGGAAAGAACCCAGATGTCCCTCAACGGAGGAATGGATTCAGAAGATGTGGTATATCTACACAATGGAATACTACTCTGCAATTAAAAATAATGAATTCACGAAATTCTTAGGCAAATGATCAGAACTGGAAAATATCATCCTTAGTGAGGTAATCCAATCACAAAAGAACACACATGATGTGCAATCACTGATAAGGGTATATTAATCCAGAATCTTGGAATACCCAAGACACCATTCACATATCAATAGATTTCCAAGAAGATGGAAGGAGAGACCCCTGGTCCTGGAAAGACTGAATGTAGGGGAATACCAGGACAAAGAAGCGAGAGGGGGTTGAATGGGGAGCAAAGGGAGGGAAGGGGGCTTATGGGACTTTCGGAGAGGGAGGAAATGGGAAAGGGGAAATCATTTGGAATGTAAATAAAAAACTTAGAAAATAATAATAATAATAATAATAATAATAATAATAAAAGAATCACCATGTCACACATAAAAGCAGACCTGTCAGAATGGAAGCATATTTTTCAACAGAAACTGAAAAAGCAAGGAGAGCATGGAGTGATGTGTTTCAAGATCTAAAGAAAAGTAACTGCTCACCCAAATTCAGAGACTCATTCATCCAAGAAGCCGCAGGAACAAATAAACTGCACTAAATCAGGAGAAAAAACACTATAAAACCCCCAGAGCAATGACTGAATGCGTATCTTTCTTTTCTTTTTTTTAAATTTCTTATTGGTCATTTTATTTATTTACATTTCAAATGTTTTCCTTCTTCCTGGTTTCCCTCAGCAAACCCCCTGTCTACCCCTTTACCCTTATTCTATGAGGGTGCTCCCCCACCCACCTACCCACCCACTCCTGCCTCACAGCCCTAGCATTCTCCTATGCTGGGGCATCAAGTCTTCACAGGACCAAGGACCAACCCTTCATTGATGCCAGATAAGGCTGTCCTTTGCTATATATGCAGCTGGAACCATGGGTTTCTCCATGTGTACACTTTGGTTGGTGGTCTAGTCCTTGGGAAATCTGGGAGGTCTGGTTGGTTAATGTTGTTCTTCCTATGGGGTTGTGAATCCCTTCAGCTCCTTCAATCCTTCCCCTAACTCCTCCACTGGGGACCTGTGCTCAGTCCAATGGTTGGCTGCAAGCATCCGCATCTGTATCAGTAAGGCTCTGTCAGAGCCTCTCAGGAGACAACTATACCAGGCTCCTGTCAGCAGGCGCTTCTTGGCATCAGCACTAGTGACTGGGTTTGGTGACTGCATATGGGATGAATGCCCAGGTGGGGCAGTCTCTGGATGGTCTTTCTTTCAGTCTCTGCTCCATTCTTTGTCCCTGTATTTCCTTTAGACAGGAAAAATTCTGGGTTAAAATTTTTGAGATGGGTGGATGGCCCCATCCCTCAACTGGGGGCTGTGTCTAACCTCTCCGTATGGTCTCTCCAGGTTCTCTCTCCCTTTTGTTTGGCATTTCAGCTAATGTCATCCCTATTGGGTCCTGGGAACCTCTTGCTTTTCTGGCTTCTGGGACTACCCCTGTTCCCCATCCCCCATTGCTCTGTTCAATTTCCTCACCTCTGTACATCTCCCTCATCTTCTCCCATACCTGATCTTTCCCCCTTTCTTTCCTCTCCCCCTTCTCTCTTCCTCCCAAGTCCCTACTATGCTCTACCTTCCATGACTATTTTGTTCCCCTTTCTAAGTAGGACTGAAGCATCCACACTTTGGTCTTCCTTCTTCTTGAGCTTTGTATGGTCTGTAAGTTGTATTGTATCGTGGGTATTCTGAAGCTTTTTTCCTGATATCCACTTATCAGTGAGTACATACCATGTGTGTTCTTTTGTGACTGGGTTATCTCACTCAGGATGATATTTTTTAGTTCCATCCATTTGCCTACTAATTACATGAAGTCATTGTTTTTAATAGCTGAGTAGTACTCCATTGTGTAAATGTACCACATTTTCTTTACCTGTATCTTTCAATAATTACCATAAATGTTCTCAATTCCTCAATGAAAACTAGCAGCTTGAATTAAATACACCATTGATGCATTTAGCTGAAAAAAAGATAACAAAAAAATTAGCACATCCTTAGTCTGAAAAGATGCAAACAGATACAAGGCTGGCAGAGAGAGAAAGCAAGCAGGTGTGGCAATGATAATTTCTGACAAAATAGACTTGGAATCAAAATCACAAGAGATATATTGAGTCATTATATATTGATTAATTATTGTAATGCCCTTGAAGAGGGCATTATGGTTCTAAACATATAGGCACCAAACATGGGTACTCCCAGTTTCATGAATCAAATACTATTGGATGAATAGAGACTGAGCTCAACACAGTAATAGTGGGTGCCTGCAATACTTATGCTCTCCAATAGTAGAGCATCAACCAATAACCACCAAAGTTAAGTGGCATTACAGATTAAATGGACTTAAGAGACAGCAATAAAATATTCTAGCCAGGTATTGTATGATAAGTATTATTCTCAGTAGCCCATAGAACTACCTCTAAAATGGATCACACTGAAGGACATAAAGCAAATCGTAGCAAAATATAAGGAATTTGAAATACTTTCTTGTATTCTATTTGATCACGTAGGAATAAGGCAAGAAATCAATATAACAGGAGTTATAGTATACTTAGGGACCCATGGAGAGTGAAGAACACATTTTTGAATGGCGAATGGGTCATTAGAAAAATCAGGAAAGAAACTTTATAACTTCTTGGATCAAATGAAAATGAATACACAGAATACCAGAGCCCATGGGATACAATTCAAAGAGTACTAAGAGGGGAGGAAGCTTATATCTATAAGTGATTATAAACCTACTTAAAGTGATTATAAGTCTGTAAATTATAAGTTACAAATTTATATTTATATATTATAAAATTTAACTATAAATTATGAATTATAAACCTATAAATTATAAGTGATCATAAACCTGATTAAAAAAGTAAAAGATTTCTGCAATAAAAATTTGAAGTAAGGAATTTAAAAAAGCAAAAATTTACAGGAAAGAAATTGATGTAGACACCAAAATAGGAAAGAACTCTTAGGCTCATGGATCATTAAAATTTCCAGTGATGATATCTTACCAAAAGCAATATACTGGTTCAAGCTATGATATTCTTTATAGAAAGAGAAAAAGTAATCCTCAAATTCATACAGAACCACAAAAATTCTGGAGATTCAAAATGATTCTGAGCAAAACGAGCAAAATTGCAGGTATCATAATACCTGACATCAAGTCCTACTATTGGGCCATGGTAATGAAAACAGCATTACACCAGCACTGAAACAGCCACATGCATCAAAGAACAGAAGAGAGAATCAAGAGCTAAGCCAGGCCTGGTGGTACATGCCTTTAATCCTTGTACTTGGGAGGCAGAGACAGTGAGTTCAAGGCCAGCCTTGTCTACATAGTAAGTTCCACATTAGCCAGGGCTAACATGATACATGGTATACAGTAACTCTATATTAAAGGAAAAAAGGGAAGATGAAGTGGAGGAAGAGATATTAAAACCGTGTAGCTAACGCCACCTGTTTGGGTTTTTTTGTTTGTTTTTACAAAGATACAAAAAGTACACATTGAAGATGTGTGTTGTCTTAGGGTTTTATTACTGTGAAGAGACACCAATGACCAAGGGAACTCTAATAAAGGCAAACATTTAATGAGGGCTGGCTTACAGTTTCAGAGGTTTAGTCCATTTTCATCATGGCAGAAAGCATGGTAGCAGCAATGTGCAGGCAGATGTGGTGCTGGAGAAGGAGCTGAGAGTTTTATATCCTGATCTGCAGAGACCAGAAGGGGAGACTGTCATCGGTAGGAAGCCAGGAGGAAAACAATATCATACTGGCCAGACTTGAGTATATATATGAGACCTCAAAGCCCCTGTTCCACTGTGACACTTCCTCTAATGAGGCCACACCTCCTTGTGTGCCACATCCCATGGGTCAAGCATGTTCAAACCACCACATGTGTTTTTCACATATGGTGCTGGGTAAGTTGGATATCCACATATAGAAGAATGAAATGAGATCTTTATTTTTAGTTCTATATGTAAATCAACAAATAATCCATTAAATTAATGTAACCTCTGGGATTCTGAAACTATTAGAACATACAAAAACCAAACAAACAAAAACCAAAAATGATACTTGTGTTCCCAGTTTTGTTGTCTTGTTTTTAATTTATTGATTCATTTTATGTTGATAAGTGTTTTAGCTTTGCTTATCTATATACCACCACATGTGTACCTGGTGCCTGTAGAGGCCAGAGGATACCCTAGAGTTACAAAGGGTTGTGAGCTGCCATGTCAGTGCTGGGGATTGAACCCAGAAATTCTGGAAGAGCAGCCAGTGTTCTTAACTGCTGAGCCATCTCTCCAGCCCTACATTCCCATTCTTATTACAACAGTATTCACAATACCTAAAATATAGACTCAATCTAGATGTCAATAAAGGGATATAGAAAACAGGGATATTGAAAATGTGGTGTACACACACACACACACACACACACACACACACACACACACACTGGAGTACTATGCAGACATAAAAGGATAAACACAGGACATTTGTAGCAACATGTATAGAATTGGACATCACTATGTTAAGGGAAGTAAGCCAGACAGAGAAAGAAAAGTGCCACATTTACCACTTTCTCATTCATTTCAGAAAATTAATAAGTCAATAGTTTAGAACAAAATGAGAACTCAATTACCTTGTCTTACTTCAGTGTATTCACACAATGGAAGAACAAATTCATGCCCTAAATTGTTCCTCCTTACTACATCTCAATATTTACTAGAAGTGCTTTCTGCTTTACTTCTTTAGAACAGTCTTCCACGCTCATGACAGGTTTGAATCTCCAAACATTTCCACTTCTGTGTCTTCACTGTGATGGATGACACATGCCTGTCAGTTTTCCAAGAGGAGTTTAGATTATGTTCAGTTCTTTGACTTACCTCCAGGAAATTCAGCAAACCATCATGCATTACACGCCAAATTTGCTCTAGCCCAGGTGCTAAACGCTGCATCTTGAGGGTGGTTGGAAGCCTGGTGATTCTTCTACAAAGGGAAAACATAAAGCCACACTTGATGTGCTTCTTATGGAAAGCCATGAAGTTCATGAGCTGTTCCTTCACTCCGCCCTCAACTTGCTCAAAGCTCTACAAAACTTTAGGCTGCTTGTGAGTCACATACATTTGGATGGTTGGCTACAAATCAACATTTCTTCCTGTTAATTTTTCTCTTTTATTAATTTTTGCCTCAATACAATTCAATTTACTTTAACTTTTATATACCATGTGACTCAGGGTCAGTATGATAAACAGAAGGAACTGAGCCTATAGCTTAAAAAATTACTTCAATCGTTAAATATAGAATAAATCCAGATTGCTTTGCAATTGTGATGATACTCTTAACATGGACAATTGTTGGCTTTTCTCAAAGCCTAGACTGTGTATGAGAGGGCTTGGGGGCTGTGTCCTAACTCTGAATCAACCAGTGCAGGGCTCACAGTGTAACATTTACCCCAGGGAAACCAACTAACCTCATTTGTAAAATGTGATTAAAAGAGAAAAAAAGAAAGAAAGAAAGAGAGAGAGAAAGACAAAAACAAAAACAAAAACAAGAACTGTGCTCAATAGAGGACCAAATAATGGTAAGAATTATATTATACATTATATAATTATAGTAGTGCTGTTGACTACTAAATTTATCCAAAAATTGACTAGTGCTGACTGGGAATCAAACACTTGATGGGAATGCATTCATTTCAGTTCAGCTGTGATGGGACCACTGGTCACTACTATTTCTGTCTCTCTGATGAGGAAATTTGAACACAGGTGATTGGATTTGGGGATCCAGTGTGAGGAACTGCAACAAGCAGGAAAGGTTAAGACTTGAATTCAGACTGAAATAACTGAGCGGATAATTTACGCACAGAAGTGTTGAGAGAGACAAAGACAGAGAGAGAGAGAGAGAGAGAGAGAGAGAGAGAGAGAGAGAGAGAGAGAGAGAGAGAGAGAGAGAGATATTCAAAAATTGCTGCAGAACCCTAGAAGGTAGTGTTTGTTAAACAAACAGGATTTTGGCTAGTCTTCACACTAATCCTCAGTTCCGGACTGTGTTCCAGAAAGTATGTTTTCCCCTCCAACTTAATTTAATTATACGTGAAGTTCTTCTGATAGCCATCCGTCAATATTACATTTTCCATGGCAGCTGTCAGCCAGAGAGAAAATCTTCTTATTAGAGCATTTGACTCGATCCCCCTCAAGGCACGTTAAGACAGACAATGGGCCCTCTCCCATGACTGTGCCTCGTGGTGCCAGCTGTTGCTGGCAGGCTTGGTATACTTTCCAGACTTCATCTTCTTGGCTTTTCTGCCAGTTGTTAACCACTTCCTGTTTCTGTAAACCTGCTGTTCTGCACAGCTGTTCTCAGTCTCCATCCTATCTCCTTCTCCCTCTCAGCTCATATTCACTTGTGTTCTGGTTTCTGTACCCTCTCTCCTATGTGTGTGTGTGTGTGTGTGTGTGTGTGTGTGTGTGTGTGTGTGTGTATGCTCATGTGTGTGGGCACGTGTGTGGGCACGCATGTGTATGGATATGCACGTGTAAGCTAGAGATTGATGTTATAGGTCTTTCTTGTTTCTTGATTAGCCTCCACTTTATATACTGCTGCAGACCCTCTCACCTGAACCCAGAATCATCTAGTCTAGCTAGCCAGTCAGCTCTCTCTGGGGACCCCTGGTCTCTACCTAAGAAGAGCTAGGATCACAAGCTGGCATTTGTGTAAGTGCTGGGGATCAAGCTCAGGTCCCAGTGCTTACCTAACAAACACTTCCTCCACTAAGACATCTTCCCACTCTTGCTCCTCATTCTTATTTACATCACTGTCTTAGGGTTTTACTGCTGTGAACAGACACCATGACCAAGGCAACTCTTATAAGGACAGCATTTTATTGAGGCTGGTTTCCAGGTTCAGAGGTTCATTTCAGTTCATTATCATCAAGGCGGGAACATGTAGCATCCAGGTAGGCATGGTGCAGGAGGAGATGAGAGTGCTAGCAGTCTTCATCTGAAGGCTATTAGCAGAATACTTACTTCTAGGCAGCTAGGACTAGAGTATTAAAGCCTGTGCCCACAGTGACATACCTACTCAAACAGGACCACACCTCCTAATAGTGTCAATCCCTGGCATATACAAACCATCACAATCACTGTGGGCTGGACTTCATTCATTCATTCATTCGTTCATTCATTCATTCATTCATTCATCTGTTGTTTCATCACATATTGGGCCTTCCAAAACTAGGAATCTCAGCAGTACCACCCCCAACCTTGCATGGTGCCAAATGAGTGCCACCCATACTGTGGTGTTTAATGTCATTTGAAGCAGATGTCCTTGAGAATAGTGTCATGTTGATTCCTTGAGTTTGGTAAGGAACCTGAAATCTAGGAAAATTACGGGTATTACTGTCAAGGAAAGATTTTCTCTCCACTTGAAGGACTGAGCATGTTTAAAGACCCAGAGGAAGAACGGTCTAGAACGTAAGCATCCATCCAAGAGACAGAACACGTTCTATTTTGAGTGGGATTGGGGACAGGACACTGGGGAACACAGAAGAGAGGTAGGTATATTTATTGTCTCATTTCAGTTTTCTGCAACTGAGTCTCCTTTTCTCTCAAAGAACAAATGCATTCAGAAGTTATCCTGAAAATCAGAAATATTCAGACAAGAAATTGGTAGTTTCCCCCAAAAACAACACATTCTAGTTTAGGCATTAGAGAATATGAGAGCTACATTCCTAGTGTGGTGATTTCACTGCAGCTCAAACTCGAGTTACATACACACACACACACACACACACACACACACACACACACACACACACACTAGAAGCTAGAAGGCTGGGGTTCAAGGCTATATAAATTCAGCTCCCCAAAGTTTACCTCTAAGTGGGCTTCTGTACAGGCATCATAGTGCTGGATGGACCTGCCCTTCATGTATATACAGGAAAAGTATGTAGTGCTGGTGTTTAGATGCAGTTCTCACAGATGTCAGAGATTATGTTAAATGTTCATTGTGATAAAACAGAGAAGACAGTCTTCAAAGTGATATTTCAACTACAAGGAACCAATGCCCAAGCCATGGCAAGCATCTTTCCAACAGTAACATCAATCTATGGGTCAAGTTGGTGATTGCACCTAAGAAACCTTGACTAAGGAACTTATCCCCTACACCCTAGATTCCTTAACTCTAAAGTATTAGTTGCAAACACAGCATTATAGTCAGAAACACATTTGGTGTGTTCTCCAGAGAGGCAGACTAATAGGATATAGGGTCACAGCAGATCACATGCATAGTGCTGTCCTCATGAGATTCTTTTGCCAACATTCGAGGGTGTTGCAGACATTTTGGTTTATGTACATATATATACTCTATTACATTCACAAAGCATTGAAATTGCACAATGTTGTATTTTGCAGAAAGAGAACCCATCACTAACTGGTGCAAGGGATATTTTGAGATCTTTGAGAGGGAATTGGTTTACTTTAATATGGAGGTTCAGAAGTTCCACCTTAGGCTGTCTGCCAAGACAAGAACAAGGAAAGCTGATGTTTGCTTAGTTCAATGCTAAAGACTGAGATTTTTACATCCAGGATTGAGGACTTAGGCCCCAAACTGGATGGCACAGGGCAGGACTGGGGTAGGCCCAAACTGGAGTCAATGTGTGGACAGTGTTAGACCAATACCAACAGGTGGCAGCTCAGAGAACCTGATATGTTGACAGTCATAGGCAAAAGAGAAAGGGCATTCTAGATGCAGAAGAGAGAACAATAATTTTCCTTACTTCTATGTTTTTGGTCCATCTGGGTCCCCAGCTTAATTGGGTGGTTTCCACCCAATCAGAGGGCTGGTCTTTATCACAATACCATTTCACATACAAATCTCCTCTAAAAAGAACCTCACAGAAACACAGGGAGTTTAAACAGAGCCAGGTCACCTGCATTTTCCTTTCAATTAAAAAAAAAAAAGACTGGGCTCAGCATCTATGGAAGTAGAGAATAGATAATGTTTTACTATTATTTCAGGATCACTTCAGTCAAGATGGCACAAAATCACTGTATGTGTGCACATACATATATGTGTGCAAATTCATACATGAGTATGGTGCCTGGGACACTTTTATAATATAAATTCAATAAATTATTCATTAAACTGATTTATAAGTGTGACATACCCATTTTAGAGCTAAAATAGTTCTGCTGTTAACCAATAAAAATTTACATGTTACCCAATTCTGTTTCTCTGTCTCTCTGTTTCTGTCTCTCTCTCTCTCCCTGTCTCTGTCTGTCTGTCTCTCTGTCTCTCTCTGTCTCTCTCTCTGTCTCTCTCTCTCTCTCACACACACACACACACACACACACACACACACACACACACACAAATAGGCATCATCTTATCCAGAGTAGTCAGGTTGCAATGAAAATTGTCCACCTTAAAACAAATGGCAATTTGCTTATTAAATAAGTATGTGGTCGCTGATTGCTTCTTCATACCATAAGAAAATTTAAGGGCAAATAATGGAATGACATTTTCTTGAATTGGCTTTCAATGTACTTTTTTTTAATAAGAGTTTTGATGTTCTTCATGTTTTACTCAATAATTATTTTCACAGCCTTCTTACTGAGTGAGTATGAAGAGATGGTTGTTATTTCTTTAGCTTTAGAATTTTGGAAACTAATCTATGGAGGGATGGACATTGCTTGCTGTCTTCAAGGGACAGGTGACCCTTGGCTATTCAGGGCTGGTTATTACATGAGCTAGGCTTTCTAAGCTAAACCACACTTATACCTTCTCTCTTCTCTCCTTGTTGCAGTAATCAGTTGCTGGCTTCAAACCTTTTAAATTCAAGTGTATTTAGGAACATGCACCTGGGTTTTAATCAGCTCTCAGGATAAAGCAGAACTTAAGTACCATACCTTCCTTGTTATCTAGTAACCAACACTGGATATCTGATTTTACTTATGGGTGCCTTTCTATTTCAGAAAAAGATTCTAATGTAGATATCTCAAGTCATTATAGGCTGGATCCAAGGAAATCTTCTGAAGTAATATTATGCAAAAGTCAAAATTATTGATGCTTTGACCTTTCTATTTTTAAAATTATATTCTGTGATGGTTTTTATATGCTCAGCCCAGGTAGTGGCACTATTAGAATGTGTAGCCCTGTTGGAAAAGGTGTGTCACTGTGGATGTGGGCTTTAAGACCCTCATCCTAGCTGTGTGGAAGCCAGTCTTCAACTAGCAGCCCTCAGATGAAGATGTAGAATCCTCAGCTCTGCCTGCACCATGCCTGCCTGAATGCTGCCATGTTCCCACCTTGATGATAATGGCCTGAACCTCTGAACCTGTAAGTCAGCCCCAATTCAATGTTGTTCTTATAAGAGTTGCCTTGTTAATGGTGTCTATTCACAGCAGTAAAACCCTAAGACATATTCTAATTCTTAAATTCTATAAATCACATGGGGTGTGCATTCTCTATTAAATGCTCTGATGAAAATTCAGGGATTCCAGTGACTTTGAAAGGTCCTTGAGGTCTCTCTGAAGCCATAATGATCTTCCAGATGAAAGGTATATTTCATGTGAGATAAGTATTTTATGTCTTTGTTTAGCAAAGAAGACAGGAAGAAACACAAAAACTAAGAACACACACACACACACACACACACACACACACACAGAAATAAACACACACATACCCCTCACCACCTCAGTCAACCAACTGAATTCTTTCAAGTGCAAATGAATGAATTGGAGACTTACAAACAAACCAACCAACCAACTAGACAAACAAAAAAACTATTCCTCACCACTCAAATTAAGGTCATGCTTTAGTTAGGTTTACTATTGTTGTGTTAAAACACCATGACTAAAAACAACTTGGGAAGGAACAGGTTTAACTGGCTTCTATATCCTGGGTCACTGTCCAGAAGCCAAGGCAGGATCCTGGAGGCAGGAAATGAGCAGAGGCCATGGAGGAACACTGCTTACTGGCTGGTTTCTCCTGGCTTGCTCAGTCTGCTTGCTTATACAACCCAGACTCACCTGCTCACAGTGGGCCCTCCCACATCAATCACTGCTCTTAAGAAAATTTACACAATGGAATACTACTCTGCAATTAAAAACAATGAATTCACGAAATTCCTAGGCAAATGGTCAGAACTTGAAAATATCATCCTTAGTGAGTAACCCAATCACAAAAGAACACACATGGTATGCAGGCACTGATAAGGGGATATTAACCCAGAATCTCGGAATACCCTAGACACAATTCGCATATCAATAGATTTCCAAGAAGATGGAAGGAGAGACCCCTGGTCCTGGAAAGACTGGATGTAGGGGAATGCCAGGACAGAGAAGGGAGAGGGGGTTGAATGGGGAAAATAGGGAGGGAAGGAGGCTTATGGGACTTTCGGGGAGGGAGGAAACGGGAAAGGGGAAATGATTTTGAATGTAAATAAAAAAAACTTAGAAAATAAAATAAAATTAAAAAAAAAAGAAAATGTCAACAGATTTGCCTTCAGGCAATCTGACGGAGGCATTTTCTCAACTGAGGTTCTTCTTTCCAGATGACTCTAACTTGTGTTATGTTGAATATATACGCATGTGTGTGTGTGTGTGTGTGTGTGTGTGTGTGTGTGCGCGCGCGCGCGCGTGAGTATGCATATGTATATCACCAGGATAGGTCAGTACAGAGATTAGCAAGTATTGTGAAAATATGGGTTTATGACTATACCACACTGAACACGCCCAATCTTGTCTGATCTTGGAAAATATGGAAGTCTAGAAGACTGTGAGGAAGAGTCATGAGCTGATTGAAGCCACCACTGGCCCTGAGGTGGGTCTGGCCAGTATGCGGTTGAAGTTACACTTTATTAGCTTCATAAAACTGCTATAATAAAGTGCCAGGGGGGCTGGAGAGATGGCTCAGCAGTTAAGAGCACCAACTGCTCCTCCTCCAGAAGTCCTGAGTTCAATTCCCAGCAACCACATGGTGGCTCACAACCATCTGTAATGGGGTCTGATGCCCTCTTCTGGTGTGTCTGAAGAGAGCAATGGTGTACTCATAGACAATAAATAAATAAATCTTTAAAAAAAGATTAAAAAGAAGTAAAGTGTCGTGGAACCAGCTGGCTTAAAACAACAGAGGCACATTGTCACTCAGTTCTGAAGGCCAGAAGTCTTGAACCAAGATGTTGGCAGGTCTGAGTTCTATCAAAGGCTTTAGAGGACAATCCTTCCTTAAATCTTCCTAGCTTCTCAAGACTGCATTTCTTGTCTTTGTATCTGTCTTCACATGCCATCCTCTGGGTGATCATATGCAAATAAATACTCCTTATCTAAAAAGATTCACGGTTGTTGGGTTAGGGTCCACTATAATCTAGTGTGCATCCCTTGTAATTAGATCATATGTGTGTAAAGCCTGTTTTCACATGAGGTCACAGTTGTGGATATATTTGTAACAAGGATTAGGACCTCAGCATATATTTTTCTCAGGACACAATGGAACCCAGAGATCCATTGTCAGTAAAGGAGAAAGATGACATGTTCAGTTTAATTCTCCATTCATCTAAGTGACCACGGGGAGAAAAATTACACAGGGCAGGGAGCATTATACACTGTACATTTAGAGGGTGGTCTCCAGACCAGAACAAACAGACATATCTGAGCCCTAATTAGCTATATGAATTTCAGGCTCCACTTGAAGGGTGTACTAAATCACAGGTTTTATTTTAACAGTACCCCTGGGTAGGTGACATTTGCATCAGCTATCTGGTCAAAGGAATATCACCGTAGAGCAGTGGCTTATGAAGCATGGGTCTCAGCAAGATTGTCTTCACTGAGTAGTTTGTCAGAATGATAGGTATTGGTTACATTCAACCTACTGAGCCAGAACCTCTAGGGGTAAGATGAAGAAAACTGAATCAAAAGGCTTCTGGAAGGTGTGAACTTCAAGAACCATGGACTTAGAGAAAGAATTTCAGAACTATAGTTGATAAATGGTAAAAGGAAGGAATAGCTGGATATAGCTATGGAGGGCCTCAGAAATAAGGAAATGTAAGGAAAATACACCAGCAGGAAATGCTCTCAATGCCCAGGAAATTTGGGTCATTATGTTGGGCAGAAGACAACTGATGATAAAGAGTATCTTAAGGGTTGCAGAATGACTAGAACTTCGAGCAAGCTGCCACTCCTGCTTATCATTAGAAAAGAGAAGCTTTGTGTTTAGAACAGTGGCTTTCATTTCTGCATTTACAGAACACTGCGTATCTGAACCTTCCCACTGTAAATGATGGAGAATGAAGTTGAGGGGCACAAATCCATAGTTTTAGAAAGTACCACGGAGGATTCTAATGTTTAGCTATGGTTGGAAATCCTTGTCTCAGAAAGAAAGAATTGATGATTAAATAAGGTCAAAGCCATTTGAAGAAGAATATAATTTGCTCAGTTGTAGCCTATTGCCTATACATATTCTAAGGAAATAATTGTTTAATAAGTTTAAATGCAACCAAAATGCTACTTTTGTTATTTTCAATAAATTCCGTGTTTCTGAAATTGTATTCTAAGTTGAATAATGCTTTTCTGGGTCTTAAAGGACCTCAAAATAGGGCAGATCCACTGGTCAATCTATCTTGTCACTATTTACTCTCTATTCTTTTTATTCTTTTTTTATTGAATATATTCTTCATTTACATTTCAAATGTTATACCCCTTCCCGGTTTCCCCCCTTCCCGAAAACCCCCTACCCATCCTCCTACCCCCTGCCTCCAATAAATATGCTCCTCCACCCAACCTACTCCCATGACCCCCACTAGATTTGAGACAGATTGAAGTGGAAACTTAAGAGTTCTTTAGAGAGTCAGGTGGGTTGCATGGTGTGTTGCCTCTATTGAGCCTTCAGAGGACCAAGTACCTCTCCTCCCATTGATGTCCGACGAGGCATTCCTCTGCCAATCTATTGGCTGGAACCACGTGTACCCATTGGTTGATGGCTTAGTCCCTGGGAGTCCTGGGTTGTCTGATTGGTTGACATTGTTGTTCTTCCGATGGGACTGCAAACCTCCCACCCCCAGCTCCTCCAGCTTGCCCTCCAACTCCTCTATTGTGAACCCCGTGCTCAGTCCAGTGTCTGCTAGACTTCACCTCGGTATCGGTAAGGCTCTGGCAGGGCCCCTCCAAAAGTCCATCATGACAGGCTCCTTTTGGTACACACTTCTTGTCATCCATAGGAGTTTCGGGGTTTGGTGACTGTTTATAGGATAAATTCCCAGGTAGGACAGTCTCTGGGTGGCCTTTCCTTCAGTCTCTGCTCCACACTTTGTCTCCCTAGTTGTTCCTGTGATTATTTTGTTCCCTTTCTCAGAGGAACCAAATCACCCCCACTTTGGTCTACCTTTTTCGTGATCTTCCTGTGGTCTATGAATTGTAACATGCTTATTTTGAGCTTTTGGGCTAATATCCACTTATCAGTAAGTGCATACCAGATGTGTTCTTTTGTGATTGAGTTACTTCACTCAGGATGACACTTTCTAGTTCCATCCATTTGCCTAAGAATTTCATGAATTCATTATTTTTAATAGCTGAATAGTACTCCATTGTGTATATATACCACAATTTCTGTATCCATTCCTCTGTTGAAGGACATCTGGGTTCTTTCCAGCTTCTGGCTATTATAAATAAGGCTGCTATGAACATAGTGGAGCATATGTCCTTACTGCATGTTGGAGCATCTTCTGGGTATATGCCCAGGAGGGGTATAGCTGAATCCTCAGCTATATTATGTCTAATTTTCTGAGGAACCGCCATACTGATTTCCAGAGTGGTTTTACTAGCTTGCAATCCCACCAGCAATGGAGAAGTGTTTTTTGAGACAGATTGAAGTGGAAACTTAAGAGTTCTTTAGAGAGTCAGATGTGTTGCATGGTGTTTTGCTAGGGCAAACATGTGAAGGACTGTTTTCCTAAATTGGACACAAGTGAAGGGATATTTTGCTAAAGCAAGCATGTGAAGGGATGTGTGATTCAGGATTCTTCACTAACTATATGCATGCATTGGTTTGCCTTACATGCATTGTTGAGCTCCATTTAACATGACTCCATAGAGAGAAACACATTAAAAAAAAACTTCTGGTGGAGTTCTGGCGGCTTCTTACTGCTTCTGAGGACTTGGGCCAAAGTGATGTCAGCTGATACAGACTCTCATGGAGTTTTGCTAAGACAGAATCACATGCTGAGGCAAGATGTGTGGTGAGGCAAGACCCATGGAGAACACATGATGTTTGGAGAGAGTATAAATAGGACTCAACAGACTGTGAGAGGGGCTTGCTGGTAGAGCTAGCTTTGCAACGCTTCTTGGTCTGATGTCTTCGCTGATCTTTGCTTCATTGAGAGAGGCACAACAAGGAACTTCTCCTGGTGTCTCTATTGGTTCTAATTGCTCCTGCCCACTCATGCCAATTCGGGTGAGGCCTGGCTGTTCCTGCTAGGGTGTGCCACTGCTGCTGCCATGCCAACACTACTGAATGGGACAGCTGGTCTAACCATGAAGAGTTTGTGAGTAGATAGCCACTGCTGACTCCTGTGAACTGAGCCACTGATTTCCTGACAATGCAGATGGGATTTGCCCCAAAGAACCATTTCTGAACAGGTTCACATTCCCCGTAACCTAATAACCTTTCTTTTCAACGACCTCTGGTGGGTGGTGGGCTGGAAGGGAGGATAAAGCATATAAGAACCATTATTAAAAGTAGGCTTTGAAAAATAGTAGTTGCATAGGTTCTCATTGTGTAGCTCTGGATGGTCTAGAAGTTATTGTGCAGACCAGGCTGTCCTTGAACTCATAGAAACTCATCTGTCTCTGCCTCCTGAGTGCTGAAATTAAGTTCCATGTAAACATGCCTGGCTATACTGTTCTTTATGATAGCCAGGTCAGTAATTTTTCAAGTACTCGTTACATGGCAAGGATATGGGTTGTACTTACTATGGGTGGCTATTCATTTACATGTGTGTGTGTGTGTGTTTCTTTATGTGGATATGTACATAAATATATATAAAACACTCAAAATGCTTGGGTTTTTAGAGCTTATGCCTATTGGGAGAAAGTCAGGGGAAAACAAATTACTAAAGTTCCTCATTTTTCAGATAGCAATAAATGGGGAAGCACCTGAGAGAATATTGGACAGAGGAAATGACTGGTGAATGTCTAACTGAAAGGTCTGCTCTCTAGGCTAAGTAGTTAGATAAATGGAGTTTGTGTTTGTATCAAAAATGAGCCAAGTAGTTTCAGGAAATTACCTTCTCTCGTGTTTTTCCTCTTTTTCAGGAATTCTTGGGACTGTAGAATCGGGTTATCCAATGTGACAGTGACTAGGTATGTATACTATTGGAATCTAAGTTAATTAGAGGTTAATTTCAAAATCAATTCCTGTCACACTAGACACATTTGGAGTGTTCAACAGTCATGTGGTTGCTGTCTACAATGCTCAGGCAATGCAGTTAACATCCCTTCCCTTGGAGAGACCAACATAAGGTCTACCCATTCTCCTGAGGTCCCAAGGACAGCCTAAGCACATTCTGGAGAACAATAACATGCTTATCCAGCTTCCTTGTGGAGCTTAGGTTTCTTTCGGGAATGCTGCCCTAGGAAAGCTTTAGGTCACAGGGATGATGGTTTCCCTTGTAGCAGGGTAGATGGAAACTCCATCTCTGGTGGACTCCATCCCCCACTCCCTGGAGCATGCAGTCAAGACTGTGCCCACACAACAGGTGGTAGGGAGCATCTGAGCGCTCTGGAGGGCTTTGTGGCCCTCCTCTCCCTTCTGTGAGGGGGATACACTGTGAGGAGCCCAGCTGGGAGGATAATCTTTTGGCCCGTGGACACAACTGGATTCACCAAAATGGCAGTCGCTGGGCATGGAAGACCGTCCTACACATCAGGCGGTAGAAATAATTTCACGTGTTTCAGAAAGTGCTATTGGATGATGGCCCACACAGGAGAAAGTGATTAGCATTTAGTCATCAGTAACTCAGGTTCAAGAACTAAGTTACAGTGGAGTTACTATGACTTAAACATTTCAGAGGAATACTGGAGATGAACAGCAACGTTTTAAAAATATTTCGGCTGCAAATCAAAACAACCCTGAGATTCCACCTCACACCAGTCAGAATGGCTAAGATCAAAAACACAGGAGACAGCAGTTGTTGGCGAGGATGTGGAGAAAGAGAAACACTCCTCCACTGCTGGTGGAATTGCAAGCTGGTACAACCACTCTGGAAAGCAGTCTGGTGGTTCCTCAGAAAACTGGGCATGACACTCCCGGAGGACCCTGCTATACCACTCCTGGACATATACCCAGAGGCTTCCCCTGCATGCAATAAGGACACATGCTCCACTATGTTCATAGCAGCCTTATTTATAATAGCCAGAAGCTGGAAAGAACCCAGATGTCCCTCAACAGAGGAATGGATTCAGAAGATGTGGTATATTTACACAATGGAATACTACTCTGCAATTAAAAACAATGAATTCACAAAATTCTTAGGCAAATGGTCAGAACTGGAAAATATCATCCTTAGTGAGGTAACCCAATCACAAAAGAACACACATGGTATGCAGTCACTGATAAGGGGATATTAACTCAGAATCTCAGAATACCCAAGATACAATTTCCGTATCAATAGATTTCTAAGAAGATGGAAGGAGAGACTCCTGGTCCTGGAAAGACTGGATGTAGGGGAATACCAGGACAGAGAAGTGAGAGAGGGTTGAATGGGGAACAGGGGGAGGGAAGGCAGCTTATGGGACTTTTGGGGAGGGAGGAAACGGGAAAGGGGAAATCATTTGGAATGTAAATAGAAAAAATATAGAAAATAAAAAAAATAAATAAAAATATTTTGGCACTGGCAACTCAAGCCTCTGCCATAGAAATGAGCGACTATAGTTGTAAACAATTGGCTTCCTTAGTAAAGGCAAATGGCCCCAGAATCTTGTTCCCACTCAGTCATTCTCCCTAGGGAACAGAATCTCTTCATCCTGTTTTTAAAAACTTAAGTTAGCCCTCAATTGCACCTAGAAATACAAAAATAATTCTTAAAAACCTAAACATTGTGATGATATTGAGAATATTGTCTCAGGCTACCCGTAGGCTTAAAGATAATATCAAAAAGCAAAATCAAAACAATATGGTGCAGATTGATGATATACTACTTAGGAGTTGGGTGGGGGATTTAGAAATGTAGTGATAGGAAATCTAGGAAGGGTGTGGATACCTGGGCTGTCCCAAATGTCAGTTTAGTAGAGCAGGGAGCAGAGTGTCTTGGGAGTTCCTGCCCCATTGTTTTACGAGGTATGATCTGAAAATGTGTGTTTCACATGTTTGAATCCTAACCTCAATGGTAAGGATTTGGTCCTGATGATAGAGCCCTCTTGGAGGGATAAAGCTTGTTTTCTCTTTTTATCTTTTGGGGACACAACAAAGGGCAGTCCTCCATTAGCCTGGAAGCAGTCCCTGACCACAGGCTCAACCTGCAGATGCCTTGACCATAAATTTCTTTATTAATCACCCAGTCTACCTTGTTGATACAGTGCAAGCTGACCAAGGCAGAAGCTCTCCTTGGTTCAAAATTATCAAGGGAGCAGCTCCCCTAACTCTGTGTCTCTGCCAGCATCTTTGTTTCCAGCCTTCCTCTGTTTTCCCTCTCTTAGGGAACAACACGAATCACTCAGATTATCAGATTGGCAAACTGGTGATCTGGAAAGGAGTCAGTTCCTGCTTACCCTGACCAACTTCCAGACTCAGAACAGAAAATGCTAATTACCCTACCACAACCACAGTTTTCTTTGTTGGGCTCGAAGCTTTATTATTCTGTTCATGACGCAAAGACAGTTAATATTGTTTGTCAAATGAGTAGTCGAAAGAACATTCTTGACCAAAGCTAAAAGAATAATGAATGTAAGAGGTGCTGGTTATAAAGAACATGCTTAACTTTAAAATAGTTTATGTGAATAAAAATCATTAAATATAATAGTGTTTCAATAATAAAGTAATTTATATCAGTATTTAACAGTGATAAAAATAATCTTATTAATACACAAAGTTGAAAATATCTCAAGCTGCCAAAAATAAGTGAAAAAGTTCTTGGACAGATAAAACTAATTTGAGGGACAGTGAATTTTATCTTCGTTCTAGGGGTCCTTAATCCTAACATTCTCAGGAGCTGCTCACTAAATAGAAACCATTTCTGCATGGACAATCTCCTGGTGCATTTGCTAGATTTCTGTCCTTTTAATTAGTCACAGACCCCTTGGAAGCAATAGGAAGCATGACCCTGCCACTGGATTTCTAGCCCTAAGCATGTCTTCCAATCTGGTTTCCACTTGCAGGTAAAGTCCCATGAGGAGCCTGGTGATGCTGGATGCTGTGGTTCTCCCAGGGAGTCTGGTGCATACAGGCTGAATGTGTAGGGAGGTTGCTGCAGCCCTCTGGGTTGGCTATTCGGGTGCCTTTCTTTGGGAACAGTAGAGATGTTGAAACCTGGAGGAATCTGAAGTTGCCCCTGTCCTTTAGATCTCATAGAGGATGGTCTCCCAGTGGCCTTTGGTTCTTTGAAAAGGACAGCCGAGCAGGACTTCTTGGAAAGAAGCAGAGTAAAGCTCCACCATTCCCACCCTCAACCCCCATCCTCCCATGCCCCAACCCCCTCCCAGACCTTCACCCCACCCCAAGCCCTCCTACATCCCCTAACAAGTTCTACTAGGTCCTATAGACTTCCCCGAGCCCCCAGGACTGACCCTGCCTGAGAGACAGAGTTTGGATATGCATCACCTGTCCTGTGTAAGTCCCATAGTCTCCAAATCTCTGGGGGCTTTGTTTTAGAGTGACATTTCCCAACCCTCCTTTCTCAGGGTCTTCCCTGCTTTTTACTTGCCACTTTCCTATCATTGACAAAAACTTGAAAGTATCTTTAGACAATGATATGCACACTTTCATTTAAAATTATTTCGATATAAACTATCTTTCAGAGATGGGGGAAGATGACTTAGCAGGTATAGGTACTTGCACCAAGTTTGATAACTTGAGTTTGTTTCCTGGGCCCCACATGGTGGAAAGAGAGAAAGGGCTCAAGATAAGTTGTCTTCTGACTTTTACATGTGTGCCTTGGCAAGTAAGCACACACATGTCATCCACACAGAAAGAATAAATAAACAAACATATACTTTTAAAGTAAATATAAACTAACTGTCTCCTCTGAAAGATCAGAGGAGACATTTTGCTGAAGAGAAAGATAAGGGTGGCCTAGGCTTCCATTGTGTCTTTTGCAGAGTCTGTTCCTTGCTCCTCTCAGTCTTAGTCATTTATATTTTCCAGTTTCTACAAAGCATTTAAGACAGAGCCCCACAACTCTCAGTGTTCAATGATGGTCAGCTGCCTCCATGGTGACCAAACACTGTGGCAGAGAACTCCTCTGCTGGCTGTGGAGATTCCACACAGTGTATGAATCAAAACAACTCCAACAGTTCTCATGCCTCCCTTTATTTATTGCTGTCTGACCACTTGTAGGACACTGTACTAAGTGCTAGGAATTTAAATGCAACAACAAAACCAAAGACGGGCATGTTGCTTCCACTTTCAAAACTTCACATATACCTCTAGTTCCAGGACATGAATAAAATCCTAAATCCTGGCTTGAAATATGCCTTCCTGGGGCACGAAAACAGAGCAATACGAGAGCGGCCATTAGTCCTGTAACTGAAAGATGTGCCAAGAAGAAAGGTAGGCTGTGGCTCAATGTTGTGAAACACTTGTTCTACACAGATTCCATTCTGTTTGTCATAATGGTCCCAAGTTCTCAGATAAGGGGAGAGAAATGGGGATGTGGTTGGAGTAGAATGTAGGCCTTAGAGCCAGATTTCTTGGATTTGAATTATTAATAGTCACATGACCTTGTAAAGTTGTTTAATCTCTGTGTCAATTTCCTGATCTCTGAGGTTAAGACAGCAATATTATAGGTGGTTGTTAACAATGATTTCTAATCAATGATTGGTTTAAGGAAGAACACACTCAATGCTTGGGAGCATCTCAGGCACCACCACCATTATCAGCAGCATCACCACCATTATTTTTTAGGGAAGGGAAAGCCTGGCCACCTCTGCACAGACCCTCTGCCCCTACCCCAGAGTTTTCTTCTCTCAGTGAAAAGAATATTGTAGAAAACTACAGGTGAAGTAATATGCAACCTATCAAGATTTTATTTTTATTTTTTTCTTCGAGAGTCTATGCTTTATGTTTCATTTAACTAGGGAAGATGTGGAAGTGCACAGTGAATACCCTTAGAGAGAGATGGGTACCTTCACTAGGAGTAACTAATCTATGTGGTAGACCTAGGCACACTTATTGAGAGCAAATTACACACTACTAGTAGACTAAAGACACACTACTGTAAACATAGTGTTAGCATAGCCTATATTTTCTAAAAGAAAAAGCTGGTCATGGTGAGAAAATTGTAAATCAAACCAATAAGAAAACCTAGTTATTGAAGGTAATAATCATTCTGCGTTTTGCATTCACACAATGCCATACAAATATATAGTGTTTATATACATTATTTTTATACCAATTTATTGTGGAATATCTCTTTTTACAGGTGAGAAAGTAAATATTAAAAAGTTAACAAATGTGGTTAGACCACACACCTGGCAGAGAAAATGTCTCAGGGGGAAGAAACCACAGGCTAAAGGATGGCCAGTAACCTGGAGAGACAAGTTAAGGCTCACTCTAAATGAATTGGGATTAGTCTTCTAAGTAAAGGAGGATTCTGGGGAACTGAAGTGCTTCCCCATGAAATATTTAGATATGAGTCTTGTTCGTTTTGCGCAAATAAAGCAGGATTTCACACTGGATGGTAAGAGAACACTCAAAAAAAAAAAAAGTCAGGAACCTGCAACTGCAAGCTTTAGGGATTTCCAGATTCAGACTGCTTTTACAACCTGGCATTGTCAAACAAAAATTACCACCCCCTTCCTCTCCATCCCCTCCTGACCCAGACTGACCCCAGACAACTTCCAAGACAGACAGCAGCAGTAGATAGTTCTAACTGAGCTCCATGGTCTTAGGGAAGTCCTACAAGCTACTGAGGTCTGTCTTTATGAAAAACAGCACCTGACTGAGAGGGTCATATCTTTGAGACCGGGTGTGAGAATTCACAAATGTCAACAGAAAAGTATTATTTCAAGATCCTGCATCAGGCAGTTGGAACTGCAGCGCCCATCAGCACCTGCTCCTCCATGAATGAAGAGCGAGAGCCATCTCTTTGTGCTTTGACTGCCTGCCCTTAGGGTTCCTCAGCAAGAGTGCTCGCCCTCCCAGGCTTAGCTTGCAGTGGAAAACCACTTCCCCTCTCTGTGGCCCTGAAAATCACAACCACATGCTGTCCCAGTCTTTCCTCTCAGTTTTATTTTCCAGGTCTTAACTCATAATTGCCCTCTGGGTTTCTGAAATGGTGAAGGAATGTTTTCAATTGAAACAAGAGTTCCTGCCAGAATGACAGAACATGAAAACACGAGTCTCCGTCTCATATTTGGTAAATCCCCCACTTTCCATTTGAATTCAGAATTGGGAGGTTAAATTACAAGAGCACTTTCAAGTACTGTTTTTTTTGTTTTTTTTTAAAGTCTGTGTTTATCCCAAATTGAAGGCAATCTTTGAATGAGCCTGGGCATTTAAATTGTTTACAAGCAATGTATTGAGAAAAACTTTTGAATGAAAATGGATAGTCTACTAAAACACATTAATTCACTACTTAATGACTATTATGAAATTAAAACCTCCTTCCATTACAGCACATTGTGATTGCCTTCAATCTTTTTAAAGTACATTGTTCTTTCCAGTGAGAAGAAAAAGATAACTCTTTTTGTATATTAAGAAGTTTTTTGCTGGTACCAAGGGGATGTGATGTTTCTTTACCCCTCATTCCACTATTTGTCACATATCACCAACATGTCTCTTTATATTTAACAAAACTATAGTTTACTTAGTCTCATTTTTATATATTACCTCTTATCAGGGATTAGGGTTTGAGTTGAGGTCAGTTACGGCTGGGACCACTGATTCTCAGAACCTCACCTTTGTCAAAGGTCCCTTTGTGCTAAGAGATTTAAGTGCACTAGCTCATTTGGTGAATTATAAAAGTAGATAATTTTATTATCCCATGTTTAAGGGATGAAGATCAGCTTTAGAAAAATCAAGAAGTTTGTTCAAGACCATGTGATATATTAGTGTCTGAGAGAAGATTCAAATAAACACTTTTACCACTTTTCTTAAAGCCAGCCCTTCTGTTTTGGGCTGTCTTTACAAAACAGTAGAAAAACCTCTTACATTCAATTATAATCTTAAAGAGAAAAAGAAGCCAGATAAGTTATTAAATCTTAGAATGAGAGATGGTAAATTTATGTACAACCAAGCCTTTGCTAAACTCCCATGAGTCCCTGAGGAGTCTTGGTGAGCAGTTTGCCCAAACAAGTTAGCACTTAAAGGAAAAAATACTGACGCCTCCTGAATCCCAGTGTAGTCCATTTCCCAATAATGATAAAGGTTTATGAGTGCATAATTATGTTTTAAGATTTCATGGAGGTATTAAATACTACCATTATGTGATTCTCGGAAATTAAATTGGAGTTTATATCAACTAGAGCTTATTTTCATGTTCTCAGGGACATGGAGCAATAAATGGAACACCAGGAACCAGGACTCATGGATTAAGATTAGAGTCAATATGTCTCAGTCTTAAAACTGAGATAGCTTTACTATTATTTAATGATTATAGAAGTCATTATGTACTATTGAATGTGTTAACCACTCAGCAAGCATACAAAAGAGAAATAAATTGTTTCCTAAATCTCAGAGACGATCTCTTTCATGTTTTTTCATTTGGGTGTAACAATTCTAAGCTTTATTCAATGAATATCTATAGATGATTTCTTATTAAATAGATCTACGGTATACATATTATTTGCAAGTGTATCATTGACACTTAGTGGCTGGCTAGGAGTAATTTCCAAGTAAATACAGGAGATACAGTGATAGTGATAGTGTGTGTGTGTATGTGTGTGTATACATGTGCATGTGAGTGCATGTATGTGTATCTTCAGTAGCAAACTGATCCCACTATCCCCTTAGCCTCACTGTTTTCAATGTGTATAAAAATTTTCAATTTGAAACTAACAAAATTCAATTGATCTAGGAGTTGAAATTGATATTTTATTCCTCAATTGTGAGTATTATAAATTCTTACTAATAGATATCACTACCATCTTTTCAAAGTATGTCCAATAATTTCTTTAGCAGAAAATTTTAGTACAGAATCAAAAGGAATAAACGGTTTAAAATCAGGAACAATCAAAAGAACAAATCAAAAGGAATAAACAGTTTTGACCTGATATTGCCTTCCATAGACATACCACTTGCTAAATATTTGGGTATCTCAAACAATACAACCTGGAATCTGTATTATTATATATGTTTCTATTTTTAAAAAAATAATTTTATTTTTTTTATTTATTCACTTTACACCCTACTCACTGTCCCCTCCCCATCACTCCCTCCTACAATCCTTTCCCATTCCCCCTCCCCTTCTCTGAGCAAGTGAAGCCCCCTGGGTATTCTCTGACACTGGCTCTTCAAGTTTCTGTGAGGCTAGGTGCTTCTTCCATTGAGGCCAGACAAGGCAGCCCAGTTAGAAGAAAATATCCCACATATAGTCAACAGCTTTTGGAATAGCCTCCATTTCAGTTGTTCCAGACCCACCTGAAGACCAAGCTGCACATCCCCAGGAGACCTCAGTCCAGCCTGTATATGTTCTTTGGTTGGTGGTTCAGACTCTGAGATCCCCAAGGATTAGTTGTCTTCCTGTGGAGTTCCTAAACCCTTCAGGGCCCACAATGCTTCCTCTCATTCTTCTATATGAGTCCCCAAGCTTTATCCTCTCTTTGGCTGTAGGTGTCTATATCTGTCTGAGTCAGCTGCTGGGTGAAGCCTCTCAGAGGACAACTTACTTTTGTCTGCAAGCATAACAGAGTATCATTAATAGTTTTAGGGATTGGTGCCTGCCTATGGGATGGGTCTCAAATTGGGCCAGTAGTCGGTTGGCAGTTCCCTTAGTCTCTGCTCCATGCCCCGTGACTGCATTTCTCATAAACAGGATAAATTTTGCATTGAATGTTTTGTTGGTGAGTTAGTGTCCCTATCACTCTACTGGGGTTCCTGCCTGGCTACAGGATGTGGTCTCTTCCCCAGTGTAGTAAGTCACAGCTAAGGTCACCTCCATTGGTTCTTGGGCACCTCCCTATCTCAGGTCTCTGTCTCATCCTGGAGATGCTCCCCTACTTCCACACTTCTTCAGTTGCAAATTTCCACTCATTTTCATGGTCATCTAGCTATCTCTCCTGTCCTTCCCCACATCTGATCCTGAACTCCTCCATTTCCCCTCCACATCTCTGTTCCTTCCTTCCTTCGACTTCTTATGACTATTTTATTCCCCCTTCTAAATGAGATTCAAACTTTCTTGCTTGGGCCTTCCTTTTCAATTAGCTTCTTTGGGTCTGTGGAGTATAATATGGTACCTGTATTTTATGATTAATGCCCATTAATAAGTGAGTACATACCATGCATGTCATTTGGGGTCTTGGCTACCTCACTCAGGATGATATTGTTAAGTCTAATCTATTTGCCTGCAAAATTCATGATGTCTTTATTTTTAATAGATGAATGGTATTCCATTGTGTAGATATATCACATTTTCTTTACCAATTCTACAGTTGAGGGATATTTAAGTTGTTTACAGTTTCTGGCTATTATGAATAAAGTTGCTATGCTCATAATTGAGCAAGTGTCTTTATGGGATGTTGGAGCATCTTTTGGATATATGCTCAAGAGTGGTATAGCTGGGTCTTGAGGTAGAACTATTCCAAGTTTTTTGAGAAACCGCCAAATTGATTTCTGTAGTGGTTGTATAGGTTTGCACTTCCACCAGCAATGAAGAAGTGTTCTCCTTGTTCCACATCCTTGCCATTATTGATGTAGCAAAGCCAGTGATCTTAAACCAGACCAATGACTCGTTGCAATGAATGTTTGTGAGTGAAGATTGTTGGGGTCTTGGAATCACTGTACAAACCACACATATATCAGTCTCAGTCAAATAGGGATGGTTCATTGAATGCTATACCCCAAGATTATAGATCAGGGCCACGTTTCAGGCTCAGGAACTGAACTGTGATGCTGAGTTAATGTCCTACAAGGCTTTTAAAGCTTGACATCTACAAACATCTGTGCTAAGTTATTCCACCAATCAGGATTTAGGGATGGGGGTTTCCTTTAGGGATAGGGGAACATGTCTTTGTTGTACACGTATCCTGCTCTCATTGGTTGGGGTATTCAACTGTGGCAGGGGATTTGCCTTGTTTAGCTTTCATATCTTAACTTGTCAACCTGGATGGGACTTGTCTTAACTTGCCAACCAGAATGTCTCTCTCTGCCAAGAAGGATGTCAGTTCCCAGGGAGGTCTTGGGAACTTATTTTAAATGGTTTCTTATATCTCTTATGTTGGGGTCCACCCCGGGGGCAGCTTATAAAAACAAATATCACAAAACTTATACACCGTTACAGGAAGTATGACTGGGTGGTTTGTTCAGGTTCAAGCTCATTGTGAGTAACTATACAAATCAGTTTTACTGACTTGTATCATGATTGGTTTACAAGAGTACAGAACATAACAGAATATGTAATCAATTTGGGCATGAGAGAGTTTCCTAGTAACAGCAGAAACACATGCGAAAATTTCCTTATAATGGCAGGTAACAGTTACCTAGGCCTTAACATTTCCTAGGTCTTAACAAAGATGTGTGGACAGAGAGACATACTGTGGGACACACTGTGACATACTACAGCTTCCACTATGAGATGTTTCTATACTTTGTTTTTTTGTTGTTGTTGGTTAGTATGTGTGTGTGTGTGTGTGTGTGTGTGTGTGTTTTATTTGGTGAGGAGTTTGCAAGGGCATTCCCAATGAAGGGATGAGGAGATGAGCAGGAATGGGATGTACAATGTGAAATTCACAGAGAATCAATAAAAAGTAAGAGAGAGAGAGAGAGAGAGAGAGAGAGAGAGAGAGAGAGAGAGAGAGAGAGAGAGAGAAAGAGAGACAGAGAGAGAGAGAGACAGAGACAGAGACAGAGAGACAGAGACACAGAAAGAGAGACAGAAAGAGAGACAGAGAGAGACAGAGAGAGCACTGCTATTCCCTCAGAGGATCTGAGTTTGGTTCCCAGCATACCCACATCAGATAGCTTGCAAGGAATTGCCTGTAACTCCAGCTGTATGTGATCTAATTATCTCTTCTGGCTTTTTTGGGTGTCTATATGCATGCGAAAGTTCACCCATAAAGATATATACACACAAACAAGTAAACAAACAAATAAGTAAGAGGACAATTACTGGCCAATGTTAGCCCCAAATGACACCTCTCCTTTATTGCCCTTTTCTCTGGGATCTTCCCTTCCTGTCATATAGCTCATTTCTTCAAAAAAGCCAGTTTTTACTTCAAGGCACATATTTCTTTTTACTATTGTAAAGCAACAGCATGAACAAGCCAGGTGTCTTGCTCTTCCCCATGCAGTGCTTAGACTGGGAGCCACTTAGACAGGGAACCACTTAGACCTGTGACCACTTAAGACTAGTAACCACTGTGAGGGCAGTCATTTCAGGAACTAGATAGATGAGACATTAGCATGAAAGGACATTCATCATTGTGACCTCCTCCACTCTGTGTGTGTGTGTGTGTGTGTGTGTGTGCGCACAACGTAATGTCCAGTTTCCTTATTAGCTATCATAGCCTGGATTTCCAGTGCTGGAGTTTTTAAATGTCATTCACAATTATCAACTGTTTTCAAGACACAGTCTGAGAGTGTAGATGACTGGGTCCATGTAGACCACACAGATGTCATATTATGAGCCACAAGATGCCCTGAAGGTATTCTGCCCATCTGCTGTGTAAGTCTTCTGTCAGCTTAGCTCCCTCTATTTCTCATGGTGCACGTCCTGTAACATCCACTTCTAAGTTATGGGCAATTCCACTCTTCCACTAAATCCCATTTTCACATAACAGATTGAAGCTGAGCTTCCATTGCTTTCAGCTCAAAGATGCTGAAGGTAGCTTCTGAGGTCCCAATCTGTCTTTGTGGGGCATATGAGATGCTGTGTGGGAATAAGGGAGGCCTAATCAAGCTAAAAAAGGAAAGGAGATCCTCATCGGTTTTGCCCAAATCAGACTAGCCACTAAGGTGGTATGTCTACTCTTCCAGCTAGGAGATTGTAGTCATGGGTGTTGGAAAGAATTTGGCTCCATCCTCTATACTTTGGTAGCCCACTCATATCTCTGATATACTTAACTTTCTGCCCTGCTCATTTTCACCTCTAAGTCAAGGATCCCTGCAGACAGGTCATGTGTCTCTGATACTCTGAATGCTGTAAACTGTCCAGCACAGGTGTGTAGATTGATAGATGTATAGATGCACAGAAAGTGAATGATTTCTCTGCCTTCTTCCATCTCTTCCATGTGAGGGTATTATTCCACATACAGTCTCCACTCACCAACTAGAGCTACAAAACACTGACCTGGGTGGAGCAATCAAACGTTGGCATAGATATGCATCTTGCTTCTGGTCTTTACCCAACACTTAAAGAAAATATCAATTTTTAGTGTAAGGATTGCTAGTGACTGACATTTAGAGGATGTTCTGAGAAAGCTGTTATTCACAGGACATTGTGACTCAGAGGTGTAGTTAGTCAT
The DNA here is from genome assembly GCA_036184795.1 of Tokudaia tokunoshimensis. Lineage (NCBI taxonomy): Eukaryota > Metazoa > Chordata > Mammalia > Rodentia > Muridae > Tokudaia > Tokudaia tokunoshimensis. The sequence continues at coordinate 73,559,442 of BTHU01000005.1, forward strand.
GTGGCCAATGGGTTATGTGCACCTGCCTGAGAACTCTTACATCACCTTAGAACCTTATTCCCATGTGAATGACTTGGGGCATTTGTAAAATTTATTCCTGCTATTTTAGCTTAGTTGAGAGTGAGGGAACTCACTGATGGTCACTCATCAGAGGCAAAATCCATTTTATGCACAACCAGGTGAATGACCATCGAATAAGAAGGCCATGTGTCATCAGGGTGGTACACAGAGGGAGTCTCTTCCAATTCACTCAGGCTGACCAATCAGAACTGTGAACCATTCTCTGCATAAGTCCTTCTACTATTACTTTCGTTTTGGATTGTTACTATTGATCTAATATGTAAATGAGAGGAAATTGAATAAGTGAAGAGAGAGAGGGAGAGGGGACATCATGAGAGGCTTCAGACTTGGTGAAGATGTTGTCACTGGTGAATAAAATAATGCAGTTATCACAGATTGACTGTCCAATATTCATACTCAAAGCCTTTAGAAGGCCTTTGGCTCTGGAATTCCTAAAGTACTTAGTTTAAGAGTTAGCTGTGTTTTTATTTCTCCACATTATGACCCAAGAAGTGATAGAACTTCGAAAGATGGAGTAGTGCCTGTGTCTGTATCACTGTGTGTGTGTGTGTGTGTGTGTGTGTGTGTGTGTTACGTTCACATATGTGCATTTTCATATGTCTGTAGAGGGAATGCGGTGAACCTAGAAGTCCAGTGTGGGGCACAAAACCTATTGAATTTTCCATCGGGAGACTGAGTTTAGGCAATAACATCTGTGGAATTGTGTGATGAGAAATGATAAGCGTATTGGACAGGGAGTACAAAGGCAGGATTCTAGGCCATTGTCTCATTATATATATATTTGATACCCATGGACACAGCATTTTATTGCCTAAACAACAAAATTATCATATTGCTATTCTAAACTACATAGAATAGAATAAGTGTTTGTTCTAACCTACTTTGGCAGAGGGGTTGGGTTCTTTGTGATAGACATCATTGTATTTCATAAAGAAAATAATGTATAATAATTTCCCAAAGAGAGGATGGAGTGCTACCATTTGCTGAGCACCTACTACACACCAGGCATAGTTTGGGAAAAATATTTCACAAGTAGCAAATGAAACATGTGACAGTCCACTACACTTTCCTTACATATATTTCCAAGCAAACAGGAACTTGGGTTGAAACTAAAGGTTTAAAATAAAGCAATTTGGAAGAAAGAAAACAATTTCTTTTTTTTTTCTAAGTTTTTTTATTTACATTCCAAATCATTTCCCCTTTCCCATTTCCTCCCTCCCCGAAAGTCCCATAAGCCCCCTTCCCTCCCTCTTTTCCCCATTCAACCCCCTCTCGCTTCTCTGTCCTGGCGTTCCCCTACATCCAGTCTTTCCAGGACCAGGGGTCTCTCCTTCCATCTTCTTGGAAATCTATTGATATGCGAATTGTGTCTAGGGTATTCCGAGATTCTGGGTCCACCAGAATATGGCTCAGAAAGCTTGAGCTCTTTGCGTTTAGCAAATCTAATTAGGCCATAAAAATAAAAAAAATAGATAAATAGAAATAGAAAGAAAATGAATCCCTCATATAGACCACATTTATTACTTTAAGGGTGTGGCTTAGGACCTAGATTAAGCTATGAAACTCAAGTCTATGTCAGAGTTTAGCAATGATCATGTTGCACCCTGTAGGGCCCCTCCCTGATGTGCCCTGTCTTTCCTCAACTGTTATCAAGATTCACAGTACCCAACAGAGACAGTTGGTCCCAAGCCCTGTATTTTAAGCTATTTGCAGAGTTTATGACAACCATGGGAAAGGGGTGATTTTAGCGTCTTTTGAAGAGCTCTGTGGCACTTAAGTTGTTTGTTTTTCAAAATGAAACCAAATGGTTTCATTGCATCACTTTAAGGAGGGGGCGAGCGTCAGTGCAGTCTGTGCTTCAGTTTCCTGCTACTGTAGATGGAGGAAGCCGAAGTGACTGGAGGAGACTCTCTGGGCCAAACCAAAGAGTAGACACACAAAGTGATGCCCAGGGAGAAGACAGAAGTTGTCTCCTCCCTGTGTTACTGGTTGAATTGTCTGCTCACCGCCCACATGCTGAAGTGTGAGCCCCCAATACTTCACCACTTTAACCTGTGGAAATAGGGTTGTTGAAGGTAATTTAGGATGAGTCATGTTGCAAGAGGGTGGGCCAAGAGACTCTTGTATAAAGGAAGAGATTAGGGGACACATACATACGCACAGGGAAAAACATGATGGTGGCAGAGATAGAATGTCAGCAAACTTCCAGGAGTTAGGAGAGAGGCATTAAAGATCTCACAGCCCCTAGAGAGAGGGCCCCTTCCATTATCTTGCTCTCAGATAGTTATCTCCAAGGACCGTGAGGTTGGATGTTTCTGCTTTTCTATGCTACTCACCTTGGGGGACTTTGTTACAGCAGCCTAGAAATCAGATACACCACTTGGAAATTTCACCAGCATTGAATGTCTGCAGGTATGAGATAGGATATTAGGCAGAACTGCCATGACCCTATTGGGCATAAAGAACGCATGTCCTTTACAGTCAGTTGAAAATTTGGTGACATCCTCCATGAACTGGGAAGGCTTTCTACTGTTGCTTGGAAAACAATTGAAATATAATTGAAGCAATGCCCTGTGACAGTCTAAAGTTCCCAGTTATGGGAAAGATATCAATCTATATTAAGCTCCTCAAGTGACTTCTTAGGCCCAGCCAGTCCCGGAATGTCTTTGCTACAGAGACACCCTGGTTAGCATTCTTGAAGGTTCCGGGAGCATGGGAATTATTGAGCAATAGCATCAACTGCTGCTTCTGGTCGGATGAAGAACTGCACTTTCAGTCTCTTCAAACATTGGCAATCTGAGAGTGGTGATACTGTACTGTGTGTGTGAAAAAGGGAAGCTCAGATGAAAGCTGAGAGATTTACAAAGACCAGATCCAGTGATACATGTCTACAAACTGACCGCCAGTCTTGCTTCAGGCCACCAAGTCCTTGTCTCAGAGACAAGGACTCTCCTTGACAGAGAGTCAGTATCCTCTCTACTTCCCATTCTCACCCTCTTCCCATCTACTCCTTCCATCTACCCAAGGCTCCTGTCCCCAATGAAGGTATGACCACACCACTTAAAAACCCAGCTTGCTCGGCTTTCAGCATGCATCCCAACTCCCAATTTTCAGCTCCACTTTTGCCTGCTCTTTTACCAAGTCCCTGCTTTCTTGCAGCACCATACTTCATGACATTTCCTGAATTACCACGATGGTCTTTGCCCCTATCTTTTCCTTTAAAATATTAGGCCTTTCTCCCCCGCGCTGCCTCTGAGCCCGCAGTGTTCGCATGCCAGCCGACGTGAGCGGGGACCATCTCCACAATGACTCCCAGATCGAAGCGGATTTCCGATTGAATGATTCTCACAAACACAAAGATAAACACAAAGATCGAGAACACCGGCATAAGGAGCACAAGAAGGATAAGGAGAAGGACCGGGAAAAGTCTAAGAACAGCAACAGTGAACATAAAGATTCTGAAAAGAAACACAAAGAGAACAAAAAAACCAAACACAAAGATGGAAGCTCAGAAAAACATAAAGACAAACACAAAGACAGAGACAAGGAAAAACAAAAGGAGGAAAAGATTAGAGCTGCCGGGGATGCAAAAATAAAGAAGGAAAAAGAAAATGGCTTCTCTAGTCCACCACGAATTAAAGATGAACCTGAAGATGATGGCTATTTTGCTCCTCCAAAAGAGGATATAAAACCACTGAAGAGGCCTCGAGATGATGAAGATGATGCTGATTATAAACCTAAGAAAATTAAGACAGAAGATATCAAGAAGGAGAAGAAACGAAAACTAGAAGAAGAGGATGGCAAACTTAAAAAGCCCAAGAATAAAGATAAAGATAAAAAAGTTGCTGAGCCAGATAATAAGAAAAAGAAGCCGAAAAAGGAAGAGGCACAGAAATGGAAATGGTGGGAAGAAGAACGCTATCCAGAAGGCATCAAATGGAAATTCCTAGAACATAAAGGGCCTGTCTTCGCTCCACTGTATGAGCCTCTGCCAGAGGGTGTCAAGTTTTACTATGATGGTAAAGTTATGAAGCTGAGTCCCAAAGCAGAAGAAGTAGCTACATTCTTTGCAAAAATGCTTGACCATGAATATACTACTAAGGAAACATTCAGGAAAAATTTCTTTAAAGACTGGAGAAAGGAAATGACTAATGATGAAAAAAATACAATTACCAACTTAAGCAAATGCGACTTTACACAGATGAGCCAGTATTTCAAAGCACAATCAGAAGCTCGGAAACAGATGAGCAAGGAAGAAAAATTGAAAATCAAAGAAGAAAATGAAAAATTATTGAAAGAATATGGCTTTTGTGTAATGGATAATCATAGAGAGCGGATTGCCAACTTCAAGATAGAGCCTCCAGCGCTTTTCCGAGGCCGAGGTAACCACCCCAAGATGGGTATGCTGAAGAGAAGGATCATGCCTGAGGACATCATCATCAACTGTAGCAAAGATGCAAAGGTTCCTTCTCCTCCTCCTGGACATAAATGGAAGGAAGTCCGACATGATAACAAGGTTACTTGGCTGGTCTCCTGGACAGAGAATATCCAAGGTTCTATCAAATACATCATGCTGAATTCCAGTTCACGAATCAAGGGTGAGAAAGACTGGCAGAAGTATGAGACTGCTCAGCGTCTGAAGAAGTGTGTGGACAAGATCCGAAATCAGTATCGGGAAGACTGGAAGTCCAAAGAGATGAAAGTTCGGCAGAGAGCTGTAGCACTGTACTTCATTGATAAGCTTGCTCTGAGAGCAGGCAATGAGAAGGAAGAAGGAGAGACAGCAGACACTGTGGGTTGCTGTTCACTTAGAGTGGAACACATCAATCTACACCCAGAATTGGATGGTCAGGAGTATGTGGTGGAATTTAACTTTCCCGGGAAGGACTCAATCAGATACTATAACAAAGTACCAGTTGAGAAATGAGTTTTTAAAAACTTATAACTATTTATGGAGAACAAGCAGCCTGAGGATGATCTTTTTGATCGACTTAATACTGGTATTCTAAATAAGCACCTTCAGGATCTCATGGAGGGTTTGACTGCCAAGGTGTTCCGTACCTACAATGCCTCCATCACGCTACAGCAGCAGCTTAAAGAGCTCACGGCCCCTGATGAGAATGTACCAGCGAAGATTCTATCTTATAACTGTGCCAATCGAGCTGTTGCAATTCCTTGTAACCACCAGAGGGCGCCACCAAAGACCTTTGAGAAGTCAATGATGAACTTGCAGTCTAAGATTGATGCCAAGAAAGATCAGCTAGCAGATGCTCGAAGGGACCTGAAAAGTGCTAAGGCTGATGCCAAAATCATGATGGATGCAAAGACCAAGAAGGTAGTAGAATCAAAAAAGAAGGCTGTACAGAGACTAGAAGAGCAGCTGATGAAGCTGGAGGTTCAAGCCACAGATCGAGAGAAGAACAAACAAATTGCCTTGGGGACCTCCAAACTCAATTATCTGGACCCTAGGATCACAGTGGCTTGGTGCAAAAAATGGGGGATCCCAATTGAGAAGATTTACAACAAAACCCAGAGGGAGAAGTTTGCTTGGGCTATTGATATGACTGATGAGGACTATGAGTTTTGACCGGACTTGGCAGGGGTTCTATGAAAAGGAACAGTGTGGTTTGGGGAAGATGCAGATAAACTGAGCCTCACTTGCCCTAACACCCGAGGGAGAGGCCATAAGTCTTAACAAACCAACATCTTTGCAAAAAGATAGACCTGGAGATACTATAAGGAGAGCTGAGCCAGTTGTCCTATGGACAACTTATTTAAAAATATTTCAGATATCAAAATTCTAGCTGTATGATTTGTTTTGAATTTTGTTTTTATTTTCAAGAGAGCAAGTGGATGGGAATTTGTCAGCATCCTGCCAGGCAAATTCAGTTTTGCTGCAATGTTTGGATTCTCTCAGCTATTCTATGTGAAGTCTGATTATACTGGTGCGTTTTTACAGTTAGGGTTTTGCAATAACTTCTATATTTTAATAGAAACAAATTCCTAAACTCCCTCCTCTCCCCTATTTCAGGAATTTAAAATTAAGTAGAACAAAACAAAAACCCAGCGACCTATTACAGCTGTCATTCTGTCGTCATGGGAATCAGTTTTCATTAAACTTGAAACAGTTGTGACATCGGCAGTGTTTTGGTTCAGACACCTATTCACAGAAAAGCATGCTGGGAAAATATTTCCTGACTTGAGTGTTCCTTTTTAAATGTGAATTTTTATTTCGTTTTAATTATTTTAAAATATTTAAGCCTTGTTCTTGATCTTAAAGATTGTGTAGCTTGGGGTTGGGGAGGGATGAAGGGCAAGCGAGTCTGAGGATAATGAAATAATCAGTGACTGAAACCATTTTCCCAACATCCTTTGTTCTGACCATTCTTTGTACCCTTTAAGAGATCCATCTTTTTCTTTGGAAACCCCAGTCTTTCATTTGAAAGATTTTAGTGTATAAAAACTTCCACAGGTCAATAAATTTAGAGGAAAATGAGCATTGGTCCAAGAAAAACAAAAACAAAAACAAAACAAAACAAAAAGGAAAAATAATCAAGATTTTAGGGCTTTTATTTTTTCTTTTGTAATTGTGTAAAAAATGGAAAAAAACATAAAAAGGAAAAATTTAATGTGAAGATTTTTTTTTTGCTATAATCATTAGTTTTAGAGGCATTGTTAGTTTAGTGTGTGTGCAGAGTCCATTCCCACATCTTTCCTCAAGTATCTTCTATTTTTATCATGAATTCCCTTTTAATCAACTGAAGGTTATTTAAAATAAACTCCTACAACTTAATGGAAAAAAAACAAACAATAAAATATTAGTATGTTTTCAAGTCCTAGTTCAAATCTCACTTTTATAAAGTCTGTTTAGATCCTATCAGATAGAGGGAGTCCCTTTCCACAGAGGAAATTGCTCATTGTTAGAATGGCATTTATCAAGTTATCAACTTTAGACCTATTCATCTGTTTCCTTGTGGAAATGAGCTTCTTGCAGAGAGTGCCTGTATCTGCTTATCTGTGTGAGCTCAGGGCTGACACAGCATTGGGTACTGCTTACACTGAGAAAATGTTGGTAGACTTTCATTGGATGACATAGCTATGCGCTTCTACTATATGTTATCTGAATAAAAAATGAGGTCCGTGAAAGCGAAGGCCCTAGACATCTTTCTTTAGGTGTTCTACTGTACCCCAGGTTAAAATATTCAGTAGGGGAGGGCTGAAGGTTGTTTCATAGATCCTTGATTTTGCTTATCGCGCAAGCATCAATTCAAGGAGGAGGGGGAAGGGGTGGTCCAGCCAGGCATGAGTTAGAACTCCTCTCTATACTTTGAAAGGTAGGCCTATGCTGTGATCCTCACAAAACTTGGGTTATGCTGACAGATGGGGCATCGCCTGGGCCGATAGGTTTCTAGATGATTTACAACCCTCTTTACTATTTTCAGACTCATAGTGTAAACATACTGTGAGATTTACCTGCTTCAGACACAGCTAAACAGTATTTTCATGTCTTTCCCTCTTCTGTCCTTTGAGCTGGTTTTCCTTAATCAGGCCCATCATAGAAGGGCACCACCTAGAGGCCAACCAAACACAGGCTGCAAACTGGAAGTGGCAACCTGACCTTAAGAGTTAACAGTGGGCACTCCCTGCTAGTGTTCCTTCCTCCAGCACCCTGGCATGATTTTAGCCTATTCTATTACGTCCTATTTTGGGAACACACATTTATTCCCAATTAGTGTTTGTGGGAATGAGATACTAACAGGGGCTCAGGCAGGACAAATGTCCAATCACAGAGTTAGGGATCTGTCCAACTCTCACTGGGAGAACTGCTGGCCCTGAAGCTGTTTGGTAGAAACAAGTGTCTAGTACTATGTGGAAAGTGCCCAACCCAATTCAGACAGCACACAGGATGTCAGTGAAGACTGATTCTCCTTCCTGCTCATGCTTCCCCACACCTGAGTCCATCTGTTACCCACCTCTGCTTTGACATTTCACACATTTGAAATAACTGTCTTTGCTTTTTAAGTAGCCACATATTGAAAGCGGAATTCCAGGAAAGCATTAGCCATGTGTGTTATCACACATATTCAATATATGAGCACTTTCCCAACATCTGTCATTTTGGTAAAGGTGACATTTATGTAGATTCCATTGTGACAATAACTCTTCTTCAGCAACCTGATTATTTGGGACTTGATTTCAGGAAAGGTGCTCTGGAAAGCACGTCTAATTTGATGTTAAGAAATTCCATAATCTTTATTTGCTTTGAAGTTAAACATCGAACATTTTCTATTGGTTCTGTGCTGGACTGAATCAGACAGCCTCCTGGTTTCTCACAGCAACCCTGAAGAGCTTCCGGTAGTATTATTTCTAATTTACATAATGTCTCCAATATGATCCACTTAACAAGTGGCTGAGTCCATCAGTTCTCAGGTTTGCATTACTCCGTACTCTGGGCTTTTGTCAACAAAGTATACACAGCTTTTCTTTTTTAAACATTTGAACCTTTAAAATTATAGTTTCTAATTCATGCATTAAGATTAGTAGGTTATTTTCTGCTTTGAAGGTTGTCTGACCTCTGGATTTTCCTGCAAACATAAAATGAGCTAATTCATTAAAAAGCGAAGGGAAAGAGAAATGTGTTGTGCCTCTCTATGGAACAGCCCAGCACATTCTCATTCGTTAACATTCCCATGAGATAACGAAAGCAGCGTGGGTCAGACTTGAAAAAGAAACTGCACGCAGAGGTTTCATGCTTATGCAGGATAAAACTGGCATGGCTGAAAGAAGGAAATGCAGCCAGCCAGGAAGCGTGATGACTCAGCGCAGACAGTTACCTCCAGAACCTTCAGAGTGGAAACCGAGTCAGGGGAGGAGCAGAAGGAGTTGGGAATTTCTAGCTCTCATCTCTAGAGGGGGAGGGGGAACTGCTCTTCTGAATGGGGATGGAAACAGTCCCTTCTGTGAAGGGTCCTACAAGCCCCTGTGGTCAGTGCAACTCTTGGCACAAAACCAAGGGCTGTAATACTGCAGTATGAGCCGCTGGGCAGTAGAGCTTCAGACTCCACCCCACAACTATGACAGTGCTTTGTAGATGAAATATCAATTGACTTGGAGGCAGACAGTAGCAGAGTGTGACCTCTGGTACAATGATGCCTCTGCTTTTTGCCAGACTGTGCAGCCTGAAGAGCCTCACTGGGCCTCCCTTAGTTTTCTAATGTACAAGGATGCCTAAAAGGGTGTCAGGAAAATTATATAAAATGATCTATCTGATATCCCCTAAGTCATCTTTCAGCAGAATCCATTGCAGAAAGTAATTCCTTAAGAAATCTATTTATCACTGTTATATTTGCATCACCATAAGTTTATGTGATCCAGCAGTTTTCCTTCTGAGCATGTTTTGCAAAGAAGTAAAAGATGGGACTTGAACTAATGTTGGCATGCTCACATTCATAGTAGCAGTATTCACATTAACTAAGAGGAGGGGCAGAGACTGAGATAGACTGAGAGAGAGAGAGATGATGTTTGACTAGATAAATACAATGTGGTTGTGTGGTGTGGGTGTGTGGTTCTGTGGTGTGGTGTTTGTGTGTCTGTGGTATGTATGTGTAATGGATATCGTGCTTTTCTGTGTTTATGTGGTATGTATGTATGTGCGGTGTGCATGTGGGATGTATGTATGCTATTTGTGTGTGTGGTGGGTCTATAGGGTCTATAGGGTATGTGGTTTGTAGTGTTTGTGTGTGGTATGTGGAGGGTGTGTGTATATGGTGTGTTGTGTATGTAGTATGTTGTGTGTGTGTTTGTGCTGTATATGTGTGGTGTATGTATGTGTTGTGTTTGCACTCACCCAACAGAACTTGAATTTAGTAAAAAGTAAAATTGACACAGTGAACTATATGTATCTAAGACAAATGGATTGTTAAGTCTTGACGAGCATGAAATTTCTGAAACCATTACCACAATCAAGCTTGTGACCATCCGTGTTCCAAGGCTCTTACTGTGTCTCACATGGTTTCACTCCTTGATGCCACTGCCCCAAATCCCCAGGTAACCACCAATCCATTTTACGTCATGTAGATTAGTTTTTACTTCTAGAAACAAATTGATACAGAGTTTATTCTTTTTGGACCACTTCTTTTTAAAAAATACTATTGTGTCTTTCCAAATTCTATATAAAGTACTTGGAGCATGTTGACTCCTCTAACTACTCTCAGAACTTACTGTCCTACCCAGTCCAACTTTGTGTCTTGTTTTTAAAAATTCACTCTTGGGTGTGGGGGCACCCCTGGAGTGTGGTCAACTATCTAGTTGGACAACCTTTTTATATTCAACATTATTATTTAGAGACTCATTAATGTGGCTGCATCTACTGGTGATTCATGGTTTTTGTCCCTGCTAAATAGCATTTCATTACATGGATCTATTTATTCATCCATTTGTGATGTGGTTTTTTTCTTGCTAGTTTCAGACTATTATAAAGCTCCTAGAATATTTATATGCAATTCTCTGTTAGATAAAGCATGGGGAAAAAAAGAAGCGGGGACGGAGGTGGAGGGTCCTGCATAGGAGAAACACTGGGCAAAGCCTGTATAGGGGGAACACTGGCAGGCAGAGCCCACATAGGGGAATAGGGAAACACTAGTTAGGCCCTTGCACCGCACCAGAAATGGGATGGTGGACACCTGAACACCCGTGGACACCCGAAAACCTGTAGAGCATGGGACTGCCTGGCTAGCTGGGAGGTCTTTGCCCAGAAGAGGGGGGGCGGGTGTTTGCACGACCCTAGGTACCTGTTGAAGAAGCTTGGCTGAAACAAGGCTGGATCCTTTCCTGGTGGCTGGAAACGCTGAGGCCTGCTCCATGCTTCTACGTGGCGGGTTTTGATAAGAGAGAGTTCATAGTTTCAATGCTTTATTATAGAAGAGTAGGAAGAGAAAAAGATAGAGAAATAAAGAAAGAGAAGATAGAGAGATGAGAGCTGGCCATGACCACCTGGAGAGAGGGGAAACAGGGGGACAAGGACAAAGATGAGAGAAAAGGAGAGAGAGGAGAGAGAGCACACGGAGGGGACAAGAAACCTCTTTTTATAGTGGGCTGGGTTACCTGGCAAAGCCTGGTTGTTGCCTGACTGTAGGGGTGAAGTCTAGCCAGAACGCTAGGGGCCTGGGGCGTGACCATAAGTGACTGATGGCCACAGGATTATGGAGTTGAGGAGTCAGCAGTCTGGGAGCATAGCTCATGGGTTCAGTCCCTTGTAGAATGTTCTACTGGGTCTCCGGAGTGAGCCTTGCTAAACCAGGCTACAGACTGCCCTACAAGGTCCCACAATAAAGCATTTATTTGGGAGAGGAGTTGTTGAATAAGATGCTTGATTTTATATATGTACATATATATATATATGGATATATATCTATATTAATATATCAATATATCTATATATACATGCCTATCTCTATCTATCTATCTATCTATCTATCTATCTATCTATCTATCTATCTATCTATCTATCTATATTTATCTTTTTTAGAAACTCCCAAATGGCTTTCCAAAGCAGCCTGCAGTTCTTATTTGGGGAACAGTGAATGAGAGTTACAGTTACTGCATATTTTTGTCAATACTTGATTCTTCTTTCAACCTTGGCCATCATAAGAAGTCTGCGGTGTGCCTCTTGTGGGTTAGATTGAATTAACTGGGCCTTGTCCAGCCTTACACCCTCTTATTGTACTTGCTGTGTGTCTTCTTTGGTGAAGTGGTGTTCAAAATCTTGCTCATTTTTTAGTGGTTCATATTTGTTTTCTTACCACTGAGTTTTGGGAGTCCTTATTGGTACAAATCGTTTGTCAGCTATATGTGGCTGGAAGATCTATTCTCACAATGTGTTTTGTCTTTTTATTTTTGAATGAGATGTATTTGCTTTAAAATAAGTTAACTATGATGGAACATGATTTAGACTGTGTTTGGGGGCATTCTGAGAGCACTTGCACAAGGATTTGTGCAACAGCAGGGATTTTGAACAACGGCAGCTGAAGTAGAGTGTACTGAACGGCAAGAGTGCTTTGGTGGGAACCCATTTCTGGAGTACTCTCCATCAAATCAATGAATGAGTTAAGTAATTAACTTGATCCTATTAATTATGGGAAAGCTGTATGGCACTTCTAGACCTGCACTGGTGTTTGCTTAAAACTATTAATTCTAGGGGATTTAAGCCAATTAAGCCGGCATTGTAAAAACAACATGAAGAAGGAAAGAATTCAGGGAAGAGCTCGTTTCGTAAGTCAACTGGCATTGCAACAGACTTAGAGAAAATGTATAGACACAGCATTTATTTGGGAGAGGACATGTTGAATCAGATGTTTGGCATATATTTACATTTTTAAGAAACTCCAAAATGGTTTTCCAAAGCAGCCTGCAGTTCTTATTTGGGGAACAGTGAATGAGAGTTACAGTTGCTGCATATTCTTGACAATACTTGATTCTTCTTTCAACCTTGGCCATCATAAGAAGTCTGTAGCATGCCTCTTGTGGGTTAGATTGAATTAACTGAGCCTGGTCAAGCCTCACACCCTCCTGTTCAACTTTTCAAGTGATGGGCAAGGGCGTAGTTCTGACCTACTCCCAACTGCTTGCTACCTCTGCACTTCACACAATTGGAGAGAAAAGATGGAAGTACAAATTGGTTAGGACCTTGTCATCCCTACTAGGCAAATCTGTCAACTTCACACAGATACAGCCAAGCTGAGGTGGGCTGTCCTCAGAAGAGAAGTGACAATACCAGGCTCTCATGGTGGAATTGGTCACTTCACATTCCATTCTAGCCTGGCCCACTCCAAGTCTCCAAGTATGGCCTTACTATCTCTATGTACTTATCTGATTCTCATGGATCTTATTTGATGGAGTCACCAAGTAAATACACTGTTTTATTGGCCTATTTTCTTTTTCTTTTTTCTTTTTTTTTTTTTTTTTTTTTTTTTTTTTTTTTTTGGTTTTTCGAGACAGGGTTTCTCTGTGTAGCCCTGTAGACCAGGCTGGCCTCGAACTCAGAAATCCTGCCTCTGCCTCCTAAGTGCTGGGATTAAAGGCGTGCGCCACCACCACCCGGCATTGGCCTATTTTCTAACTATTGAATTTTCAGAGTATTTTAAATATATACGTATACAAACATTTTATCAGATAAGTTATTGGCAAATATTTTTTTCTCAGTCCATGGCACACTCCTCCTTTTCTCAAAGCATTTTATGAGTAAATCTACGATCAGGCGTTATCTGAGTACCTGGAAGCACTTAAGGCCACTTGACTATCTAAATATCAGTTTTTTGTTAATTACAAGAAAGGCAATACCAACGTGTGCTTATGCTTCACTGCATCTGCATGCCTACACTGCCTATATTTACACATAGACTATTGCTTTCGAGGATCTCTATCTAACTTGTGGGCTTGTGATGGCTGCCCTTGCTAATCCACATCTGTATAAAGATGTCTCCATGCTTCACATGGAGGCCTGAGGGAGCAGAAGGGAGAGACAGTGCTATGTTACTGCTTGGTCTTTTTTCTCATAAGTTTAGTTCATTACAAAGTTCTGGCCATCCACTATACTCTTTTTTCCATACTATTAGACATGTGGAACTGGACGCTTTCTGTGGTTTATATGCATTCTGCATACAAAAGGACTTTGAATCATTTTATTTTTGAGATGGGATCTCACATTGTCACTCTGCCTGGCCACCATGCAGCTTAAATAGCTGTCTTTGCTGGAGGTCTGGAGGAGATGACAGAGAGTGACCTGATATCAGCATATATAATGATGAATTTTTTTTCCTGGCCCTGGGATCTTTTTTCATGGGAGACTATTAACACCTGCTTCTATTTCCTCAGGACTTATGGGACTATTTAGATGGTTTATCTGATCCTGTTTTAACGTTGGCACCTGCTATGTATCAAAAAAGTTGTCCATTTCATCCAGATTTTCAAACTTTGTTGAGTATAAGTTCATGCAGTAGGATCTGATGATTTTTTGAATTTCCACAGTTTCTGTTGTTATGTCTCCCTTTTCATTAATGATTTTATTAATTTGGGTAGTGCTTCTTTGCCCTCTGGTTAGTCGGGCTAGGGGTTTATCTATCTTGTTCATTTTCTCAAAGAACAGTGAATTTTGAGTGACACCATCTATTCTGAAGATCTTGGTTTGTCTCCACCAGGAAGTTGTTACTTTCTGACTGACATAGGAAGCATCACATGTCCAGGTAATTTGTAGGGTTGTTTCCTCTGTCTCTCTTCTAGGAATATTAACACCCCCAATCATGCTATCGTAAATTGTTTTATGTTTCTGTAACATAATATCCAAGACTGAGTAATTTGTAAAATACGAGAGGTTTATTTTGGTTCCCAATCAGGCAGCCATTTGAGTCTCTTAATAGGAAGCAGAAGAGAAGATTGGTATGTATATGAGAAAATGGTTCTGAACATCCACTAATCTGACTCATGCCTTCAAGAAACACATTAATTCACACATGGGAGCACTAGACCTATAAGCCAAACCCTAGGTCCTACCTCGGAACACAGCTGCATTGAGGAGGAATTGAAGTCCCATTCATAAAAACACAAATGTGCTGATTCTTAAACAGCACCACATAGATGTCCTTCTGTCTTTTATGGTGCTGTACTTAAAACTTCTAGGTCCACCCTCTATATCAAGTTTTTGTAGGTATATTCCTAGACTATTATCCTTATGAGTGTTCTGATGCCAGCTAAAATAATATTACCTTACCATGGCTTCCATGCACAGTTACCTGCTTGAGCATACACAAATGAAACCCTTTATGCTTGGGTTCTCTTGGAAAGCACTTTGCTCTTTGGGGGATTTTCACTTATTCTTCACTGGCGATGGACATACTTTTGGCATTCTGGATAGCTAGTAAGCTCTGCCAGGACCATATTTTAAATTATGCAGAAATAGCTTCTTCCATGTTTATCTATATGACCCAGAGAAGACAGCAAAATACACCCATTGCGGAGTTGTTGACATCGTTCTCTGAGCTGTTCTAGACTCCACTAGCCTCTGCATTTCTACAGGCTGAACTTGTACTTGACTCCAAGGCAGAAGGGAGCCCTGCTGAAGAAGAGCTCCTGTGAGGGCTGAGGTAGGAAGTTGCAGAAGATAAGAACTGTGTTTTCAGGGCACGTCATTGCTTTGGGCCCAAGGGTACAAGCTCGTTGTGATGACCTTTCTAAGTTTCACCCCATGCTGTCAGTGCAATAGTAGTTTGTCCCCTGCCAGAATTCTTCTATTAAGGACTCATTCTTTTAGATGAAGCTCTCTAAGTTTTGTAATGCTCTCAGAGAAAATGCCTCAACCCTGTAATAACCTCCATGATTTTTCACATTGCATTCCCTCTGAAAACCCTCCACTTATTAGTAATAAGAATTTAGAGCAGTTACTAGATTTTTTTGAGACTTAGTTTCCTGCCTGCCCCGGAACATGAACTAACAGAATTATTTCCACCCAAGAGGTATATGTGAAGGGGATTAAATCAATTGTATCCATAGCTGCTCTGAACAATGCCCATTTCATTAGAATCTCTTAAGTCAAAACTGTTGCATGTACCAGTAGGAGTCATAAAAGTCCAAGCTTCTAAGGGTTGGGTATAGGGACAAAAACCTAGCCAGTTGGCACATGCTGGACAAGTACCAGAAGAATTCCTTAAAAGTTTGATTTTTCTCAGGACAGTTGTTGGAGATATTGATGTTGCCTGTCTTCCCTGAATGCCCCCTTTGCATATACTTTCTTGCTTCCTACTTAGAGACCAGGTTTAATTTGATCCATCCATCTTGGATTTGACTCTGAGAGTTGCAAAAATGATGGAAGCCAGAAGGATGAACCCAGGATTCTGTGTGAACAGAGTTGAGGGGACAAGAGCAGATAATTCTGAGAAGTAGATAAAGAACAAGATGATGCAGATGTTGAGTAAAGAAGGGACAGATGCCCTCAGCTTCCTGGAGAAATCATGAGGAGCAAGATAAAAGCATTTAGTAAGGGTTGGGGTGCTTAGGGGCTCCTCGTCTGTAGGCTCCGAGGCACATACATATTTAATAAACCTGCTGGAGCAGATAATTTCTCTGATAGCAAAGGTTTGGGGGCAAATAAAACAGCTGATACATTCCTCTGGCCACCCCAAATGCCCAGGCAGGTTCTAACTTTATAAACACAGAGCCCCAAGAATAGAGTAGAAGCAGAAGGTACCCCAGGTTCTGGCTTTAGAGCCACCTGCTTGTCACTTCCTTTGTCAATCCCATAGCAGGTGATGTTACAATCTTTTCCCTCGAAGCTCTAGGTTTCCCATTATCTCTTACCTTGTATGATGCATGTGTCTTCCTTTGATTTTAAGTTCCTCAAAAGCAGGCGCCAGAAACTACACTACTTTTTCTTAGGAGTACTTTACAAAGAACCCTTTATAAGAAGCGCCCAGCAATTAACATAGATGGCTATAGAAATCAGTAGAAATTAAATTGCCGTGTTGATTTTTGTATTACAAATATTTTATTTTCTGAGATTAAAAAGTTTAAATAAAGAGTAGAAAATAATTTAAATTATAAATTAATAAAAATTCAATGTTTTCCCTTGACCTTTCAAATGCAGTAGATTCACTACCCAGTCCCAGAGTTAGTCTCTGATGCTTAAAGATTGACTGCAACCATCACCCACTCTCAGAGGCATTGGTTGACAGGTCTTCAGTTCTGGAAGTTTCTAGTAAGTCCTAGAATGATGAAAAAGTTCCTGAAGATTTCTGCTCGGACCACTGCCCAGGCATAGCTGTTGTACTTCTTGTTTTTAAGGTACCTTTGCAACCTCCAGTAATAGTCCTTCAAGCGTAGAGTAGTCAGGGATGTATCCCAAGTCAATCTTTCCTCTTGCTTTTCCTGTAGTACTGTCTTCAGAAACTCTGTCTGCCGGTGGAGTTCATCCAAGAGGCGTTCAACAATAGTCTCATTCCACCGAGTGCTGGAGAAATTGCTTCTGAAGAGAAGAAAGACATTCTGGAGCATCACTTGGATGGCAAAGGCAGTGTAACTCTTCTCCATCTGTGATGGGTGCATCATCTCCATAGGGATCTTGAAGTCCGTCCTGTAGCTGAGGTTGATCTTTATATTCAGTTGCCCCAGGAGCTTCTGACATGTCCGAATGCTCATGCTTTGTCGGAACTGGAGCTGCTCATAGTCGATGGAGAGGGCCATGGTGGAGAAGCACAGCAGGAATGAAGCATAGAGGATCCACCTGTTGGTCATGATGGAAGCTGGGCTGGTGTTGGATGCTACCTGCAAGATGAGGCAAAGTCTGCCAAAGGCTGCAGTGAGAATGATCTTCCTTCATGGTCCGTGCTATTTATAAGGGATGGTCCTTTCTGCCTCAGAGGAATTTCCCACTTTCAGTTCTCCCTTTCAGTTTTCCTCTGTCATTTTTTTCTTATTCTAACAGCTTCTAATATTCATTCTATTCAAACTCCTGGTTATTTTATATGCTATGTACTAGGTTAAAATATATACAAACTGAAAGGATTTACAAAACTTTATACAGTTCCATTAATTACTGGAGCAAAAGAAGAGAAATATCCAGGAGAGGAGAAAGGAAAGCAGATAGCCCTGAGATAAGAGAACTCTCAAACAGCCAAAGTGTCAACTGAAAGGCCAGGCAGAGTAGCTGCTCATTCAGGATGGCACAGCGTCTGCCCTTTGAAATAGTGGGTTGGTGGGAGAGGGCCTCTGTGAGCTCCGAGGGGGCTTACAATAGTGTACTATAGGAGAAATGTCGCATCAATGGACCATAACTCCCTTTGGGAGAGAACCCCTGCATCCTGGAGAAACCGCTTAAAGTTGGATTCAGTTTGAGCAGTGTAGAAACAAAAGTGACCAGGGAAGGAAGGGTTATGAGATGGACAACGGAGAGAGAAGCAGCCAAGTTTCCCAGCACTTCACCAAAGCAACAGAAGAGGGAGCTCTGACAAGTGAGAAAAACCAACTTGGGCCACTTCTAAAGAAGCAAGGACAATGAGGGGCCACAGGAGAGAGTAAGTACTGATAGGACCAAATACAGAGTTATTAGTAACACAGTGTCTCCAGAATAATGAAAATATTCCAGGAACTCATGCACACAACACAGATCACAGATGCAATGCTCTCATCCAAGAGCTTGGAGTATTAAGGAATTATTTAGAATAGTAAAAAACAGAATGGGAAATTCTAGAAATGAAGTAAACAAACCACCCCCTTTTTTTTTTAAAAAAAAATAGGTTTGTTTAAATTAGACACAGTCACAAAAATGAGCTCTTTGGGAGGAATCTCCATTGGATAAAAACCTTGAATCTTGAAAAATATCAGCAAGCTACAATCCAACAATATGTAAACATTATTATATATTGGTTAGGGGTAAAGTGAGATGTGTTCAATATTATAAGATACATAAAACATATGCAGTGGATTAGAAGGTCAAATGACCAAATAAAGTAATATGAAAAATGACATTGGGAGAAGGGTGGTCTATTGTATCAATACATGAATCCCAAGGCATAGTAGGAAATACTGATAAAGTGACTGTAGACAAATTATACATTTCAGTATAGCAAAGCCACCCAGAAAATCAGGGAAAGGGCAGTGTCAGAGCCACCCTGGTGATGAACAATGGAAAACATTGTTCTCTGCCCTCTTTAAGAGGTTCCCCACAGAAAAATTATAAATAGTCAGATGCCAGAAAGAGAAACTTGAGGGATTGATAAAGATGATACCTGTCCACTGTTACTGGGTTTAAAAAATGTAAGTTAAACAAAAGATGAAGTAGGCATTTTTATTTTATAATTTTAAATGTATATTTATTTGATAGCAGCAGGAATGAGGAGGGGTGAGTGCCACAGTGGGCAGATAGGAGGTAAGAAGATAACTTGTAGAAGTCGGTTTTCTCCTTTGATCATGTAGTATCCCGTAATCTGATGAACCACCTTACTGGCCAAGGCTACCATTTTCATTAGCCATATCTGCAAAGGGAACATAGCAATAAGAGAGAGCTCTAAGGTGCCATCAACTCAAAAGTTATAAATTTATTCAAATATTTGAAGTACAAAGATTTTGTTTTTCAAAACTAGATGAAACAGGAGTTCTTATTCTGCATGACCTTAGGTTCACCCACTGAGAGGAGTGTGTGGGATGTCTGTGTCTCCTCTTGAGTCTGGTCAGACATTTATGTTTCGATGATTTTGGAGGCTGGATCAGAAAGGTGAATATAACTTCTAATTTGTTTTCTGGGATTCTTGCTCATGAGGTTTTCAACAACTTAGTATAAGCTATTGAGTAAGAAAGCCCAAATAAGCTGGCCATGAAGGCACAGACCTATAATCTCAGTTCCTGAGAGGCTGATGCAGGAAGATTGCAAGTCCAAAGCCAGTCTGGGCTACACAGCAAGTCCTGAGGGCATCTGTGCTGAGTTGTTTTATGTCAACTTGTCACACGCTATCTGAGAGAAGGGAACCTCAATTTAGAAAACACTGCCATAAGACCCAGCTGTAGGGTTTTCTTAATTAATAATTGATGTAGGAGGGCCCAGGCCTTTGTGGGTGGTGCTAACCTTGGTCTGGGTTCTATAAGAAAGCAGGCTGGACAATCCATGGGAAGCAAGCTACTAAGCAGCTTTCCTCCATGGCCTGTGCATCAGCTCCTGGCTCGAGCCTTACTTGAGTTCCTGTCCTTACTTCCTTTGATGATGAACCAAGATGTGGAAGTATAAGCTGAATCAATCCTTTCTTTCCCAACTTGCTTTGGTCGTGATGTTTCATCACAGTAATAGAAACCCAAGCTAAGACACCAGATGAGGCTACATTTAAAGACTCTGTTTCAAAGAAACAAACAAAAAAGATCAAATGAGCTCATGAGGAAAAAAAACACATGTAGAAATTGCTAATTTATTTCTAATTTAAAAATTTTACACCATAGAATTTTCCCTTTACCTTGTCATACTATGGCTGTCTTTGCAGAAGTGTGTGCTACATTTGTACAACAATGACACATTCTCATTACAGTATCCATCTAGTTAAAAAAACCAAATATTTATCTTTGGGAACTAGTTAAGTAATACTATATTACAAACAAAATGGAATACTACAGTGCCACCTAAATGGATGATTAGCTGATATGGGACTATGTCAAAAGCATTTAATGAAAATAACAACACACATACTAATGAATATAGTCTTGCTTATTTGGTAAATTAAGAGAAGAGTGTATGAATATGATTTTTTGGCATGTACATACAAGTAAATGTCATAGATGTTATAATGTGAAAAGGATTAAAAGAAACATCTTTCCCTCTTCACTTTGTACCACAGACTAATATTCAAGAGTGTAATGCCCTAGAGTTGCAGCTGCATGACACAGATCACAACTTATTCTATATTTTATGAAGAGCTAGAAGAGAGTCCCAAAATAAAGGCATTATACATCCAAGAAGTCATCTCATCATGTGGATGTTAAATGTTCTCTAAAAGATGCAGTCGCTATGGAGGGCCCATTGGTAGAATCTTTAGGAGATAAGGCCCAATAAGAAGTCATTTGGTCATTGCTGGAAGGGAGTTTGACTACCAGTTCCTCAGTTTGCATTCTGATTGTGAGGTGAAGTTTGCCAAAGAGCTCCCTCAGGCCTTGATTGGCTGCATTACAGCCCGAGAGCAACAGAACCAACCAGCCATGGGCCTGAGCAACAGAAATAAAACTCCCTTCTTTGCAAGTTCATTCTCACAAGTATGTGTTGCAGTGATAGAATGGTAACACCGATGAAATTCTAACTACCTTGTAATTATTACACATTGTGTACACATATGATTGCTACATACTAGCCCATAAATATGGACAGATATTGTTCATACTAAACATCCAATTATACTGACTAGCAAGGCATAAAAAGCAGTTGTGATGCAGCCATATAACCACACAGGGAGGAAAATGAGCAAAAGGAGGCATACCGACATTGTTACAGTCCTTTGTCTGGCTATAAATGGAGTGGATGGATTTCCCTGCTTTTGTTCATTGTGTGGTTTCCTACCTTTTCACTGTTGAACATATATTTTTCTTAAATAGATTAACCTACAGCAAAAAGGAATCAAGGAGGCTTGGCTTTTGAGTTTATTCTGCCCCTCCTATAGATTGCATTCTCTTTCAGCCTTTTAGCTTTTGCATGCTAGCTCTTTTAGAAAAAAAAATACCCTCGAAATGAGTTTCTAAAAATAATGATTTTTTTCAAGAGCAAAGTTATCTGTCTGCTGTTGCATTTGTACACACCTAGTGACATTGGTGAGTCCTTAAGTCTGAAGCTCTCTCTCTCTCTCTCTCTCTCTCTCTCTCTCTCTCTCTCTCTCTCTCTCTCTCCCCCTCTCTCTCTCTCTCTTTCTCTCTCCTTGACATAACTGGGATATACATGTAAGGAGCTTTAGAAGTCATTCAAGGTAGTCTCATTCCTTTTAGAAAGAAAGAAACTTGCAACATCATAGAGTGTTGCCTTTCTCTCCTACACACAGTGGCCTCAGATATTCCTCACTGCATGGCACTTGAAGAGCTCAGAGTCTGCTGTCATCACAGAAGGAGAGGCAATGGCGTAGGTGGCGGCACATCACTTTCCATTTGGGGGGCACTTACTATGCCCTGATCTCTGAAAAGTTCTCATAGTAAATATTTGAGTGTAATTAATAGTCCATATAATGTTACTATAAAAATACCAGAGGCAGGTTAGTTTTTACAAAGACAATGTTTGACTTAGTAGATAGCTGAGGTTCAATGTCCAAAATTGTGTAGATGTATTGGCTTGACCACAGTGTGGCTGGAGAGGATAAAACTCTCTAAGGGATATTATGTAGTTCAATTTAGGATACTCTAAGGGTAGTGTACGCATCACTTAGAACTACTGTATAAAGAGTAAAATTGAAAGTGTTCAAAGTAGAACTACAGGTATAAAAATCTGTTAATGAAACATATATAAAAGTAACATCACAGGTCTGGAGAGATGGCTCACTAGTTAAGAGCACTGGCTGCTCTTCCAGAGGACTCAGATTTAGTTCCTAGCAGCCACGTGGCAACTCACAATTGTCTCTAACTCCATTTCCAGGGCACGTGACATCATTTTCTGGCCTTTACTGCATGCCCATGGTTCACATGCATACGTGTTGGTAAAATCCTCATAGACATAAGTTAAAAGTAAAAGTCTTTATAAATACAGTAACATTATAAATAAAATACAGCATAGAGCTAAATGTGCCAAATTTTTACATATGACTGAATTATGCTGTTAACAGGTTAAAGTACCTTGTCGTGTCTATATTTTATACGTGGTATAGTGGTTCATGCCTCTAATCCCAGCATTTGGGAAGTAGATTCAGGAGGAACACTTGAGCTCAAGAGTTCAAGGTTACCAGGACAATGTAGCATGAACAACTCTGAAAACAAAAACAAAAAACAACACCCAGATAACTCAATGGGTAAAAGTGCCCGCCATCAAGCCTATGACCTGAGTTTGAGCCCCAAGACCCATGTGATTAGAGGAGAGAACTGACTCTTGAAAATTCTTTTCTGGAGGAACACTCCTCCACTGCTGGTGGAATTGCAAGCTGGTACAACCACTCTGGAAAGCAGTCTGGCGGTTCCTCCGAAAACTGGGCATGACACTCCCGGAGGATCCAGCTATACCACTCCTGGGCATATACCCACAGGCTTTACCTGCATGCAATAAGGACACATGCTCCACTATGTTCATAGCAGCCTTATTTATAATAGCCAGAAGCTGGAAAGAACCCAGATGTCCCTCAACGGAGGAATGGATTCAGAAGATGTGATATATTTACACAATGGAATACTACTCTGCAATTAAAAACAATGAATTCATGAAATTCCTAGGCAAATGGTCAGAACTTGAAAATATCATCCTTAGTGAGTTAACCCAATCACAAAAGAACACACATGGTATGCAGTCACTGATAAGGGGATATTAACCCAGAATCTCGGAATACCCTAGACACATTTTGCATATCAATAGATTTCTAAGAAGATGGAAGGAGAGACCGCTGGTCCTGGAAAGACTGGATGTAGGGGAACGCCAGGACAGAGAAACGAGAGCGGGTTGAATGGGGAAAAGAGGGAGGGAAGGGGGCTTATGGGACTTTCGGGGAGGGAGGAAACGGGAAAGGGGAAATGATTTGGAATCTAAATAAAAAAGAAACTTAGAAAATAAAATTTAAAAAAAAAACAAAAGAAAAGAAAATTCTTTTCTGACCTTTATATGTCAACTGTGATGTAGACATGCCTTGGAATACATGTGTGCATGCATACATATATACATACACAAACATATTTACACACATACATGCATCTTTAAAAGGTAATAACATAAGAAATTATAGCAAAGGAAGTAATTCTCATGATTGCTACAGGGAAAAATCTGCTTTACCTACATAAAATATAAAGACAAAGTAATGTAGCATTAATGTAAATCACTGAAAAATTGAGATAAGAGGAAGAAAAGAGCTGAGAAAAAGTCTTTATCTACCAATGTTCATTTTAAATGAAAATGGTCTTAATTATCAAAAACAAAGCAAAACAAAAACCCCAGCATTGCTGAAAAGGTTTTTAAAACATATGCCTAAAAAAACATTCACCGAAGCCTCTGAAGAAAGAAATCATAGAAGATCTCAGAAGATGGAAGGATCTCCCATGCTCATGGATTGGAAGGATTAATATAGTAAAAATGGCCATCTTGCCAAAAGCAATCTACAGACTCAATGCAATCCCCATCAAAATTCTGAATCAATTCTTCATAGAGCTAGAAAGAGCAATCTGCAAACTCATTTGGAATAACGAAAAACCCAGGGTAGTGAAAACTATTCTCCAAAACAAAAGATCTACTGGGGGATTCACTATCCCTGACCTCAAGCTCTATTACAGAGCAATAGTGATAAAAACTGTATGGTATTGGTACGGAGACAGGCAGGAAGATCAATGGAATAGAATTGAAGACCCAGATATGAACCCTCACACCTATGTTCACTTGATAATTGACAAAGGAGCTAAAAACATCCAGTGGAAAAAAGACAGCATTTTTAACAAATGGTGCTAGATAAACTGGAGGTCAGCATGCAGAAAAATGCAAATCGACCCATTCTTATCTCCTTGTACAAAGCTCAAGTCCAGGTGGATCAAGGACCTCCACATAAAACCAGATACACTGAAGCTTATAGAGGAGAAAGTGGGGAAGAAGCTTGAACACATGGGCACAGGGGAAAAGTTCCTGAATAGAACACCAATAGCTTATGCTCTAAGAACAAGAATTGACAAATGGGACCTCATAAAACTGCAAAGCTTCTGTAAGGCAAAGGACACTGTCAATAGGACAAATGGCAACCAACAAATTGGGAAAAGATCTTTACCAATCCTATATCCGATAGAGGACTAATATCCAATGTATAGAAAGAACTCAAGAAGTTAGACTCCAGAGTGTCAAATAACTCTATTAAATACAAAGAACTCAAGAAGTTAAACTCCAGAGAGGCAAGTAACCCTATTAAAAAATGGGGTACAGAGCTAAACAAAGAGTTCTCACCTGAAAAATATCTAATGGCTGAGAAGCACCTAAAGAGATGTTCATCATCCTTAGTCATTAGGGAAATGCAAATCAAAACAACCCTGAGATTCCATCTCACACCAGTCAGAATGGCTAAGATCAAAAACACAGGAGACAGCAGTTGTTGGCGAGGATGTGGAGAAAGAAGAACACTCCTCCACTGCTGGTGGGATTGCAAGCTGGTACAACCACTCTGGAAAGCAGTCTGGCGGTTCCTCTGAAAACTGGGCATGACACTCCCAGAGGATCCGGCTATACCACTCCTGGCATATACCCAGAGACTTTACCTGCATGCAATAAGGACACATGCTCCACTATGTTCATAGCAGCCTTATTCATAATAGCCAGAAGCTGGAAAGAACCCAGATGTCCCTCAACGGAGGAATGGATTCAGAAGATGTGGTATATCTACACAATGGAATACTACTCTGCAATTAAAAACAATGAATTCACGAAATTCCTAGGCAAATGGTCAGAACTTGAAAATATCATCCTTAGTGAGGTAACCCAATCACAAAAGAACACACATGGTATGCAGTCACTGATAAGGGGATATTAACCCAGAATCTTGGAATACCCAAGACACCATTCACATATCAATAGATTTCCAAGAAGATGGAAGGAGAGACCCCTGGTCCTGGAAAGACTGGATGTAGGGGAACGCCAGGACAGAGTAACGAGAGGGGGTTGAATGGAGAAAAGAGGGAGGGAAGGGGGCTTATGGGACTTTTGGTGAGGGAGGAAACGGGAAAGGGGAAATGATTTGGAGTGTAAATAAAAAAAAACTTAGAAAATAAAAAAAAAATAAAAATAAATAAAACAAAAAAAAAACTGGGGTACAGAACTGAACAGGGAATTCTCAACTGAGGAAACTCGAAGGGCTCTGAAGCACCTAAAGAAATGTTCAGCCACCTCAGTTATTAGGGAAATGCAAATCAAAACAACCCTGAGATTCCATCTCACACCAGTTAGCATGGCTAAGATGAAAAGCTCAGGGGACAGCAGATACTGGAGAGGATGTGGAGAAAGAGGAACACTTCTCCATTGCTGATTGCAAGCTAGTAAAACCGTTCTGGAAATCAGTATAACGGTTCCTCAGAAAATTGGACATAGTACTACCTGAGGATCCAGCTATACCACTCCTGGGCATATACCCAGAAGATGCTCCAACATGCAATAAGGACATATGCTCCACTATGTTCATAGCAGCCTTATTCATAATAGCCAGAAGCTGGAAAGAACCCAGATGTCCTTCAACTGAGGAATGGATACAGAAATTATGGTATATATACACAATGGAGTACTATTCAATTATTAAAAATAATGAATTCATGAAATTCTTAGGCAAATGGATGAAACTAGAAAGTATCATCCTGAGTGAAGTAACCCGATCACACATGGTATGCACTCACTGATAAGTGGATATTAGCCCAAAAGCTCAAAATAAATATGTTACAATTCACAGACCTCAGGAAGATCATGAAGAAGGTAGACCAAAATGAGGGTGATTTGGTTTCTCTGAGAAAGGGAATAAAATAATTGCAGGAACAGCTATGGAGACAAAGAGTGGTGCAGAGACTGAAGGAAAGGCCATCCAGAGACTGTCCTACCTGGGGATTCATCCTATAAATAGTCACCAAACCCCAAAACTACTCTGGATAACAAGAAGTATGTACCAAAAGGAGCCATTTTTGGTTTTCATATGGAGGGGCCCTGCTAGAACCTTACAGATACAGGGGTGAATACTAGCAGCCAACCATTGGTCTGAGCATGGGGTTCACTATAGAGGAGTTGCAGGGCAAGCTGGAGGAGCTGGAGGTGGGAGGGGTTGCAGCCCCATGGGGAGAACGACAATGTTGGCCAACCAGATGCCCCAGGACTCCCAGGGACTAAGCCATCAACCAAGGGGTACATGTGGTTCCAGTCAAGACTGGCAGAGGAATGCCTTGTCAGGCATCAGTGGGAGGAGAGGTCTTTGATCCTGTGAAGGCACAATAGAGGCCCTAGTATGGGGAAATCGAGTGGGGGTCATAGGAGTGGGTTGGGTAGAGGAGCATATTCTTGGAGGCAGGTTGGGGGTTTTCGGGGAGGGGGGAAACCGGGAAGGGGTATAACATTTGAAATGTTAATGAAGAATATATTCAATAAAAAAAAATTCACCAGAGCAATGGGGAAAAGCTATTCCCTGTGCACAGCAATCATGAGAAAACATAGACACATTAAATTAGAACACAACTTGGTTTTAAATATAAATATTGTGAAACATGGAAGATCATTACACAGTTTTAAAGGGACAGATTCATCAAAAGTGTGTGATCATTGTAAATATATATTCACCAAACACAAGAACATCAAAAATGTAAAGACTCTAGCAGTAGGTCTGAAGAGAAGATGACACGTGTACCAATAATAGTACAGAGGGCTACAGTGTTTTGGACAACGTGTTAAGGAAAACTATAGTGAGGAAGGAAATAAATAGAGCTATAATAATTAGAAATTTAAAATATACATAAAGATAATTATGATAAATAATAAAATCGTGATGAACATGAGCTACATTTTGGGATGAGCTCAATTAACATTCATTTTTTTTATTATTATTTATTTTATTTTATTTTTTTTAATTTACATTCCAAATCATTTCCCCTTTCCCATTTCCTCCCTCCCCGAAAGTCCCATAAGCCCCCTTCCCTCCCTCTTTTCTCCATTCAACCCCCTCTCGTTACTCTGTCCTGGCGTTCCCCTACATCCAGTCTTTCCAGGACCAGGGGTCTCTCCTTCCATCTTCTTAGAAATCTATTGATATGCGGATTGTGTCTAGGGTATTCCGAGATTCTGGGTCAATATCCCCTTATCAGTGACTGCATACCATGTGTGTTCTTTTGTGATTGGGTTACCTCACTAAGGATGATATTTTCAAGATCTGACCATTTGCCTAGGAATTTCGTAAATTCATTGTTTTTAATTGCAGAGTAGTATTCCATTGTGTAGATATACCACATCTTCTGAATCCATTCCTCCGTTGAGGGACATCTGGGTTCTTTTCAGCTTCTGGCTATTATAAATAAGGCTGCTATGAACATAGTGGAGCATGTGTCCTTATTGCATGCAGGTAAAGTCTCTGGGTATATGCCCAGGAGTGGTATAGCCGGATCCTCCGGGAGTGTCATGCCCAGTTTTCTGAGGAACCGCCAGACTGCTTTCCAGAGTGGTTGTACCAGCTTGCAATCCCACCAGCAGTGGAGGAGTGTTCCTCTTTCTCCACATCCTCGCCTACAACTGCTGTCTCCTGTGTTTTTGATCTTAGCCATCCTGACTGGTGTGAGATGGAATCTCAGGGTTGTTTTGATTTTCATTTCCCTAATGACTAAGGATGATGAACATCTCTTTAGGTGCTTCTCAGCCATTAGATATTCTTCAGGTGAGAACACTTTGTTTAGCTCTGTACCCCATTTTTTAATAGGGTTACTTGCCTCTCTGGAGTTTAACTTCTTGAGTTCTTTGTATATATTGGATATTAGCCCTCTGTCGGATGTAAGGTCGGTAAAGATCATTTCCCCAATTAGTTGGTTGCCGCTTTGTCTTTTTGACGGTGTCTTTTGCCTTGCAAAAACTTTGTAATTTAATGAGGTCCCATTTGTCTATTCTTGATCTTAGAGCATAAGCTATTGGAGTTCTGTTCAGGAAATTCTCCCCTGTGCCCATATGTTCAAGGTTCTTCCCTAGTTTCCCTTCTATTAGTTTCAGTGTGTCTGGTTTTATGTGGAGATCTTTGATCCACTTAGAATTGAGCTTAGTGCAAGGAGATAAGGATGGGTCAATTTGCATTCTTCTGCATGTTGACCTTCAGCTGAGCCAGCACCATTTGTTGAAAAGGCTATCTTTTTTCCACTGGATGGTTTTAGCTCCTTTGTCAAAGATCAAGTGACCATAGGAGTGTGGATTCATTTCTGGGTCTTCAATTCTGTTCCATTGATCTACATGTCTGTCACTGTACCAATACCATGCGGTTTTTAACACTATTGCTCTGTAGTACAGCTTGAGGTCCGGGATACTGATTCCCCCAGAGGTTCTTTTACTCTTGAGAATAGTTTTAGCTATTCTGGGTTTTCTGTTATCCCAAATGAATTTTTGAATTGCTCTTTCTAACTCTATGAAGAATTGAGTTGGGATTTTGATGGGGATTGCATTGAATCTGAACATTCATTTTTTTAAAGAAGTTTTTGTTGCACAATATATAAACAAAGAACATAGAATATCGTCTGGGAATCTCGGAATACCCAAGACGCAATTCACATATCAATAGATTTCCAAAAAGATGGAAGGAGAGACCCCTGGTCCTGGAAATACTGGATGTAGGGGAATGCCAGGACAGAGAAGCGAGAGGGGGTTGAATGGGGAACAGAGGGAGGGAAGGGGGCTTATGGGACTTTCGGGGAGGGAGGAAACAGGAAAGGGGGAATCATTTGGAATGTAAATAAAAAAATATAGAAAATAAAAAAAAAGGATATCATCTGGGAAGAGTATATTTTAGGCCACAAGGGAAGTCTTAATAGACTTAGGCAGACCAAAATTGCAATATTAAATATCACTTCTAATGGTATAAAACCCAAAGTTAGTAGCAGGAGGGAACCAGGAAAAAAGATTGAAATCGAAGGGCAGACTCCTGCCTGCACAATGAGTCAACAAAGAAATAAAAAGGAGAGTAAAAAAACTGCCTTGGGGCACAGATGGAAATAGCACACCAAGGTCAAGTGTGGCAAAACTGGTTCTAAAAGGGAAGTCTACTGCAACAAATGTGACAAGAAAAGGGAACAACTCAAACATTAAGCCTAACTTTAAATTCTGAGTAGCTGGTTCAGAAGAACCAGTTGATTCCATAATTATAGAGCAGAGAAGACAACAAGGATCAAAGTGCCATACGTGTAACAGAAACTACAGAAACAAGAGGAAAAAAAAAACAATCCAACCTTCAGTTGGTGGTATTTTGGAATGGACAACCTGTGTGCTGTCTAAGAAGACAAAAGCCCCAAAGAAGTGAATTCAGAAATAAAAGAGATATTTCAACTGCTAACAGAGGTAAAAGGATCATGAGAGACTACTGTGGAAAATGGAAGATGGCAAACAGCCAGAAATGAAAGGGTCAAACTACTGGAACATACCATGTGACCCATGGTGGGCAAGTGGTGAACAAGGAGAAACATAGAACAGGTAAATCCTGACAAAAGAGATTCCAGTCACAATCCAAACTCTCCCAGGATGGGAGGTGCTTTGCTGGAAAATCCCATGGATAGTTGAAGAGCAAACTGAGCACTTCTCAAGTCTTTTCAAATGCTGAAGAGGATAGAACATTTTCAATGTATTTTATGAGGCCAAAACCACTGTCCTAGTTTGCTTCTCCTTTGTTGTGGTAAACACCACTATTAAAAGTGATTTCGGGGAAGGAAAAGATTTATTGGGTTTATAGTTTGTCATCCATTAATGAGGGAAGCAAAGGCTGGAACTCAAGGTGGGACCCTGGAGGCAGGCACTGAAGTGAAGACCATGGAGGAGAGACGGTGTTTACTGGTGTATAAGCTATCTTTCTTATACAGCACAGGGCCACCTCTATAGTACCACCTATGGTGGTCTCAGCCTTCCTATGTCAATTAGGAATTAAGAAAATGCCCCAGATGGTCTCAGCTCAATCAGATGGAGGCAATTATTTGACTGAGCTTCCCAGTTCCCAGGCAATTCTGGGCTGTGTTAAGTTGACAGCTGAAAAGCTAACTATGATATGATACAAATGAAAAATTAATGACTAACATACTTAATGAGCAAAAATGCAGAAGTACCAGAAAACCAAAATCAGCAGCATAGCAAAAGGATGGTGTACCTCAGTGAAGTGGAATTCTGTAGTATGAAAATAAGATGCCTACGATAGCTTCTCTGGTTTGTACTGCTTGAGAGTCTCCCTAGACTTCTTGCAATTTGATTTGAGGTCTGACACTAATTTCAGAAGATTATGTCAGCATTATTCTGTTTCTTCTTTCTTCTTTCCTTCTCCTCTCCCTCCCCCTCTTCCTCTCCATTCTCCTCCCCCTTCTCCTCCCCTCCTCCTCCTTCTTTGTCCTTTTCTCTGGTATCTCTGTTTTTATGCCTTACCTTTTATAATGGTTATAAATTCCTGGCTAGTCTGGTCTGCTTCTTCCCACACAAGGCCTTGTTTTCTTTGTTCTTTGGTACTGTTTGTATGTCTTTCTGTTCAGAAATTCTTCCTTCAGTTTTGTCTATTCTTCTAACATATTCATGGAAGACACTCTTCATTTCCCAAACACTATTTTTATTTCTACTCCCCCCCATTTTGAGTTTCTGTTAGTCTTGCTTTTGAACACTATTTTATCCATAGATGATAAACCTTGGTTGTTTTAAATTTCTAGTCTGATAATTTCAACATTACAGACATTTGTGTTTCTTTCTGTCTCTTCAAATTCTTTGCCTTTCTTTTTTTGGTTATTTCCAGTATGCCTTGAAGTTTTTCTGCTATACCTAAGACTTGAAAACTGGAAAAATGTGTTGGTAGGTTGGGCACGGAGTGAATTTTATAGCCTTTTCATGACTGTTATTCGTGACTGCACCATTTTGTGAAGTGTTTTTGATATAATTAAACAATAATGTTTCCTGAAACTAAAATAACTCATTTTCTCCCAACTCTTGCCTGCCTAGACCTATCCTTTCAGTAGTGGTTGGCCACAAGAGGAGTGTGTCAATCACCTGACATTCTTTAACTGGCTATTCTACTTATTTCCCTGGGTATTCCAAGCAAGAGCCAACCATGGGACAAAAGAGAAATTTTCATTCCTTTCTCCCCTTGCTCCCTTACTGCCATATAACTAGCTTGTAAGCACACTGCAAGATCTCTGGTTTCTTAGAGTAGAGACCTCCCCTCTGTAGACCGCTTCCTGTATAAATGCTGTCACAAAATCAATGGTCCTCTTTCTATCTTCTTACTAACTTTACTAAGAGGCTGTGCTGAAGGTCTGAACTTAGAAGAACCGTCCCACCTCCATCCCACTAGGTAGAATGGGATAGTCAGAGTCCACTGGGGGTGGGTAGTCAGAGTGCTCTGAGGATGGGTGGTCAGAGTCCTCTGAGGATAGGTGGTGAGAGCCCACTGGGGGTGGGTGGTAAGAGTCCACTGGGGATAGATGGTGAGTTGACTGTGGAAAACTAGGACAAGCTGGAGTTGCCATTTCCCCTATGCCATTTAGAAGGTCAGAACTGGAAGCAGTTGCTGACTTCTCACATCCAGTCAGTTAGGGCTGTGGTAAAGGCCCAACATGTTAGTCTCCAGGAAACTAGTCTCTCTTGAGGGAGGTCTTAAGAAGAAAATGGAATCCTACAGAATGGTTTCTTTTTTCCTCCCCCAACCAGAAGCTGATGTTTACTACTAAGAATCAAGAAGAAAACAGTGTGGGCCATGATGAAATTTTAATTCTTCATCATCTCTGTGTCAATCATTTATCAGCTAAGGTCTTGTCTTCCTACCCTAGTGCTAATCCACAGCAGCTTCTACACACTTGTGCTTAACAGTTCTCACCCTGTGCGTCCTCTCTTCAGTCTTCCCATTTGGGCAGAAGTTTAACCTATGCTTTCATTTCTTATTCACTGAAGAGAGCTGTTTTGCATCTATTTGGCATTTACCTTTCAAGCTTCTTATATACATGGCTGTCTTCAGAAGTTCCTTGCCCAGAACAAAGTATTTCCATTGTGGTTCCCAAGGTTCAGAAGCCCTCTGGGTTGCTGAGCAAAATGTTCTAGAGTGAGTAGGGCTTTTGTTGAAACCAGCACTGATTGTATGGAGGAACTTAATTTGTTTGAAAGTAAAATGATCAGAAGCCATGAATACCGCTATGTTGTTCTTTAACAAGATGGAGGGAACAGTTTTCCCTCCATCTTGATAACCAATTATCAATGGATTAAGCAACTTATTTATTCTTTGAGGATTTCACATGTGTGCAATATATTATGACCTTCCCCTCTTCACCTTTTGCAAGATCCTCAGGAAACATCTTTCCAACTTTGTGTCCTTGTGTGTATGTGTGTGTGTGTGTGCGTTCTAATGTCCAACCAATACTTCCTGGATGTGCATGCTTGTGGCTCATTCCCTGGAGCATGGAGAAACCACTGTTACATTTTACAGTGTGTGAGGGACATTTAAGGGTATGGTGACAGAAGTACATCATTGAGAAAAATCAGACATTGACAGAGGTGCCTGTCAGGCCAAGGCAAAGTAGCTGCTTTGTTACCTGAGAAATACACATTGATTCATTGAAGAAGTACTTACTACTTACTAACTTACCAACCAATATTTACTGATTATTCCATAAAGAAAATGTTTATCTTATTAGTTGAATATTTAATAGCTTATATTAAGTGTAAAGATTAATCCTGCCACTTTATGGGTTTCTTCTGAACATATCTCCTAATAATGTTTTGCTGTTGGCTTGATTGTCATGTATCTGTGCCAGCTTCTTGGGGTTTATTCCAACATATTTTCTGCTGACATTTTTTATACTTCAGTATTGTGCATATGAGCAAAGTCATGTTTTCACTATATACCCTAATTGTGAATGAAAATAATTTTTCATTTCATGTGTATGGGTTTTATTTCAAATGAATATTTAAAACATTTTAATATTTAATTGTAATGTGAAAAATATACACATGTAGAAATATAGAGGAATAATCTGCTTAGGTTTTGCAGATGACTGGAATGCATCTCACTTCATGCCATCAGAAGAGTGGCTGCGAGACCCCAGCCTGGCTCACACAGACACAGATTTCGGGATGCCCTGAGACTATTTGTTTTGCTATTGTTTGCAACTATCTGTAGTCATAGTAAATTAGAGATGAGTACTATGGGCTTATAATAGTAATCTTTTTTTTCCTTTACTGACTGCCTTTTTAAAACATGGAGAAACAAATGTAGGTTTTTGCTTTTGTTTTGTTGTATTTACTTGTTTGGAAAAGGTAGCGATCATGGGGCAGTTCCAGACTGCAATTGAAAGAAAAATCGTTGGGGGATGGGAGACAAGAAGGACAAATAGTGGGAAGAACATGGCTGAAAATCAATGCCCCCACCCCTGCTAACAGTGACGACTTCACCCCGAACCCTACTCATACTAGAAAGCCTTGCTCAGCAACTCAGACTGTGAAACCAGGGAATTCCTCCAGGTCTACCTGCTCCCTCCTGGGGTTCCAGAAAGTGCTCCTGTCCAGGCTTGGGGTTTTTCTGTAGCCACAAGCAACATCTGGTAGAGAGAGAGAATCTAGCTTTATCCTCGCCTGCCCTCCTCCTGGCAGATGTTGCAGACACCGACCACATGTTGATGACTCCAGAAACTTTCTGTTCTTTGTTTTCTCCCCCAGCAGGGATGTCTTGTCATAAGCCCATCACCAGACTTATCTTTTAGGTTTCCCTCCTCGTCATCCCGAGGTCCAGCTGTTCACAAGCAACTTTACTGTGGGTTCTGTCCAAGTCTTCTCCTGTCGATGTTCAAGATGTGTTACGCCAAACTATCACAACTTGGAAAACCACAGAAGAAAATTATTTTCTTTTTGGTGTATGATGACCATCAAAGAAATTTTCACTTTCCTCACTTAAATTAGGAGGTCAGAAGATGCTCATGTGAGAGATGTACTGGTCCCCCCGTCCCCACCCCATGGAAGAAAGGAATGCGTATAGGAAGGCCTCAAGAGGAATCTCAACAAGGTGCTTTGCTGAGCTCGGCCCCCCAACCTACTTGTTTTCTGCCACTAGGTCACTACGTCCACTTACCTGATCATAGTGCTACATAAAACCTTTCTTTGTTTTGTTTGTTTTGTTTTGTCGAGGTTAGGTTTCTTTGTGAAGTCTTTGCTACCCTGCAACTAGCTCAGGTAATCAAACTGGCCTCAAACTCAGAGATATGCTTGTCTCTGTCTCTACAGTACTGGGATCATGCCCAGCTTGAACTTTCATTTTTAAAGGTTCCCAAGTGGCAGAACCTCACTCAAATTTTGCTTAATCTTTCCTTTTTAGTCTCTTATTTCAAGGTGTTGACCACAAATGTGTAACTGGTAAGAACCCTTTTTTTTCCTATAAAAAAAAAGAGCAGATGGTCTTCTAGCCTGCACTCCTTCCACTGTTGGAATATTCCCCATCAGTGGGTTAAGGATCCTGAGAAGCACAGGATTAGCTCACCCAATATCTTCCCCACATGTTGTCAGGACACTTGCTGGTTATTGGACCATCCAGCCTGTCCCTGACAGACACCAGTTGGCCCTGAGCCTGGGTTTGCTTTATCTTTGGCATAGCAGACAGCTCTGTGCACAGCTGCTTTCACAATCATTGGTAGCTATGGGTTTAGGGACTTGTGTCAACCTGACTGGATAATTAAATGGCAAGGTGTCGTTTCTGGGTATTCTGCGATGTGTTTTCAGAGGGAAATACTGGGTGAGATATCCAACTGGATTGGGAAGATCAGTGGAGGCACCAATCACTTGGGGGTTGTACTGGCTGGTTTTGTGTGTCAACTTGACACAGGCTGGAGTTATCACAGACAAAGGAGCTTCAGTTGAGGAAATGTCTCCATGAGATCCATCCATAAGGCATTTTCTCAATTAGTGATCAAGGGGGGAGGGCCCATTGTGGGTGGTGCCATCCCTGAGCTGGTAGTCCTATATTCTATAAGAAGGCAAGCTGAGCAATGCAGAGGAAGCAAACCAGTAAGAAACATCCCTCCATGGCCTCTGCATCAGCTCCTGCTTCCTGACCTGCTTGAGTTCCAGTCCTGACTTCCTTTGGTGATGAACAGCAATGTGGAACTGTAATCTGAATAAACCCTTTCCTCCCAACTTGCTTCTTGGCCATGATGTTTGTGCAGGAATAGAAAGGAGTCCAGGTAGAACAAACAGGGCAATGAATAAATAGGTGCCTTCCTCTATTTTCTCCTGCACTTGGACAAGTGTTTTTTTCTGCCTCTGAGCACAACTGCAGGATCTGTCAGTCCTTTTGGCTCTGATAGCCTCCTAGAGTTCTTGTTATTTGTCTTCGGATAGAATTATACTCCAGTCTTTCTGGTTCTGAGGCTTCTAAACTTTGGACCGAGCTGTGCTCCTGGCATCCCCAGGTCTTCAGCTTGCAGGCGGCCTGTCCTATGACCTCTCAGCTACCATAATCACATCAGATGATCTCATAATAAAGCCACTCCCCACTCCCCTTTCTCTTTTCCTCCTTCCCTCCCTGGGTGAGCATAGCTGAAAAAGACACAGCCCCCACCAACCCTACACCCCCGCTAGCGTACATGAGCTATTGTCTATTCTCTGTTCACTTCCTGTCTCAGTTTCTGGTCTTCTACAGACAAACAGCCAAAGCAACACTCTCTGCATCACTAAATTTAGAATTCAACTTAGTGATTTCCTCACCAAGGGTTGTGTAATGAACTGTGAACCACGAGCACAAAAATAACAAAGAAGATGACCCAATAGGCGAAAGGGAAACTAAACACGTTAGTTGTCAAACTGGATTTGAAGAACAGGGCCAGGAGTCCCCTCCAGCCAGGCTGAAAGGAGTAGTTCAGCAATCTTCTCGGAACAGGGAATTTTTTTTTTTTTTTTTAGTTCTGCCTGCCTTATGCTTTTCTGGTGAAAACTTTAATCTGCCTGAACACAAAGAGAAATAGCAAAGTACTGAATAAGGCGTGACCTTGTAACCAGGCAGCACGTTGCCAAGAGCAATGGCACTAGCTGTAACTCGGAAATTTTGGCAGAAAGCTTGGTGCAGGCATCTGGCAAATGGCTCTGTCTGTCCCCTTCCTTGTGAGAAATGAAGTTAGCCTGACAAAGTTCCTGACCAAGTCTCTTGGAGTGGCTTTGCTTCAGCTCATAAACCTAGACCGTTCTAATGGTTGTTAGCATTTCCAATAGAAGATCTGAGGCACAAGGATCACTTAGTAGCAGCCAGGTACCGTTCTAAGCAAATCAACTCAACAAAATAATGAACCGCAGTTTTAGGACATAGTACCACATGCTCAGTTAAAAGTTACGATTAAGGAAACTGGTTGCACACCAACCTTTCTTCTATCCCTGTGTTAAAACACTAAACGTAGCCCTCTAGTGTAGCTGTCTAACAGGAACATTCGATATCTAGGAGTGGCTTCCCATCTGCCACTCCTAACCAAAGGAAAGAATTTTTCATTTGATTCCGACCCTTATGCTTTACTCACAAAGCACCCATTGGTCAACTCGTTGCCTTAGCTCTTGCACATCCCAACCCTTCTTTCAGCTCATTCTCTTCACCTCTCGCAAACTTCCATCAGTTCTAACAGAGTTATATGCGGGTGTCTCTCCATTTTACTCTCTGTTTTGGATGGATGCTTCTTTGCAAATATAATAAGTCTGCTAGAAAAATCCATTGTTCTGCGATTTGAGTCTGGGCTCCTAGTCATTAGCACAGCAGTCTACCAGAAGTGTAGAAGGGTTCCTGTTACTCCACTTTTTTGAAGTGTGTTATCTCCTTATCTGATTCTAGTGTTTTTTTTTTAACGTGGGTGTGTCTGAAGTTGTACCTTATTCTTATTTTGATGAGAATCTCCCTAGTAATGCTAATCACATCTAATTTAAACTTTCTTGCCTGAGTCTTATGATCTGTCTGTCTCCATCTTCCTAGAGCAGGGAGTATACATGCAGGTAGTCATACCAGGCTTTATAAAATGTGGGTTCTGGGGATCAGATAACTCAGGTCTTCATGCTTATGAGACATTCATGTATAGACTAAGCTATGTCTCAAGTCCCCCATTTGTCTGTCTTTAAAATTGGATTTTCTCCTTATTACTGAGTTCTATTAGTTCCTTCTGTAGCATTCTGGATTCCTTATGAGATATATAATTTACACAAATTTCTCTTCTATAACTTGACCTTTTCTTTTCTTTTTTTAAAAAATTATCTTAATTTTTTACAGTCTAGTTGTTAACCTCCTCTCACTCTGCCCTTCCACAGTTCCTCATCTCATTTCTCCCCCCCACCCCCTTTCTCCAAGAGGATCCCCCCCCACACACACAACAACGCTGGGCCTCTCCGATCCCTGGGGCTTCAAGACTCTCAAGGGTTAGACACATCTCTTACTGAGGCCAGACCAGGCAGTCCTCTGCTGTATATGTGTCCAGGGCCTTAGACCAGCTAGTGTAAACTGCCTGGTTGGTGGCTCAGTGTCTGACAGATCTCAGGGGTCCGGGTTAGTTGAGACTGCTGGTCATCCTATGGGATCACACTCCTCAGCTTCTTCCAGACTTTCACTAATTCAACCACAGGGGTTCCTGACATCTGGGTGTAAGTATCTGTGACTGTCTCAGTCAGCTGCTTGTTGAGGCTCTCAGAGGACATCCATGCTACTAGGCTCCTGTCTGTAAGCACACCATAGCATCAATAATAGTGTCAGGCCTTGGCGCCTCCCCTTGAGATGGATCCCACTTTGGGCCTGTCACTGGACCTCCCTTCCCTCAGTCTCTTCTCCATTTTTATCCATGCAGTTCTTTTAGATGGGCACAATTCTGGGTCACAGTTTTTGACTGTGGGATGGCAACCCCATCCCTCCACTTGATGTCCTGTCTTTCTACTGGAGGTGAACTCTACAAGTTCCCTCTCTACACTGTTGTTGGGCATTTCATCTAAGGTCCCTCCCTTTGAGTCCTGGGAGTCTCTCACCTCCCAGGTTTCTGGTATATTCTAGAGGATCCCTCCTGTTCCCCACCAGCTCTCATCCCCCAAGGTTGCATATTTCCATTCTTTCTGCTGGCCCTTAGAGCTATGGAGCACAGATGATCAATTAGAGAAAGAAATTGTAAGCCAGGATGGGGAGGGTGGGCAGTGCTGCTGCTATCACTGTACCTGATTTCAAGTTGTCCTGCACAAGCTTACTCACAAACCCTGTGTGGAGTGAGCCCAAGAGCGGACACAGACACAGTAGGCAGCCTAGAGGGAAGCCCACACAACCATAATCACTGGATTAAAGGTTCTCTTTTGTTTATTTGTTTTAGTATTTATTTTGTGCATGTCTGTATTTTGCCTGTATTTATGTATGTGCAACACATGTGTGTCTGGTGCTCACAGAGACCAGGTGAAGGTATTGTATGCCCTAAAACTGTATTTCCAGATGGTTGTAAGCTTCCATGTGGGTGCTGGGAATCATCTTATTTTTTGAGAGTCTCTTCCTGAACCTTTCACTACCA
Source organism: Tokudaia tokunoshimensis (assembly GCA_036184795.1). Classification (NCBI taxonomy): domain Eukaryota; kingdom Metazoa; phylum Chordata; class Mammalia; order Rodentia; family Muridae; genus Tokudaia; species Tokudaia tokunoshimensis. The sequence goes on from BTHU01000005.1 coordinate 73,598,409, forward strand.
GATGACCAGCAAGCCCTGGGGAAATTTTCTGCTTTGCTGCCCAGTGCTGGGATTTTGTCGAGCTCCACCACACCCGACTTGTAATTTGAGTGCTGGGGGTGCAAACTCACGTTTTCACGCTTTTGTGGCAAGCCCTTTACTGACTAAACCATCTCCCCAGTTCCTAATGTTTTATATTGTCTAACTTATAGTTATTCCCATTATAATTTAATTATGGATTTTTTCTGTCCAGTTCACTTTCCAAAATTTAATGCATTTCACTGAATTCTCATCAATATTAGTATTGATATTAGTTATTGGAATCTCATTGATATCCGAATCTCTAATGTTCCTTTTTTATTTTTTGTACCTTCTTCCTCTGTGGTTACCTATATCTTTGCTTTATTCTTGCTTAAATTTTTAGGCTTCTCTCTATGGAGAATAATTATAAGATGTGTGCTTTAATCCAATAAAGAACTCTTCAGTAGGGGGTGTGTAATTATTTGTGTGAATTATTCTTACTACTTGTGTTTGGCTCTGACTGATACATATTAGTGCTTTACCAGCACAGTTTTCAGACTCAGTGCCATCTTTTACTCTCTGATTGTTCTCAGAGACTTTTGAGTAAAGGACCCCTTTACTGTCTCAACATCTTCCATGAGCTTTTCCTGACTTTCCTATTCTCACCAGGGTGGTTTGCTTTGTAGTCAGTGCAGTGCTTGAGAGACAAGATGGAGGTAGTTGTCCATAGAGTCCGTGTTCGCGTAGTCAGAGATGAGGAGCTTTAAGGAATTATTGGCTACAAATTGATGCTCGGTTTCAGAAGACAGAGAGACTGGTTTAGCAGTTCTTCAGAACACAGTGGATGTAGTCTTGCAGACCAGATACCTTACTCCAAATGTAGTTGTATGGTCATCAGGATGGTAATCAAGTTGAAGCCATTTTCATTTTAAGATCCAACACATAATTAAAAATTTATGAGCCTGACATTCATGTCTTGCTTGTAAGCTTCTCTGAGGATAGTCTTACTCTGCATTTAAAACATTGAAAAGCTGTAACCCTGTTTCTGTGGAAGGTCATGGTAGTTCTGGCGTCTTCAAGACAGACTTAAATTGTAAAAGCAAGATATGTTTACAATAGAAAAATTAGTAAAAGTTGTATTTGTGCATCACACAGGCTATTCCTTTAAGCTGTTTCAAGCTTCACCAAAGAAGGCCCTGAGGCCTGAGTGTGGGGCTTAGGCAGCTTTTCAACCCTCTGTGCAGGCGTCTGATGGCCTATCTTTCTTTGGTGATATAAGTCTAATGTCAAATTGGATCACCCTAAGACAGTGGGAGAACAACGATTTTAGATGACATTCTTTTACTGTCTTCCAGACTATCCACTTTTGTAGTCTTCCTTTGACAGGCCAGCAACCAAATATGTAAGCCTGATACCATACTACCATCTACTGGAAAGAAAGGGAAATACTGGATTTAAAAAGACATTAATCTACCATGACTTCCAGCAGGGCAGAATGTAGAAAGTTAGCAGTAAATAAAAGGGCATTTTGGTGTCCTGTGCATCTAAGAACGAAGAACAAAATGAATAAAGGAAAAGTAGCTTGTAATAGTTACCTATATATGCAAATGTATGCAAATATAAATCTGAACTTTGCATTTTCAGTATTCATTTTTTTACTCCAAAGGCCAATCTTGCCACTTGTAAGTTTTGTTAAAAAGCCCCTACCACCAAAGAAAATAATTACATAGAAACTGATGAGAATAGCAGCATGGATGTATTTGAATAGCTTTTATGAAGTGAAAATTTGATGCTCAGAGATGTCCAACCTTGACAACATAGCCCTGTCCTAGAGGGTCCTGGAGAGTCCAAACTTCCAGCTGGTGGTCAGTTTCTTGGGAAAGTTGTCATTAAAATGTGTGGGGCCCGTAATACTGGGAGGATGCAGCGGAGAGTTTGAAAATTTTATACTCTACAAAAGAGGAGGACAAAAAGAAAATTTTTGAGACATTTTTTTCCGGAATATTGGAAATTAATCCAAATTTGCTTTGAGGGAGCACGTATTTGCGACTAACACGTGGATGTCAGTGAGTTCATGGAGAGTTGCAGTGTTTTCACTTGTACTAGTCTGACACATATTTTCCACTCATCAATAGCCTTAGAGGGTGGCATCCCTCTTTCTTGGTACTGGCAGGAAATGAATGAGGCTATAGTCCTTGTTTTCACGTCTCACTCCCAAAGGTTGTTATTGCTTGAGCACATGTTGTGTAACCATGAAGGTCCTCACTTGCTTGTCCTCTGTTTTTGTTTGTCTTAATTTTGTCTTGAGACAGAGTCTCTGAACCTGCTCATCCCCAATTTGAAAGACAGGCTAGTCATCAAGTTCAAGGGATCTATGCATCTTTGCCACCCAGGGCTGTGAGTTCTGGCATTCTCGGCCTGGCTTTTATGTGGGTACAGAGGACCCAAACTTAGGTCCTCATACACACACTGCCAGGATTCTACTAACTGAGCCATCTTCCCAATGCTTTCTTTAACAATCTAAATACCCAAGCAAACCTAACAAAGCAAACTAACAAAATCCACTCCTTATATTTATCTACAATAAATCAATATCCTTACTCTCTTTTAGTAAATAGTAACATTTATTTATATCATATATAATTTGAGTAAGTGGGGTATTCCTATAATATCCTTCAAGAATGAAGAGTGTATAGGCAAAGAGTTTCTGAAGTTTTGATACAGGGTCAGACACCAAAAAATAAATAGCACCAACCCTTTCAACTCTGACAGGAAGTTTGTGTGTGTGTGTGTGTGTGTGTGTAAGAGAGAGAGAGAGAGAGAGAGAGAGAGAGAGAGAGAGAGAGAGAGAGAGAGAGAGAGAGAGAGAGAGAGAGAGAGAATGCCTACACAGTGTGCAGGTGGATGGAAAAAGTAGACCAAAGAAAGCAACTTCCTTAATGGGTTATGGGTGATTTAAATAAATGAAAGTATGTTTAACTCAAACCAGAAGCTTGCTTTGTGGTGTTTAGGTAAGAGTAGACACTTACAGATAGTGAATGGAAGTGTAAGACTTTTGACTAGGTGAATAATTTGGGAAAATTAATCCAAATCTTTAAAGCAAAGACTTGATTGTTACAACATTATTTCATCAAGGTTAAATGAAACAAAATTACTGTGCAATGACTACATTATGGTTAAGAAATCTTTAAGTAAATGATCATTCCTTCATATTACACAATTCAAGTCACAGCTGTAAATTCAATATGGTAAATCATCCCATGCATTTAAACCAAGGAAAGGAGAATGGACATATTTGTGAAGATATGACCAACCATACCCTAGCAGTGGGATTTGAGAAAATTTCAGAGTGTAAGTGGAAATTTCACCTTTCCCATCATTTCTGGAATGTAGATTGTTTCCCCTGTCTTCCGTCCTTCCACTTTAAACTAAATATTTAGGATAGATACACTTAAGTATCATCTAGGATGTGGTCAGAATGAGCCAGGTGGGAGAATCACATGGATATGCTTTAAATGATTCTAAGGTATAATTCTATTTGTATCCCCTGAAAGAGCCATGTAACCTTCTGGTCTTAGTTACAGTCCTGGAGATAGCTCTATACCCCTGTAGACTTATTTATAAACCCTGAAATAGCCCCCATACTACTGTGGTCTTGGCTAAAGCTTTGCCCTGCCACTAACACAATCTTCCATGGGATCCAGAGGGAAACATAGCTATTTGTGCTTTGGGTACTGGCTGGCTGAACTCAATCCCAGTTGTGGATTCTGAATTGACTAGTGACCTCATTCAAGCTCTTCTTAGCCATAGACTGGAAGTGATCTTTTTTTGTTTATTTGTTTGTTTGAGACAGGGTTTCTCTGTATAGCCCTGGCTATCCTGGAACTCATTCTGTAGACCAGACTGGCTTTGAAGTCAGAAATCTGCCTGCCTCTGCCTCCCAAGTGCTGGGATTAAAGGCATGTACCACCACTGCCCGGCGTTTAATGTAATTTTCTATTTGAAGTATGTTTAAGCTTATCAGCCTAAGTACCAACCATTATATTACAGTTGTCTTCAACCTTTAGAGTATAGTGCCCTGTTTTATAGCCAGGAGTGAGAGGCCACTTCCTGTATCCTCATTGTGTACTGGGTTATAGTATCTAGTGTCTAGGTTTGTGTAAGTATACTCTGTAATATTTGAAACAGTGACAAAGTCATGAAATTAGCATCCTTTGGGTCATATTCCCATGCGTAGGTGAAACATGTTTCTGGGACACAGTATACTTAACCTGAGAGCAAGACAAAGAGAATCTTGAATCATTTGTCTCCCTGAGAGTAAACAATTATCTCACATAAGGCAAGGGCCCCGAGGTTGCCAGTGTACTTCTCAACAAAGCCTCGCAATCCTGGAAAGAATAGGAGGGCATACTCAAGGGTTCAAAGGGAAAACAAGCAAGATATTGCAATACCTGGCCAAGATGTCCTTCATAAATAACAGAGATAATGAGCCATATTCCATGCAAGCAAAAGTTGATGGAATACTCTTCTATGGGAACAGACTATAGTGAACTACTAACTTGCAACTCTCAAGTTGAGTCGTCACGCCATATGAACATTTAAAACTCACCAATAAAGGTAATAGTAAATACATATCCAAGGTCAAGGTAATCCGATACCATAACTTAGAGTGTAAAGTCATCACTTTGAACTCTAGTTAAAATGGTAAAAGGGAAGTTAGTAAAAACAACTATAGCTATGGTCATTAGTCAGTTGACGCACAATATAAACAGAAGTAAAATGTGATATCAAGAGTGTAGTGTGGGGCTTAATGCAAAAGCAGGGCCTTTTTAAAGGCAATTGAGGTGAAGCATCTGTTACATGAAATGAGCATATCCTAACTATTAGATATTTTATGTAGGCCTTGCGCTAACCAGGAAGAAAGATAAATCAGTAAGAGATACAAGGAAAAAAAAAATACACAAAGCCTCACTAGGGAGACTGCCACCAACCCCAAAGGAAGCTCACAATGCTAAAAGAAAGTAATTATTAAATCCATTAACTGAATGACAATAGCTGGTATCTCTAAAAAATAAGTTATTTTAAAAAAATTTAAAATTTAAAAATTTCAATCTGCTGATGTCAGCACTAAAGGGATTAAAAGAATACAAAACAAGATATGCCAATTTTCTGGTACACTTACACAATGGATTATTTTGCTCAGCATTAAAAGTAAAATCATAAAATTTGTGTGTATACATCTATGGGGCTAAAAAAAAAGTCATTTAAAGTGAAGTAACTCAGGCCCAGAAAGACAAATATACACTTGTATGTAGATATTAGCTGTTAAAATAATATTAACCAAACTATTATAATCAGTAGAACTACAGAGGATAGGTATAAAGCAAGGAATTGGGGAAACATAGATTTCCCTGGGAAAGGGGAATTGAATAGAGTTACAGATGAATGGATGGTTTGTGTGTGTGTGTGTGTGTGTGTGTGTGTGTGTGTGTGTGTGTGTAGAATGGGAAGATCAAGTTGGGGAAGGGTAACTCATGGAATGAGTGAGGGGATATGGAGAGACAACAGATAATTAAGGGCCATTTGATAGGATGGAAACAATTCAGTAGAAGCCTCCTAAAATATTTACATATATGAAGGCAACCTAAATGAAATCACCAGATAATGGGGGAAACAGGACCCCAAATGGACATCTCTTGTCAGAAAATAAAGTTTCCAATACTGGGAATGGGTTACATCTAATTGAATTGTTGGCTAAAGGGGTCTCAGAGGAACTCCCACACAACTCAGGCTGTTGCTCAGACTACAGGTTTCCATCCATAAACTTATGACAAGGCATATTGCTGAAGATAACACCTACACAACTCATTAAACATGGAGAAGTCAAGTGGGTACCTACATAGAGCCTTCACTCATATGTGCGAGCATCTTTGGTACAGGAAAGTATTACGTATGCTAGCAAAGGAAAATGGTAAAACACCAACCCAGCTGCAAACCCTTTGATCTATGGTGTCTATCAACAAGCTATGTTAGTGCAATGGTGGCACAGAGCTTGTGGGAGTAAACAATCGAGGACCATTCCACAAGACAGAACTTGACACTGCTGCTTGGGTGACAGCCTAACACTAAATCGCCCACAGACCTAGAGTAAAACCAAGTAGTGCTGTTCTATTAAAAGTACAACGTAGTCATAAAATGACTCCTAATGGCATTCCTCTGCCAGACTCATGATCAGTAACAAGACAATATGGAGAGAGAGAGAGAGAGAGAGAGAGAGAGAGAGAGAGAGAGAGAGAGAGAGAGAGAGAGAGAGAGGCACCTTGGAACACTCAGCTCTGAGTGGGATACCAGCATCATATCCTTCCTGTCAGGCCTCAGAGAACCTCTTGGAAGAAAAGGTGGAAGAATGTAAGAGCCAGAGGACATGGTGAACACCAAAGAAACAGGGTCCTCTAAATCAATTGATCAATGCATGCATGCACTTCCAGGGACTGAAGCAGAATGCACAGGGCCTGCATAAGTCTGCACCAGATGGAGTCTAGAGCTGAAAGGAGAAGTAGACGTATGCCCCCATCCTTAATTCTGAAGCAATCACCAATTGATAACCACTTGCAAATGAAAATTTTATTTTTTCCAAGGGAGTTTCACTGGGAAAACCAACTACTCCTAAGGGTAGGCTGCATGTACTGCAGTAGAGGGCCAACAGAAAATGAACTCAATGGTATCTTTAGAGGTTCCTTGTCTCATAATGTTATATAATTTGTTTTTATAAAAAATTATCTTATTTTAAATTTAATTTATTTTTTATTTTTATTACTTTATTTTTTATCCCATGGAAGCCTCTTTGTTTCTAATGAGAGACAGAAACCCGGAGGGGAGGAGAGGTAGGGAGGAACTGAGAGGAATAGAGGGGGTTCCCGTAATCAGGGTATATTATATAAGAAAATACGTGCTGCCTGAAGATGTATACTTGAATCTTTTCTGCAACAATACAATCTCAGAGGACGGTGAAATTTATTTCAGCTTTGGTTCAGTTTTGGAGATGAGCTCAAGAAAGGACTGACACTCAAAGGACTACACTCCTAGGATGTAGGCTCAGTCCGGTGACGCGCGGTCAGCAGGGGGCGCGCTCCCGCGTACTGCTCAATGATCCTGGCAAACCCCATGATTTCTTTCACTTTCCAATCATCACATCGCTCAGAGCATTCACTCCACCCCCAAAATATTCCTCGAGACACAAATTCAAACCTGTGTAGAGCAGTTTTGTAGAACTTTTGCTTTTCATTCTTCATAGAAACAGGAAGTTAAAGCCACAAAGAGAAGCGAAACACCTGCAGACGGAGCAGAATAGAAGCAGGGGAATTACTGTGGCTTTCGGCAGGGTAATGGTTTCATGAAGCTGGAGGGGCTCACCTGGGAGGGACAGCAGCCCTGCGATGCGGCTCTCAGCTGCTCCTGTGACAGAGGAACCTTGTTTCATCTTTTCCAGGACGTGTCCCAAAGGTCTACGGAATTTCTCTTTTGGACAAGCAGAACAGACTGCAATGCTCCGTCAATAAGCACTGTTCTGGAGGTCTGAAGAACTCAGCAGACGGTACCCTGACTGCTGCAAGATCATCCTATGTGCCTTGATTGACCATGAACTCTATAGTCAGTCAGCCTCCCGAGCGCTGGAAATACGGCGTGTGTTAGCATAGCTTGCCTGAGTTTCTGTTACCAGTTGCTTTAAGCCTGAATGTATATGGTTATTAAGTTATTTCTCTTGACAATCTTATTTGTCAATGGTTGCTGTTATATAGCGTGTATAATAGTATTTCCGTGCTTAATATGCTGTTTTATTCGGCATTCTGTGAGGAAGATTCTTTCTCATTTCTTACATTCATTTGACTATGTATCTTACTCCTTGATTTATCTTACAGTTAGCCAGGTGCAATTGTACGATTGAATGATTAACTAAAGCTCTCCCTTGCACACCAGTTCTAAAGTCACAGCGTTAAAAAGGGTGTCTTAGCTCAGGTTACCGCTGCTATGATGAAACATCATGACCAAAAGGAACTTGGGAGGGGGAGGGTGTATCTGGCTTCTGTATCCTGAATCTGTTGAGAGAAGCTAAGGCCGAAAGTCAAAGAGGCAGGAATCTGGAGGGAGGAACTGATTCGGTCCATTGCGGAATGTCCCTTACTGTCTTGATCCTAATAGCTCGATCAGCATGACTGCTTATAGAACCAATAGGAATTATCAAACACCTTCTGTGATGAGCAATAAGTGAGCAGAGAGAATGTGTACTAACCAAACTAACAAATGAGATAATGTGGGAAACAATGTATTATCAGCAGGAAAGATGTATCAGAGGATACTAAGACAAGGGGGAAAAAAAATCAAAAGATTCCAGCAATGGCGGACACTAACAGAAAGCAATTTACATCATCCTATCCTAGATGGAAAACCCTGGTAGAACAAAGGGTTGGCAGGATTGAATGTTGAAAAACTTGTACTTTAAGTACTTCAAGTCAGGAAGAAATAAGGTTAGGGAGAGGCTTAGTCCTCTGATCTAGACATTCCATCATCAAAAGAAGAAACAAGCTCAGAACTAAGAACCACCCAGCTATTAGTACACAGGTAAAGTAAAAACAAAACAAAACAAGAACAGCAAGAGCGACACAACAACAAACCAGACATCAGTCAAAACACCACTAGTTTTTAGAAAATGTATATAGCGATGATTAGAGATTACAGTCATGAACAAATTATGCAAAAGACTAACACAAAGTTGATTTATGGGGAGCCTAACAGTAATGTTTAAAAACAGAACTGAAACTGAAAAGCAAATACTTATTGATGCTTATTGTAGAGTAACATTAATTTGAATATCAACAGATTAACTATACTTTTGAAATTAAGCAATTATTTAAATAAAATGCTTTAAATATGCCTGGTCTTTGTTTTCAGAAAACATGTCTAAAGATAGAGAAAGAACCTCCTGGAGACATTAATCCACATTCTTCTCCAGGACCCACTCCCCCAGATCTCCTCTCCCATCCAGTTTCCTCCCTCCATCTGCCATCCATGTTCATTCCATTCCCCCTTTCAAGTGAGACTAAAGCATCCTTGCTTGTGCCCTTCTTGCTCTCTAGCCTCTTTGGGTCTGTAGAGTGTAGTATGGGCATCCTGTATTTTATGGCTAATACCCACTTATACATAAATACATACCATGTATGTCCTTTTGGGACTGGATATCTTCACTCAGGATGATATTCTCAAGATCCATCCATTTACCTGCAAAATTCTTGATGTCTTTATTTCATTATGTAGATGTACCACATTTTCTTTATCTATTCTTCGGTTGAGGGACATCTAGGTTTCTAGTGTCTGGCTATTATGAATAAAGCTGCCATGAGCATAGTTGAACAAGTGTCTTTGTGGGATGTTGGAACATCTTTTGGATGTATGTCCAGGAGTGGTGTAGCTGGGTCTTGAGGTAGAACTAGTCAGTTTTCTGAAAAACCACCAAATTGATTTCCAAAGAGGTTGTACACATTTGCACTCCCACCAGCAATGGAGGCGTGTCCCCCTTGCTCCATATCCTTACCAGCATGTGCCGTCACTTGAGTTTTTGATCTTAGCCATTCTGACAGGTGTAAGATGGAATTTCAGAGTTCTTTTGATTTGCATTTCCCTGATGACTAAGGACTTAAGTGTTTCTCAGCCATTTGAGATTCCTCTGTTGAGAATTCTCTGTTTAGCTCTGTGCTCCATTTTTAATTGGATTATTTGAGTTGTTGGCATTTTATGTCTTGAGTTCTTTATAAATTTTGGATATTAGCCCTCTGTCAGGTGTAAGGTTGGTGAAGATCCTTTCCCTATCTGTAGACTTCCTTTTTGTCCTATTGAAAGTGTCCTTTGCCTTTTAGTTTCATGAGGTCCCATTTATCAATTGTTGGTCTTAGAGCCTAACCCACTGGTGTTACGCTCTGAAAATTGTCTCCTGTATATTATTGTATATTATCACTATAGTAAGCCACAATAACAGATAAAATACAAATGAGTATTTGTTACTGTTACTTAACATTAAGGCTGTCACTTTTAGCAAAATCTGACTAAAGCAAATTGTGATGATGTTTGTGATATATCAGATTTATCTAGAAGAATCATTTCAAGATAAGCCCAGGCCTCCAGCCTTAGCTTCATGCAGTTCTACTCTTCCTATTTCCGTGCTAACAGTCTCCTAGGCTTGCTCTCTGTGTTTCTTTTTTCTAGAGATGCATTCCCTGCAAGGATTTTGTTAAGGCCACTTCATGTGCTCTGCTGCCCGGGCAGATTCTTGTTCTCCCATCACCAATGCTGAACAGGTCTTCAGGTATTCCAGTTGCTGATAGAATTCACCCAGGAGAGCTGCTTTCCAGGCCCCAGAGGAGTGCTCTGTGTGGAAGAAGTTGAAGATCTGCTGCAGCATCTCATGGATGACTGAGATGGCTTAGGACTTTTGAATCTGGCTGTGTCTCAGAGGACTCAGAAGTCCCTTCTGACCTTCAGACTGTAGAAAGGGGAAAATTCTCCTCATTTGGCCCAGGAACACAAAGGCTTCCTGCTAAGTATGGGAGAGTTCTGAGGCAGCTCAAAACCCAGAGTTCATAAGACTTAGCTATTCACCACCAGGGTGTCAGAGGGGGGAGGGAAGGGGAGGAGGAGAGGGAAAAGGTAGGGAGAGAGGGAGAGGGAGAGGGAATTCAGGAGGGCATGGGGGAAATGAAGATTCTGTTGGCCTGCTTGAGCTGGGCCTGGGTGAACCCTAGGTTCTCTGAGGACATCTGCATATACACTGTGCTCAAGTAGGAAACCAATAATTTTTATTTTATGACCATTTATCTTAACTTTTATCTCTCCCTTTCATTTTTGTGTAGTTTCCATACTACCTAACAAGGTAGCCAAAGGCAAAGCCGTTAACTTTATAATAGTTGTTTTCCCTGTGAATTTCCGACATACCCATCCCAAGAGACTCTTGTCAATCATGTGAGAACTTTTTGGCTTCAACTCGGAAATGATTATGTGCATGTGAACAATTAGGCAAATACACAGCTGGGACCCCCACCCTCCAATGAACACACATTTCTTTTCTAAAGACAATTTTTTAGTCCTATGCCTTTATTTTTACTCTCCTTCCTTTCAAAAGAAAGTCAGGCTCCCTCACACCTATGGGTTCCTATATTCTCTTGAGGATTTACCAAGACAACCAAGGCCAATACCATCTTCAGAATGAAGGATGTGGTTTGATTCATTATTTGATTCAGTTGAGGCTGAGTTAGCAGTGAATGAGCTCCTCTGGAGTTTCCTAGAACGAATGTGTGCAGGAGAATGTGACTGTGATTCACTGGGGCCACAAGCCAGTGTTAATGTGCACAACCACCCTTTCTGCCTACCACTGAGGACTATGGTCCTCTTCAGTGTGTGCCCATCATTCTTAGACCATCCTACTTCCTTCTGGTGCTTACCATGGAGATTCTAATCCTAATGTTATGTCCTTAGCACCACCTAACTCCCTCATCTGTTTCCTCTGTTGCAGGTGGCAAAACATCCCCCAGCCCTCACCTACCAGACTCCATTTCTGAGAGCAGGCTTTTCAACATCTTCATGACCATGGGACTCTTTATAGAGGAAATGCTTCACTGATGAATAATAAGCTCTCAAAGGTCTTTATGGCTGCCAGTTGAGGGCTTTGAGGTCTTTAGCTCTCAGTGGTGACCTGCTCTGCAGATACATAAACATCAAAAATATCAACAGCCCTGAGGTGACGATAGCTAATGTTTGTGCTGTTTTTATAGCCTTCAGTAGCAAACCAATTCTTATTTTTTAAGCACAATTTTTACTGTCCAACTCTTATACTATTAAACACTTGTCATCTTCAAGTTTCCTAATCTTGGTATAGATTCTATTGATGATGGCATCTTTTACTAGATATTTTCACATAGTCAATGTGAGTCAGTTTACTTTTCATGTCAATAACTCACTCAGACTACAGTGGGGTGCAGGCTAACATGTCAAAGAGTAATGCATTTTCCTTATTCATGATTTTTAATTTTAGATTTAAACAGTCACATCACAAGAATTTTACACCTTCTTTTTTCATGGTAGTTTATTGGCCAAGATGTATTTTGCTCATCTGATATTACTTTTTGCTTCATCCTGAAGTTAGAATTAAACCTAAGGAAGTCAAACAAGGGGGCATTTTTTTTCTTTTATACCTTTTAAGACATACAATTTTGGTTTGTGACAAGGTCTCACTGTGTTGCCCAGGCTGCCCATCGACTCACAGATCTCCTGCCTCAGTCTTCCAGGTGTTGAGATACAGCTATGCACTTCCAAATTCAGCTAAGATTTTAAAAAATTAATATCTTATTCCAACTTCTCTAGAAAGTAAAACTCCATAGCTGTTTGTTGACAAATCAGAAACAAATATGAGTCCACATATCATGAAAGTGAAAGAAAAGTTACTTTTCAAAAATGTCTAAGTGTTAGAAAAAAAAGGGGGTGGGAATTTTAATGAAAACGAAGGAAAGCTAAGATTGACTTGCATAAAGGTGGAAAGATGCATGTCCCTGTGAAAGGTACAAAGAAGAGTCATCCTCCCCATCATGTCAATGATCAGCCTTCAGTCTCACAAGACCTGCCAGCTGATGCTCTTCAGTTTAATCTAGATGTAATCTGCTTGGAGACAGGAAGAAGGAGTCAAAACAACCGCCTCATAGGAGACTGGCAATCTGGTCCCAGTCACTAGAATACTAACCCAATCAGGCAGGAGAAAGGGAATAAATCTTCCCTGTGAATAATCTACTCAGCCAATGAAAACACTACCTTAAGAAGAAGCTAAGAATTAGGAGAAAGAAAATCTAATGTCCCCCAAATCATTTACTTTGTTTTCAATTATCATGACCACAGCTTTCTCTCTCTCCACTCCTCCCAGTTCCTCCCACCTCTCCTCTCCTCCAATTTCACTACCTCCAACTCCATCTCTCCCAGAAAAGAGCAGGACTCCCAGAGAAATCTACCAAACATGGCATAGCAAGTTGCAGTAAGACATGGCACAAACCCTCACATTAAGGGTGGATTAGGCAACCCAATAGGAGAAAAGGGGTCACAAAAGTAGGCAAAAGAGTCAGCAACACCTCCCACTTCTATTGTCAGGAGTCCCTGTAAAACACCAAGCCAGCCACCATAATGTATATGGAGAGGGTGTGGCAAGGACTGAAGGTTCAGTGATTGCTGCTTCGGTCTCTGTGAGCCACTGTCAACCCTGCTTAGCTGATTCCCCAGGCCATGCTGTCCCCATGTCCTTGATCCCTCTGGCTCCCACAATTCCTCCTCCTCTTCACGTACTCTTAACCTGGAAAATATTGATGCTGTTCTAAAAATGATATTAGAACAGTGTACTTCATATTTATTGTGGGTCATCTCTGATCTCAAATCCTTGGAAGGGTTTAGACAATATTCTCAGCAACACTATTATGGGTGAATTTACTTTACAACTTTTGGGACAAAAATACAAGTGGATGTAAACCTTCCGTATTCAGAAGTGCCTTAGTTATTTTTCTTTTCTCTTTTAAAGTTTTTATCGGTTCTTTGTATATTTCACATCATGCACCCCAATCCCACTCAACTCTCCGAACTTTCATGTCTTCAGTCTACCTTTGCACAAAGAAAACAAAAAAATAAATAAAAGAAACAACAACAACAACAAACACTTTGTGGAAGCTGAGGTGTGTCCCACAGTATACACTTTTGTCTAAACAGCTTTACTTGCAAACGCTTGCTGCAGTAAGTCATTGGTCTGGCTCAAGGCCTCTGGTTTCTACACTATCCATACTGGATCCTCACTAGGACTCCTCTTGGATATCCTGTTGTGGTCTTGTGTCATGGAGATCTGCAGGACTGGCCCCTTCATGTGTACCAGCAGTTCATAGATAGGGTAGATGTTTGGATGGGACAACTCAGAGTCCTAGATTCGGGTCTGGGTGAAAGCTGAGCTGGTCAACCTCTAGCTCTCCTGTGCCAGCAAGCCAACAACAGCCTGGCTTTGTCCAGATAAGAGAAGGGGCCAGCTCTCCTGTGGTCAAGCCTCAGGCTTTGCAGCTGGCTCATTTCCTCCCTTGCCCCCACTGCCTCCCAGGCCCAGCTCTACTGTGCTGGGCAGGCAAGGTACAGGGACAGCTCTCCTGAGTGCTGCAGACAGCAAGGGCCAGTTCTCAGACAAAGGGCAGGGCCAGCCTCCTGTACTCATGCCTTTGGGGCCAGCTCTCCCAACACCACCACCAGCACCAGCTCTTCCATGCTGCCCAGGCAAGTGGAAGGACAAGCTCAGCACAGTGCTAGGACATCAGCGTAGCCTCAGAAAGCAGCCCAGACCAGGGGCATGTGCATGGCCTTTGGTGGTAACAGCGGTGTCAGACGTCAACACAGACTCTGGATGCAACAGGACCTTGGGGCTAAGATATGGCCCTAGACATGAGCTGTAATGGTAGCATGGGCCTTGATATCACTATGGCCTCAAGTGGCAATGCAGGCCCTTCAGATCTGTATGTCCCTAGACATCCACACGTTCTCAGGCAGCAGCCCAGATCACTGACATCGGATGGCCTTCATGGTAACAAAAGCCACAAACAATAGCACAGACCCCAGCTGTGGTAGGGTCACAGATCCAGACATGGTTCCTGGGCCTGGACATCTAGTTCCAGCTCTCTCCACAGTGCAGGAAACTCTTAGATTCACTTTCTTCCCAATCTCTCCAGCACATACTCTATCTTCCTCATCTCTACATCACACATTTGCATCTTAGTGGTTCCCTTCTGGGGGCCAGGGCAGGGGCTTGAGTGTCTTTTTCATCCCACCCCTTAGTTACTTTTCTATTGCTGTGATAAAATACCAGAACCAAAAGCAACTTATAAGAAAGAAGACTTTATTTGGGCTATTTCCCAAGGGATTAGAATCCGTCATGACAGCAATCATGTCAGCAAGTGGCAGGCATGATGATGGAAGCAGGAAGCTGAGAGTTTACAGTTTTATCTTAAGTATGAAGCAGAGAGAGAGCAAACTGAAAGCAGTAACTCAAGAAGAAGCATTCTATAGCAGGCACTTGGTTCTTTCTTTGCTTAAATTGGGTCTTTCTATCTAGGCCTGGTTAGCCTGGCAGTCACTGTGTGGAACAGTGTGCTTGGACTCACAGAGATCTACCTGCCATTGCTTCCTGAATGCTGGTGTTAAGGGTAAGTACCATCATGCCTGGCCACATGGGGCTTTTCATTTGGCAACCTATGACTTCTGGAAAAAGAATTAGTTCTTATGTAGGGTAACTAAAAATTTAAGATATGCACACACACAGTTGTACATATTGAATAAATAAGAAAAATTTAAAGATGTAATTTTTTTTTTTACAAACATAGTTATCGGAATGTAAAACATGGAAATTGCTAAGATGCTAGCTTGCCTGTCTGTGTTCGCAAACACATGACACATACAGTGTCACACAGTGATTTTTCCCTCTGGTTCTACACTGCTTGCTCGCCTCCTGTGTAGGACAAGGACTATGCTGCTTAGGCTCCATGACTGTCTAGGGTGTTGAAATAGTTCTCCAGAGGGTAGCACTGGATAGCTTTACACAGAACCACAGCATGGAGAGATTGTGCTGAATGTCTAGGGCTCCACTAGGGTTCTCTTTATGAAACAAGAAATCTCTCTGAGTCTCTGTTTCTCTCCCTCTCTCCCTCTCCCTCTCCCTCCCACTTTCTCTGTGAATTTACATGTGCTTGCCTGTGCATATGCATGGGAACACCCAATGTGGATGTCAGGTACCCTCCTCTATCACTCTCTACCTGATGCGTTCCTAGCAGTGCCTCACACTGACCTTCAAGCTTACTGATTTGCCTAGACTACCGGCCAGATCATTGCAGCTGATTGCCTGCCTCTCACAGTTACTATGTTTCTGTGTCCTGATCTACATCAGTGCTTACGGTCACTGTAACTCAGGAATCAGCAGACATGGAGAACAGGATGTGGCCATGTTAACACCATTAATCCTGAAGCTTGACTACCTTGCCCATCTCCAGTTTACATTGTGTTAGTATACACAGCTGTGTCTAGAGGACATCTGCATGATACTCCTTTGCCATTTAGGGCTGTTCTCTCATGAACTGATGTTCTTGTGTGGACTGGGTGTGTGTTGAATAGTCTGCTCGTGTGTGCAGGAGTGATAGCTCAGGACTTGCTCTCCACATCCCATGCTCTTGTCTCAGTTCTTCTGTCTTGTCTCTTGATTCTCAAAATCTGTTGTATGAAAGCAAGTTATTAAATCTAGTTGTGAAGCACAATATGGCCATACATATTTTCTGAGCACGGTGATACTTTGGAGCTGATTCATAGCATGTTTTCCATTACATAAACATAAAAGTGATGGAAATTAGGGAAAGAATATAGGAGGTCATATCTGAAAGATGTTAAGCAGTCACCCTGAGAGACAAGTTTATCAAATAATCACAATCTCTCCACTCAGAGTCCCCTTCAGTTATAAGATCTTGTATTAGGGTTCTCTAGGGTCACAGAACTTATGGGTAGTCTCTATATAGTAAAGGAATTTGTTGGTGATTTACAGTCTGTAATCCAACTCCCAATAATGGTCAGCAGCAGTTGTAAATGGAAGTTCAAGGATCTAGCAGTTGCTCAGTTCCAAAAGGGAAGCAGGCAAAGAAGAGAGAGAGTGAATCTTCCTTTTTCCAATGTCCTTATAAAGGTATCCAGCAGGTGTGTCCCAGATTAAAGGTGTGTGCCACCACAACTGGATCTGGGACTTGCTTTGTCCCAGATGACCTTGAACTCAGAGATCTCCCTGTCTTAATCTTCTGGGATTCACAGTTACTATGCCTCAAGATCTTCAAGCCAAGTTCCAAGTCAGAGTTCATTCCAGATATAATCAAGTTGACAACCAGGAATAGCCACACAGATCTGAAGGTCACCTTGGTATCATTAGATTTTCTCCGAATACACAGAGCACATGTGTCTGTTCCTGTAAAACCTAAAAGTCTGTTACTTGTTCCTGTGCTCCCATGATGACCCAGTTACAGGAGCACTCATGTATCCAGGTTCCTCATCCAAAGTGACAGTGACAACTTTCTCCTGACCATGGAGACAGGACCTGAAATCAGAGAGGAATTTGCAAGTAACAGCTTACTCTTAGTAGCTCATAATAGGAGCTGATGAAGTTGTAGGATTTCCTTGGCAACTCTACATACAGACACACATTGTCTTCCTCCCTTCAATGTCCTGCTGATTCGAAGGGGCTAAAAGGTCAAGAGGCCCTGGATATTGAGCTATGCCCCTTATAAAGCACAGATCTTACTCCAATAGGAATAAGAACTAGGTTATTCTGCATCAATTAATAGTGACCATGGCCTGGTTACATGGGTTTGTGTTACTCCACATGGCAGGGTCTATTTTGGAAGAGGTTGCCTGAATTCTTGAAGTCACAGATCAAAAGACCATCATAAATCAGTGCATTTGCCAGACTCCTTGTCTTGGCATCAGCAGGTGGAGATGCTGTGAGCTCAGAGGCTATTTCACAGCATTCCTACTCAGGGTGGCTTAGCTCAGTTCCCTCAGTTTTAGGATGCGTGCCACATGGTTTACCTACTGATTAAAGAGATAGAAGGTCCAACACAGAGCTTTGTTACTGATCAAAACAACGAAAGCCTTGTTGTAAATTGCTACTGTGGGGACTGCACACAGACTCTCTCATCTCCAGAGAACATTCCTTATGGAAGCCTAGAAGGACACAAAGTGACTTTTTGTGCACATTTATTGGTCCATTGTTTAGAAGACATGACCTGTTGGACATGAGAGGATTTCCCCTTTCTCAGATGAGAACTGAAGGGAATGGAGTTTTCCAAACTGAAGTAGTTTCTTCTAGGGAAAAGCCTGTTTTAGTGTGGAGGAAACTTCCAGGAAATAGAATTCTCTAGAGAACTTACCAGACTTGGACTCTGTTCTTTGCAAGCCAGACCAGTAGGGGGTTCTCTTGTTCTCTAATTACTTCTTAGAATTGAGTATTTGGTTCCACCACCACCCCTTTCCTTTCCCTTTTTTTTCCTTTTTCTTTTTGGGACAGCATTTCATCATTACATTACTTAGAACATTCTCTAAGTTACAAAAATAGAAATATACTCTCATATTAGAGTTTTTTTTAAAGCAAACCTTGAACTGCTTTATTTTTTTTTATTTTATTTTATTTTATTATTTTTTTTAATTTAGATTCCAAATTATTTCCCCTTTCCCATTTCCTCCCTCCCCGAAAGTCCCATAAGCCCCCTTCCCTCCCTCTTTTCTCCATTCAACCCCCTCTTGTTGAACTGCTTTATTTTTTGTTTCAATTGGTGGTTATGCATTTTCAGGGGAAACAATCCAATCAGGAGTCAAGGTGTAATTAACAGCAGTTGTAGAGTGAGCAGAGCAGCAATGAAGAGCAAATGAGAAGCACTCACTGGGGATTTCTGCATCAGGGAGGGGGAAACAAGGACTGAGAGATGGAAAGATGGGGTCTGGGACAGCAGGGAGGTACTGGGAGACTATCAGAGAGAAAGCTGTGTGTGTGCCCATAAGAACATAATTATATATAGTATGTACTGCCATTATATATGATACACCTATAAATGTAATTATAAATATAATGTTATCTGAGATTCCGCTTTGAGTTACAGTCTAGGACACAGATTCCTATATGAAGTATTTGTCACCCATCAGTTCTTATTGAATATTCAATTCAATGATTAATATCTAATGTCCAATGTGTCTAGTGGCTGAGATGTTCAGGTAATAGTGACAGACAGCAAGGGCTTTCAAAGCTTCAATGTCTGTAATTTTCCATTTACTTTTTCATCTTTCCTGAGGTCAAAGTCTCCAATTCTGTTTTATTTCTCTTTTGCTACTTTCCAAGAAAGAAAACCCTGATGTTGGTTTTTTGTCACTAAACCAAAAATATGATGTCATTGAAAATAAAAGCTAAAAAGGGGAACTGACGTTTCATCTAAACAACCAAGTAGTAGCAACAATATTAGTTCAGTAAAATGAACAAGATCTATAATAATCAAATAAAATAATGCTACAAAAGTGACCTTTTCTAGTGATCTTCAGGTTCAATGCAATCCAAATAACTTTCAATAGTGTTTCTCCCAGAAGTATTACTTTTAAAATATATATGAAACCACGTAGATACCAAAGAACCAATATTGTTTTATTCATAATGTAACAATACTGATTTCAAATTACAGCTTACATCTAAGAGAAGGTTACTGCACTGGCCAACCCTGACCACAGAAAGCCTTTGCAGCCCACGCCAATAAACACAGAGCTCCACAACTGCTCACTGAGCAGAAAATAGAAGGCTGATTACCTGGCCTCAAGGATCATGGCAGAAGAGAGAGCAGAAGAATCGAAAAAGATAGGAACAACAGAGCTGTGTTATTGAACACAATATGACACTAATGATCTGAGAGTGACTGAATGAACATGACCAAATCAGACAAAATATCAGCTTGGAAAATGGAGGCAGTTCCACCTGTAGCTGAGGAACTATGGCCACTGATAGCTCCTGGGGGAGGGAGATTTAGTTATCCTCAGGGATGGGGCCCCCGAGAGAGGTTACCCATGCTCCAGAAGATGGCACTGTACCGTGCACAATTAGAAAGACCTAGAAGAAGGAGCAAATGAAGTAGGAGAAGCTGGAGGAAAAGGAGAAAGATGATGATGATGAAGGAGGGGAGAAAGAGGAGGAGGACTAGGACAAGAACTAGAAAATTGAGGAGGAAGAGAGGACAAGGAGGACCAGAAAGAGAATAAATGGAGAAGGAGAAAAAGAAAGAAAAAAAACCCATGAAATGCAGTGTGAATAGTGGGTGTTTCAAATAATTGATTTTAAAGGCACTTCACTCCCCTGGTGGGATTTATTCTAAGAACTGGTTCTTGCGTCTATTATGGGTGTGATTAAGGCTTCATTATTCTTGCGTTGTTTGTCTGTGCTGCATAGGCAGGCTAGGGAAAAAAATTACTCTAGGGAATAATGGGTCAGAGAGGACTGAGACACAACGTGACATGAGCAATACTCTCTAGCTTTCTACCTCACAGCGTATATCCAGAAGATACCTTATGCTGGAGAGAAAGTAGAGGGAAAGCTTCAGGGTTTGTCTAAAGGCTGTGCAGTGTGCATGTGTATGTAGCATGATTCTTGGACACAGTTCATTTGTACAATTTTAATGGTGTAGAGTATACTGTTAAGAACGTTGGAACATTTTGATGACATACCCAATTAACAAGCCAAGTGTTTTATAAAGCAAATTTATTTGAACACGCAGTCATTTTAATTGCATATGATGGTTTGGTACATTAAAGAAAATATAAGGCTGCAAGATTGAAAATAAATACCTTAAATTATATTAATAAGAAATAAATATATAAAGAGATATGACAATATTACAAAACAAATGCTTCTACATGCAAAAATTTTTTTGCAGTTTTGGTGAAACATATAGGCAGGTTGATTGTATTCAAACCAAAATAAATGAGAGTTTTTAAAGGAGAGCTTATGAAGTGAGGTACAGTGTCCTTGTCCAGGAGAGTTCTTTCTACTCTCAAACCTCAGCACTCAGGGCTCACTCCTGCTTCTCACTCAGTCTTGCCAGCAAGTTGGCTGAGGAAGACAGGGCTCTCCAGACTTCTGCTCTGATCACCTCCCAGGCACAGGGACTGTGTTCCTTCTCTCTCAGGTACACAGTGATTCTGTGGAAGTATTTCCTCACAGCCAGCAGGGAGTCTTCCTGGGTCAGGGGAGGTTCCTGCACCCCCAACTGCTGCATCAGGCAGGCTTGCAGGTCATTGAGCTGCTGGTGGAGGCCATTGCAGAATGAGTCTAGGAGAGTTGCATTCCAAGCAGCAGACGAGTCCTTTGATGTGAAGAGGTTCAAGATCTGCTGGGTCAGCTCACTCAGGACAGGGATGGCTTGAGCCTTCTGGATCTGCTGGGCATCCACCTTCTCCAGGGGGAATCCAAAGTCCTTTCTGTCCTTTAGGCAGGAGAGAGGGGAGAGTGTCCTCATTTGTGCCAGGAGTGTCAAGGCTCTCTTGTTCCTGAGGTTTTGTGTCTGAGGCAGGTCACATCCTAGCGAGCAGGTTGACCAGTAGCTCATCACCACCAGGACCATCAGGAAAGCACAAGGCCTAGCCATGGTGAATGTTGCCAATGCTTCTGGTCTTCTGGGCTGTTTGGTCCTAAGCCTTCCCCTCTAGGTTCTCTGAAGACCATCCTGTGTGGATGTGTCTTAAATAGGGCAAATACTTATTTTCATTTTCTGAATGCTCTTCTCTCTCTTTCCAATTGTTTTTTCACTTTCTTTAACTCATTCTCTGCTTCTCTCTGGGCATTTGTTCTAATTCATTTTGGTTTTCACTATTGCTTCCTCTTTCTCTGCTACCCTCTAAAAGTTGTTTTATAGGTTTTCATTTTCTAATTAGAATTTTCATTAACTGTTACACCACAGGTAAACATTGTTTGTCTGAAATTTACACATCTATTTTAACAAAAAAATTCCCTGTAAAACTTTCCTATAAAAGGTTTTGAAATTCATTTTACAATTAATTTTTATTTCATCTATATCATTTACAAAATATTTAAATCTTAATGTAAGGTACAGTAAAAATTTTTCTAAATTAACATATGTTGAAATAATGGTATACTT
This sequence comes from Tokudaia tokunoshimensis, assembly GCA_036184795.1. Lineage (NCBI taxonomy): Eukaryota > Metazoa > Chordata > Mammalia > Rodentia > Muridae > Tokudaia > Tokudaia tokunoshimensis. The sequence goes on from BTHU01000005.1 coordinate 73,620,173, forward strand.
TAAATTATTCCAGTATTTAAAGTTTTAAAATTTAGTTCTTCATTTTGCCTTCATTAAGTGTAACATAAACTTACATAAAAGGTTAGTTTAATTATCACTGTATTTTAGTTCTTTCTTCTATGATTGTCATGCAATCCTCTGGACTCAGTGTATAAAATGGCTTGCTGTTCAAGCTTGATGAGCCAAGTTTGATTCCTGGAACCCCTGGTTACATTAAGGTGGTCTCTGATCACAATATTCAGAACATTGCAGGCTTGTGCATGCTCTCTCTCTCTCTCTCTCTCTCTCTCTCTCTCTCTCTCACACACACACACACACACACACACACACACACAACACAAACACACATTCACACACTCACTTATTTGTGATGACATCTAGTGTGTTCTGTAAACTTTTCTGCATTTTTCTTTAACATATTGAACTCTTCAATACTAAGATTTCTTTTCTGTCTTCATAGGGCCTCTTCATTTATTTACTCTTTGCATGGATAGTTATTCTGATTTTATTTGCTATATTTGTACATGATCTTGTAGCTACCTGTGTCTCTGACTATTGCTTTCAAATCTTCTTCAAGTAATTCAGCTCTTTGCCTTTCCTCTCAGAAATCTACCAGGCTCTTGAACGTTCATGACTCCAAAGGACCCAACAATTGAAATATAGGCTGATTTTAATCCCACTTTACAATGATTAACACCACAGGGTCTGCTAAGAGACCCTCGTTTTCTTTCCTTTCTCTTTTCTGTCATTTAATGTGGTTGAAAATAAAGCATGACTACTCATACTTCTTTCCATCTCAATAAACTGAAAAGCCAAAACTCTTTTCCTGACTTATTTCCTGCAAATTTCCCTTTTATTCAAGCTCAATATCAATATAATTGTTTGTCACATCTCCTTTCTGAGAATCACTATGGCTATTAGTTTTCAAGCACAAATATTGTAAAGTTTTGGAAACTTAATAAATAAAATAGGCAATGGAGCTATTTTTCAAGGTTTTACTTCTCAATAGAGTTGTCATTAACCATTACAACACAGATATTCAACTAATAATTAAAAAATTCATGCCTATGTCCAGATCAATTTTATCAGTGAATTTGAAAGTTACTGAGTTTCATATTACAATTACATAATTACAATTATTTTTATCAATTACATAATTATTTAAATTACAGTCTATTGTGTGTTGCTAATTAAAATTTTCTAAATTTAAAATATTGATTTAATGATACTTTAAAATTTTCAAATATTTAAAGACTAAAAATTATTTTCATCCAAATTAATTCATTAACTTTAATTAATTTGTTATATAAAACATTAATTTAATAACCACTGGATATTAGCTCTTCATCTAATGATTTTCATGCCATTTTGAGGGCTCATTGGGTAAAACTTTTTGCATATCTTGGCCCACAACTTAAGCAGAAGCCCACTGCTTTACAGCATCCCATTAGGCAATTGTAGCCAAGACCCCTACCATAACCCTCCAACACTATTTAGAGCCAAGCTAGTTCACCCAACAGCTCCTCATCCCCTGTGTCCCTTCTCCAGCCCACAACACAGGCAGAAGCTCCCTGTCTTACCAAAGGCAATGCTGGCACCTGGAACCCCAGAATCCACACTTGTATCCAGAACTCCTGAGGGCATGCCAGATACCAGAACTCAGAAACCCAGAACTTCAGAAGCAACGCTGGCATCCCAAAACCCAGCAGAGACAGGGACTTCTTGGTCACCAGAACCACAGGGCACTCAGGCCATAAAAACAGAAAGGAAACAAGGGAAAATCATCCATCCAACAAAGATAAACTTAGAAACCAGTAATATAACCTCAAACCCATAGGAATAAAGGTCACCATAACAATCCAATCAATGATATTCAGGGCAATAACACATCATCAAAGCCTAACTATCCTACTACAGCAAGCCCTGGATATTCCAACACAGCTGAGGCACAAGAAAATGACCTAAAGCCAATTTTATAAAGACGATAGAGGCTCTTAAAGAGGAAATGAATGCATCCCTTAAAGAAATCAGTAAAATACAAACAATGAGAAGAATGCATAAGTCCCTTCAGGAAAGCCAAAAAAGAAACAGACATGGAGGTAAAGTAAATGGCTCAAGACCTGAAAATGGAAACAGGCACAATAAAAAAAATCACAAACTGGGGGAATCTTTGAAATGGAAAATCTAGTTAAACTAACAGAAACTACAGATGCAATCATCACAAACAGTATACAAGCAATGGTAGAGAGAATCTCAAGTGTGGAAGATATCATAGAAGATCTTGATGTATAATTCAAATAAAATGTTAAATTTAAAAAAAAATTCCTGAAACAAACATCCATGAAATCTGTTAAAATAATGAAAATATCTATCTTTAGAATGATAGGAATAGAAGGAGAAAAATCCCTTCTCAAAACCCTAGAAAACATATTTTTAACTGTTTATTGATTCTTTGTGGGTATCACATCAAGTACCCCAGTCCCACTCATCTCTAATTCCTTTGTATTTGTCCTCTATCCTTGTGATGTCTCCAAAAGAAAATATAAAACAAAACTAAAATATAAACAAAACAAAAGTAAATATCATCTAATCACAGAATCTGCAATGTGTCATTTCCCCCACCATATATACTTTTTTCACAGATCTTTACTTGCAAATGTTCACTGAAATGGGTCATTGGTCTGGTTTGAGGCCTCTGGTTTCCACCACACCATCAGTACTGCTCAGGTGAGGTGCAGGACCTGTTTTCCTCAGGTGCTGAAGACGGAGACAGGTGAGATCAGCTCTGCAAAACCCTTGAATGCTAACATGGTACTGTGGTTGTGTGTACTGGAGGCTTTCCACAGAGATTCTCGCCTCCACTGTTAAGCTGGCTCCACCTCAGTCTCCACTGTTACCATCTCAGTTGCTCCACATTGCCCTGAGCTGAGTAGGACCGGACTGGGCAGATGAGAGATCAACCAGCCAGCATGGAGTGTGGGGGAGTTTCTGGTGGTGTTTCGGGAGAGCAAACCTCTTCCCAAGTGGCAGTGTTACAGTTCTTATGACAGAAGCTCTCAGACGATGGAGTAGTTCTCACACACCTTTATTCCATCTGGATATGATTCTTATAGATAGTTTTTGGGTCAGGGTCTAACTGCAGGTACTTCCCATTGGCTTGGTCTGAGAGCTTGGGGATACCTTATCTGCATGTGGGAGGATTTGGGGTGCTGCTCCTACTTGACTGATGGCCACAGACCTCTCTACAGGGGGCTGTGGGGGGCTGTAACTACGTGAAAGGAGCCAGGGGCCCAAGGAGCATGGCCAAACGCCTAGCCTTCCTTGCAGGCCACAGTCACCTGCTGGGCCACTGGGATTTTAAGCCTGAGCTGGTCTGGGGACCAGGCTGCCTATCACAGCTTACCACCCCACAAGGTACCACGTGGCAGCCCAGACTAGGAATGTACACACAGTCTTTAGTGATAATATGAGCCATGGAAATCAAGAGACCCCTCCCCCTGCATGGAAAAGGACCCAGACACAACCCTCAGTGGAAGCATGGGCTAATCCTTCATCATGACTTCAGGTGTCAGGGCTAGCTACTCACAACAGGCTATTCCTCTCCATGTTCCTTCTCCAGTTCCACATCTCTTCATAGTGTTCAAACTGTTCTCTTTCTCTTCCTTCTGTCCCCCACATACTCAGACATTCTAGTCACTTCAGGTGCTAGCATGCCATGAATCTGGCAGGTCTCTTGGTGTCTTCTAATGTGTGGCAGAGTTTCAGGTGGGCCTCTAGTGTCCACTGCCTTCTTGTGTTACATAGTGGTGGGCTGGATTCTGAGTGTCTTCCACTCTCTTATACTGCATGGTATGGTAGAGAGGAGATCTCTCAGTGTGTGCCCCCACCTGAATCTCATGATGCAGTAGTAGATAGGCCTTTGGCAGAAAACATATATAACAAAATGATAGAAGAAAATTTCCTAACCATAAGAAGGGCATGTCTATAAAGGTACAAGAAGCTTACTGAAAACTAAAAATATTGAACCAGGAAAGAAAGCCCTTGTATTGCTCACAATAATAAAATCATTAAACATGCAGAACAAGGAAATAATATTAAAAAGCTGCAAGGGGAAAAGGCAAAGTAACATACAAAGGAAGATCTATAAGAATTAATCCTGCCTTCCAGCCTGAGCCAGTGCCTTGAGCAAACCGTTGGCACTAGCTCCACACCCAATCCCACAACACCCAGAGGAAACTCAACTCCCAGGTACTCTAACACACCCAGGATTAGGATCACAGGATCTCAGGAGCTTGGTTGCAGAAGGAACCCAGGATCCCAGAGGCAGCTTGACTCCCATGAGCTCTGACACATCAAGCATCTCAGGATCAAAGATCCTAGAATCAAGCCATCTAGGAGTGTCTCCCCAGCTATACAACAGATAACTCAAAGAATGTTCAGAAGTAGAAAAGTCAATAGTATACTTGCCTTTTTTAGTTCATTTGTGAAAGATTTTTACATGTGTTCCCATGTACATAATAAATAGCACATATATATTAATGCAAAATTAATTTTTAAACAGAAGATAACACATGAAATTGTGAGGGAATAATGGTGTTCTAAAGGATTTCATTTATACATATTTCAAATCCCTGGTGAGATTTCTTCCAAGGGAAATTTCTTAGTCTGTTTTGACAGCATTTGATTGCCAGATTACTTCTTTTTTTTTTATTTTCTATGTTCTTTATTTACATTCCAAATGATTTTCCCCTTCCCCGGTTCCCCCCTCCCTGAAAGTCCCATAAGCCCTCTTCCCTCCCCCTGTTCCCCATTTGCCTAAAAATTTCATGAATTCATTGTTTTTAATTGCTGAGTAGTATTCCATTGTGTAAATATACATGGAAAATATCTCTGATAAAATTGAAGAAATATGTAGAAAAACACATTAAGATTGATTATTTCATGGAAAAATTATACAGATAAAATGGTAGGCATAAAAATATTCCTAAGTTGATTGAAAGTGGAATTATAAACATTTTATGGAGGGAATTGACTACGCTGAGCCTTCAGGTATGCAGGGATTCCCCAATATAACATTGCTTGGGACACAGCCTGCTGGGATTCCATCTGTGCTCAAGAGCAGGGCAGCTCTGTGGTTGTCTGGGCACCAGCTCTGCTGTGGGCCATCTGCCCTGCAGAGTGATCTGCGCGGAGAGGGTGCCCAGTGCACTCCGGCATCTTTGTTCCGGAAACAGAGCAGTTGGGACCTCCAGGCGCAGGGATAACTGAGCATAACATTGCTTGGGACTCAGCTAGCTTGTGTGGTCCCTGCACCCAAGAGCTGGGCAGTTCTGTGGTCACCTACGCGCCAGCTCTGCTATGGGACATCTGCACTGCAGAGGGACCTGCACCTGGAGAGAGCGCACCTGGAGAGAGCACAGCAGCTTTCCCTTAGCCACCTCTGCTCCGGGGATTGAATACTCTGAGTACACAGGAATTCCCCAAGTATAACATCGCTTGGGGCAAGGCACATCAAGGCTCCAAAGTCACTCAGGAGCAGGGAAGCCCCTCAGTAATCGGTGCCAGGGGAATCCCGGTCATCCAGTGGGGGGGGGGCAGAAATAGCCTTGAAGGCTCACAGGAGGTCCAACCAATAGCCAGTGACAGCAGGACCAACTAACACCAGAGATAACCAGATGGCAAAAGGCAAATGTAGGAACGTTACTAACAGAAATCAAGGCAATATGGCACCATTTGAATCCAACTCTCCAACAGCAGCAAGTCCTGGATACCCCATCACACCCAAAAGGCAAGATCTGGATTTAAAATCACTTCTCATGATGCTATTAGAGGATTTCAAGAAGGACATAAATAAATCTAATAAAGAAATACAGGAGAACATGAATCAACGGGTAGAAGCCCTTACGAAGGAACCACAAAAATCGCTTAAAGAAATGCAGGAGAATATGGATCAACAGATGGAAGCCCATAAGGAGGAAACACAAAAATCGCTTAAGGAAATTTAGGATAACTTGGGTCAACAGGCAGAAATCCTGAAAGAGGAAACACAAAAATATCTTAAAGAAATACAGGAAAACACAAACAAACAAGTGAAGGATCTGAGCAAATCCATCCAGGATCTAAAAAAGGAAGTAGAAACAACTAAGAAATCACAAAGGGAGGGAACTTTGGAGATAGAAAACCTCGGGAAGAAATCAGGAATCATAGATGCAAACATCAACAATAGAATACAAGTGATGGATGAAAGAATCTCAGGTGCTGGAGATACCATAGAAAGCATTGACTCAACAGTCAAAGAAAATGCAAAATGCAAAAAACGTGTAACCCAAAACATCCAGGAAATCCAGGACACCATGAGAAGACCAAACCTAAGGATTATAGGTATAGATAAGAATGAAGATTAGCAACTTAAAGGGCCAGTAAATATCTTCAACAAAATTACGGAGAAAACTTCCCTAAAGTAAAGAAAGAGATGCCAATGAAAGTACAAGAAGCCTACAGAACTCCAAACAGACTGGACCAGAACAGAAAGTCCTCCCAGCACATAATAATCAAAACACCAAATGTACTAAACAAAGAAAGAATATTAAAAGCAGTAAGAGAAAAAGGCCAAGTAACATACAAAGGAAGACCTATCCGAATCACATCAGACTTCTCACCAACGATTATGAAAGCCAGAAGATCCTGGGAATATCTCATGCAGACTCTAAGAGAACACAAATGCCAGCCTAGACTACTATACCCAGCAAAACTCTCAATCACCATAGATGGAGAGACCAAGATATTCCATGATAAACCAAACTTACACAATACCTTTCCACAAACACAACCCTGCAAAGGATAATAGGTAGAAATCGACAATATAATGAGAGAAATGACACCCTGGAAAAAATGAGATAGTTACCTTCTTTCATCAAACCCAAAAGTAGACAACCACTCAAACATATAGTGTCAAGAATAGCAGGTGGCAGTAATCACTATTCTTTAATCTCTCTTACTATCAATGGTCTCAATTCCCCAATAAAAAGACATAGATTAACAGACAAGATACGTAAACAGGACCCAGCATTTTGCTGCATGCAGGAAACGCACCTCAGTGTCAAAGACAAACACTACCACAGAGTAAAAGGCTGGAAAACAATCTTATAAGCAAATGGTCCCAGGAAACGAGCCAGAGTAGTCATCCTAATATCAGATAAAATTGACTTTCAACCTAAAGTCATCAAAAAAGACACAGGAGTACACTACATACTGGTCAAAGGAAAAATCCACCATGAAGAACTCTCAATTCTGAACATCTATGCTCCAAATGCAAGGGCACCCCCATTCGTAAAAGAAACTTTACTAAAGCTCAAAGCACACATCATACCTCACACAATAATAGTGGGTGACTTCAACACCCTGCTCTCTGAAATGGATCATTCAGGAAAGCAGAAACTAAACAGGGACACAGTGAAACTAATTGAAACCTTGGAACAATTGGAACTATAATATATATAGAACATTTCATCCTAAAGCAAAAAAATATACCTTCTTCTCAGCACCTCATGGTACCTTCTCCAAAATCGACCACATAATTGGTCACAAAACAGACCTCAACAGATATAAGAAGATCGAACTAATCCCATGCCTCCAATCAGATCACTATGGAATAAGGGTGGTCTTCAATAACAACAAAAACAACAGAAAGCCCACATACATGTGGAAGCTGAACAATGCTCTACTCAATGATACCTTGATAAAGGAATGAATAAAGAAAGAAATCAAAGACTTTAAAATTTAATAAAAATGAAGGCACAATATACCCTAATTTATGGGACACAATGAAAGCGGTGCTAAGAGGATATTTCATAGCCCTGAGTGCCTCCAAAAAGAAATGGGAGAGAGCATACACTAGCAGCTTAATGGCACACCTGAAAGCCCTGGAACAAAAAGAAGCAAATACAACCGAGAGGAGTAGAAGGCAGAAAATCATCAAACTCAGGGTTGAAATCAATCAAGTAGAAACAAATAAAACCATACAAAGAATCAACAAAACTAGGAGTTGGTTCCTTGAGAAAATCAAAAAGATAGATAAGCCCTTAGCCAGACTAGCCAGAGGGCACAGAGACAGTATCCAAATTAACAAAATCAGAAACGAAAAGGGAGAGATAACAACAGAAACTGAGGAAATTCAAAAAATCATCAGATCCTACTACAAAAGCCTGTATTCAACACAGCTAGAAAATCTGGAGGAAATGGACAATTTCCTAGACAGATATCAAATACCAAAATTAAGTCAGGATCAAATAAACCATCTAAACTGTCTTATAACCCCTGAAGAAATAGAAGTCGTCATTGGAAGTCTTCCAACCAAAAAAAGCACAGGTCCAGATGGTTTTAGTGTAGATTTCTTTTTTTTTTATTTTCTAAGTTTTTTTACTTACATTCCAAATCATTTCCCCTTTCCCATTTCCTCCCTCCCCGAAAGTCCCATAAGCCCCCTTCCCTCCCTCTTTTCCCCATTCAACCCCTCTTGCTTCTCTGTCCTGGCATTCCCCTACATCTAGTCTTTCCAGGACCAGGGGTCTCTCCTCCCATCTTCTTGGAAATCTATTGATATGCAAATTGTGTCTAGGGTATTCTGAGATTCTGGGTTATATCCCCTTATCAGTGACTGCATACCATATATGTTCTTTTGTGATTGGGTTACCTCACTAAGGATGATATTTTCAAGTTCTGACCATTTGCCTAGGAATTTTGTGAATTTATTGTTTTTAATTGCAGAGTAGTATTCCATTGTGTAAATATACCACATCTTCTGAATCCATTCCTCTGTTGAGGGACATCCGGGTTCTTTCCAGCTTTTGGCTATTATAAATAAGGCTGCTATGAACATAGTGGAACAGGTGTCTTTATTGCATGCAGGTAAAGCCTCTGGGTATATGCCCAGGAGTGGTATAACCAGATCCTCCAGGCTCAGTTTAGTGCAGATTTCTATCAGACCTTCAAGAAAGACCTAACACCAATACTCTTCAAACTATTCCACAAAATAGAAACAGAAGGAACATTACCCAACTCGTTCTATGAAGCCACAATTACGCTAATACCAATATCACACAAAGATCTGACAAAGAAAGAGAATCTCAGGCCAATTTCTCTTATGACTATCGATGCAAAAATACTCAATAAAATTCTTGCCAACTGAATCCAGAACACATCAAAACGATCCTTCACCACGATCAAGTAGGCTTCATCCCAGGGTTGCAGGGATGGTTCAGTATAAGGAAGTCCATCAATGTAATCCACTACGTAACCAATCTCAAAGAAAAAAACCACATGGTCATTTCATTAGATGCTGAGAAAGCATTTGACAAAATTCAGCATCCTTTCATGTTAAAGGTCTTGGAAAGATCAGGAATTCGAGGCCCATATCTAAACATAGTAAAAGCAATTTACAGCAAACAGGTAGCCAACATCAATCTAAATGGAGACAAATTTGAAGCAATCCCACTAAAATCAGGGACTAGACAAGGCTGCCCTCTCTATATCTTTTCAATATAGTACTTGAAGTTCTAGATAGAGCAATTAGACAACAAAAGGAGGTCAAAGGTATACAAATTGGAAAGGAAGAAGTGAAACTATCACTATTTGCAGACAATATGTTAGTATACTTAAGCGACCCAAAGAACTCCACCAGAGAACTCCTACAGCTGATAAACAACTTCAGCAAAGTGGCCAGATATAAAATCAACTCAAGCAAGTCAGTAGCCTTCCTATACTCAAAGAATAAGCAGGCTGAGAAAGAAATCAGAGAAATGATACCCTTCACGATACCCACAAACAATATAAAGTATCTTGGTGTGACTAACCAAACAAGTGAAAGATCTGTATGACAAGAACTTCAAGTCTCTGAAGAAAGAAATTGAAGAAGACCTCAGAAGATGGAAAAATCTTCCATGCTCATATATTGGCAGGATTAACATAGTAAAAATGACCGTCTTGCCAAAAGCAATATACAGATTCAATGCAATCCCCATCAAAATCCCAACTCAATTCTTCATAGAGTTAGAAAGAGCAATTCAAAAATTCATCTGGAATAACAGAAAACCCAGGATAGCTAAAACTATTCTCAAGAGTAAAAGAACTTCTGGGGGAATCCGTATCTCAGACCTCAAGCTGTATTACAGAGCAATAGTCTTAAAAACTGTATGGTATTGGTACAGTGACAGGCATGTAGATCAATGGAACAGAATTGAAGACCCAGAAATGAATCCACACTCCTATGGTCACTTGATCTTTGACAAAGGAGCTAAAACCATCCAGTGGAAAAAAGATAGCCTTTTCAACAAATGGTGCTGGTTCAACTTGAGGTCAGCATGCAGAAGAATGCAAATTGACCCATTCTTATCTCCTTGCACTAAGCTCAATTTCAAGTGGATCAAGGACCTCCACATAAAATCAGACATACTGTAGCTAATAGAAAGGAAACTAGGGAAGAACCTTGAACATAGGGGCACAGGGGAAAATTTCCTGAACAGAACACCAATAGCTTATGTTCTAAGATGAAGAATTGACAAATGAGACCTCAAAAAATTACAAAGTTTCTGTAAGTCAAAGGACACTTTCAAAAGGACAAAGCGGCAGCCAACAAACTGGGAAAAGATCTTTACCAACCCTACATCCAACAGTGGGCTAATATCCAATATGTACAAAGAACTCAAGAAGTTAGACTCCAGAGAGCCAAATAACCCTATTAAAAAATGGGGTACAGAGCTAAACAACGAGTTCTCACCTGAAAAATATCTAATGGCTGAGAAGCACCTAAAGAAATGTTCAACATCCTTAGTCATTAGGGAAATGCAAATCAAAACAACCCTGAGATTCTACCTCACACCAGTCAGGATGGCTATGATCAAAAACACAGGAGACAGCAGTTGTTGGCAAGGATGTGGAGAAAGAGGAACACTCCTCCATTGCTGGTGGGATTGCAAGCTGGTACAACCACTCTGGAAAGCAATCTGGCAGTTCCTCAGAAAACTGGGAATGACATTCCTGGAGGATCCTATTATACCACTCCTGGGCATATACCCAGATGCTTCCCCTGCATGCAATAAGGACACATGCTCCACTATGTTCATAGCAGCCTTATTTATAATAGCTAGAAGCTGGAAATATCCCAGATGTCCTCAATGGAGAAATGGATTCAGAAGATGTGGTATATTTACACAGTGGAATACTACTCTGCAATTAAAAACAATGAGTTCACAAAATTCTTAGGCAAATGGTCAGAACTTGAAAATATCATCCTTAGTGAGGTAACCCAATCACAAAAGAACACACATGGTATGCAGTCACTGATAAGGGGATATTAACCCAGAATCTCAGAATGCCCAAGACACAATTCACATATCAATAGATTTCCAAGAAGATGGAAGGAGAGACCCCTGGTCCTGGAAAGACTGGATGTAGGGGAATACCAGGACAGAGAAGCGAGAGGGGGTGGAATGGGGAACAGGTGGAGGGAAGAGGGCTTATGGGACTTTCGGGGAGGGAGGAAACGGGAAAGGGGAAATCATTGGGAATGTAAATAAAAAATATAGAAAATAAAAAGAAACATTTTCTGATAATATTGAAGATCTACAAGGAAAATATTTCTGATAAAACTCAAGAAATATATAGAAAAGCACATTAAAACTGACTATTTCATGAAAAATTATACAGATAAGATGGTAGGCATAAAAATATTCCTAAATTGATTGAAAGTAAAATTAAAAACCTTTTCTGATAAAATTGAAGATTTACATGGAAAACATCTCTGATAAAATTGAAGAAATTTATATATATAAATTGGTAAGAATAAAAATATTCCTAAGTTGATTGAAAGTAGAATTATAAACATCTCCTGATAAAATTGAAGATTTACATGGAAAATATTTCCGATAAAATTGAAATAAATATATGAAAAAACATTAAAATTGAAGATTATCAAGGAAAATTGTACAGATAAAATGGTTGGCATAAAAATATTTCTAAGTTGATTGAAAGTGAAAGTATAACCATTTTCTGATAAAGTTGAAGATTTATATGGAAAATATCTCTGATAAAATTAAAGAAATATATAAAAAACCTGTTAAGTTTGAGTATTTCATGGCAAAATTATACAGATAAAATGGTAGGCATAAAAATATTTCTAAGTTTTTTGAAAGTGGAATTATAGACATTTTCTGATAAAATTGAAGATCTACAAGGAAAATATTTCTGAAAATATTCAAGAAATATATAGAAAAACTTGTTAAAACTGACTATTTCATGGAAAATTATACAGATAAAATGGAAGGTACACAAATGTTCCTAAGTTGATTGAAAGTAAAATTTTAGACATTGTCTGATAAAATTGAAGATGTACAAGGAAAATATTTCTGATAAAATTGAAGAAAAATATAGGAAAACATTAAAATTGAAGATTATCATGGACAATTATACTGATAAAATGGTAGGCATAAAAATATTCCTAAATTGATTGAAAGTGGAATTATAAACATTTTCTGACAAAATTGAAGATTTACATGGAAAATATTTCTGATAAAATTGAAGAAATATATAGGAAAAATGGAAAATTAAAGATTATCATGGAAAATACTACAGTTAAAATGGTAGACATAAAAAGCATTACTAAATTGAAAGAGGAGTCACAAACACTTTCTGATAAAATCAAAGATCCACATGAAAAACATCTCTGTTAGACTATGTTTTTTTGTTGGGGAATTGAGTCTATTGTCATTATAAGATATTAAGGAATAGTGATTGTTGCTTCCTGTTATTTTCAATGTTCTTTTTATGTTTGTGTGGTTACTTTCTTTTGGGTTTGTTGGAAAAAGATTACTTTCTTGCTTTTTCTAGGGTGTATTTTCCCTCCTCGTGTTGGTGTTTTCCATCTATTATCCTTTGTAGAGCTGGATTTGTGGAAAGATATTGTGAAAGTTTGGTTTTATCATGGAATATCTTGTTTTCTCTATCTATGGTAATTGAGAGTTTTGCTTGGTTTAGTAGTTTGGGCTGGCATTTGTGTTCTCTTAGGGTCTGTATGAGATCTGCCCAGGATCTTCTAGCTTTCATTGTTTCAGGTGAGAAGTCTGGTGTAATTCTGATAGGCCTGCCTTTATAGGTTACTTGACCTTTTTCCCTTACTGCTTTTAATATTCTTTCTTTGTTTAGTGCATTTGGTGTTTTGAATATTATGTTCTGGGAGGACTTTCTGGTCTGGTCCAGTCTGTTTGGAGTTCTGTAGGCTTCTTGCATATTCATGGACATCTCTTTCTTTAGGTTAGGGAAGTTTTCTTCTATAATTTTGTTGAAGATATTTACTGTCCCTTGAAGTTGGAAATCTTTGCTCTTTTCTATACTTATAATCTTTAGTTTTGGTCTTCTCATTGTGTCCTGGATTTCCTGGATGTTTTGGCTCAGGAGCTTTTTGCATTTTGCATTTTCTTTAACTGTTGAGTCACTGTTTTCTATGGTATCTTCAGCCCCTGAGATTCTTTCTTCTATCTCTTGTATTCTGTTGTTGAGGCTTGCGTCTATGACTCCTGAATTCTTTCCAAGATTTTCTATCTCCAGAGATGTCCCACTTTGTGATTTATTTATTGTTTTTACTTCCGTTTTTAGATCCTGGATGGTTTTGTTCAGTCCCTTCACTTGTTTGTTTGTGTTCTCCTGTAACTCTTTAAGGGATTTTTATGTTTCCTCTTTAAGGGCCTCTACCTGTTCACCCAAGCTCTCCTTTATTTCTCTCAGGGATTTTTGTGTTTCCTCTTTAAGGGCTTTTACCATTTGACCCATGTTCCCCTGTATTTCTTTAAGGGAGTATTTATGTCCTTCTTGATGTCCTCTAACAGCATAGTGAGATGAGATTTTAAATCTAACTCTTGCTTTTCCAGTGTGTTGGAGTATCCGGGACTTGCTGTGGTGGGAGAACTGGGCTCTGATGTTGCCAAGTAGCCTTGGTTTCTGTTGGTAGGGTTCTTGTGCCTGCCTTTCGCCATCTGGTTATCTCTGGTGTTAGTTGATCTTGTTGTCTCTGGCTGGAATTTGCCCTTCCTGTAGGCCTGTAAGCCTGTGTCTGTACTCCTGGGAGACCAACACTCTTCTGGCAGGGTCTGTGCACAGAAGGCTGTCGAGCTGTCTGGTTCCCTGAAGCAAATCGCGGCCAGAAGGGAAGAATCCTGTCTCAGCAGCTCCACTGATCGTTTGCCCTGTGCCCTTCTAGCTGTACCCCTCCAGAGAGAAGGTGGAGATCTCACCTCCACACTCAAAAGTGAAATCGCTGCTGGGAGATCATTCTTTCCTGGAGGGCTAAGCACAGAAGGCCTTGGAGCTGCCTGGTTCCCTGCTGCAAATGGCGGCTGGAAGGGAAGTCTCCTGTCCCAGCTGCCGCCAGATTACTTCTTAGAATGCTTGTCATTTCTCATTATATAGGCAGGAGAGTTATTACAGTGTGCTGTAACTTCATACTTTGTACATGACTTCACTGATATTTGTTATTCTAAATACTTAAATTCCTAAAAGTTGAGGGTAGAACAATAGGAACCATAGTCAGTAAACTCAGAGGCTGCTAAAGACTGGGAAAGAAGAGTTGGTCAAAGAGCACCAAGTAACAAGAAGGGACTTTAGCAAGCCGGAGCATGGCAAACATGGCTCTGCCAGAACGTGCCCTTCTCCACCAGTCCCTATGCCTTGCTGAAAAGCATTAGATTATACTCATAAAGCTAGCCACCAAGGGCTATTCCCTTATTCAGTTACGTTATTCACCTGAGTCTGACTACCAAGATCCAGCTATCAAAGAATTGAAAATCAGCAATCAAAAGCCCCCTAGTTGCTGTGCTAATTAAACTGTCCAATCAAGATTAAACACCTCCTTCTAACACAGGATTTCATTCTTATCTATATAAACAGACATTTGCCTATGGCCTATGTGTGTTTTCTGTCTATCCAGAGACAGCCCTTTGCCCCCCAACCTCATGACAAGTATCACCTGTCCCCTTCTTCCTTGGTTTCTTCCTCATCTCCCTAGTCCTGAATACCCTGTTATTCTCTGCCCTTTGTCTATTGAGGTCAAATAAATCTCCTTTGTGCTGAGAACTTGATCTTGAAGTGTTTTGTGCCAATACCAGTCTCTTTAAACAGGTTAACAGGAGTAAGGAGCTCTGGCTTACTACTGCACAGCATACAGGCTGGACATACAAAAGAATATGACACACTGGAGAATAGGAAAGACTTTACCATTAGTGAATGAGAACCATGTCATGAGTGTATCTTCTTGTCTAAACACTGTGAGATGTCATATGAATCAACAATACGTTGCAGCCTGGGCATGAATATAATTGACTTTACTGAAGAATACCAGTATAAACATTAAAAATTTAAAAAGAAGAATGAAAAATTTTAAAAAGAATCATTTAGTAAGGATTTATAGAAAAACTATTCCAAATAATAATGCAATATGTTACATCACATAAACAGTTAAATAATAAGGGCTTAAATAAACTATGACTAGATAAATAGATAAATAAATA
This sequence comes from Tokudaia tokunoshimensis, assembly GCA_036184795.1. Lineage (NCBI taxonomy): Eukaryota > Metazoa > Chordata > Mammalia > Rodentia > Muridae > Tokudaia > Tokudaia tokunoshimensis. The sequence continues at coordinate 73,635,727 of BTHU01000005.1, forward strand.
AATAAATAAACTGAATAGAAGCAGAACAAATGCCTTTACAGGTAGACACAACACTGATCGTTGTTGCTGAAATACTTCAGCAACTTCCTTGAATTATTGCCAAACTGAGTGACAGTTTTGAGATGGCAGAATCTGAGCAGTGAGGTGCACTGTACTAGTCCAGGAGAGTCTTCTCCACTTTGGCTCAGGACTCACTTCTCTTCTCTCAGTCTTCCAAGCAAGTTGGCTGAGGAAGACAGGGCTCTCCAGACTTCTGCTCTGACCACCTCCCAGGCACAGAGGCTATGTTTCTTCTCTCTCAGGTATACAGTGATTCTGTGGAAGTATTTCCTCACAGCCAGCAGGGAGTCTTCCAGGGTGAGGGGAGGTTCCTGCACCCCCACCTGCTGCATCAGACAGCCTTGCAGGTCATAGAGCTGCTGGTGGAGGCCATCACAGAATGAGTCTAGAAGGGTTGCATCCCAAGCAGCAGATGAGTCCTTTGATGTGAAGAGGTTCAAGATCTGCTGGGTCAGCTCACTCAGGACAGGGATGGTTTGAATCTTCTGCATCTTCTGTGCATCTACCTTCTCCTGGGGGAATCCAAAGTCCTTCCTGTCCTTCAGGCAGGAGAGAGGGGAGAATCTCCTCATTTGTGCCAGGAGTGTCAAGGCTCTCTTGTTCCTGAGGTTAGGAGTGTGAGGCAGGTCACATCCTAGCGAGCAGGTTGACCAGTAGCTCATCACCACCAGGATCATCAGGAAAGCACAGAGCCTAGCCATTGTGGGTCTTGCAGATGCTGTTTGTCCTCTGAGCTGTTTGGTACTGAAGCTTCCCCTCTAGGTTTTCTACAGACCATCCTCTGTGAATGTGTCTTAAATAGGGCAAACATTAATTTTCACTTCCTGAAACCTCTTCCCTTACTTCCCAATGATCTTTTCACTTTCTTTAACTCATTCTCTGTTTATGTCTGGGCATTTTTTCTGAACCGTTTTGGTTTTCACTATTGCTTCTTCTTTCACTATTCTCTATGAAAGCTGTTTTACAGGTTTTCTTTTTCTACTTAGAATTTTCATTAACTGTTTCACCGTGCATATAGCCTTTGTTAGGAACTTACACATCCGTTTTATAGACAAAATTTCTTGTAAAAATTTCTTATAAAATTTGTTGAACATTATTTTACACTTAACTTTTTACATACATCTTTTACAAAAACATTTAAATCATAATATACGGTATAATGCAAGTTTTTAATTAGAATATATTGAAATAACTGTATACTTTAAAATTTTTCAGTAGCTAAAGTTCTAAAATTGAGTTCTTTATATTGCCTTCATTAAGTATAATATATTTTTATATAAAAGGTTAATTTTTATTAGATATTTTCTTTATTTACATTTGAAATGTTATTCCCTTCCTGGTTCCCCTCCAAAAACACTGTATCCCATCCTCCCATCCCCTTGCTCACCAATCCACCCACTCCTACTTTCCTGTCCTGGTATTCCCCTATACTGAGGCATCTAGCTTTCTCAGGGCCAAGGACCTCTCCTCCCTTTGTTGTCTAACAAGGCCACTCTCTGCTACATATGCAACTGGAGCCATGGGTCCCTCCACATGTACTCTTCGGTGGGTGATTTAGTCCCTAGGAGTTCTGGGGGGGGGTACTGGTTGGTTCATATTGTTGTTCCTCCTATTGGACTGACAGTTCCTTCAGCTCCCTGGGTCCTTTCCTAGCTCCTCCACTGGGGACCCTGTGTTCAGTCCAATGGTTGGCTGAGAGCACCCACCTCTGTATTTGTCGCTTACTGGCAGAACCTCTTAGGAGACAACTATATCAGGCTCCTGTCAACAAGTGCTTGTTGGCATCCACATTAATATCTGGGTTTGGTGACAGTATATGGGGTGGATCCCCCTGTGGGGAAGTCTTTGGATGGCCTTTCCTTCAGTCTCTGCTCCACTTTTTGTCTCTGTATCTCTTCCCATGGCTATTTTGTTCCCCCTTTTAAGAAGGACCAAGTATCCATACTTTGGTCTTCCTTCTTCTTGAGCTTCAATTGGTCTGTGAATTGTATCTTGGGTATTCGAAGCTTCTGGGCTAATATTCACTTATCAGTGAGTGCATACCGTGTGTGTTCTTTTGTGATTGGGTTACCTCACTCAGGATGATATTTTCAAGTTCCATCCATTTGCCTAAGAATTTCATGAAGTCATTGTTTCTAATAGCTGAGTAGTATTCCATTGTGTAAATGTACCACAGTTTCTGTATCCATTCCTCTGTTGAGGGTCATCTGGATTCTTTCCAGCTTCTGGCTATTATAAATAAGGATGTTATGAACATAGTATATATACTATTCCATTGATCTATCTGCCTGTCACTGTGCTAGTACCATGTAGTTTTTATCACTATTGTTCTGTAGTACTGTTTGAGGTCCAAGATACTGATTCCCCCAGAAGTTCTTTTATTGTTGAGAATAGTTTTAGCTATCCTGGGTTTTTGGTTATTCCAGAAGAATTTGAGAATTGCTTTTTCTAACTCTATGAAGAATTGAGTTGGAATTTTGATGGGGATTACATTGAATCTGTAGATTGATTTTGGCAAGATGGCCATTTTTACTATATTAATCCTGCCAATCCACGAGCATGGGAGATCTATCCATTTTCTGAGATATTCTTCATTTCTTCCTTCAGAGACTTGAAGTTCTTGTTATACAGATCTTTTACTGGTTTGGTTAGAGTCACACCGAGATACTTTATATTGTTTGTGACAGTTGTGAAGGGTGTTGTTTCCTTAATTTCATTCTCAGCCTATTTATTCTTTGAGTCTAGGAAGGCTACTGATTTGAGTTAATTTTATATCCAGCCACTTTGCTGAAGTTGTTTATCAGCTGTAGGAGTTCTCTGATGGAGTTTTTGGGGTCGGTTAATTATACTATCATATCATCTGCAAATAGTGATAGTTTGACTTCTTCCTTTTCAATTTGTATGCCTGTGGCCTGGCAGTTTTACAGTGAGCAGACCAGATTAATGAGGAGAGAATGAGGGGCACACACTGGGGTGTCCTGCATCAGGGAGGGGGAAACAAGTACAGTGACACTGAAAGATGGGGTCTGGACAGCAGGGAGGTACTGGGAGCCTATCAGAGAGAAAGCTATCTGTGTGCACATATGTACATAATGATATATAGTATATACTACTATTATATATCATATATATAGTATATCATGTATGATAAAAAATTTTATCTGCAATTCCACCTTCAGTTTCCATCTAGGACACTTATCCCTATATAGTATTTGTCAGTGGTGAATTCTTATTGAATATTGAACTCAGTGACTAATATTGAGTGTCCAATGTTTATAATGACCAAGATAGTCAGGAAGTTCTGACAGACAGCAAGGGATTTCAGTGCCTCAACTGTCTGTAGTTTTCCATTTACCCTTTCATCTTTCTTGGGGTGTTGGTTTGAAAAATCTCCACTTCTGATTTATTTATCTTTTCTACTTTCCTAGAAAGAAAACCCTGATGTTGGTTTGTGGCACTGAATCAAAAAATACAATGTCATTGGAAATCAAAACTAAAAAAGGAACTGATGTGTCATTCAAATGACAAAGTATTAGCAAAAATTGTTAGCTGCTAAGATAAAATGGACAAGATCTATGGTAATTAAATAAAACCTTGTCACAAATTGACTACTTTTTCAAGTGATCCTCAGTGTCAGTGTGATCCAAATAAAATATTCAACAGTGTTTCTACAAGATGTATCATGTTTAGAATACATATGGAACCATGTAGATACCAAAGAAGGAACAGTGTTGTATTCCTAATGAAACAATACCTGATCTGAAATTACAGCTTACATCTAAGACAAAGTAATTGCACTAACCAACCCTTCCCACACAAATCTCTTGTAGTTCATGCCAATAAGCACAGAGACCCACAACTGGCATAAAAGGTTTATTTCTTGGCCTCAAGGATCATTGCAGAAGAGGAAGCAGAAGAAGTGTTAAGAGACAGAGACAGTGGATGACTGCAGCAAAGCCGTGTTCTTGGATACAACAGGGTAGTTACTTATGTGAACTGAGAGTGGCTATAACTGAATGAACATGACCAAGCCAGAAAAAATATCAGCTTGGAAAATAGAAGCAATTCCACTAACATCTGAGGAACTATGGCAACTAATGACTTCTGGGAGACAGAGATTCAGTTATTCTCAGGGATAGGGCCCCTGAGAACTGCTAACCATGCTCCATGAAATGGTACTGTACCATGCACAACTAGAAGGACCAAGAAGAAGAACCAAAAGCAGATGGGAGAAGAGGAGCAAAAAAAGGAGGAGGAAGACAATGACTATTGCAATGAAGAAGAGGAGCTGAAGAATGAATACATGGGAAAGGAGAAGGAGAAAATTGAGAGGGAATGGTGATATTTCAAATGATCAATTGTAGAGGTATTTTATATCTCTGGTGGGATTTATTCCAAGGGCTAGTTAGTTCTTGAGGCTGTTATGAGTGGGCCTGATTCCCAGTTTCTTCTTGGTATGTTTCTCTGTGCTATATAGGCAGACTAGTTATTTTTCTTATCTATTTTCATTGATGTTCATGATCTCACATTAAGAAACCCAAGGGGTTGAACTCATTGATGATAAGATTAGATGATAGATGCCAGAAGTCAGGGAACTCAGATGGAAGTTCAATATTGGGAATGTTAGGTGAAAGAGGACTAAAACACATTATGACAGGAACAAGATTATCTGGACTTTCACAGCACAGCATGCTGTCTCTACATCCAGAAGAATACCATATACTGGAGAAAAATAGAGGAAAAGCTTTAGGGTTTGTCTAAACACTGTGCAGTGTACACATGTATCTGGTCTAGTTTTTGACATTGTTTCTTTGTATAATTTTTGCAGTGTAGACTATAATGTTAAAACCATTAGAGAAATCTTAAATACTGAATTAACTAAACAAAAATGCTTCATAAGTCACGTTCATTTGAATACAAAATGATTTAATTATATATAATGGTTTGCTATATTAAGAAAATGTAAGATGGCAGGCTTTATCATAAATACATTAGATTATATTAATAGTCAAATAAATAAATACATAAATATGACCAAACAGATGCAGAAACAACTGCTTTTACCTATAGACAAAATTTGAACTTTTTGCTGAAACATATAGGCAGATTGTTTGTATTCATACCAAAATAAATGATTTCTTAAAGGAGAGCTTATAAAGTGAGATGCAGTGTTCTAGTCCAGGAGAGTCCTCTCCACTTTTTCTCAGCACTCATTCCTCCTCACTCAGTATTGCAAGCAAGTTGGCTGAGGAAGACAGGGCTCTCCAGACTTCTGCTCTGACCACCTCCCAGGCACAGGGGCTGTGTTTCTTTTCTCTCAGGTACACAGTGATCCTGTGGAAATATTTCCTCACAGCCAGCAGGGAGTCTTCCAGGGTCAATTGATATTCCTGCGTCCCTACCTGCTGCATCAAACAAACTTTCATATCATTGAGCTGCTGATGGAGGTCATTGCAGAAGGAGTCTAGGAGGGTTGCATCCCAAGCAGCAGATGAGTCCTTTGATGTGAAGATGTTTAGGATATTCTGGGTCAGCTCATGCAGGACAGAGGTAGCTTGAGCCTTCTTAATCTTCTGGGCATCCACCTTCTCCTTGAGGAATTCAAAGTCCTTTCTCTCCTTCAGGCAGGAGAGAGGAGAGAGTCTCCGCATTTGAGCCAGGAGTGTTAAAGCTCTCTTGTTCCCGAGGTTATGTGTCTGAGGCAAGTCACATCCAAGAGAGCAAATTGACCAGTAGCTCATCATCACCAGCACCATCAGGAAAGCATAGGACCTAGCCATTGTGGATCTTGCAGATGCTGCTGGTACTCTAGACTGTGTGGTTCTGAACCTTCCCTCTAGGGTCTTTGAAAACCACCCTGTGTAAATGTTTTAAATAGTAAAAACTCGTAGTTTCTATTTTCTAAATGTCCTCCCCTCTCTTTCCAATTCTTTCTTCACTTTCTTTAATTCATTTTCTTCTTGTATCTGGGAATTTTCTCTCAACCTTATTGTTTCAATTATTTTTTTCACTTTCACCTCTCATCTCAACAAAGGTGTATTACAGATTTTTCTTTTTAATAAGATTGTCATTAACCATTACAACACAGATATTCATTCAATGATTGCAATTTTCATACCTAATGTCCAGCAAGTTTTATCTAAATTTTGTATTTAAAAGTTAATGAATTTCATATTACAATCAATTTTGTTAGTATTTACATAAACTACATAATTATTTAAAGTATAATCTAATGTATGATGCTAATTTATTTTTCTAATTTAAGTGTATGCTTTTAAAATTTTTAGTGTTTAAAGGCTAAAAATTAGCTTCTTTAAATTTCTTTTATTAATATTTTTATTTATGTAAAGCATTAATTTAGTAATCATTGCATATTTGCTATTTATCTGATGATGTCATGCTGTCGTGAGGGTTCAGTTTGTAAAATGGCTTTTTTTTCAAGGTTTATGAGCTGAGTTTGCTTTCTGGAACCCATTGTTGCAGTAGACAATAAATGCCTGAAAGATGGCCTCTGACCACCACATTTACAATGTGGCAAAGTTGTGCCTGCCCACTCACATTCAATGCGCCTATGCATACACACCCATATTCACATGCAGCATCATATACATCCACACACTTAATTTCAATGATACCCACTCACACAATCATACATGCACAGATACACACTCTCATATACTTATGTACACAGTTACATACACTACCAGACATATACAATCACATAGACAATTCCATACATGCACACATATTACTCAGATATACAGACATACATTCTCACACACTGAGGCACACACACTCAAACACTCATTAATATATTTCTAAATAGTCACAAACTAAAACACATATTATTATCATATACATACCATCATTCACATATAAACATTCACACACTCACATAGACATAGATTCATGCAGTTATGCACATAGATGAAGGCACACTGATTGCACCTATACATGCTACACAGACAAAGGCAAACACACATATACACCCACAAACACACAACACTTACATGCACACACATACGTGCAAGCAAATACCCACAAAAATCACACATTTACAGTTCCTACACATATATTCACACACATAGACAACTTGTACACAAAGGCAATCAATGCACAGAAACACACTCACTCACATACTCACACATGCACACTCACCAAGGCATATTCACAAACAGAAACACATATTCAAACCCACAAACATGCACACACAACCATACTCAAACATATAGAAGAGCAATAACAAATTAAAATCTCAATTCTAAAAATTTTATTTATTTTTTCTCAGAATCTTAAACCATTAACTCTATGGATTTCTACATCTATTTCATATTTGTAAAAGCATGTGCTCGTAAAGTTATTTAATTTATGGTGACCAAGATGCAGACAGAGACAAAGCAAATCTCTCAGATAAAGTTCTATAACCTTCTTATTGCAAATGCTCATGACCTAATGGTCTGCTCATCTGAAATAATCAATGGGTTTTCATTGATAAAATTTGTTCCTTGACAATGTAATAAAGGCTCAAGTTTTTCCAGAGTACTAACCCCCAACACATGGAATCTCCAGTGACATTTTATATCCAAACTTCAGCATACAAGTAAAGAATCTGAACTTTGTATTTCCCAGAATAGCTAAAACTATTCTCAAGAGTAAAAGAACCTCTGGGGGAATCAGTATCCCGGACCTCAAGCTGTACTACAGAGCAATAGTGTTAAAAACTGCATGGTATTGGTACAGTAACAGACATGTAGATCAATGGAACAGAATCGAAGACCCAGAAATGAATCCACACTCCTATGGTCACTTGATCTTTGACAAAGGAGCTAAAACCATCCAGTGGAAAAAAGATAGCCTTTTCAACAAATGGTGCTGGCTCAGCTGGAGGTCAACATGCAGAAGAATGCAAATTGACCCATCCTTATCTCCTTGCACTAAGCTCAATTCTAAGTGGATCAAAGATCTCCACATAAAACCAGACACACTGAAACTAATAGAAGGGAAACTAGGGAAGAACCTTGAACATATGGGCACAGGGGAGAATTTCCTGAACAGAACTCCAATAGCTTATGCTCTAAGATCAAGAATAGACAAATGGGACCTCATTAAATTACAAAGTTTTTGCAAGGCAAAAGACACCGTCAAAAAGACAAAGCGGCAACCAACTAACTGGGAAATGATCTTTACCAACCTTACATCCGACAGAGGGCTAATATCCAAGATATACAATGAACTTTGTATTTCAAATGCATAGGATCTCTCTTTTTTTCTTTTTTTTCATTAGATATTTTCTTTATTTGTATTTCAAATGTTATCACCTTTCCTCATTTCCCTTCCAAAACCCCCATATCCCATCCCTCTTCCTCCTGCTTACTAAAATGCCCACTCCCACTTCCCTGTCCTGGCATTCCCCTACACTGGTGCAAGGAGCCTTCACAGGTCCAAGGGTCTATCCTCTCATTGATGTCTGAAATGGCTATCCTCTGCTACATATGTAGTTGGAGCCATGGGTCCCTCTATGTGTACTCTTTGGTTGGTGGTTTAGTCCCTGGGAGCTCTGGAGGTACTGGTTGGTTCATATTGTTGTTTCTCCTATGGAGCTGCAAACCCCTTCAGCCCCTTGGGTCCTTTCTCTAGCTCCTCCATTGGGGACCCTGTGTTCAGTTCAATGGTTGGTTGAGAGCATCTGCCTCTGTATTTTTCAGGCACTGGCAGAACCTCTCAGGAGACAGCCAAATTAGGGTACTGCCAGCAAGCACTTGTTGGCATCCACAATAGTGTCTGGGTTTGATGACTGTATATGGGATGAATCCTCAGGTGGGGCAGTCTCTGGATGGTCTTTCCTTTAGTCTCTGCTCCATATTTTGTCTCTGTATCTCCTCCCATGTGTATTTTGTTCCCCCTTCTAAGAAGGACCAATGTATCCAAACTTTGGTCTTCCTTCTTCTTGAGCTTCATGTGGTCTGTGAATTATATCTTGGGTATTCCAAGCTTCTGGCCTAATATCCACTTATCAGTGAGTGCATAGCATGTGTGTTCTTTTGTGATTGGGCTACCTCACTCAGGATGATATTTTCTCTTTTTTTTCTTGTTTTTATTTATTTTTTATTGAATATATTCTTCATTTACATTTCAAATGTTATTCCCTTTCCCAGTTCTCCCCTCCCAGAAAACCCCCAACCCATCCTCCTTCCCCCTGCCTCAATGAGGACACCCCTCCACCCAACCCACTCCCACCTACCCCCCTTGATTTCCATCCATTTGCCTAAGAATTTCATGAATTCATTGTTTTTAATAGCCTAGTAGTACTCCATTGCAGAACAATTAGACTACAAAAAGAGGTCAAATGGATACAAATTGGAAAGGAAGAAGTCAAAATATCACTATTTGCAGATGATATGATAGTATACCTAAGTAAACCCAAAAATTCCACCAGAGAACTCTTAAACCTGATAAACAGCTTCAGCAAAATTGCTAGATATAAAATTAACTCAAACAAGTAAGTATCCTTCCTGTACTCAAAGGATAAAGAGGCTGAGAAAGAAATTAGAGAAACGACACCCTTCACAATAGTCACAAATAATATAAAATACCTTGGTGTGACTCTAACTAAACAAGTAAAAAATTTGTATGACAAGAACTTCAAGTCTCTGAAGAAAGAAATTGAAGATCTCAAAAGATGGAAAGATCTCCCATGCTCATGGATTGTCAGGATTAATATAGGAAAAATGGCCATCTTGCCAAAAGCAATCTACAGATTCAATGCAATCCCCATCAAAATTCCAAATCAATTCCTCATAGAGTTAGAAAGAGCAATTTGCAAATTCATCTGGAATAACAAAAAACTCAGGATACTGAAAACTATTCTCAACAATAAAAGAACTTCTGGGGTAATCAGCATCCCGTATCTCAAATTGTACTACAGAGCAATAGTGATAAAACCTGCATTATATTGGTACCGACAAAGGCAAGAAGATCAATAGAATAGGATTGAAGACCCAGAAACAAACCTACACACCTATGGTCACTTGGTCTTTGACAAAGGAGCTAAAACCATGCAGTGGAGAAAATACAGCATTTTCAACAAATGGTGCTAGTTCAACTGGTCGTTAGCATGTAAAAGAATTGCAAATCGATCCATTCTTATCTCCTTGTACAAAGCTCAAGTCCAAGTGGATCAAGGGCCTCCACATAAAACCAGATACACTGAAACTAATAAAGGAGAAAGTGGAGAAGAGTCTCGAACACATGGGCACAGGGGAAAATTTCCTGAACAGAACACCAATAGCTTATACTCTAAGATCAAGAATTGACAAATGGAACCTCATAAAATTGCAAAGCTTCTGTAAATCAAAGGACACTGTCAATAGGACAAAACAGGCAACCAACAGATTGGGAAAGATCTTTACCAACCCCCATCTGATAGAGGGTTAATAGCCAATATATACAAAGAACTCAAGAAGCTTAGGATCTCAAATCCTATGGCATGAGTAGTACTAAAGTCATAGAAACTTTTATATTCAATTTAATATGAATGTAATGCTTATAATTACACATAGTATATTATTATATCTTTCAGTACCACATGCTATGTTTCCATCAAATCACAATAAAAGCACCTACCTCCTCACAGCAGCTAGGGATCTTCACAGTCATTTCTGTTTGTCTGCAGACTTCAGATGCTTTTTCACTCATTTTGTAAATTATAAATCAATTTAATTTAATTAATGACAATGAATAATTATCATATTATTTTAAATTATATGAAAAGCCCTTCTGTGTAGGAGAACATTAGAGTCACTATTGCTCTTGCTTCCAAAGTGTGTCTAGCTGGAATGTTTGTCTTTCTGCTGATGAAAATTTTAGTTTTTTTTTTTCAGGGTATATACACGGTTGTCAAGCTTTAGAAACATGTCCACTCATCTTTTTATGTCTGCTAACCCTGGTGATTGTTTCCTTGGCTATGAAGATGTTGCTCAGTGCATTTACATCTGCTCAGTCTTTATAGTTTTCTGATGCTTCTATTGTAGAATCCTTACCCAGAAAGTCTGTATTTCTGTCATTTCTGTGAAGCCACTTAAGTGACAAATGTGTACATTTCAGATGTTTAGGAAGATGAAAAAAATGTAGAAATCTGATAACCACATTCACTGGGCTGGTGTATAGATAGCAGATATTTTTAGCTTGTGACTCAATCTGAAAAGCTATTATTCCTTCATTACTAGCATATTTAGTTGTACAAGTACACATAAATATACACTACTATCCCCAATATTTAAATAAGAATAATTAATAATTATTGGTCATTAATAACTTTAAACATCAATGGACTCACTTCCACAATAAAAAATTAAACAGGCTAACATAATGGATATGAAAACAGAGTCCATCGTCCTATAACATACAAGAAACACACCACAACCTCAAAGATAGATATTACCTTAAAGACAGGAAAAAAGATTTTTTCCACACAAATGATCACAAGAACTAAGCTGGTGTAGCCATTCTAATATCTAATGAAATAAACTTTCAACCAAAATTAATCAAAAGAGATGGGAAAGGACACTTCATACTCATCACAGGAAAAATCTACCAAGATGATGCCTGAAAATGCTTGCTGACTGAAGCCTGATATGGCTGTCTCCTGAGAGGCTCTGCTAGAGCCTGACAAATACAGAGGCAGATACTCATCTTGCAGCCAACCATTGGACTGAGTGTGAGGTCCCCGATGGAGGAGCTGGAGAAGGGACTGAAGGAACTGAGGGGATTTGCAGCCCCATGGTGGGAGCAACAGTGTCAACCTGCCAGACCACCCGGAGCTCCCAGGGACTGGACCACCCACCAAAGAGTACACATGACCTGTGGCTCAAGCCCTATATGTGGCAGACAATGGCCTTGTTGGACATCAGTGGGAGGAGCAGCCCTTGGGCCTGAGCATGTAGGGAAATGCCAGGGCAGGAAGGCAGGAATGGGTAGGTGGTTGGGTGGGAGAGCACACGCATAGAGGCAGGGGGAGGGGGGACAGGATAGGGGGTTTTTGGAGGGGAGACATAGAAAGGGGATAACATTTGAAATGTAAATAAATAAAATATACAATAAAAGAAAAAAAACAAAGCAAAACACTAAAACAACAGTAAAAATGAGGCATCAACAGGTCACCATGCAGAAATGAAGATTGAAGGAATTATCAGTCCTAAATAGGGCATCTCCATTCTGAATCCTGAAAGCTCAGGATTCAGAAGGTACAATGGAAAGATTGTAAGAGCCAGAGGGAGGGGACAACTATAGCAAGAGTATGTTCATGATACAAGAGGACGCTTGCACATATGAACTGACCATGGCTATGATTGCAGAACAGAAGATCTAACTACTTCAAGCCAGGCAATATTCCTTCTTTAAGCTGAGAGGAAGTCAGAAGGTTCTATCCCCCAAATGACTACCTATTGGCAACAACTGAGATGTCTTGTCAGAGGGAGTGACTCAGACTCAGGCATTGGGTCCTTAATGAGCTACCCACGCTCCAGTAAATGGCCCTGTACTAATGTACATACAGGCATACTTAAGTGGACATTGAACATGCTCATGGATAACAAGTACTCATTTGTTTTCTCTGTTCTTAACTCATTTATTTCATACATTTCCTATGGACCTAATGGTCTTCCATTTTGGTGGAAAGCAGAGTGGGTCAATCATGTATGATATACTATATGTACATATAAACCTTACATTTTTCATATCTCTATTTGGCTTATGAGTTTATATATTTGCACTGAGTGTAAATTCTCTTTCTGTATTAGATATAATGTGCATTCTGTAGATACAGGAGACAGGATGCAGACTGCTATTTTCCTATCATAACCTCTGTGGAGCATTGACACAGCATTATCCACTGGAAATGGCAAGAGTCCTGAAGCCAGCACAGCTGTTTGATACAGTGCCAGGGAGCTGAGCCCAATGCTGCAATTGCTGCCATTGTATCTCTCAGTTTCGGATTTGGGGCTCTGTGTGCTGCACTGTTAGGGTCTTTCTGCATTTTGATTCATTTTATGCCTTTTCCTGAGAAAATTATCTCAGAGTCTTTTAAGGAAAATCCTAAAATAAACTTTACCTGGCCCTATTTGGAAGCCTACCTTTTCCCCTGGACATCATTAAGCACAGATAAGCATATAGTTGAATGAGGCCATTACTCTATGAATCTTCTTTGGGTATCTGCCGCTGAGCAAACTCAAACAATATAATTGGTATAGGATGAACAGAAACAATTGACACACTCTGACTGCCGAGAGAATGGGTTCCATACTCTAGAATTCCTTTTACACTACTCTTAGAGCTCTCTGAAAATTTAGTTTAAAGATAGTTAGATGCATCCTCAGGGGAATAGAACACAGTAAATAAGGTAGATAATAAAATAAATGTTACCTTCTTTATAATGCAGATGATGAAACATATTGTAAAAGAAATTAGGTATTTGTCTTTGCTATTCATAAAAAGACTAGTTCAGGTACTTTATATTTGTTTGGAGGGCTTCCAGACTGCACACCCTGCCAGCCTAAAAGCAGATTGTCGTATAATGAATGGGTTTGCTTTGGAGGAGACAATCTTCAGAATCTTTTTTTCAATTATTTATTTCATTCATTCATTCATTCATTCATTCATTCTCTGGATTTTACTCCCCTCAATCCTCAGAATCTTTTTTTCAATTATCTATTTATTTATTTAAGCTCTGGATTTTATTCTCCTCCCGTTTTACCCTCTGACTATTCCAAATCCCAAACCTCCTCCCTGCCCCACTGTCTGCACAAGGATGTCCCTACCTGCCACCCCAACTCCACCAGGTCTATAAACTCCCTGGGGCCTCCAGTCTCTTGAGGGTTAGTTGCATCTTCTCTAACTAAACTCAGGCCCAGCAGTCCTCTGCTGTATATGTGTTGGGGGTCTTATATCAGCTGGTGTATGCTGCCTGGTTGGTGTTCCAGTGTCTGAGAGATCTCCGGGGGTTCAGGTTAATTGAGACTGCAGGTGCTCCTACGGAGTGTCCCCCCTTCAGCTTCTTCCAGCTTTCCCCTAATTCAACAACAGGGGTCAGCAGCTTCTGTGCATTGGTTGGTTGCAAATATCTGTGTCTGACTCTTTCAGCTGCTTGTTGAGTCTTCCAGAGTACAGTCACGCTAGGTCCCTTTTTGTGAGTGCTCCATAGCCTCAGTAATAGTGTCAGGTCTTGGGGCCTCTCTTTGAGCTGGACCCCACTTTGGGCCTGTTGCTGGACATTCTTTCCTCAGGCTCCTCTCCATTTCCATCCCTGCAGTTCTTTCAGACAGGAACAATTATGGATCAGAGTTTTGACTGTGGGATGACAACCCCATCCCTCACCTGATGGATTCAGGCTCTACATGTTCCCTCTCCCCAGTGTAGGACATTTCATCTAAGGTCCCTTGCTTTGAGTCCTGAGAGTCTCTCACCTTCCCCATGTCTCTGGTACATTCTGGAGGGTTCCCCCCAACCTCCTACCTCCCAAGGTTGCATGTTTCCATTCTTTCTGTTGGTCCTCAGGACTTCAGTCCTTTTCCTCCACCCAATACCAGATCATGTTCCCCTCTCTGCCTGGCCCCCCCATCCCCTTTTCCTTCCAGGTCCCTCCCTACCCCCTTGTGGTTGCTTTCTTCTCCATCCCAAGTGGGACTGAGACATCCTCACTTCGACCCTTCAGTTTGTTGACCATATTTAGTACTCTTTTTCTTTCTTTCTTTCTCTTCCTTTCTTTCTTTCTTTCTTTCTTTCTTTCTTTCTTTCTTTCTTTCTTTCTTTCTTTCTTTCTTTCTTTCTTTCTTTCTTTCTTCCTTCCTTTTTTTTTTTTTGCTAATATAGGCCTGATAATAAAAGTAAAATCTGTTTGGGTTGTATTTTCTAATTGGGACTGAAAATTTGACCCTGGACATATAAGAAAAACTTCAAACCCATAATCTGTACTTCTTAGAAAATCATAAGCCTCTCTGTGTTCTGTGAAACCTGTGTAAATAAAGAAGCAGTCTGGTTTCTAGTCAGACAGAGCTTCAGAAGTGATCTGATTGCTAGTCAGTCAGAGCTAAGAAGTTCCCTGGACAGGGAGTCAGGGCCTGACGTGCACCCTCCACTTATGGATTCCTTATCTTCTCTGAGTGCTGTCCTGTCAGCAATACTCAGGAGGAGGTTCCCTACAGAGCATCCATCCTGCTATAATATTAAAGCCCAGGGGACCAATACAACCGAATGAGGATCAAACCATTAAATGAGGATCAATACAAATGAATGAGGATCAATACAAATGAATGAGGTTGTCTATTACATTGATCCCAGGAAAGCCAGCTCTCAGGTGATGACCTTGAGCCTCCGCTGCTGGTTGTTTCTTACTGTCCCTAGCACAATGTGTGACATGAAGTGAAGGACACAATCAGTCACATTCTCAGTGTGAATTATCCAAGTCTAAAATTCAAGGTAGATATTTGTAGTGCATCCTGAGGCACTGCAAAAGAATTAAAAATTTATTAAGAATTAAAGAATGAACAAATAAGATTCATTTAGTAATAATTTATAGAAAAGTGTAAATATATCAAATTATGGTGTAATATATGCTACTTAATGTACTTTGATAATTAAATAAATATATAAATAAGCAAATGAATGAAAAATACATAGATGAATAAATGAAGGAATAAACAAATAAATAAATAAATAAATAAATAAATAAATGAAATGGAAGGATAATAAATGGCTTTACATATAGACACAGCAATGCATGTTACTTGCTGAAACATCTAGGCAACTTGTTTCAATTCATGCAAAAATGACTGATATTTTTGAGATACCAGAATTTGAGCAGTGAGGTTCAGTGTCCTAGTCTATGACAATCCTCTCCACTTTGTCTCAGGACTCACTCCTTCTCCTCACTCAGTCTTGCCATCATCTTGTATGAGGAAGACAGGGCTCTCCAGACTTCTGCTCTGACCACCTCCCAGGCACAGGGGCTATGTTTCTTCTCTCTCAGGTACACAGTGATCCTGTGGAAGTATTTCCTCACAGCCAGCAGGGAGTCTTCCTGGGTCAGGGCAGGTTCCTGCACCCCAAATTGCTGCATCAGACAGCCTTGCAGGTCATTGAGCTGCTGGTGGAGGTCATTGCAGAATGAGTCTAGAAGGGTTGCCTCCCAAGCAGCAGATGAGTCTTTTGATGTGAAGAGGGTCAAGATTTGCTGGGTCAGCTCACTCAGGACAGGGATGGCTTGAGCCTTCTGGATCTGCTGGGCATCCACCTTCTCCTGGGGGAATCCAAAGTCCTTCCTGTCCTTCAGGCAGGAGAGAGGGGAGAGTGTCCTTATTTGTGCCAGGAGTGCCAAGGCTCTCTTGTTCCTGAGGTTTTGTCGCTGAAGCAGATCACATCCTAGCGAGCAGGTTGACCAGTAGCTCATCACCACTAGGCCTATCAGGAAAGCAAAGGGCCTAGCCATTGTGAGTCTTGAAGATGCTGCTAATCTTGTGGGCTATTTGGTTCTGAACCTTCCACTCTAGGTTCTCTGAAGACCATCCTGTGTGGATGTGTCTTAAATAGGGCAAAGCACTAATTTTCATTTTCCTAATGCCCTCTCTTTACTTCCCACTGGTCTTTTCGCTTTCTTTACCATATTTTCTGCTTGGATTTGGGCATTTTTCTAAACCATTTTTGTTTTCACTATTGCTTCCTTTTTCACTGCTCCCCATCAAAAACTATGTTTCCAGTTTTTTCCCTATGGTTAATTTCTAATCTGTTACACCATAGATGAACTGTCATTGTTTGAAACTTACAAGTGTATTGTAAGACAAATTTTCAATAAAATATTCCATAAAAGTTATTGAATTTCATTCTACAAGTATTTTTTAATTTATATCTTTTACAAAGATATTTATTTCATAATATAGGGTATGTTGTAAATTTGAATAAATTAAAATACCCTAAAAAAGATATACTTTTTTTACTTATATATTTTTTTAATTTATTTTCTATATTTTTTTATTTACATTCCAAATGATTTCCCCTTTCTTGGTTCCTCCCTCCCCAAAAGTCCCATAAGCCCTCTTCCCTCCCTCTGTTCCCCATTCAACCCTCTCTTGCTTCCCTGTCCTGGTATTCCCCTACATCCAGTCTTTCCAGGACCGAGGGTCTCTCCTTCCATCTTCTTGGAAATCTATTGATATGTGAATTGTGTCTTGGGTATTCCGAGATTCTGGGTTAATATCCCCTTATCGGTGACTGCATACCATGTGTGTTCTTTTGTGATTGGGTTACCTCACTAAGGATGATATTTTCCAGTTCTGACCATTTGCCTAGGAATTTCATGAATTCATTGTTTTTAATTGCAGAGTAGTATTCCATTGTGTAAATATACCACATCTTCTGAATCCACTCCTCTGTTGAGGGACATCTGGGTTCTTTCCAGCTTCTGGCTATTATAAATAAGGTTGCTGTGAACATAGTGGAGCATGTGTCCTTATTGCATGCTGGGGAAGCCTCTGGGTTTATGCCCAGGAGTGTAACTTCTCAATATTTAAAGTCATAAAATTGAGTTATTTAAGTTGTCTTCTTTAAATATAATATAAATTTATATAAAACTTAATTTAATAATCACTGTATATCAGCTATCTATCCAATTTTAATGTGATCGTGAAGATACAGGGTGCACAAAGGCTTGCTGTTAACCTTGATGAGCTGAGTATGACTCCTGGAACCCACAGATGCAATAGAGAACCAATGCATGTACAGGAGCCCTCATCACAACATTCACAACAATTCAGGCTATTCTCTCTCTCTCTCTCTCTCTCTCTCTCTCTCTCTGCCTATCTCTCTCTCTCACACACACACATACATACACACACATTCACACCTTCACACACTCACTCATTTGTGACAAAGGCAACTCATGTGGTCTGTGAACCTCCATCTGCATTTTTTTTGACACATTGAATTCTTCAATCCTAAGATTTCTTTTCTGTTTTTATAGGACCTTTTCACTGATTTCTATTTCATCGCATAGGGAGTTATTCTGATTTTGTTATATTTGTATATGATCTTGTACCTACTTGTGCCTCTGACTATTGATTTCAAATGTTTTTCAAACATTCAACACTTTGATTTTCCTTTCAGAAATCTACCAGGATAATGCACTTTTGTAACTACAAAGAACCTTGCAAATGAAATATAAGTTGATTTATAATCCCACATTACAATGAATAACACCACATTATCTGCTGAGAGACCCTCATTTTCTTTCCTTTTTTTTGTGTGTCATTTAACACATTGAAAATCAAGCATGACTAGGCATGATTTTTTATTCTAATGCAAGAATCTGAAGAACCAAACTCTTTTCCTGACTTAATTTCCTTAAGTGAACAAAAAAAATCTTCCTTTTATTCAAGTTCAATATTAATGTAATTATTTGTTACTTTTCTGAAAATTACTGTGACTATTATTTTTCAAACATATATATTGTAAATCTTTGGAGTCTTGCTTAATAAATAAAATAGGCAATGGGGACTTTTCCAAGTCAGGAACATGCTTTTAGTAAATGCAGAAACACTTGATTGTTTTCCCAGAATCCTGTATGAGGGTGGATCTTAACTGATATTGTGAATATGTGAGGATCCAAAATAAAGTTGACTCTAGCATGCAAGCAAGTGGAGAACAGAGGCAAAAAGAAAGGAAAAGCTTCCTCCCTTAATATACTTGTATAGGCTTCCAGTGGAAGGCATGACTCAAGGTTGAGGTGAGTCTTCACATCTCAAATATCAAGAACATTGTTGTGTCTCCCATCTTGAAGTGAATCTACTCTCTCCAAATTAAGAGAAACTAGCTCACATGTGTGCCCTACCTTTTGGGGTTCCAGGAAATGCTACATAAAGTCAAGTAGACAACTAAGAATAGTAATCACATTCTCAAGGGCCAGTCAACCAAATTGAGAGGGTGAAGCCTTGCTTAAGTGAGAGAACCTGTCACAGAAAATGAGGTAGAGAGTGACAGAGGTAAAAACCTGACATTGATTGGCATCTTACAAACTTGGCCATCTCCAGCTTACATGACATTACTGTACACAGATTTAGCCTCATGGACAGCTGTGTGATGCTCCTTGACTCTTAGGATCCTTCTCAAATGGACCAGATGTTTCTGTGTGGACTGGATGTGCATTGACTAAAGTCTGGTCATGTGTGCAGGAATAATAGCTCAGTATTTGGATTTCTCACCCCACTTCTATTCCTGTCTAGAGTTCCCAAATTCCATTGAATAAAAGCAAGTTATTAAATCTAAGGTGTGAAACACATTATGATAACATATAGTTTGTGAGAAAAGTTATATCTGGGGTTATAGTATTTTTGATATATAATCATAAAAATGATGGAAATTAGATTTAAAATAACCACAGATGTTCATATCTGATAGATGTTAAGCAGTCACACAGAGAGCTAATTGTAATCCAATGATTACAATTCCTCCACCCAGAGTCTATGTGAATAAGATCTGCAGTCACCTGGTATCACTTGATTATCCCTCAAATACACAGAGTACAAGTATCTGTCCCTGACATAAGGGAGAAATTTGCATTTGACAGCTTACAATCAAGAAGGAGTTGATGAATCTCTAGGGTTTCCTTGGCAGCTCTACCTACAGATGCACATTGTCTTCCTCCCTTCACATGTCCTCCAGAACTCAAAGAGACTGATGGGTTAAGAGGTCCTGGGCCTTTGAACTATGTCCCTGCAAAACACAGATCTCACTCCAATGGGAATAAGCACTAGGTTATTGTGCAGCAATTCAGAGTGACCATGGCCCAGAACATGAATTCATGTTAAACCAAGTGGCATGTTCCATTATAGAAGAGGTTACCTCAACTTCTTAAGTCATGGGTCAAAAGGCACTCTCAAATCACTACATTAACTGAACAGTTGTTGCTGGTATTAACAGGCCAATCAACAGCTTGACAATCTCTTCTGTGTGTTCAGATTCTATTTTACAGCATTTGTAGCTCAGGGATTGGTTATCTCAATTTCACAATGCATTCCTCATGGTTTATGTGAGTTTGGTTGTCAAATTGCTACCTAGGGAACTGCACACAGACCCCTCCTTCTTCAGAGAACTTCCACCTGTGTGGACCTAGGAGGATTTTTCTCTCCATATGATGAAAATTGAGGGGAATGGAGTCTTCCAAATTGAAGTAGGTTCTTCCAGGGAAAGGCTTATTTTAGTACGAAGTAAACTGTGCCAGGAAACAGAATTTTGAAGGGAAACATTACCAGAGTCTGTTTTTTTTTGCAGGCATTTCCAGTAGCTGCCTCTCTTCTTTTCTAAATGTCCTTTTATTCCTTCCTTCCTCCTTTATTTCCTTCCTTCCTACCTCCCTCCCTCCCTCCACCGCTCTTTCTTTCTATTGACACAGTCACCATTATCTCATTAGAGGAACATTCTCTAACTCTAGGGAGGATATTCTCAAGCATGAGAGATTATTTAAAAACACTGCACTGCTTCCTTTATGGTGATTATACATTTTCAGAAAAAAAGTCAGGCAGAAATAAAAAAGTAATGGAGAGCATTTGAACAGTGAGCACAGCTTGTAAATGCAGAGCAGCATGCACTGGAATGTTCTGCTTCAGGGAGAGGAAAACAGGGGCTGAGAGACTGAAAGGTGGGATCTGAGACAGCAGGGAGGGACTGGGAGTCTGTCAGAGAGAAAGCTGTGTGTGTACACATACGTCCATAATTATATATAGTATTCACTGCTATTATACATCATACATACAGTATGTCATGTATAATAAAATTTTGTCTGTAATTCTACTTTTAGTTTCAATGTAGGACACTGATTGCTACATAATGTATTTGTCACCCATCAATTCTTATTGAATATTGAATTCAGTAATTAATATTTAGTGTCCGATTTGTCTGATGGCATGATCTGATTCAGGCAGTTCTGACAGACAGGAAAGGCTTTCAGTGCCCCAACTGTATGTAGTATTTCATTTACTCTTTCATCTTTCCTGAGGTGTTGGTTTGATTGTCTAAGTCTCCAAGTCTGTTTTATCTCTCTTTCCTACTCTCCTAGAAAAAAAACAAAAACAAAAAACAAAACAAAACAAAACAAAAAAACCTAATGTTGGTTTGTGGCACTGAGCCAAAAATATGATGTCATTGGAAAGGAAAGCTAAAGAAAGGAATAGATGTGTCACCCAAACAACAAAGTAGTAGAAACAATGTTGGCAATTAAGAAGAAATGAACCAGATGTATAGTCATCAAATAAAATGTTATGAAAGTCACTATTTTCAAGTGATGCACAGATTCAGTGAAATCTAAATCAAAATTTCAATCACGTTTCTCCCAGATGTATCAATTTAAAAATACATGTGGATGCATGAAGACACCAAAGAGGAAAGCAGTGCTGTGCTCACAATGTCACAATACAGGTACACGTATTGAAATTACAGGTACACGTCTAAGAGAGGGTAACTGCGCTAGCCAACCCTTACCACAGAACCCTCTTGTAGCCCATGCCAAAAAACACAGAGATCCACAACTGTTCGCTGAGCAGAAAATAAAAGGCTGATTTCCTGGCCTCAGGGATCATTGCAGAAGAGAAAGTAGAAGAATAAGAGCAACAGGCAGTGGATGGCTGCAGCAAAGCCATGGTCTTGGACACAACAGGGTAGTTACTCATGCGGACTGAGAGTGGCTGTGACTGAGTGAACAAGACCAAGCCAGACAAAACATCAGCTTGGAAAAAGGAGGCAATACACCTGTTGCTGAGGAATTATGGGAACTGATGGCTTCTGAGAGACAGAGGTCAGGTATTCTCAGGAATGGGTCATCTGAGAGAGGCTACCCATGCTCCAGAAGATGGCGCTGTACCATGCACATCTAGGAGTTCCAAGAAGATGGAGCCAAAGTAGCAAGATAAACATAAACGTCTTAAATTATATTAATAAGAAAATAAATAAATAAATAAATAAATACATATTAACATTTGCATGCAAAACAAATACTTTTAAAAGTAGCCAAAATTTGCTCAGTTTTGCTGAAATATCTAGGCAGGTTAATTGTATTCATACCAAATAAATGAGAGTTTTTAAAGGAAAGCTTATAAAGTGAGATACAATGTCCTAGTCCAGGGGAATCCTCTGCACTTTGGCTCAGGACTCACTCCTCCCTCATTATATAAAGAACAAGAAGGAAAACTCTTAATAATTTGTTTGGCTTTTTGCCAAAAAATGGAAAAATATCTCTTTAAACCGTTCTTATCAACGTGACTTTTTTTTATAAAATTGCAAGGCTTCCCACAGAGTTCCTATTAACAATTAATCAATCTCTTCATTTTTGCCCAAGAAATTTGTTTGAGATAAAATATGGTCGATATATTGGATAATTTCTGTTTTGAATTTTGTACATTAATGATACTAATTCTGAATTATCAGAAATAAGTGCAGCATACATATGTATATATGTTACACAATCCTCTCTGCATATTGTGAGTCAGTAATGATATTGATAGGTTCATAAAGCTATAATAAATGTGAGAATTGCATATAGTTTATATTTTTGAAACAAAGCATATGGGCTTTGAATTGCTTTCCTTGTATTTCCTGACTTATAACTTGTCATTCCTGATTTATTAGCATCAGTGTAAAATTAAGAAACTTCAGAAATTAGTGTCACTTTTATTATAAGAGAGAGAATCAAAGGTCTTGCTCTTCTTCCCAGTTCTTCTGCTTTGCTAAAAAGTATTAGGTTACAATTTTTAATCTCATCTGCAAGGGCTATTCCCTTATTTAGTCACTTTATTCACATGAGACTGACTACCAAGGTCTAGCTAACAAAGTGTTACAAATCTTCAATCAAAAGCCCACTTGTGACTGCGCTAATTAAGCTTTCCATTCAAAATTAAACACTTCATTCTTACAGGGATTTTGTTTTTAACTTTGTAAACTGCCATTTGCCTATGATGGTCCATTTCTGTCCCCTCTCTATCCAGAGGCAGTCTTTTGTCCCACCATCCACAGGACAAGTATTCTCCTTTTTTCTCCCTAGACCTCTCCTCCTTCTCCTTAGTCCTCTATCTTATGTCTTTGACTCTTATTCCTTGCCTTTTGCTCTCAAGGGCAAATACATCTCCTTTGTGCCTAGAACTTAGTCTTGTAATGTCTTGTGACAATACAAGTCCACAGAAATAAGATATTCTGGCTTACTGCTATACACCATACTGGTTGAATATGATACACTGGAGAAAAAGAAAGACTTAGGACTTTACCATCGGTGAAGGAGAAGCACAAAATGAATTTGTGTGCTTGTCTCAACACTATGTAATGTCACATCCACAATACTGTGCAACCTGATTATGTATATAATTTCTTTACTGAAAAATACCATTTTAAACATTTAAATAGAAGAATGGAAAATAAAATCAGATTCATTTGGCAATAATTTATAGAAAAGTTAACAATACCAAAATATGATTCAATATATTACATCAAATTAGTTAAATAATAAGTGAGTAAATAAATATATAAATAAATAAATACATAGAAAAATGAAAATAAATAAATAAATAAATACATAAATAAAATTGAATGGAAGGAGAACAATTGCCTTTGCAGAGAGACATTGCTAATTAGTGTGGAAACATCTTGGCAACTTTTTTTCAACTCATGTAAAAATGAGTAACATTTTTGAGATAGCTGAATTTGACAGTGAGATGCAGTGTCCTAGTTCAAGAGAGTCCTCTCCTCCCTGTCTCAGGACTTAGTCCTCCTCACTCAGTCTTGCCAGCAAGTTGGTTGAGGAAGACAGGGCTCTCCAGACTTCTGCTCTGATCACCTCCAAGGCACAGGGGCTGTGTTTCTTCTCTCTCAGATACAAAGTGATTCTGTGGAAGTATTTCTTCACAGCCAACTTGGGGTCTTCTTGGGTCAGAGGAAGTTCCTGCATTCCCACCTGCTGGATCAGGCAGTCTTGCAGGGCAGTGAGCTGCTGGTGGAGACCATTGCAAAATGTGTCTAGAAGGGTTGCATCCCAAGTAGCAGATGAGTCTTTTGATGTGAAGATGGTCAGGATTTGTTGGGTCAGCTCACTCAGGACAGGGATGACTTGAGACTTCTGGATCTGCTGGGTATCCACCTTCTTCAAGGGGAATCCAAAGTCCTTCCTGTCCTTCAGGCAGGAGAGAGGGGAGAGTCTCCTCATTTGTGCCAGGAGTGCCAAGGCTCTCTTGTTCCTGAGGTTATGAGTCTGAAGCAGGTCACATCCAAGAGAGCAAGTTGACCAGTAGCTCATCACCACCAGAGCCATCAGGAAAGCACAGGGCCTAGCCATTGTGGATCTTGCAGATGCTGCTGATCTTGTGGGCTACGTGGTCCTGCACCTTCCACTCTACGTTCTCTGAAGCTCATCCTGTGTGGATGTGTCTTAAATAGGGGAACACTAATTTTTACTTTCTGAATGCCCCTTCCCTTACTTTCCAATTGTCTTTTCACTTTCTTTAACATATTCTCTGCTTGTTTCTAGGCATTTATTCTAATTCATTTTTGTTTTCCTTATTGCTTCCTCTTTCTCTGCTACCCTCTGAAAGTCATTTTATAGGTTTTCATTTTCTAATTAGAATTTTCATTAACTGTTACACCATAGGTAAAAAGTCTTTGTGTGAAATTTACACATCTATTGGAAATACTATTTTTTGTAAAAGTATCCTATTAAAGTTATTATAATTAAAATTACATTTAATTTTTATTTCATGTATATCATTTACAAATATATTTAAAGCATGATGTAAAGTTTGTGGAAAATTTTTGTAAATCAAAATATATTGAAGTAATGGTATACTTTAAAATTTTTCCAACATGTAAAATTAAGTTCTTCAAGTGCCCTCAGTAACTATAATATAAATTTGTATAAAAAGTAATACATATTCTGTAAAAAGACTTCTTGTGAAGTTTAATAGTGGAATCTGATTTCTGCAGGCATGGTTGCAGTAGTGAACCAAGCCTGGACAACATTCACTCTGTGGCAAGCTTGTTCATTCTCTCTGTCTCTCTGTCTTTCTCTCTCTCTCTCCCTCTCTCTCCCACTCTGTCTTTCTCTCTGTGTCTCTGTTTCCATCTCTCTCTGTGTGTCTCTCTCTGTCCCTCCTTCCCATCCCCTCTCTATTACACACACACACACACACACACACACACACACGCACACAGACACGTATGCACACATACTTATACCAGCACACGGATACACACTCACGTGCCCACACACATACTCATGATCATACATTCACAGACTCACTCATTTGTGACAGAAGCACCTCATACCTCATGTGTGCTATGAACTTCTCAGTGTATTTCCTTTGACTTCCTGACTCTTCAATTCTAAGATGACTTCTTTGTCTTTATAGCACCTCTTCACTGGTTTTCTCTGGCACGCATTGATTTTTCTGATTTTATTCATTATATTTGTACATGATCTTGTAGCTACTTGTACTTCTCTGTATATTCCATTCAAATCTTTTTCAAACAATTCAGAACTTTGCTTTTCCTCTCAGAAATCTACCAGGCTCTTGCACATTCTTGATTCCAATGCACCTGACCCAAAAAAAAAAAAAAGAAAAAAAAAAAAGAAAATCACAGTTTCTTTATAATCCCAACAGACCAGTATTTACACCACAGTGTCTGCTTGGAGACTCTCATCTTTCTTCTTTTTTCTTTGTGTCACTCCTGGGCATATACCTAGAGGCTTTACCTGCATGCAATAAGGACACATGCTCCACTATGTTCATAGCAGCCTTATTTATAATAGCCAGAGGCTGGAAAGAACCCAGATGTCCCTCAACGGAGGAATGGATACAGAAGATGTGGTATATTTACACAATGGAATACTACTCTGCAATTAAAAACAATGAATTCATGAAATTCCTAGGCAAATGGTCAGAACTGGAAAATATCATCCTTAGTGAGGTAACCCAATCACAAAAGAACACACATGGTATGCAGCCACTGATAAGGGGATATTAACCCAGAATCTCGGAAGACCCAGGACACAATTCACATATCAATAGATTTCCAAGAAGATGGAAGGAGAGACTCCTGGTCCTGGAAAGACTGGATGTAGGGGAATGCCAGGACAGAGTAACGAGAGGGGGGTTGAATGGGGAACAGAGGGAGGGAAGGGGGCTTATGGGATTTTCGGGGAGGGAGGAAACGAGAAAGGGGAATTTATTTGGAATGTAAAAAAAAATTAGAAAAAAAGAAAAGAAAAAAAGAGACAGTCATGAATCATTGCATTTACCAAGCACCCTGCTGCTGGTATGAGCAGAGCATCGGGTGGATAAGCTCTTCTGTGGGCTCAGATGTTCTTCTCAGCATTGCTAGCTCAGGGGTGGTTTTATCAGTTTCACAATGCATACCACATGTTTAACCCAATCATCAAAAAGATGCGAGCTTGGTTGTGAAGAGCTACTAAGTCTGCACACAGACTCCTTCTCCAGAGAAACGGCATTATAGGAGGCTAGAGGGAAAGGACACAAATGACCATGTTGCGCACATTTAACTGTCTGTTGTTCAGGAGACGTGACCTGTGAGGATCCGAGAGGATTTTCTTCCAAATGATGAGAATTGATGGGAATGGAGTCTTCCAAACTGATGTTCGTTTTTCTGGGGAAAACTGTTTGCATGTGGAGGAAATCTGTCAGGAAACAGAATTCTGTAGAGAACTTTCAAGAGTGGGACTCTGTTCTTAGCCATCTATGGCCAGTAGGTGGCTCGCTTCTAAACTTCTCCCAGTATTGAAGATTTGGTTTATCTCTCTCTCTCTCTCTCTCTCTCTCTCTCTCTCTCTCTCTCTCTCTCTCTCTCTCCTCTCTCCTCTCTCCTCTCTCCTCTCTCCTCTCTCCTCTCTCCTGTCTTTCCTTTTTTCACATATTCAGCTTAGGTCATTAGAAGAACATTCTCTAAGTTCCAAAAATAGAAGGAAATTTTTATACATGAGAATTTCTTTCAAACTTTGAACTTTTTCAAACTGCTAGTTATTTATATTTAGCAAAAAACTCCAGTCAGGAGTCAAGATGTAATAAAAGGAGTTGTACAGTAGGCAGAGCTGGTTAATGAGGAGAGAATGAGGAGCATACACTGGAACTTTCTGCATCAGGGAGGGGGAGACAAGGGTTTTGAGACTGGAAGATGGGGTCTGAGAAAGCAAGAAGGTACTGGAAGTGTATCAGAAAGAAAGGTGCGTGTGCACACATATGTACATAATTATATATAGTATGTACAGCTATTATACATCATATATACAATACATCATAATAACATGCATTTATCTATAATTCTACATTCAATTTCAGTCTGGAATACTGATTCCTATAGAAAATATTTACCACCAATCAACTCTTAATGAATATTTAATTCAATGATTAATATTTAGTATCCAGTGTATCTATGGCAGAAGTGTTCAGTGAATTGTGACAGACAGCAAGGGCTTTCAGTGTCTCAACTGTCTGTATTTTCCCATTTACTCTTTCATCTTTCCTGAGGTGTTGGTTTGATGGTTGACATCTCCAATTCTGTTTTATTTCTCTTTTCTACTTTTCTAGAAAGAAAAACCTGATGTTGGTTTGTAGCACCTAACCAAAAATATGGTGTCATTGGAAATGAAAGTCAAAGAAAAGAACTGATGTGTCATCCAAATGACAAAGTGGTAACAAAAATGTTAGCTACTAAGCTAAAATGGACAAGATCTATGGTCATTAAGTGAAATAAGGTTATGAAAATGACTATATTTTCTAGTGATCTTCAGGTACAATACAATCCTAATAAAACTTTCAATAATGTTTCTCCTGGAAGTAACACTTTTAAAATACATGTAGAATCATGAAGATATCAAAGAATAAAAGTAGTCTTGTATTCATAGTGCTAACTGGCTAGCTTTTCATGGCTTGTTCAACCTACTTTCTTATAGAAGCCAGCATTACTAACCTAGGGAGGGTACCACTCACAATAAGCTAGTCCATTTCAAATTGACTAGTAATTGAGAAGTTCTTTAGAGCTGGATCTATGGAGATATTTCGCCCACTAAGGCTCCTTCCTCTCTGATGACTCGAGTTTGTGTCAAGTTGACACAAAAACCCAGCCAGTACAGCATCCAACATCTTTCAATATATATTGGACCCTCTTCCTATGTCTGTAGGAAGAGGTAGAGAGACTCCTCTAGCCATTGCTGTATACCTAGTCAGCACACTTGCACAGCTGGAAGCCCTTTCCCAGATGAAATCTTAGTGGCCCAGGATTCTCTAGTGGTCTTTTTCCAGAAGCTTCTGTTCTGCCATTTGGCAATACTCTCCCTAAGACCGGGGAACATGTGATTGAGTTTTGTTTGTACCTCCCTATTTTGCCTCAGTAGGCCTAGAACACCTGATTCTATTGCTTTCGCATTGTATTCCCATCCCGACCAACCATACCCATCCCAAATCCAGTTTGTTTTTTGTTTTGGTTTTGGGTTTTTTTTTTTTTTTGCTGTTTATTTGAGACAGGGTTTCTCTGTATAACATCCCTGGGTGTCCTAGACTCCATTTGTAGACCAGACCTGGCCTCATCAAATCCATATTTTAAAATTTGTTTTTATTTTTATTTTTTTGTAATTTACTCAACCAATTGTTAATAGTTTTTATCTGGAGAGAAAAAAGGAATGAATATTCTGTGTGCCAACTTGGGCTACTGTCATCCCTGAATATTGGCTCTTTGGGGATCTTTATCTATTCTTCTATAATTATTGTTACACACACACACACACACACAGAGAGAGAGAGAGAGAGAGAGAGAGAGAGAGAGAGAGAGAGAGAGAGAGAGAGAGAGAGAGAGAGAGACAGAGACACAGAGAGACAGACAGAGAGACAGAGAAAGAAGTGTTTAAATACATAAACACACCCACTTATACCTCACATATATTCATATATATACTAACATAAGCACATACATGCTCACAGTCACATACACTCAGAAACACACACAGTCTCACAAGTCACACTCACAGACACTCAATGATAGCAAATCAAAAGTATATAGTGAAAACATGGCTATGAAGTTTTAGTCTCCTGAGGGTCTCAAGATGGGAGAGACTGGGAAGAGCTTTCTGAAGTCAGTGCTCACATTCCTCAAGAGTAGAGGACTGAAGGGAGTGAAGAGATAGGGGGCATCTCCAGGAGGAGACAGAGACCTGGAATAAAGGAGGCACTCAAGAGTCAATGGGGGTCACTACATTGTGGATATGGAACCAACCTGAAGAGGCTACATTCTGTAACCAGGCAAGAAACCTAGTGGAGGGATAGAGATACCAACCCATCCACAAATCTTTTGACCCAAAATTATCTTGTCTACAAGAAATGTAGGCACAGGGAATGGAGCAGAGATTGTGGGAATGGGCAACCAATAACCAGCCCATCTTGAGACGCATCCCATGGGCAAGCACCAATCCCTAACACTATTAATGTTACTCTGTTTTGCTTGAAGATAGGAGCAAGTTGTCCTCTGAGAAGCTCCACCCAACAGTTGACTCAGAAAGATACAGCCAAACAGTGGATGGAGCTTGGGGACTCTTATGGAAAAATAGGGGGAAGGAATATGGGCCTTGAATGGGATAGGACCTGCATAGGAAGACCAGCAAACTCAACTAACCTGTACCTTTGAGATTCTCAGAGTCTGAACCATCAACCAAAGAATATACACGGACTGGACCTAGACCTCTCCACTCATATTAAGCAGCAGATGTGAAGCTTGATTTAAATGTGGTTCCTAACAACTGGAATGGGGGCTATCCCAAAAGCTGTTGCTTTTATTGGGATATATTCTTTTACTTGACTGCCTGGTCTGGCTTCAGTGGGAGAAGAAGCACCTAGTCTCACAGAGACTTAAAATGCCAAGATGGGGGATAATATGGGGGGCACCTACTAAGATGAGAAGGGGATGGGGGATGGGAAAAGGATTATGGGAAGGGGGTAATCAGAAAATGGACAGTGAGTGGGATGTAAAGTAAATAAGTAAAAATAAATAAGTTAAAAAAAAAGAGAAAGAAACATGAGTAGAAGACTGAATCTTGTATCCAAAGGTGCTTTAGATGTAACCACAGCCCTCAACCAAAACCACTCAGAATCCCCCAGCTTTTTCCTCTGCTGTACAGACTACACATGTGCATCATCAGCCCACGTGATTTTGGCCTTTTCATAATGTGAGGAGGTATGTCTAGTGGGTCTGCCAACCTCTGGAGGGACCTAATTTTGGGACCTATGACTTTTATGTATTTATTACCATTATTAATTATTTTGATAATTATTAAATTATTATCTAATAATTCTAATAAAAGAACTTAATAATAATAAGGTTTTTGAGATATGGTTTCTCTGTTAGGACCTGTCTGGGCAACAACAACCAAAAACCTCAGAGGAGCTGCCAAGGCGAGGTCTGGAATCTTGGAGGTGTCCATAAGGGTATCAGAGTATTGCCTGACTGCCTGTGGGTCTGAAAGCCCTACCAAGCTGATCTACATCTTCAGTCAGTGACCATGTGAGACATGACACAATCCACACTCAAACAGTCTCCCAGGATGGCAAATAGCCCAAGATGGCTCACAGAAATGTCTCCTTATTTCCTCAGATGAGCATATGAAACGTCTGCTGCTTAGATATTTTACTTGGGAGGCTATTGCAGGAGCATTGCAAGTCCATGGCCAGCCTTGTGGACAAGGTTGATTATATGGTACTATGGGCTGTTTTTGTTTTTGAAAAACAAACAAAACAAAGCAAAAGCAAGCAGGCATGTTGACTCATCCTTCTCATCCTAGCACCCAGGAGTCAGAGGCAGCTGGATTGCTCTGTTAGTGGCCATTCTGGTCTACATAGGGAGTTCACAGTCAATCAATCGATGAAGCCAGACCATACCTGGAATAAAATGAGGGTATTAATGACTAAATTAATTATGATTAAGCCAGATGGTGGTAGAACATGCCTTTAATCTCAGCACCAGAGAGGCAAAGGTAGGCAGATCTCAGTGGGACTGAGTTCAGCCTAGTCTACAGATCTAGTTCTAGATAGCAAGAGCTATACAAAGAAACCATATCTTAGAAAAATAAAAGATACTATTTTATTTTACCTAGGCATGGTAATTCAGTAAGAAACAATTCAGAAGATGCCTGCTTGTTCTCCAGGTTCAAACTCTCAAGAATTTTTTGGGGTGATATAAAAGTAAATAAACAAAAGTAGACATTTAAATTTGATTTTGAGATGCATGTGGTTGTGCAGAGTATACTTCCAGGTGAAGGTAAGAGGGTCAAGAGCACATAAAAGGTCCTGCTGAGCACACAAAACTTCAGGATTTCCAAGATAAATGCCAACAACAGGATAACTGAGAACAGTCTTGGTGAGGATCCAATATTGATTGTGTAGCTGAAGCCAGAGGTCTGGACCCAGACTTATGACTCAGGTACATTCAAGTGAAGAAGTGTGGACAGAGGAATATACTGTAGGACACGCTGTAACACACTACAGCTGCCACATGCTGTTTCCTAGCCTTTGTGTTTTCTTTGTTCATTTTGTATTCTCTTTCCTTTTGGGAGGGAGATTGCAATGGCAGAAAGTAGATATGAGGGAATGAGGAGCTGAGTGGGACCGGGGTACATGATGTAAAATGCATAGAGACCCAATACGAAGTTGAAAAGAAGAGGAATTAGCTTTTTAAATCTGTACACCATTTTAATTGGATCCTTTAGATTTTAGATATCTGGTGTTTGAATTGTTTATATATTTTGGATATTATGTGGAATTAGGAACAAAAATTTCCCACTCTTCAGACTTGCCCCTTTCTCTAAATGTCACTTTTCTTTACCTTATAATAGTTTTTCAGTTTCATTTATTAATTGGTGATCTTTTTATTATTCTTTTGCTTTGTTTCTTGAGACAGGATTTTCCAGAAAGACCTGTATTCCTGACTGTCCTGGAACTCACTTTCTGCACCACATGGGTCTTGAACTCACACAGATTTTCCTGCCTGTGCCAAGTGTTGAGATTAAAGCTACGTTCCATCACTGCTCAGCAAGTGCCACCACAGCATGTCCAATCCAGAACTGTTTGGTCTGGCCTTTGTTGTCGTTAAAGTCATAATTCTCCTGTCTGCCTGTGAAGCATGTCCAAAGTACCCTAGTTACCACAGACCCCATCTAATTCCAAAAACATTTTGGGTGAATACAACCCAGTGGAAAGGGATCACCAGGAACCTTGAATGCTCAGTCTGTATTTTGATGATAAATAAACTGTGCTTAGTTCTCCCAGCCTTCATGAAAAGAATGGACCATGTATGGATCAGCATTTACAGATACTGTTTTTGGCTCTGTTTGTTTGTTTGTTTTACTTGTTCTGCTTTGTTGAGA
This sequence comes from Tokudaia tokunoshimensis, assembly GCA_036184795.1. NCBI lineage: Eukaryota > Metazoa > Chordata > Mammalia > Rodentia > Muridae > Tokudaia > Tokudaia tokunoshimensis. Next base: position 73,668,224 of record BTHU01000005.1, read on the forward strand.
TACATATTATCCTTGGCTGTTTGAAAAGCACTGTATAGATAACTTAGGCTTCAAACTCATAGATCATCATGCCTCTGCCTCCTTGTTGCTGTGATTAAAGGAACACCCGAGAATGCCAGGCTTAAAGTGACATGAAGATCAGCAGTCAAGGCACTTGAGTAACTCACAGCTGTCATTCTAGCTTGGATTGCCTTGATTTCAAAGCCAACACCACATTCTTAGTGTGACTGTCTCAAAAGAAAGAAAACACCACCACCAACAACAATGACAATAAACACCACAGAAACCATAGTGACACAATTAATAATTGGAAACACAGTAGAATATTATGAATAAGCAACCTTCAGATTTATGAGGTAGGAGAATCTCTGTGAATTCTGGACCAGTCAGGGTTATATAGAAATATCTCATCTCAAAAAAAGGCAAATTAGTAACTGAAGACATAGATTCCTAACTAAAAACTGGGTGTTTGTGGGTTGAATTAATTATGGATATATGGACAGGGATCCAACTTCCAGCAAACCTTGTTCCTCAGCCTGATTAAACCTGTTTTATGATATGAACTTCTACCTCCGAGTTTTATTCTTATATTAACAGCATAGTTCTTAGAGTTAGCCAGCTCATGGTTTCCAGAACCTCATGATAGACATGAAATATAAAGCTGAGAATGCTATTGTTTTAAGGACCATTTTGTTTTGTAACTACACACACACACGCACACACACACACACACACACACACACACACACACACACACAGTATTTGAAGTGAGGACAAGTCTAGACTAGGCTGCACTGAGATGAGGTATCCTGATGGAACTGAGGGACTTACCTGATCTGGACACTGATCAGGCAGGGGAAAGCTGTGACTCCAGACTCCAAGACCCTGAGGTATTCTCTGAAGCTGTGAGTCTTTGTACACTTTTCCACTAAATGCTCTGACTCTTTACATACCTTTCCACTGAACCTTTCCTTTGTAACCACACCCTCCCAGCCAAAGTTGACCTCTAAATAATTGAGATCTACCCATGTGCTCATTTTGAGATTTCAATAGTGTAGGTGGATTGGATTAGATCTGTACCCAGGAAGAAAGTTAGGCCAGACTGATAATCAAGATCTGATTTTCTGAAGACAGTTCATTGTGCCTTTAATCCTAGGATTCTTTAGGCAGAGGCAGGTGGATCTCTGAGTTCCAAAGTGGCCTTGTCTACAAAATAAGTTCCTGGATAGTCAGGGCTATACAGAGAAACTCTGCCTCAAAAAATACAAACAAAACAAAACACCCCCACCAAAAAAAAGCAAACTAATAGGGAAAAAAAGACTTCTGAAATTGATTCAACCCACAAACACCCAATTTTTAGTTAGGTATCTATGTACTTCACTTTTACGTTTTTGAGACAAGGTTTCATTGTTTACCTAAGATTACCTGTAAGTGTACCTAAGATTACACTGTGTTGCCCAGACTTGACTGGGCCCCAACTTTTAGCAATCCTTGTTCCTCAGCCTCATTAAGCCTGTATTATGATGTGACTTTCTACCTTTGACTGAGTTTTATTCTTGTGATAGCAGCATAGTTTTTAGAGTGAGTCAACTCGTGGTTTCCAGAACTGTTCCTCATTATAGACTTGAAATATAAAGCTGAGAAGGTCATTGTTTTAAGGACCTTTGTGATGATCTCCATCATGAACCTGATCAAGAGTTTAAGAGCTGTGCTGGATGCTGGGGCAGGTGACTGCTAGGACAGCTACTCAGAAGACTGAAGCCAGAGGTTAGTGCAGGTGCATTCATCTTGTGTCATGGGAAGTAGTGATGCAGTTCATTTAATAGTGTTTCTCTAGCAAGCGCGTACTTTCTATAGCCGGATGTAGGAGGAGGAGAGCAGTCACTCAGTTGAGTCTAGCTTGCTGCATTAACAAACCCTGTCTCAATCAATAAACAGCACTGAGAGATGTTACCCAGTATCAGAGAACAGATTGGCAGTGAGATCTACAGAATAAGGTAGATGCATGGCTTTCCAATTAAAAACAAAGAAAGAATCAATCTTAAACCCATCGAGATATTGTTTTCAAGCAAGGAGAGGCAGGTCAGGAAGCAAAGACATGGGGATACCACTTTGACTGCCCCAGAAAGTGGAGGGTGTCTCAGATGGGGTTAGCTTAGCACATAGCATTGACCATGTAGAATGAAAAATGACATCTAAGGCTCCCATACTGACAGCTCTTGTGATCTCTTGACTTGGAGGTTTGGATGTGAGTAAGTGGGAAAGACACTTGAGGGTACAAAAGAAGATTCCAGCATTGTGGGAGAGCAGGAAACAGGCATGGGAAGAGAAGTTGAGAAGGTCCATGATTACAAACAAGTTCTTGTTTTCATTTTGCTTTTTTTGTTGTTTTTAAGCAGGGCTTCTATGGGTATCATAGACTATTATGGAACTTTTGACCAGGTTAGCCTTGTACTCACAAATCTACCTGCCTCTACCTCCTTAATGCTGGAATTAAGGACATATGCCAGGAGTTCTCAGAGCACATTTCAACTCAGAGCTCTGCCTGCCTTTACGTCCCCAGTGCTGGGGTTAAAGACCTGTGACACCATGTCTGGATGCAGTTTTTTTCTTAATGATGCTTTCTTTCTTTCTTTTTTATTTCCTTATGTGTATGAGTCTTTGACTGTGTGTTTAACATTTGTTTACCATGTGGATGTGAAGCACATAAGGCTAGAAAACTGCAACTCTCTGGAACTAAAGGCAGAGATGTTTGGAAACTTGCAATAAAAACAGGTCCTCTGGGAGACCAAATACTGTTATTAACCACTGAGTCACCTCTCCAACTGCTGAATTTAGATTATTGTTTTAGTTAAACAAAAACTAAGTTTTATTTATTATTCTGGGTACTGATGCATGAGAGCGTGTCATGGCTAATCCATGGAGTCAGGAGGAAGTTTTACGGTATTAGAGCCCTCCTTCCAGAGACTGAAGTCAGGTTCTGATGCTGACACAGGCATCAACTTTCCCTGATGAGACATTGCAAAGATGATCCATACCTTTGATCAGTTTGAGTCTTCAGACTAAGGCTTATGGTTCCAGGAGACTCAGAGGCTGATGGGTGGAAGATGATAGATGATTGAGCACACCAAGTCCAGTTCAGTCTGGGCAGTGTCCTGAAAATAGTAAGGGAAGTGATGAGGGTTTGTACAGTGCAGGATTAATCTATTCCAGGTCAAGTTTCACTAAAGTTCATCATCTCTCAAAGGATGATGAAGGGGCTGGGGTATACCTCAGTAATAGAGCACATACCCAGCATATACTGAGTTTAATACTAAACACCACATTCAAATACTAAGTAATACAGACATGTCTATACAGAAAAGAATCTAAAAATAAAAAGTGGAGTAGTAAAAGACAGAAAGAAGATGGGAGACTCCATCCTTTAATTTCCTAATAAAGCAAACTCAGTAGCCCAGCATCAACCAGAGATTTTGTATACTTGTGTTTTACTGAGATGAAAGCTCTTGTACTCTACAATTGCCAGGAATTCCCCTTGTAGGCAAGGGTGGATAGCCTTGAACTTGCCATGTTACTTCTTAAGTTCTGGGTTCATGTGTGTTCTGTTAAACAAATCATCTTCAGCTGCTGTGAACAATTTGAAGAGCCCCATATCCCACACCTGGGATTAAAATGAAACCATATTCCCATAGTATTTCTGTGTTTTTCAAAGAAGCCAAAGTTCTCACAACAAATCTCCATTGTGACCATTGCCTAGTATGAATGTAGTTAGCATTGTTTCTATGACCTGGCTAGTAGTAAATAGAAAAATATTCCTTCTGAGTACTAAGAAATGAATGTTTTGGACAGGTCTCTCATTCAGAGGACCCAGAACACATGGTTTTGAGCATTGCTACATGTGATGATAATACAGTGTTCTGCAATGAAGTCAGACCACAGTGTCTGACATTGATGAGGAGCCCGATGGGACATGAGGTTAAGTGTCCTATAGAGTCATAAAAAGAGTTTTACATTTCAAACTGTAGCTTCTGTCAAGACTGATTTCAATGCTTTTCTCCTACAAATAAAGTCATGGCCAGATCCTGAGAACCTGATAATCTCTCTGTGGTGTACTTCTCAGTCATTGATCCTGAAGATCGTGGTCAGGACAATTCTTTGAGTGGACACAAGGATAGAGGGATACTCTGTTGTCTAAGCTCTTGTTTCCTGAGATCTCTCAATGTGCAATGCAGCAATTCTGATGTTCCTACTTCTGCATCTGCCCAGTGGGTTCTATGTAAAGTCTTTAAAGCAGCAATGTATGCAAAGCCAAGGGTTGAGGAAGGGGGTTTGGTGAATGAGCAGCAGATTGCAACCCAGGGTACTTAGGCTGGGAGAAGTTGTGGGAAAATCAAAGATGGCTGAAGCAGAACAAAAGACAAGGAACAACAAAATAATAAGGGATGGGCAGTCTTTTTTTCCATTCTCTTCCTTTTTAATGTAGTCTAGGCTGGCCTTGGGCTTCTAATTCTCTTCCTTCCACTTATAGATTGATGGGATCTCTGACAGATACAACCAAACCCTGCTTGTAGGCCACTTGATTGTGGCACCCTATCCTATTCTTCAGAGCTCCCAACCATTGACTGGCCACCTGCATGTAAAGGACTTCAGAGGATGGGCAAAGGTCCCTGTCTTGTCCTAAAAGATTGTCAATCCCTAGAATCTGCATACTAATTGCCCCCGATGGACTCTGTCTTTATTTTGATAACAAATTCCTGAGCCTAGCCATTATGTTTCCTTATGCTTGTATAATCAGGTACCAACAAATTATTTGGTGTTATATCTGTTGGTTTTTCTTTGTTATTAGATTTATAAAAATGTGGGTATCTAAGATTGCTCAATGGATAAAGGTTACCTGGGGGCAAGCATGATAATCTGACGTTAATTTAACTCTCCATATTGACCTTTGACCCCCATAAGCCGGTAATAGCAATAATGTTGAGTTGTGTGCAGGGATACCTGAAGTAAATAAAATAACAATAATGTAATAATCCCAAGTTAAAATTTTGTTGTACATGAATGCTGACTTCAATAAAACATAACCGTAAAGACCCTTTACCAATTAAATGATTCTAAAGTTTTAAAATTATAATATAATTACATATTTTCTTTCTCTTAAGCATGCCCTTCTTGCTGTTGTTCAAAATTGTAACCTCTTTTTAATTAACATCCTATTTCCCCTCCCTCCTTTCTTCCAAGAACTTCCCTTCTACTCTCCATATACTCTATTTCTCTCCAGAAATGGAGAGGCCTCCCATTGATATCAAGTAGCTCTGGTGAAACAAGTTGCAGCAAAAATAGGAACATCTTCTCCTATTGAGACTACACAAGGCAGCTCAGTCAGTGGAATGGGTACAAAAGCCAGGCACCAGAGTCAGAGACAGCCTCTGCTCCCACTGTGAGGAATCCCATATGAAGACTAAGCTAGACAATTGTAATATATGTGCAGAGGGCCTGTAAGCTCTTATGGATTCAAGTTAATTGATTCTGTGGGTTTTCTTGTGGTATCCTTGGATCATTTAGCACCTACAGTCCTTCTTCTCTCTCTTCCACAGGATTCTCCAAGCCCAGCCTAATGTCCAGCTGTGGGTCTCTTTTCTGTTTTCATTAGTAAAACATAGTAAAAATTATTACAGCTGGGGGAAGCCTCTCTGATGACAGTTATATGAAGCTTCTGTTTGAAACTATAGCAGGATATCACTAGCAGTGTCAGGGTTAGGTTTTGTCTCATGGCGTGGAACCCAATCTGGACTAGGTATTGTTTCAGTCAGCTGCTGGGTAGAGCCTCTCGTAGGACAATTATGTTACTCTCTGCAAGCATAAAAAGTTATCCTTAATAGTGCCAGGAATTGGTGCTTGCACAAGTTGGGCTGATTATTGCTTGACCATTCCTTCAGTCTCTACTCCATCTTAGTTCCTGCATTTTTTTTTTTTAGGTTGAACGATTTTAGCTCCAAAGTTTTGGGGGTGGGATGGTATCTTAAGCCCTCCATTAGAGGTCCTGCCTGGCTATAAGAGGTGGCCTTTCAGGTTCCAGATCCCTCTGTTATGTGCTTCAACTAAGGTCTTAAACATTGACTCCTGGGAACCTTTCCCATCTCCAAGACTTTCAAGAGATACCCTCTAACTACACAACTTCCACTCCACCACAAAATCATGTTTCCACTTACTCCCCTGGCCTTCTTGCATTCTCTTCTGTCTTTCCCCACACCTGATCTTGTCCCACACCTAACTCCCCTACTGTTTTAATTAGGCTTTTACTGCTGTGAACAGATGCCATGACCAAAGCAATGATTATCAGAATAATATTTCATTGGAGCTAGCTTACAGGTTCAGAGGTTCAGTCTATCATCATTAAGACAGGAGCATGGCAGTACCCAGGCAGGCATATAGGAGGAGATGAGAGTTCAACATCTTGTTCCAAAGACAATCAGGAGAAGACTGGCTTCCAAGCAGCTAGGATGAGGGTCTTAAAGCCCATACCCTCAGTGACACACTCCTTTAACAGGGCCATACCTACTTCAACAAATCTGCAACTAATAGTGCCAGTAAGTGAGACTCAGACATCTTTGCTTGGGCCTTCCTTCTTGTTCAACTTCTTTGGATCTATGGGGTATATAATGGGTATTCTGTACTTTTTTTTTGGCTAATATCCAGTTATCAGTGAGTAAATACCATGCATGTCCTTTTGGTTCTGGGTTACCTCACTCAGGGTGATATTTTCTAATTCTGTCTATTTGCCTGAAAAATTCATGATGTACTCTTCTGAGAAACCATCAGCTTGATTTCCAGAGTAGTTGTATGTGGGGTGGTGAGCTCTGCATAGGCAGCCTGGTCTCTGGTTGAGCTCAGGCTTAAAACCCCGGAGACCCAGCAGGTGACTGCCACCTGCAAGGAACAGCAGGTGTTTGACCACATCCCTTGGGCCCCTGGCTCCTGTCGCACATACAACCCTCCCACAATGTTCCCCCCCCCATGGAGAGAGGTCTGGGGCTATTAATCACATAGGAGCAGCACCAAGCCCGCCCACATGCAAATAAGGTTTCCACAAGTTCTCAGACAAAGCCAATGAAAAGTAACTGTTGTCAGAACCTGACTCACCCCAAAACTGTATATAAGATTCCTATCCAGAAGGATTAAAGGTATGTGAGAACCAGTCCATCATCTGAGAGCTTCTGTCATAAGAGCTGTAACACTTGGGAAGAGGTCTGTTCTTCTAAAATGCCACCTGAACCTCCCCCACACTCCTCCCTGAGTAGTTGGCCTCTTGTTGGCTCAGTCTGGCCAACTAAGTCTGGGCAACATGGAACAACTGAGATGGCACAGCAGAGACAGAAATGGAGCCAACTGCAGCAGTGGAAGCAGTGGAATCGACACCCCCTTCCTGCTCACACTCTCTCCCCTTTCCTGAAACTGTCGCACCTGGCCAGGACAGAGATCTCTGTGGAAAGCCTCCAGTACACAGGTCCACAGTTGTACAAGTTTGCAATCCCATCAGCAATGGAGAAGTGTTTCCCTTTCTCCACATCCTCATCAGCATTTGCTGTTGCTTGAGTTTTTCATTTTAGCCATTTTGATTGGTGAGATTCTGATGGATCTCAGGGTCATTTTGATTTGCATTTCCCTGATGACTAAGGCTTTTAAACACTAAAACATTAAACATTTCTTTAAGTGCTTCTTGCCCATTGTCCAATTCTCTATTGAGAATTTTCTGTTTAGTTCTGTACCCCAATTTTTGGTTGGGTTATTTGATTATGGGGAGTCTAACTCCTTGAGTTCTTTATATATTTTGGATATTAGGCCTCTTTCAGGTGTAGAGTTAGTGAAGATCTTTACCCACTCTGTAGGCTGCTGTTTTGTTCTATTGATAGTGTCCTTTGCCTTACAGAAGCTTTGTGGACTCATTCATTAGGTCTCATTTATCAATTGTTGATCTTAGAGCTTAAGCCATTCAGGAATTGGGCCATTCATTGTCTGCCCAGGAAGTTTTCTCCTGTGTCAATGTGTTCAAGGCTGTTACCTACTTTCTCTCCTATTAGACTCAGTTTGTCTGGTGTTAGGTTGTGAGGTTGATCCATTTGGACTTGAGTTTTGAGTGGGGTATAAAATATGGATCTATTTGCCTTCTTTGACCTGCAGACATCTGCTTAGACCAACATCATTTGCTGAAGACACTCCCTGTTCCCTTGTATTGTTTTGGATTCTTTGTCAAAAACCAAGTGTCTGTAGGTGTATTGATTTATTTCTTGGTCTTTAATTGATCCACCTGTCTGTTTCTATAGCAGTACTGTCCAGATTTTATTACTATTACTCTGTAGCACAGCCTTAGGATAGGGATTGTGGTATCCCCAGATATTCCTTTTACTGTTCAGGATCACTTTGGCTATCCTGTTTTTTGTTTATTTGTTTGGTTGGTTGGTTTTTCATATGAAGTTGAGAATTGTTCTCTGAAGATCTAAGAAGAATTATTTTGGAATTTTGATTGGGTTTGCATTGAATCTGTAGATTGCTTTTGTTAAAATGGCCACTGTCACTATGTTAATCCTACCGATCCATGAGCAAGAGAGATCTTTTCACCTTCTGATACCTTCCTCAATTTCTTTTTCAGTGACTTGAAGTTCTTCTCATATAGGTCTTTCACTTGCTTGGTAAAAAGCAAGTGTATTTTATGTTATTTGTAGCTAATATAAAGAGTACTGTTTCTCTAGCTTCTTTCTCAGTCTGTTTATCACTTTCATAGAGGGGAGCTACTGTTTTCTGTGAGTTAATTTTGTATCCAGCCAATCTGCTTAAGGTGTTTCTCAGCTGTAGGAGTTCTCTGGTTGAATTTTTTGGGTCACTTATGTTTTCTATCATATTATCTGGAAATAGCAACACTTTAACGTCTTCCTTTCCAATTTGAACCCCTTTGATCTCCTTTAGTTGTCTTATTGCTCGAGTCAGAACTTCAAATAGCATATGGAAGAGATATGAGGAGAGTAGACAGCCTTGTCTTGTCCCTGATTTTAGTGGAAATGCTTTAATTTCTCCTCATTTAATTTGATGTTGGCTATTGACTTGCTGTATATTGCCTTTATTGTGTTTAGGTATGGCATCTGTGTCCCTGTTCTCTTTAAGACTTTTATCATGAAGGACTGTTAGATTTTGTCACATATTTTTTGACATCTCATGAGATGATCATATGTTTTTTTTTCTTTCAGTTTGTTTATATGGTGAATTGTGTTTATGTCTTCTCCTATACTGAACTATTCCTGCATCCCTGGAATGAAACCTACTTGATCATGGTGAATGATGTCTTTGATGTGCTCTTGGATTTGGTTTGTGAATATTTTATTAAGTATTTTTGCATCAATGTTCATCAACAAAATTGGTTTGAAATTTTCTTTTTTGTTTGGTCTTTGTGTGGTTTAGATATCAAGCTGACTGTGACCTCATAGAATGAGTTTGGCAGTATTCTTTCTGTTTCTATTTTATGGAGTAGTTTAAAGAGTATTGGCATTAACTCTTCTTTGAAAGTCTGGTAGAATTCTGCACTAAAACAAACTGTCCCCGGAATTTTTTGTTTAGGAGAATTTTAAAAACTGCTTCTATTTACTTAGGGGTTATAAGATTATTTAGATGGTTTAACTGATCTTGGGTTAGCTTGGTAGTTGGTATCTGTCTAGAAATCATCCATTTCATTCAGAGTTTCCAATTTTGTTGAGTATAGGCTTTTGAAGTAAGACCTAATGGTTCTTTGAATTTTCTCAGTGTCCGTTGTTATGTATCCCTTTTTATTTCTGATTTTGTTAATGTGGGTACTGTTTCTTTGCCCTTTAGCTAGATTGGCTAAGGGTTTTTCTATGTACTTCATTTTCTCAAAGATCCAACTCTTGGTTTTGTTGATTCTTTGTATTGTTCTCTTTGTTTCTAATTGATTGGTTTCAGCCCTGAGTTTGATTATTTCCTGCCATCTATTTCTTGGGTCTGTTTGTTTCTTTTATTTCTAGAGTCTTCAGATATACTTTGAATTTGGTAGTATGAGAACTCTCCAATTTCTTTATGAGGGCACTTAGTGCTATGAACTTTCATCTTGGTGCTGTTTTCATAGTGTCTCATAAATCTGGGTATTAGTACCCACATTTTCATTGAATTCTAAAGTGTCTTTAATTTTTCCTTATTTCTTCCCTGACCATATAGTTGTTCAGTTTCCATGAATATGTAGGCTTTATGTTGTTTCTGTTATTGTTGAAGTCAAGCTTTAACCTAGAGGTGCATAGGATTATTTCATCTTCTTGTATCTGTTAAAGTTTACTTTACGATCCATTATAATGACAGTTTTGGAGAAGGTTCCATGAGGCTTAGAGGAAGGTATATTGTTTTGTGTTTGGGTGAACTCATACACACACACACACATACACACACACACACACACACACACACACACACACACACACACACACACACACACATATATATATATTTATATGTTAGGTCATTTGAATCACAACTTTTGTTAGTTTTGTTATTTCTCTGTTTAGCTTCTATCTTGATGATCTGTCCATAGGAGAGAGTGGGGTATTGAGTTCTCCCCCTATTAATGTCTGAGATTAGATGTGTGATTCAAGCTTTAACAATGTTTCTTTTACGAATGTGGGTGCACTTGCATTTGGGGCATAGACACTCAGAATTGAGATGTACTCTTGGTGGATTTTTCCTTTTATGAGTATGAAGTATCATTCCCTGTTCCTTTTGATAACTTATGGTTGGAAGTCTATTTTATTAGACAATAAAATGGCTGTTCCAGCTTTTTCTTGGCTCCATTTGCTTTAAAAACCATTTCCAGTCCTTTCTACTGAAATAATGACTGTTACTGAGGTGTGTTCCTTGTACAGACCAGAATGATGGGATTCTGTTTCCACATCCACTCTGTTTGCCTGTGTTTTTTTTTACTGGAGAATTAAGTCCATTAATGTTAAAGATATTAATGATCAGTGAATGTTACTTCCTGTTATTTTGATGTTGGTGGTGTGTATGTGTGTGTGTGTTTGTGTGTGTGTATGTTTCTCTTCTATTGGTTTTAATGGTATGAAATTATTTATTTATTGTGTGTTTTTGAGTACACTTAGTCTCATTGGATTGGAGTTTTCCTTCTCATATCGTCTGTAGGGCTGGGTTAGTAGAAAGGTGCCACACCACCAACCCCAGTAGAATCTGTGTGACAAATTCCACAGGCTGAGGTATTAGACTTCAAAAGAAGGAGGTCTCCTGGAACTGGTTGTGGAACTTTCAGCCAGAGAAAACATACTGAGCCATAGGTCTCATGGCAGTTTTTCTCTTTTGTTCTCTTTCATTCCTTTTCTTAGTTACAGGTTCCTGGTGGCCTTGACAATGATCTTAAGCAAGAATAATGGCTACAAAACCACCTCTTGAGATGGGTCACTAACATGACCTTATCTCCAGGGGAACCAATGCTTTACTTTTCAAATCATTTACAAAATTATTAAGATAGATAAAAACTTTCCCGGCAATAAAATTTCCTATGGCTACACGTGTGTCATCGGAGGTGGGTTTTGGTATATGGTAAAGAAAGCCTTAATTAGAAAGAATTAAAATAGTTTAAATTTATGCTTTGAAGATTTATAAAAAATCAGGCATTAGATGTTAAGCAATAATTAACCATAGGGTCTGGAAAGTTAGCTCAGCAGTTAAGAGCACTGACCATAAAGATTTATTAACCTGTTCTTGGGAATGTGCCACTAGCCTTGGATGATTGCCCTATTGAATATATTCTTTTAGAATTGTTATATTTTCATGGCGATATTACCTGTTCTGTTTGTGGTTCATGAAACTACTACTGAACATGTAGTTTCAGAGTTTTAAGGCTTAGATGATTTTTGTATTTTACTGTGCCAAATGATTCTTGTAGGTATTTGTGATTGTTTTGCTGGATATGGTTTCTAAGAGTTGTGTCATGTTTGGTTTAATGTATAAGATCCCCTGCTTGAGAGCTGCAAAATACACTCAACTTGAGCTGCCTCCGTGTTTGTTTCTGTTTGTCACCGCCGAATCCCTACCCACCTGGACTTCGAGAACCCTCATCCCAGAGACCCTCATACCCAACTGGGGTGGTCTGTGGTAGTTGGCACTCCAACATTGGGCTTGAAGCAGGTAAGCTTTCTCTCTCCTTTTTTTCTAAAAATCTTTTTCAGGTAAAGGATAGAACCTCATCAAGAGTGCTGCAGACTCCTTGATAGAGACACATTGAGTTAAGATGATGAGAAGGTAAGAATCATGGGTCATTCACAGTCCAAAAACAGAGGTTTGTTCCTGGCAGTTTTGAGACATATAATAGAAAGTAGAGGTGTTAAACATCATGGAAGTGTTTGGCAGCATTTTATGACTTTGTACTGAGTGTCAGACCATGGTTCCCAGAAGGAAGCCTGTCTTTTTTTTTTTTTTAATTTAATTTTATTTTATTTTTTTAATTTACATTCCAAATCACTTCCCCTTTCCCGTTTCCTCCCTCCCCGAAAGTCCCATAAGCCCCCTTCCCTCCCTCTTTTCTCCGTTCAACCCCCTCTCATTACTCTGTCCTGGCGTTCCCCTACATCCAGTCTTTCCAGGACCAGGGGTCTCTCCTTCCATCTTTTTAGAAATCTATTGATATGCTGATTGTGTCTAGGGTATTCTGAGATTCTGGGTCAATATCCCCTTATCAGTGACTTCATACCATGTGTGATCTTTTGTGATTGGGTTACCTCACTAAGGATGATATTTTCAAGTTCTGACCATTTGCCTAGGAATTTCGTGAATTCATTGTTTTTAATTGCAGAGTAGTATTCCATTGTGTAAATATACCACATCTTCTGAATCCATTCCTCCGTTGAGGGACATCTGGGTTCTTTCCAGCTACTGGCTATTATAAATAAGGCTGCTATGAATATAGTGGAGCATGTGTCCTTATTGCATGCAGGTAAAGTCTCTGGGTATATGCCCAGGAGTGGTATAGCCGGATCCTCCGGAAGTGTCATGCCCAGTTTTCTGAGGAGCCGCCAGACTGCTTTCCAGAGTGGTTGTACCAGCCTGCAATTCCACCAGCAGTGGAGGAGTGTTCCTCTTTCTCCACATCCTCGCCAACAACTGCTGTCTCCTGTGTTTTTGATCTTAGCCATCCTGACTGGTGTGAGATGGAATCTCAGGGTTGTTTTGATTTGCATTTCCCTAATGACTAAGGATGATGAACATCTCTTTAGGTGCTTCTCAGCCATTAGATATTCTTCAGGTGAGAACTCTTTGTGGAGCTCTGTACCCCATTTTTTAATAGGGTTACTTGCCTCTCTGGAGTTTAACTTCTTGAGTTCTTTGTATATCTTGGATATTAGCCCTCTGTCGGATGTAAGGTTGGTAAAGATCATTTCCCAGTTAGTTGGTTGCCGCTTTGTCTTTTTGACGGTGTCTTTTGCCTTGCAAAAACTTTGTAATTTAATGAGGTCCCATTTGTCTATTCTTGATCTTAGAGTATAAGCTATTGGAGTTCTGTTCAGGAAATTCTCCCCTGTGCCCATATGTTCAAGGTTCTTCCCTAGTTTCCCTTCTATTAGTTTCAGTGTGTCTGGTTTTATGTGGAGATCTTTGATCCACTTAGAATTGAGCTTAGTGCAAGGAGATAAGGATGGGTCAATTTGCATTCTTCTGCATGTTGACCTCCAGCTGAGCCAGCACCATTTGTTGAAAAGGCTATCTTTTTTCCACTGGATGGTTTTAGCTCCTTTGTCAAAGATCAAGTGACCATAGGAGTGTGGATTCATTTCTGGGTCTTCAATTCTGTTCCATTGATCTACATGTCTGTTACTGTACCAATACCATGCAGTTTTTAACACTATTGCTCTGTAGTACAGCTTGAGGTCCGGGATACTGATTCCCCCAGAGGTTCTTTTACTCTTGAGAATAGTTTTAGCTATTCTGGGTTTTCTGTTATTCCAGATGAATTTTTGAATTGTTCTTTCTAACTCTATGAAGAATTGAGTTGGGATTTTGATGGGGATTGCATTGAATCTGTGTATTACTTTTGGTAAGATGCTCATTTTTACTATATTAATCCTGCCAATCCATGAGCATGGCAGATTTTTCCATCTTCCGAGGTCTTCTTCAATTTCTTTCTTCAGAGACTTGAAGTTCTTGTCATACAGATCTTTCACTTGTTTGGTTAGCGTCACGCCAAGATACTTAATATGGTTTGTGGCTATCGTAAAGGGTATTATTTCTCTTACTTCTTTCTCAGCCTGCTTATCCTTTGAGTATAGGAAGGCTTCTGACTTGCTTGAGTTGATTTTATATCCGGCCACTTTGCTGAAGTCGTTTATCAGCTGTAGGAGTTCTCTGGTGGAGTTCTTTGGGTCGCTTATGTATACTATCATATCGTCTGCAAATAGTGATAGTTTGACTTCTTCCTTTCCAATTTGTATCCCTTTGACCTCTTTTTGTTGTCTAATTGCTCTAGCTAGAACTTCAAGTACTATATTGAAAAGATATGGAGAGAGAGGGCAGCCTTGTCTAGTCCCTGATTTTAGTGGGATTGCTTCAAGTTTCTCTCCGTTTAGATTGATGCTGGCTACTGGTTTGCTGTAAATTGCTTTTACTATGTTTAGATATGGGCCTTGAATTCCTGATCTTTCCAAGACCTTTAGCATGAAAGGATGCTGAATTTTGTCAAATGCTTTCTCAGCGTCTAATGAGATGACCATGTGGTTTTTTTCTTTGAGATTGTTTATGTAGTGGATTACATTGATGGATTTCCTTATATTGAACCATCCCTGCATCCCTGGGATGAAGCCTACTTGATCGTGGTGAATGATCGTTTTGATGTGTTCTTGGATTCGGTTGGCAAGAATTTTATTGAGTATTTTTGCATCGATATTCATAAGAGAGATTGGCCTGAGATTCTCTTTCTTTGTCGGATCTTTGTGTGCTTTTGGTATTAGTGTAATTGTGGCTTCATAGAACGAGTTGGGTAGTGTTCCTTCTGTTTCTATTTTGTGGAACAGTTTGAAGAGTATTGGTGTTAGGTCTTCTTTGAAGGTCTGATAGAATTCTGCACTAAAACCATCTGGACCTGTGCTTTTTTTGGTTGGAAGACTTCCAATGACAACTTCTATTTCTTCAGGGGTTATAGGACGGTTTAGATGGTCTATTTGATCCTGATTTAATTTTGGTACTTGGTATCTGTCAAGGAAATTGTCCATTTCCTCAAGATTTTCTAGTTGTGTTGAATACAGGTTTTTGTAGTAGGATCTGATGATTTTTTGAATTTCCTCAGTTTCTGTTGTTATCTCTCCCTTTTCGTTTCTGATTTTATTAATTTGGATACTATCTCTGTGCCCTCTGGTTAGTCTGGCTAAGGGCTTATCTATCTTGTTGATTTTCTCAAAGAACCAACTCCTCGTTTTGTTGATTCTTTGTATGGTTTTATTTGTTTCTACTTGATTGATTTCAGCCCTGAGTTTGATGATTTCCTGCCTTCTACTCCTCTTTGGTGTATTTGCTTCTTTTTGTTCCAGGGCTTTCAGGTGTGCCATTAAGCTGTTAGTGTATGCTGTCTCCCGTTTCTTTTTGGCGGCACTCAGGGCTATGAATTTTCCTCTTAGCACTGCTTTCATTGTGTCCCATAAGTTAGGGTATGTTGTGCCTTCATTTTCATTAACTTTCAAAAAGTCTTTGATTTCTTTCTTTATTTCCACCTTGACCAAGTTATCATTGAGTAGAGCATTGTTCAGCCTCCATGTGTACGTGGGTTTTCTTTTGTTTTTGTTGCCATTGAAGACCACCCTTATTCCATAGTGATCTGATAGGAGGCATGGGATTATTTCTATCTTCTTGTATCTGTTGAGGTCTGATTTGTGACCAATTATATGGTCAATTTTGGAGAAGGTACCATGAGGAGCTGAGAAGAAGGTGTATTCTTTAGCTCTAGGATGAAATGTTCTATATATATCAGTTAGTTCCATTTGGTCCAAGGCTTCAATTAGATTCACTGTGTCCCTGTTTAGTTTCTGCTTTCCTGAACGATCCATTTCAGAGAGCGGGGTGTTGAAGTCACCCACTATTATTGTGTGCGGTGCGATGTGTGCTTTGAGTTTTAGTAAAGTTTCTTTTACGAATGAGGGTGCCCTTGCATTTGGAGCATAGATATTCAGGATTGAGAGTTCTTGATGGTGGATTTTTCCCTTGATCAGTATGTAGTGTCCTTCTGTGTCTTTTTTGATGACTTTGGGTTGAAAATCAATTTTATCCGATATTAGGATGGCTACTCCACCTCGTTTCTTGGGGCCATTTGCTTGTAAAATTGTTTTCCAGCCTTTTACTCTGAGGTAGTGTTTGTCTTTGACACTGAGGTGCGTTTCCTGCATGCAGCAAAATGCTGGGTCCTGTTTACGTATCCAGTCTGCTAGTCTATGTCTTTTAATTGGGGAATTGAGACCATTGATATTAAGAGAGATTAAGGCATAGTGATTATTGCCATCTGCCATTCTTGACGCTATCTTTATGTTTGAGTGGTTCTCTACTTTTGGGTTTGATTCAAGAAGGTTATTATCTCATTTTTTCCAGGGTGTTGTTTCTCTCCCTGTATTGGAGGTTTCCACCTATTATCCGTTGCAGGGCTGGATTTGTGGAAAGATATTGTGAAAATTTGGTTTTATCATGGAATATCTTGGTCTCTCCATCTATGGTGATTGAGAGTTTTGCTGGTTAGAGTAGTCTAGGCTGGCATTTGTGCTGTCTTAGTGTCTGCATGAGATCTGCCCAGGATCTTCTGGCTTTCATAGTCTCTGGTGAGAAGTCTGATGTGATTCGGATAGGTCTTCCTTTGTATGTTACTTGGCCCTTTTCTCTTACTGCATTTAGTATTCTTTCTTTGTTTAGAACATTCGGTGTTTTGATTATTATGTGACGGGAGGTATTTCTGTTCTGGTCCAGTCTGTTTGGAGTTCTGTAGGCTTCTTGTATGTTCATCGGCATCTCTCTCTTTAAGTTAGGGAAGTTTTCCTCCATAATTTTGTTGAAGATGTTTACTGGCCCTTTAAGTTGCAAATCTTCACTCTCATCTATACCTATAATCCTTAGGTTTGGTCTTCTCATTGTGTCCTGGATTTCCTGGATGTTTTGGGTTACACGTTTTTTGCATTTTGCATTTTCTTTGACTGTTGAGTCGATGCTTTCTATGGAATCTTCAGCACCTGAGATTCTTTCTTCCATCTCTTGTATTCTATTGTTGATGTTTGCATCTATGACTCCTGATTTCTTCCCAAGGTTTTCTATCTCCAAAGTTGTCTCCCTTTGTGATTTCTTAGTTGTTTCTACTTCCTTTTTTAGTTCCTGGATGGATTTGCTGAGATCCTTCACTTGTTTGTTTGTATTTTCCTGTATTTCTTTAAGGTATTTTTGCATTACCTCTTTCAGGATTTCTTCCTGATGACCCACGTTCTCCTGCATTTCTCTGAGCGATTTTTGTGTTTCCTCCTCATGGGATTCCATCTGTTGATCCATCGTCTCCTGCATTTCTTTAAGCAGTTCTCGTGTTTCCTTTGTAAGGGCATCTAACCGTTGATTCATTTCTTTAAGCAATTTTTGTGTTGCCTCCTTATGGGCATCCGTCTGTTGACCCATATTCTTCTGCATTTCTTTATGCAAATTTTGTGATTCCTTTGTGAGTGCATCTACCCGTTGATTCATCTCGTTAAGCGATTTTTGTGTTGTCTCCTTGTGCGCCTCCATCTTTTGATCCATGTTCTCCCGCATTTCTCTAAGCGATTTTTGTGTTTCCTTTGTAAGGGCTTCTAACTGTTGATTCATGGTCTCCTGTAACTCTTTATGAGATTTATTTGTGTCCTTCTTGTGATCCTCTAATAGCATCATGAGAAGTGATTTTAAATCCAGATCTTGTCTTTCAGGTGTGGTGGGGTATCCAGGACTTGCTGCTGTTGGAGAGTTGGGTTCGGATGGTCCCACATTACTTTGATTACTGTTAGTAACATTCCTACGTTTGCCTTTTGCCATCTGGATACCTCTGGTGTTAGTTGGTCCTGCTGCCACTGGCTGTTGGTTGGACCTCCTGTGAGCCTGCAAAGCTATTTCTGCCCCCCCTGGATTACCAGGATTCCCCTGGCACCGATTTCTGGGGCCTGCCTGCTCCTGAGTGACTTTGGAGCCCTAATGTGCTTTGCCCCAAGTGATCTTATATTGGGGAGGCCTTGCACATCTAAAGGCTCAGCCTAGTGGATTCCTGGAGCAGAGGTCGCCAAAGGGAGGCTGGCAGGCTCCTGCCCTGTGCAGGGGTGTGTGATCTCTCCTGGGGGGGGAGGGGGCGTCCCTCTGCCAGGCAGAAGTCCCACAGCAGATCTGGCGCGCTGGTCACTGCAGATCAGCCCAGCACCTGGGAGCAGGTTACACACAAGCTGCCTGAACCCGAAGCGATATTATGCCTGTCTGTCTCTGAGCCTGGTGGTCCCAACTACCTGGTCACTGGAGCAAAGATGGCGGAGGGCACTCTCCGTGGCGCTGCTCACCCTGTGGTCACGATGGCCCGCCGATCTGGCACCCAGACGACCACAGCGCCAACCCGCCCTCGGGCACAGACGGAAGCCCCAACAGGCCGTGTCCCAAGTGATGTTATATCGGGGGGAGAGCCTGGGTACCGGTCTCTCCAGCGCAGTCCGCGGGAACAGAGGTCGCGGAAGGGAAGCTGGCAGGCTCCCTCCCTGCGCGGGGTCCCTCCACCAGGCAGAAGGTCCCACCGCGGAACTGGCGCGCTGGTTACTGCAGATCAGCCCAGCACCTGGGAGCAGGTTACACACAAGCTGCCTGAAACCGAAGCGATATTATCGAAGCCTGTCTTTAGAAGACTTTATTGCTAGATTGAAAGAAGCATTAGGCAGGATGCTTCCTCCCTCTGAGGGCTCGGACTGACATATTATTAAAACAACTTGCATGGGAAAATGCCAATACTCTCTGCCAGAGACTAATTAGACCAATCAGAAGAACAGGGACTGTGCAAGATTACATCAAAGCACGTATAGATGTCTCACCAGCTGTGGTCCAGGGTATGGCCTATGCTGCAGCAATGCAAGGGCAACATTTAAGCACCTATGCTCAGAACTTAAAAGGAGGAAGAAATCAAAAGGTTTTGTGCTTTTCTTGTGGCCAGCAAGGGCATATGAGCTGCAAATGTAAAAAACAAAGAGCAGACTTCAAAAAATAAAAATAAGAATAACCAACCTCTGGGGTTATGTTCTCGGTGTAAGAGGGGAAAGCATTGGAGGAATGAATGTAAATCAAAATTTCACAAGGATGGAACCTCTCTGAAAGAAGGGGAGACAAAAAACAGGGTGAGGGGGCATGCCCTATGTCCTGAAATAAAAAATGGGCAAAATAGTGAGACAGAGGAAGGTAAAAGTAAACTGAATCCTCTGCTCCCTGAGTTTAAAATCTTCAGCTTACCCAAAGCAACACCAGGAAGTGCAGGATTAGATCTTGCAGTAGACAAAGATTATATACTCTCTATTTATGAGGGAGTGCAATTAGTAGATACAGGATTTAAAGGGCCATTATCACCTGGCACCTTTGGTCTTATAATAGCTAGAAGCTCAAATTATAAGAAAAATTTTGAAGTACTTCCTGGAGTAATTGATTCAGACTTCTAGGGAGAGGTAAAAATTATGATTAGGCCATTAAAAGAAACAATACAACTACATAAAAACCAATGCATAGCTCAGATACTACTCCCTTATATACAGCTCCTCAACCCAATATTAAAACAGACTAGAGGGGCTGAAGGTTTGGCTCCACAGAAGTGACAGCCTGGGCTCAGGAAATTACTAGACAAAGACCCTTAACTATAAAAGTAGAAGGAAAAAATATTGAAAGATTATTGGACACAGGAGCAGATAGGTCTTGCATTTCAGGAAAGGACTGACTGGGACATGGCCTGTAGTTCATACCACCTCTACTCTAGTGGGATTGGGACTAGCTTCCAACATAGCTCAAAGTTCAAAAGTCCTGACATGGGAATGTGAAGACAAAGTGGGTACTTTTCAACCTTACATTATTTCCTCTTTGCCATTCTCCTTATTGGGAAGAGATACCTTAGGGGAAATGAAAGTAAAATTAACCACAGATGAAAATTGGAATGATCAGCATGTTTTATAGGGGGTCACTGATGAGTTATATGCAGATAAAATTTCATGGATTAATGATAAGCCTGTGTGGAAGAATCAGTGGTCCCTAACTCAGGAAAAGATACAGGCTCTAGAACAACTAGTAGAAAAACAACTGCAATTAGGACATATTGAATAATCTAACAGTCCATGGAATACTCCTGTATTTATCATTAAGAAAAAATCAGGCAAATGGAGACTCTTACAAGATCTTAGGACTGTTAATAAGACAATGCAAGATTTGGGAGCTTTCCAGCCAGGACATCCATCACCAGTAGCCGTTCCAGAGAGTTATTATATTATAGTTATAGATTTAAAGGATTGTTTTTTCAATATAAAGTTACAACCAACCAGAAGATACAAATAGATTTGCTTTCAGCATTCCTTCTGTTAATTTTCAAAAGCCATTTCAAAGATATCAATGGAAGGTTCTTGCCCCAAAATAGCACAACCCTTTGTCATAAATTTGTAGACCAAGCTTTAAGATCTATCAAGGCTAAGCATATAAATGCTTTCACATTATATTTTATGGATGATATTCTTATAGCAGAAAAGACAAAGGATTTCACTGAATCAATTTTGAAAAATATGATTGAGACATTGACCAAGCATGGACTAATTATTGCCCTTGAAAAAATTCAACATAACAAGCCAATAAATTATTTGGGAAAAAACAATTCATAATAAATATATTATATCTCAAAAATTGGAACTTAGGTTTGATAAATTAAAGACACTTAACGATTTCCAAAAATTGTTGAAAATATTAATTGAATTAGACCTTATTTAAAAATTAACACAGGAAAATTGCATCATTTATTTGAAATTCTTAAAGGAGATGCTGATCACAAATCTAAAAGACAGTTTACAACAGAAGCCTTAAAACAATTAGAATTTTCTGAGGAACCACCAAACTGATTTCTAGAGTGGTTGTACCAGTTTGCAATCCCACCAGCAGTGGAGGAGTGTTCCTCTTTCTCCACATCCTCTCCAGCACCTGTTGTCTCCTGAGTTTTTGATCTTAGTCATTCTGACTGGTGTGAGGTGAAGCCTCAGGGTTGTTTTGATTTGCATTTACCTGATGACTAAGGATATTGAACATTTCTTTAGGTGCTTCTCAGCCATTCAATATTCCTCAGGTGAAAATTCTTTGTTTAGCTCTGTACCCCATTTTTAATAGGGTTATTTGGTTCTCTGGAGTCTAACTTCTCAGAAATCCTGGTAAACAAAACCAGGTTGATTTATAATCCCATATTTCCACTATTCACACCACATTGTCTGCTTGGATAGCCTCATTTTCCTTCCTTTCTCTTTGTGTCATTTAACATGGTTGAAAATCAAGCAAGTCATATTTTTTATTCCAACTCAAGAAAATGAAGAACTAACACTCTTTCCCTGACTTATTTCATTTCCTTAAACAAACAGCAAAGTATCATTTTTATTCAATTTGGTATCAGTGTGATTTTTTCTCATCTCTCTTCTCTGAAAATCGCTATGGCTATTAGTTTTTCAAACACAATATTATCAAGTTTTGGAGACTTACTTAATAAATAAAACAACCAATGGGGACTTTTCCAAGTCAGAAACATGCTTTTAGTAAGTGCAGAAACACCTGATTGGTTTCCCAGAATCAATGTTAATGCTTGGATGAGGGTGTATTCTTAGTTGGTATTCAGTATATGTAAGAATTCAAAAGAGGTAGACTCTAGTACCAGTGAAGGAATGGACATGCTAGCAAGTGGATACCACAGAGTTAAATAGGAATGAAAAGCTTCCTGAATTTGTATACTATATAGTCTTCCAGCAAAAGATCTGGCCCAATGTAGAGGTGAGTCTTCACATCTCAAATATCAAGAATACTGTTGTGTCTCTTAATATGTATCTTCCCTCTCCAAATTAAGAAAAACTAGCTTACATGTGTGTGTTACCTTTTGGGGTTTCAGGTAATGTTACATATAGTCAAGCAGACAACCAAGAGCTACAAACACAATCTCAAAGGCCAGTCGGTTGAGCTGCTATAGTGAGCTCTAGCTTAAGTGAGAAAATGAGGTAGAGAGTGATTGAGGTAAAAACCTGAAATTGATTGACATCTGGTCCCTCTGTGTGCACATGCAAATGAAAGCATACAAGTATGTGTACACAATAGGGATTTTACAACCTAATAAAACACAACAATTGTTTATTATATGACATGGTACACTGAATCTGACAGAAGAGAAAGTGGAGAATAGGTTTTGGCTCATTGACAAATGCAAGAACTTTGTGCACAGGATGCTGAAAGCAGAAAACTAAGACAAGCAGTCCTATAAATTCTTATTGAATATTCAATTCAGTGATTAATGCCTAATATCCAATGTTTATAATGGCTGAGATGTTCAGATAATTCTGACAGACAGTAACGACTTTCAGCACAACTGTCTCTCATTTTCTATTTACTCTTTCATCTTTCCTTAGGTGTTGGTTAGATGGTAGTAGTCTCCACTTCTGTTTTATTTCTCTTTTCTACTTTCCTAGAAAGAAAACCCTGATATTTCTTTGTGACACTGTGCCAAAAATATGATGCCATTGGAAATGAAAGCTAAAGAAAGGAATAGATGTGTCATCCAAACAATGAAGTAGTAGAAAAAAATGTTAGGTATTAAGATGAAATGGACAAGATCTGTATTCATTAAATTTAAGAATGTTATGAAAGTGACTATATTTTCAAGTGATCTTCAGGTTCAATGCAATCTAAATCAAGATTTCAATCATATTTTAAGGTTTCAATCATATTTCTCCCAGAATTATCACTCTAAAAATATACGTGGAACCATGAAGATACCAATGAACAAAACAGTGTTGTGTTCATAGTGTCACAATGCCTGATTTTAAATTACAGCCACAGATCTAAGAGAGGGTTCCTGTACAGGCTCTTGCAGAAACTTCTTGCCATTAAACACAGAGACCCACAACTACTCACTGAACAGAAATTAAAAGACTGATTTCCTAACCTCAAGGATCATTGAGGAGGAGGGAATAGAAATATTGTAAGAGCCAGAAACAGTGGATGACTAAAGCAAATTGTAAGAGCCAGAAAAAGTAGATAAATGCGGTGTTCTTGGACACAACAGGGTTGTCATACAAATGACCTGAAAGCAGCTATGAATGAATCAACAAGACCAAGACAGACAAAATAATAGCTTGAAAAATGGAAGCAATTTCATCTGTAGCTGATGATCTACAGCGACTGATGGCTGCTGTGAGAGAGAGATTCAGTTATCCTTAGGGATGAAGACCCCGAGAGAGAGGCTACGTATGCTCCAGGAGATGGCACTGTTCCATGCACAACTAGAAGAAAGGAAGAGGAGGAGGACAAGCAGGAAGAGGAGAAGGAAAAAAAGCAAGGAAGGAAGGAAGGAGAGGAGAGAAGAGGAGTGGAGAGGAGAGGAGAAGAGGGAGAAGAGGAGGAGTAAAATAAATGAAAAAGATAGAGGGAATAGTGGTGTTTCGAAGGGTAAATTTTAGAGTCATTTTACTTCCCTGGTAGGATTTATTCCAAGGGGTTGTTCCTGAGGCTAATAAGAATGGGGCTGATTCCCAGTTTATTGACATGATTTTCTGTGCTATATAGGCAAATCAGCCATTGTTCATGATCTATTTTGTACTGCTGTACATGATCTCACTTACACTTAAAACCCAAAACAGTTCAACTCATCGAAGGTGAGAGTAGAGCAGGGGTGGAGGTCAGGAAACTCAGATGAAAGATTACTCTGGAAAATATTAGTGCAAAGAAGAGAAGACGCATATGTGACAATAGCAAAATTCTCTGACTTTCTACTAAATAGAATGCTGGCTATACATCTGGAGGAACACATTATACAGGAGAGAAGCAGAGGGATAGCTTTAGGGTGTGTATAAACAATATCCAGTCTGAGTTTTGTACATCTAAACTGCTGTGAAGAAAACTATTATGAACAATGGAAAATTTTGAAAAGATACTGAATTAATCAATCAGGGTGTTTTATAAAGCAAATTTATTTAAATGAACAATAATTTTAAGTATGTGTGATGATGTGCTATACTAAAATAAGACTGTAAGATGGCACATAAATATATCAAGTCAAGTTAATGAGATAAATAAATAAATAAATAAATATGAGCAAAGGGATGCAGGAACAAATGCTTTTACACAGACAAAATTTGTTAACTTTTGCTGAAATATATAAGCAGGTTGATTGTATGCATACTGAAATAAATGAATGACTTTTAAAATGACTTCAAAAAGAAGAGCTTATAAAGTGAGATGCAGTGTCCTAGTCTAGAAGAGACCTTCCACTTTGACTTAGGACCCATTCACCTCATTCAGTCTTGCCAGCAAGTTGGCTGAGGAAGACAGGGCTCTATAGACATATGCTCTGACCACCTCCCAGTCACAGGGGATGTGTTTCTTCTCTCAGGTACACAGTGATCCTGTGGAAATATTTCCTCACAGCCAGCAGGGAGTCTTCCTGGGTCAGAGGAGGTTCCTGCACCACTACCTGCTGCATCAGACAGACTTTGAGCTGCTGGTGGAGGTCATTGCAAAATGTGTCTAGGAGTGTTGCATTCCAAGAAGCAGATGAGTCCTTTGATGAGAAGATGTTCAGGACCTGCTGGGTCAGTTCACTCAGGACAGGGATGGCTTGAGCCATCTGCATCTTCTGTGCATCCACTTTTTTCAAGGGGAATCCAAAGTCCTTTCTGTCCTTCAGAAAGGAGAGAGGAGTCTCCTCACTTGTGCCAGGAGTGTCAAGGCCCTCTTGTTCCTGAGGTTTTGTGTCTAAGGCTGGTCACATCCTAGAGAGCAGGTTGACCAGTAGCTCATCACTACCAGGACCATCAGAAAAGCACAAGACCTAGCCATTGTAGATCTTGCAGATGCTGCTGGTCCTGTTTGGTCCTGAAACTTCCCCTGTAATTTCTCTGAAGACCATCTTGTGCAGATGTGACTTAAACAGGGCAGACACTAGTTTTTCCTTTCTAAATGCCCTCCCCTTACTTCACAGTTGTCTTTTCACCTTCTTTAACTCATTCTCTGACTGGGTCTGGGCATTTTTCTAAACCATTGTGGTTTTCACTATTGCTTCCTCTTTCACTGCTTCCCTCTGAAAGCTGTTTTTACAGGTTTTCAGATTTTCTTTTTCTAACTAGAATTGTCATTAATTATTACAATATAGTTAAATACTTTCTGTTTGAAATTTACAAAACTCGTGTAATGAAACAATTCCTTCAAATTATTCTGTAAATGTGGTTGATATCTGCAAGGTCTGCTTGATTTATACTGTCTGTTACTTCATTGTTCTTTGTATAGTTTCTGTCTCAGTGACCTGTTCATTGATCAGAGTCAACTGTTGAAGTCTCTCACTATTAATTCATGGTGTTCCATGTGTGGCTTAAGTTTTAGTAATGTTTCTTTTAGGAATGTGGCTGCCCTTACATCTGTTACATAGTTTTTCAGAATTGAAATGTTCTACTGGTGGATTTTTCCATTAATGAGTATGAAGTGTCCTTCCCCTTCTCTTTTGAATACATTTGAATGGACATCTATTTTAGGACCTATTAGAATTGCTGCTTGAGCTTGTTTCTTGGAACCATTTGCTTGGAAAACCTTATTACAAGCCCTTTACTCTAAGGTAATGCCTATTTTTTTTGCTGAGGTATATTTTCTGTATATAGAAGAACACATATTTCCTATATATAGAAGAATGCATATATCCTATATATAGAAGAATGCATATTTCTTGTATATAGAAGAATCATGAATCCTGTTTATGCATCCATTCTGTTAGCCTGTGTCTTTTTATTAAAGAACTGAGTCCTTTGAGAGATATTAGTGACTGCTGATTGTTAATTCCTGTCATTTTCATTTTAGTGGTAGTTGCGTGTGTGTGTGAGTATGTGTGTGTGTGTGTGTGTTTCTCTTTTTTTGATTTTACTGGTGTGAAATTATTTATTTTTAGTGTTTTCTTGGGTATACTTAGCCTCACTGGGTTGGAGTTTTCCTTCTAGTATTATCTATAGAGCTAGATTAGTAAAAATATGTTTAAGTTTGGATTTGTCATAGAATATCTTGTTTTCTCCATCTATGCTTATTGTTAAGTTTTGCTGGGTATAGTAGTCTGGACTGACATCTGTGGTCTATTAGATCATGCAGGCATTTTCCCAAGACCTTTTGGTTTTTGTGGTTTCTGTTTAGAAGTCAGGCCTAATTCTGATATGTCTGCCTTTATATATTACTTGGCCTCTTCCCCTTGCATCTTTTAATATTCTTTCTTTGTTCTGTACATTTAGTATTATGAATATTATGTGGCAGGAGGATTTCATTTTGGGTTCAATCTGTTAATCTGTTTGGTATTATGTAAGCTTCTTGTACATTTATAGGCATCTCTTTCTTTATATGCATTTCATTTATAGGCATCTCTTTATTTTCTTCTATAATTTTTTGAAGATGTTTTCTTGGTTTTTGTGATGGCAGTCTTCTTCTGTTACTATTATTCTTAGACTGGGTCTTTTCATAGTTTGCCAAATTTCCTGGGTGTCATGAACATTTTAGATTCGGCATTTACTTTGATGTATTAATTTCTTCTATTGCATTTTCTTTTTTTTTTTATATGTACACCTAATTTTATTCCAAGGGGCACACAACTGATTTTGTCAGTAATCTTTATTTCCAAATAGAAATCACTAAATATTTAAACATATTTATATAAATTATGTGATAACCTTCAGCAAATCAAGATCTGTAAAATGCCATGGATTGCTTTGTAAATTTTTTTATTTATTTTATTTTATTTTTTTAATTTACATTCCAAATCACTTCCCCTTTCCCGTTTCCTCCCTCCCCGAAAGTCCCATAAGCCCCCTTCCCTCCCTCTTTTCTCCATTCAACTCCCTCTCGTTACTCTGTCCTGGCGTTCCCCTACATCCAGTCTTTCCAGGACCAGGGGTCTCTCCTTCCATCTTCTTAGAAATCTATTGATATGCGGATTGTGTCTAGGGTATTCCGAGATTCTGGGTCAATATCCCCTTATCAGTGACTGCATACCAGGTGTGTTCTTTTGTGATTGGGTTACCTCACTAAGGATGATATTTTCAAGTTCTGACCATTTGCCTAGGAATTTCGTGAATTCATTGTTTTTAATTGCAGAGTAGTATTCCATTGTGTAAATATACCACATCTTCTGAATCCATTCCTCCGTTGAGGGACATCTGGGTTCTTTCCAGCTTCTGGCTATTATAAATAAGGCTGCTATGAACATAGTGGAGCATGTGTCCTTATTGCATGCAGGTAAAGTCTCTGGGTATATGCTCAGGAGTGGTATAGCTGGATCCTCCGGGAGTGTCATGCCCAGTTTTCTGAGGAACCGCCAGACTGCTTTCCAGAGTGGTTGTACCAGCCTGCAATTCCACCAGCAGTGGAGGAGTGTTCCTCTTTCTCCGCATCCTCGCCAACAACTGCTGTCTCCTGTGTTTTTGATCTTGTAAATTTTAATTGCGAAATTTCTTCTTTTTCCGGAACTTCTTTCCTTCTGCATTTGCTGCTTTTTCAGCCATGATTTCTGAATACTTCCTTCGATTAAATCTCCTGAACTCAGAATCAGCCACCAGTTCTTCCACAATAGTCTTTTTCCTCTGTTTCTTGGGAATTCGTGAATGATAGAAGTCAGCTGGATTATCAACAATGGTTCCAACCTGGAAGTACTTAGGGAAACCATCTCTGTCATTTTTCTTGTAAAACCATTTTGAGTCCATGCTTGCTCTCATCTTCAATGCTTTGAGATCATTTTTCAATTCATCTGTTAGTTCTGGAGCTTTCATGCCAAACCAACCATTACCAGCTGTCTTTTGTAGCTCTTTCCTGCGTTGTTTCTGAAGTCGATGCTTTGACTCACTATATGGTGGGACACAATAGTTTTTTTCAAAATCAGGTGTAATGACAGCTTTCTGCAGAAGCTCGTTTTTCTTTTTCTCCTTGATCTGGGTTAGAGTTTTCTTGTGAGGCTGCAGCTTGTCTACATTGAAATTAATATACAAACCACCCAACTGCTTGATATCTAGTCCAGGGTCTATGCTGCTACTTGTCAGTTTCAGAAGCTTAGACTTGGTGTTGCTGAGCAAGTCTTCCTCATCACTAGACTCATCCTTATTCTCGTCACTGTCTGATGATTCTTCACTATTTTCCTCCTCTTTCTCCTCCTCCTCTTTTTCTTCCTCAATAGCAACTTCACTTGGAGCCTTGTCTTCTAGGTAAAAGTCTATGCCTGAGATTCTCTCTTCAATCTCCTACATTCTGATGGTGATGCTTGTGTTTGTAGTTCTTGTTTTCTTTCCTAGGATTTCCATCATCAGAATTACCTCAGTTTGTGCTTTTTTTAATTGCCTCTATTTACATTTCAGTTCTTGGAAATTTTTATTCACTTTTTTCACCTGTTTGTTTCTATTTTCCTGGATTTCTTCGATATATTTATTCATTTCCCTATCATCTTTACAATATTTTAGTTAAGGTCATCTTCTTGTGCTTCAGCTGTGTTAGATTATTCAGGGCATGCTGTAGCAGGATAGCTGGGCTCTGATGTGACCATATTGCCCTGGCACTAGTTGATTATGTTCTTATGCTGTCCTTTATCCATCTGTTTTTTTCTGGTGTTTGGATGGATGATCCTGGGGCGACCAGGACTCCTCTGGAAGGCAGGGAGAGCTGTGGTCCAGAAAATGGATGTCGAGGGGCAACACAGAGTTGCCACAGTATGCTGACTGTGCCCAGGCTGATACTACTGGCAAGGTATTGGTGGGAGAGGCTTCCAAGATGGTTGTGCCTGCATCCTCACCACTGCAGGACTTCATAGTGGAGCAGGACACTCTTTGGGTATCAAAAGGCTTCTCAGGACAGCAGGATGAGCTCAGAGCCAGACAATGGAGATCAGGGCACCAGAAAACCAAGTCACTTCTTTTGGCTATGCCCAAGTGGATTAGACTAGGTAGGGATTGATAAGGCATGGCTTCAACCTGGATTTTTAGGGTATCTATAACCCTCCAAAGGGAATCAGGATACTCTTGGGGTCCAACAAGACATAGACATGTACCTTGACCACTATATTAGTCAGTGTTTTCTAAAGAACAGAATTTATAGAAAGAATTTCTCTCACTTTAAATATGTGTGTGTGTGTGTGTGTGTGTGTGTGTGTGTGTGAGATGTGTATGTGTGTATAGTATTAGAATGAATTATGGGTCAACTAGTCCAAAAATGGCTATGTGTGGAAGTTCCAAGAATATAGTAATTGTTATTCCACAAGGGTAGATTTCTTAACAGGTGTTGATTATATACTGGAATGCAAAAAAAGTATGCTCTAATGCTAGATAAATGAATGGACTTGCTAGCAAGATGAGAGTACACAGGCAAGAGCAGACATTTCCTTTCTTCATATACTTACATAAGCTTACAGCAGAAGGTCTGGCTCTGAGAAGAGCTGAGCCTTTATACCTCAAAAATCCAGATGATTTTCCCGCTCCAAGGTAAGCAAAAGGACCTCAGACATGTTGCCCTATATATTAGGGTTTCCATCAATCCCATGTGAGGTCAAGTAGATATAAAAGAACAGCCATCACAAGCTCAAAGGCCAATCATTCTGGCTACAATTGTGTGAGCCCTAGATTAAGTGACAGATCCTGTCACAGAGAATGAGGTAGAGAGTGACTGAGGTAACAATTTGACACTGATTGATATCTGGCCCCACTCTATGCACATACTATTGCTTGTGTATGCAATAGGACTTTTATAATCTAAAACATTATAACAGTCTCTGCCATCTTTGTTCCGGCAACAGAGTAATTGGGACTTCCAGGAGCAGGGATAATCAAGCATAATATCGCTTGGGACTCAGGCAGCTTATGTGTTCCCTGCTCCCAAGAGCTGGGCAGTTCTGTGGTCACCTACGCGCCAGCTCTGCTGTGAGACATCTGCCCTACAGAGGGACCCGCACTGGGAGAGAGCACACCAGTCTCCCCTCAGCAAACTTTATTCTGGGGATCGACTACACTGAGCCTTCGCATGTTCAGGGATTCCCCAATATAACATCACTTGGGGCAAGGCACATCAGGGCTCCAAAGTCACTCAGGAGCAGGGCAGCCCCTCAGCAATCAGTGCCAGGGGAATCCCGGCAATCGGGTGGGTGGGTGGGGCAGACATAGCCTTGAAGGCTCACAGGAGGTCCAACTAACAGCCAGTGACAGCAGGACCAACTAACACCAGAGGTAACCAGATGGCAAAAGGCAAGCATAGGAACGTTACTAACTGAAGTCAAGGCAATATGGCACCATCTGAACCCAACTCTCCTACAGCAGCAAGTCCTGGATATCTCATCACACCTGAAAGGCAAGATCTGGATTTTAAATCACTTCTCATGATGCTATTAGAGGATTTCAAGAAGGACGCAAATAAATCTCATAAAGAAATATGAGAGAACATGAATCAAGGGTTAGAAGCCCTTACAAAGGAAACACAAAAATTGCTTAGAAAAATGCAGGAGAACATGGGTCAACTGATGGAGGCCCATAAGGAGGCAACCCAAAAATCACTTAAAGAAATGAATCAAAATGTAGATGCCCTTACAAAGGAAACACAAAAATCACTTAAAGAAATGCAGGAGAATATGGATCAACAAATGGAAGCCCATAAGGAGGAAACACAAAAATCACTTAGAGAAATACAGGAGAACTTGGGTCAACAGGCAAAAATCCTGAAAGAGGAAATGCAAAAATATCTTAAAGAAAGACAGGAAAATACAAACAAACAAGTGAAGGATCTCAGCAAATCCATCCAGGATCTAAAAAGGGAAGTAGAAACAACTAAGAAATCACAAAGGGGGACAACTTTGGAGATAGAAAACCTTGGAAGAATTCAGGAGTCATAGATGCAAACATCAACAATAGAATACAAGAGATGGAAGAAAGAATCTCAGGTGCTGAAGCATCGACTCAACAGTCAAAGAAAATGCAAAATGCAAAAAACGTGTAACCCAAAACATCCAGGAAATCCAGGACACAATGAGAAGACCAAACCTAAGGATTATAGGTATAGATGAGAGTGAAGATTTGCAACTTAAAGGGCCAGTAAATATCTTCAACAAAATTATGGAGGAAAACTTCCCTAACCTAAAGAGAGAGATGCCTATGAACGTACAAGAAGCCTACAGAACTCCAAACAGACTGGACCAGAACAGAAACACCTCCCCTCACATAATAATCAAAACACCAAATGTACTAAACAAAGAAAGAATATTAAAAGCAGTAAGAGGAAAAAGGTCAAGTAACATATAAAGGAAGACCTATCCGAATCACATCAGACTTCTAACCAGAGACTATGAAAGCCAGAAGATCCTGGGCAGATCTCATGCAGACTCTACGAGAACACAAATGCCAGCTTAGACTAATATACCCAGCAAAACTCTCAATCACCATAGATGGAGAGACCAAGATATTCCATGATAAAACCAAATTTAGACAATATCTTTCCACAAACCCAGCCCTACAAAGGATAATAGGTGGAAACCGCCAGGACAAGGAGAGAAACTGCACCCTGGAAAAAACAAGATAGTAACCTTCTTGCATCAAACCCAAAAGTAGATAACCACTCAAACATAAAGATAGCGTCAAAAATAGCAGGTGGCAATAATCACTATTCCTTAAACTCTCTTAATATCAATGGTCTCAATTCCCCAATAAAAAAGACATAGACTAATAGACTGGATACGTAAACAAGACCCAGCATTTTGCTGCATGCAGGAAACGCACCTCAGTGTCAAAGACAAACACTACCTCAGAGTAAAAGGCTGGAAAACAATTTTACAAGCAAATGGTCCCAGGAAACGAGGTGGAGTAGCCATCCTAATATCAGATAAAATTGACTTTCAACCTAAAGTTATCAAAAAAGACGCAGAAGGACACTACATACTGACCAAAGGAAAAATCCACCAAGAAGAACTCTCAATTCTGAATATCTATGCTCTAAATGCAAGGGCACCCTCATTCATAAAAGAAACTTTACTAAAGCTCAAAGCACACATCATACCTCACACAATAATTGTGGGTGACTTCAACACCCCACTCTCTGAAATGGATCGTTCAGGAAAGCAGAAACTAAACAGGGACACAGTGAATCTAATTGAAGCCTTGGACCAAATATATATATATATAGATAAATGTAAATATATATAAATATATAAATATATATATATAAATATATAAATATATATATATATATATATATATATATATATATATATATATATATAACATTTCATCCTAAAGCAAAAGAATATACCTTCTTCTCAGCACCTCATGGTACCTTCTCCAAAATTGACCATATAATTGGTCACACAACAAACCTCAACAGATGTAGGAAGATCGAACTAATCCCATGCCTCCTATCAGATCATGATGGAATCAGGGTGGTCTTCAATACCAACAAAAACAACAGAAAGCCCACATACACATGGAAGCTGAACAATGCTCTACTCAATGATAACTTGGTCAAGAAGGAAATAAAGAAAGAAATTAAAGACTTTTAAAAATTTAATGAAAATGAAGGCACAACATACCCTAATTTATGGGACACAATGAAAGTGGTGCTAAGAGGAAAATTCATAGCCCTGAATGCCTCCAAAAAGAAATAGGAGAGAGCATATACTAGCAGCTTAATGGCACACCTGAAAGCCCTGGAACAGAAAGAAGCAAATACGCCCAAGATGAATACAAGGCAGGAAATCATCAAACTCAGGGCTGAAATCAATCCAGTAGAAACAAATAAAACCATACAAAGAATCAACAAAACTAGGAATTGGTTCTTTGAGAGAATCAACAAGATAGATAAGTCCTTAGCCAGACTAGCCAGAGGGCACAGAGACAGTATCCAAATTAATAAAATCAGAAACAAAAAGGGAGATATAACTACAGAAACTGAGGAAATTCAAAAATTCTTCAGATCCTACTACAGAAGCCTGTATTCAACACAACTAGAAAATCTGGAGGAAATGGACAATATCCTAGACAGATACCAAATACTAAAATTAAATCAGGATCAAATAGACCATCTAAACCATCCTATAACCCCAGAAGAAGTAGAAGTACTCATTGGAAGTCGTCCACCCAAAAAAAGCACAGGTCCAGATGGTTTTAGTGCAGAATTCTATCAGACCTTCAAGGAAGACCTAACACCAATACTCTTCAAACTATTCCACAAAATAGAAACAGAAGGAACACTACCCAACTCGTTCTATGAAGCCACAATTATGCTAATACGAAAATCACACAGAGATCCAACAAAGAAAAAGAAGCTCAGGCCAATCTCTCTTATGAATATCGATGCAAAAACACTCAATAAAATTCTTGCCAACTGAATCCTGGAGCACATCAAAACAATCATTCACCATGATCAAGTAGTCTTCATCCCAGGGATGCAGGGATGGTACAATATAAGAAAGTCCATCAATGTAATCCGCTACATAAACAATCTCAACGAAAAAAAAAACCACATGGTCATTTCATTAGATGCTGAAAAAGCATTTGACAAAATTCAGCATCCTTTCATGTTAAAGGTCTTGGAAAGATCAGGAATTCGAGGCCCATATCTAAACGTCGTAACAGCAATTTACAGCAAACCAGTGGCCAACATCAATCTAAATGGAGAGAAACTTGAAGCAATCCCACTAAAATCAGGGACTAGACAAGGCTTCCCTCTCTCTCCATATCTTTTCAATATAGTATTTGAAGTTCTAGCTAGAGCAATTAGACAACAAAAGGAGGTCAAAGGGATACAAATTGGAAAGGAAGAAGTCAAGCTATCACCATTTGCAGATGATATGATAGTATAATTAAGTGACCCAAAGAACTCCACCAGAGAACTCCTATAGCTGACAAACAACTTTAGCAAAATGGCCGGATATAAAATCAACTCAAGCAAGTCAGTAACCTTCCTATACTCAAAGGATAAGCAGGCTGAGAAAGAAATAAGAGAAATGATACCCTTCACGATAGCCACAAATGATATAAAGCATCTTGGTGTGACTCTAACCAAACAAGTGAAAGATCTGTATGACAAGAACTTCAAGTCTCTGAAGAAAGAAATTGAAGAAGACCTCAGAAGATGGAAAAATCTTCCATGCCCATGGATTGGCAGGATTAATATAGTAAAAATGACCATCTTGCCAAAAGCAATATACAGATTCAATGCAATCCTCATCAAAACCCCAACTCAATTCTTCATAGAGTTAGAAAGAGCAATTCAAAAATTCATCTGGAATAAAAGAAAACCCAGGATAGCTAAAACTATCCTCAAGAGTAGAAGAACTTCTGGGACAATCAGTATCCCAGACCTCAAGCTGTATTACAGAGAAATAGTCTTAAAAACCACATGGTATTGGTACAGTGACAGGCATGTAGATCAATGGAACAGAATTGAAGACCCAGAAATGAATCCACACTCCTATGGTCACTTGATCTTTGACAAAGGAGCTAAAACCATCCAGTGGAAAAAAGATAGCCTTTTCAACAAATGGTGCTGGCTCAACTTGAGGTCAACTAGCAGAAGAATGCAAATTGATCCATCCTTATCTCCTTGCACTAAGCTCAATTCCAAGTGGATCAAGGACCTCCACATAAAACTAGACACACTGAAACTAATAGAAAGGAAACTAGGGAAGAACCTTGAACATATGGGCACAGGGGTGAATTTCCTTAACAGAACTCCAATAGTTTATGCTCTAACATCAAGAATTGACAAATGGGACCTCATAAAATTACAAAGTTTCTGTAAGGCAAAAGACACTGTCAAAAGGACAAAGCAGCAACCAACAAACTGGGAAATGATCTTTACCAACCCTACATCCGACAGAAGGCTAATATCCAATATATACAAAGAACTCACAAAGTTAGACTCCAGAGAGGCAAGTAACCCTATTAAAAAATGGGGTACAGAGCTAAACAAAGAGTTCTCACCTGAAGAATAATGGCTGAGAAGCACCTAAAGAGATGTTCAACATCCTTAGTCATCAGGAAAATGCAAATCAAAACAACCCTGAGATTCCATCTCACACCAGTCAGAATGGCTATCTTCAAAAACACAGGAGACAGCAGTTATTGGTGAGGATGTGGAGAAAGAGGAACACTCCTCCACTGCTGGTGGGATTGCAAGCTGGTACAACCACTCTGGAAAGCAGTCTGGCGGTTCCTCAGAAAACTGGGCATGACACTCCCGGAGGATCTGGCTATACCACTCCTGGGCATATACCCAGAGGCTTTCCCTGCATGAATTCCCCTTATGGACACATGCTCCACTATGTTCATAGCAGCCTTATTTATAATAGGCAGATGCTGGAAAGAGCCCAGATGTC
Organism: Tokudaia tokunoshimensis; assembly: GCA_036184795.1. Taxonomy (NCBI): domain Eukaryota; kingdom Metazoa; phylum Chordata; class Mammalia; order Rodentia; family Muridae; genus Tokudaia; species Tokudaia tokunoshimensis. Next base: position 73,703,859 of record BTHU01000005.1, read on the forward strand.
CCTCAAAGGAGGAATGGATTCAGAAGATGTGGTATATTTACACAATGGAATACTACTCTGCAATTAAAAACAATGAATCCATGAAATTCTTAGGCAAATCATCAGAACTAGAAAAAATCTTCCTTAGTAAGGTAACCCAATCACAAAATCACACACATGGTATGCAGTCACTGATAAGGGGATATTAATTCAGAATCTCGGAATACCCAAGACACAAATCACATAGCAATAGATTTCCAAGAAGATGGAAGGAGAGAACCCTGGTCCTGGAAAGACTGGATGTAGGGGAATACCAGAACAGAGAAGCGAGGGGGGGTTGAATGGGGAACAGGGGGAGGGAAGAGGGCTTATGGGACTTTCAGGTAGCGGAGAAGTGGGAAAGGGGAAATCATTTTGAGTGTAAATATAGAATATAGACAAAAAAGAATGAACAAATGTGACCTCATAAAATTGCAAAGCTTCTGTAGGGCAAAGGACACTGTCAATAGGACAAAACAGCAACCATTAAATCGGGAAAAAAATCTTTACTGATCTCACATCTGATAGAGGGCTAATATTCAATATATACCAAGAAGTCAAGTAGTTAGACTCCAGAGTTCCAAATAACCCTATTAAAAATGAGGAACAGAGCTAAATAGAATGTTCTCAACTCAGGAATATGGAATGGCAGAGAAGCACCTAAAGAAATGTTCAACATCCTTAGTCATCAGGGAAATGCAAATCCAAACAACCCTGAGATTCCACCTCACACCAGTCAGAATGGCTAAGATCAAAAACTCAGGTGGCAATAGATGCTGGTGAGGATGTGGAAAAGAGGAATGCTCTTCCATTGTTGGTGGAATTGAAAGGTGGAAATCACTCTAGAAATCAGTCTGGCAGTTCCTCAGAAAATTGGACATAGTACTACATGAGGACCCATCTATACCACACCCAGGCATATACCCAGAAGATGCTCCAACCTGTAATAAGGACACATGCTCTACTATGTTCATAGCAGCCATATTTATAATAGCCAGAAGCTGGAAAGAACCCAGATGTCCCTCAACAGAAGAATGTATACAGAAAATGTGGTACATTTATACAATGTAATAATACCCACTTTTTTTTATTTCTTTTCTCTTTTTTTATTATTTATTTTATTTTATTTTATTTTATTTTATTTTTTGGCTTTTAATTACATTTTTTTTTAAATTTAATTTTATTTTATTTTTTTAATTTACATTCCAAATCACTTCCCCTTTCCCGTTTCCTCCCTCCCCGAAAGTCCCATAAGCCCCCTTCCCTCCCTCTTTTCTCCGTTCAACCCCCTATCATTACTCTGTCCTGGCGTTCCCCTACATCCGGTCTTTCCAGGACCAGGGGTCTCTCCTTCCATCTTTTTAGAAATCTATTGATATGCTGATTGTGTCTAGGGTATTCTGAGATTCTGGGTCAATATCCCCTTATCAGTGACTTCATACCATGTGTGATCTTTTGTGATTGGGTTACCTCACTAAGGATGATATTTTCAAGTTCTGACCATTTGCCTAGGAATTTCGTGAATTCATTGTTTTTAATTGCAGAGTAGTATTCCATTGTGTAAATATACCACATCTTCTGAATCCATTCCTCCGTTGAGGGACATCTGGGTTCTTTCCAGCTTCTGGCTATTATAAATAAGGCTGCTATGAATATAGTGGAGCATGTGTCCTTATTGCATGCAGGTAAAGTCTCAGGGTTGTTTTGATTTGCATTTCCCTAATGACTAAGGATGATGAACATCTCTTTAGGTGCTTCTCAGCCATTAGATATTCTTCAGGTGAGAACTCTTTGTGGAGCTCTGTACCCCATTTTTTAATAGGGTTACTTGCCTCTCTGGAGTTTAACTTCTTGAGTTCTTTGTATATCTTGGATATTAGCCCTCTGTCGGATGTAAGGTTGGTAAAGATCATTTCCCAGTTAGTTGGTTGCCGCTTTGTCTTTTTGACGGTGTCTTTTGCCTTGCAAAAACTTTGTAATTTAATGAGGTCCCATTTGTCTATTCTTGATCTTAGAGTATAAGCTATTGGAGTTCTGTTCAGGAAATTCTCCCCTGTGCCCATATGTTCAAGGTTCTTCCCTAGTTTCCCTTCTATTAGTTTCAGTGTGTCTGGTTTTATGTGGAGATCTTTGATCCACTTAGAATTGAGCTTAGTGCAAGGAGATAAGGATGGGTCAATTTGCATTCTTCTGCATGTTGACCTCCAGCTGAGCCAGCACCATTTGTTGAAAAGGCTATCTTTTTTCCACTGGATGGTTTTAGCTCCTTTGTCAAAGATCAAGTGACCATAGGAGTGTGGATTCATTTCTGGGTCTTCAATTCTGTTCCATTGATCTACATGTCTGTTACTGTACCAATACCATGCAGTTTTTAACACTATTGCTCTGTAGTACAGCTTGAGGTCCGGGATACTGATTCCCCCAGAGGTTCTTTTACTCTTGAGAATAGTTTTAGCTATTCTGGGTTTTCTGTTATTCCAGATGAATTTTTGAATTGCTCTTTCTAACTCTATGAAGAATTGAGTTGGGATTTTGATGGGGATTGCATTGAATCTGTGTATTACTTTTGGTAAGATGCTCATTTTTACTATATTAATCCTGCCAATCCATGAACATGGCAGATTTTTCCATCTTCTGAGGTCTTCTTCAATTTCTTTCTTCAGAGACTTGAAGTTCTTGTCATACAGATCTTTCACTTGTTTGGTTAGAGTCACGCCAAGATACTTTGGAGCCCTGATGTGCCTTGCCCCAAGTGATCTTATATTGGGGAGGCCTTGCACATCCAAAGGCTCAGCCTAGTGGATTCCTGGAGCAGAGGTCACCAAAGGAGGCTGGTAGGCTCCTGCCCTGTGCAGGGGTGTGTGATCTCTCCTGGGGGGGAGGGGGCGTCCCTCTGCCAGGCAGAAGTCCCACAGCAGAGCTGGCGCGCTGGTTTCTGCAGATCAGCCCCGCACTTGGGAGCCGCATACACACAAGTCGCCCGAGACCCAAGTGATATTATGCCTGTCTGTCTCAGAACCTGGCTGTCCCAACTTCCCAGTCACTGGAGCAAAGATGGCGGAGTGCAATCTGCACACTCTCCGTGGCGCCGCTCACCTGCAGACGCGACGGCCTGCAGATCTGGCACCCAGACGACCACAGCACTGACCCGTTCTTGGGCACAGACGGAAGCCCCAACAGGCCGTGTCCCAAGTGATGTTATATTGGGGATAGGGAGCTTGGGGTACCTGTCTCTTCAGAGCAGTCTGCGGGAACAGAGGTCGCGGAAGGAAAGCTGGTAGGCTCCCACCCAGTGTGGGGTCCCTCTGCCAGGCAGAAGTCCCACAGCAGAGCTGGCACGCTGGTCACTGCAGATCAGCCCCGCACTTGGGAGCTGCATACACACAAGCTGCCTGAGACCCAAGCGATATTATGCCTGTCTGTCTCAGAACCTGGCTGTCCCTAATACCCACTTATTAAAAACAATGAATTCAAGAAATTCACAGGGAAATGGATGGAACTTGAAAATAATCATCCTGAGTGAGGCAACTCAATCACAAAAGAACACACATGGTATGCATTCACTGATAAGTGGATATTAGCTCAAAAGTCTAGAATACCCAAGATTCAATTCACAGACCATAGGAAGACCAAGAAGGAAGGCTAAAGTGTGGGTTTTTCAGTGCTTCTTAGAAGGGGGAACAAAATACCCACTGGAGGAAATATGAAGACAAAGAGTGGAGCATAGACTGAAGGAAAGGCCATCCAGAGACTGCCCTATGTGGGGATTCATACCATATACAGTCACCAAACCCAAAGGCCAGGAAGTGCTTGATGATGGGAGCCTGATATGGCTGTCTTCTGAGAAGCTCTGCCAGAGCCTGACAAATACAGAGGCAGATGCTTGCAACCAACTATTGGACTGAGTGTGGGGTCCTTGATCGAGGATTTGGAGCAGGGGCTGAAGGAGCTGAGGAGGTTTGCAGCCCCACGTGGGGAGCAACAGTGCCAACAGGCCAGACAACCTGGAGCTCCCAGGGACTGAACCACCAACCAATGACTACATGTGGAGTAACACATGGCTCAGGCCCCGAATGTGGCAGAGGATGGCCTTTTTGGATGTCAGTGGGATGAGAGGCCCTTGGGCCTGAGGGTATTCAAAGCCCCAGTGCAGAGGAATGCCAGAGTGGGGAGAAGAGCATGGTTGGGTGGGTGAGTGGTGGAGCACCCTCATAGAGGCAGGGTAAGGGGGATGAGTTAAGGGTTTTCTGAAGAGGAATCTTGGAAAGGGGAAAACAGTTTAAATGTAAATAAAGAAAATATCCTATAAAAATAAAATAAAATGTTGTGAAGAAATGTTCCCAACATGATCTGTAAGATGCTATGTTGGCCTGGATGTCTCCAAACACACAGAGATCCATTTGCTTTTCCTGATAGAACACTGAAATTAAAAATGTGCATCCTAGTGATTGACTAAATATTTGTTTGTTTTTTCTTTTGGAGTTTTGTTTGTTTGCAGAGGCTAGACTCAATGATATGATAATATCATTTGTGAACTTGAGCCAACATTCAGGATTAAAGCCCATTCTTTTTCTGAAATAACCAAATCTCTGACTGGCCTGTAGCCTTTTATGTATATCATTCTGGCCCCAAATTCAAGAGATCTATCTGCCTCTGCCTCACAGATACTTATTGTATGGGGCTACGTCAGATTCTTTTCCCATTCTTGATTTTCTTAACTGTGTCCATTGTGTTGGGCTAGATTTCTGAAATGTCCCTTTCTGACAGAGATCCAAGGGCCTTGTCTCTCTTCATAACACAGATTTTAAATTGTTTTGAGAAATAATTTTGGTTAGACCAAGCTGGCTTCAAACTTGCTAGTTAGCCAATGATGTCCTTGAACTTCTGCTCCTCATGCCAGGGTTTGTAATTTTTTGTCAGAGACTCTTCTACTCTGTTACATATTTAGAACCACAACCAACCATTAATGGATACGATACACCCTCCTGCCTCAGTCTTTTGAATAGATAGCATAGCAGATAATGTACAGAGCACCCAACTTAGGTCTTATATATTCCAGATAATATTTCACAGTAGCAACAAGATGTTTGCACAAGGTTATCTGAAGATTTTTTTTAGGAGGTTTTGTGTGGATGTCCCTATTGTTGAGGATAGCATAATACCAACCTGACACACACTCAGAATCACGTGGGTCACAGGCAACTAAAACTCAGTCAGGTGTGTTGGCTCAAAACAGCCATCCTATTAGGAAGAAGACTGAGGTAGGAGGATTGCTGGGAGATGGTGTTTGACATCAATCTAAGCTATAGAAAAAGACCCTGCCTCAAAGATAAAACTAAAACTAAGGACTTAAATAGCAACTAAATTAATAAGGCAAAATAGTGTTGGTGAATGATTTAATGAATAGGTTCTCAGTGTCCCAACAATTCTCAGGTATTTTGTTTTTCATAGAGGGAACATCATCCATATAGACAGTGAACAAAATTATATGTATTATCTGCTTTGACTCAGGCATCCAAACATATGGCAGTTTTTGGTTGTGAGGTCGACCCAGAAGGGAGATTTATGAGAGAAAATTTTCTCACTGCTTCAGAATCAGAGAAGTCACTGGGAGTAGAGAAGCCTGCAGGTTGCTTACTGCCTGGTCTTAAGATTAAATTCTTTTTGTTAGGCCTTACTCCCTGTCACTTTCCTCCACTGGAATACTCCATCAGATCCAGAATCTCTACACAGGCGATGGGACAGAAGAGCTCAAATTCAGACTCTCTTAAGATGAACTGGTTGAAGACACTAGTTTTGATAGTAAATGCAGTGGTTTTGTATGATTTTTGTTGTTATTTGAAGGAAGGCCTCAATAAAGCAGTCATGACTAGAACTTACTCTTAGATAAGGCTGGCTCCCAGCCCATTGAAATCTCCATATTTCTTCTTGCAGAGTCATGGGATTAATAGCATGTGCCACCATACCTAGCCTGTAAGACAGTTTCAAATCCATCTGATTAACATCCATTCTTTTGTTTTGTTTTTATTTTTGACATAGACTTTTACTTCTATTCAAGTTATACCTAGACATTCATGTGTGTTATGTAACTGACAATACCTTCATTTTCTAGCATGTATATATAAAGTAATACTAATCAAATTTGTAGAGTATTTCACATTATTTCTCTTAAGAAACTCTGCACCCATCTCTCTAATAAAAGCAGCAAAATTGTACAAAAATCCCATTTACATTTTTGTTAGGCTTTAGTAGGGGGTGATGTACCTGAAAACTGAGAATAAGGCTCATTAAACTCTCACCACTCTCCCTCTCTGCTCCACCTTCCAACCAAAACCTGCCTTGGTTGCTTGTATCCCCAACTAATGTCTGGAATTATTTTCATTATCTCCAATGATGGAGTTCCCTTTTTAAAATCAAAAAAATTGACACTAGCCTGAGAGTCCAGAGCTCATTCAGTGTCTCATTCTCCACTGCCAAGGCTTATTAATAAATTGAGTGAAGTGCTATATGTGTACTTTGTTTGGGGGGAAGTTGTTTTGTGGATTTTGTTTTGTTTTTGGATACAGGGTCTTGATCTCTAGATTAATTTAAAACCAACTCTCAGTAATCCTACTGCCTCAGTGAAGGGACTATAGGCAACCTGACAATGACAAGCATGGCTCTGGCAGCCCTTGCCCTTGTCCCCCATTCCCTGTGCCTTGCTGAAACCCATTAGGTTACATTTCTAAAGGTAGCTCTCAAGCACCATTACTTTATTTGTACACTTCTTGATGCCCACTCTCAAGGCCCAGATCTCAAGTTCAACAATCAGAAACCTTTTTGGCTTTTGGCTTACTTAATTATCAAGCCTAATTAAAATTAAATACCTCATTCTCACATGAGGTTTACCCTTTTACATTTATAATATGCCTTTTTTGCCAGGCTAGGTATTCTGTCTCTTCTCTACCCAGAGGCAGTCCTTTGCTCCTGCACTTGCCCCTACCCCAAAAACACATACTCTTTTACCCTCCCACCCTGCCCCATTCCCTTCCCCCTCTTCCTTGTCTTCTATCTTCAGTCTTTGTTGCTTATCCATTTCCCTTTGTCCCTCTGAGGCAAATAGATACCCTTTGTGCTGAGAACTTGGTCTTAGGGTAGCTTGGGCTGACTCTGAGCATCTCCACATAATGGTTCATTCCTGAATCCAGCCAGAAATGTCTTCTACTCTGTATGGGCATCCCTCTAGAAAACTCATTGTTTTAATTTGTCTTGGGCTATGCATATACCTCAGGAAGAACATTCTGGTACATTGTTTTTAAAGAAACTAGCCTGGCTTGGAGGTACACATATTTATTCTCAGCACTCCAGGGGCTCTAAAGACAAAAATATAGACCCGTAAAAACCCAGTGAAGCAGAACATTGGGGCATTAGGTTTAGGACTTTGGCTGGCCTGAATGTCAAAGAGATGAAATAAAAAGTGAGAGGGAGACTGATAAGTTCCATAGAGAACATTATCTTGTCCTCAACCTGTTGTGAGTCACCTATCTTAAAGAAGCTGCACTGCACATGAAGGTTGGGAGTACCCTGTGAGGACCTGTCACAGGAAACCACATGACAGTGTCTCCTTTTATCTCCAGATGAACAGATTTGGGGCCCTGGTTGAAAGGTGTTATGACATATTTCTCTGCATTAAGCTCCTTTTAGCCAACATATAAATTGTTCTGGAAGTATGAAGAAATAGATATGTTCTTCTCTCTTTGATATCAGGTATATGAGTGATCATATGTTGCAAATAGTCTTCCAGCAAGGGTTACATAAAAGGACATGGTTGCCAAAATGTGCCTGCTTTGGTATTCACTTGGTTCTCATTTTTCTGACTCCAGAAGAAACCAGTCTCTTCATCCCATTGTTCTCCTTATCTTACTTAGTTGCTGTTCTCTGAATGCACTACATACTAATTGTTTCCCAAACATTGAGCACTATGTGAAGTGTGTGCTCTGGGTCCCATTGATGAGACCTACACAGCTCTGAGATTGACCTAATTATGGTGATAAGGAATCAAGAAACCATACAGGTACAGAGATGGTGGGAATGAGTAGGCTGTGTGCTCTGATGTAGACAAACCAGCAACCCAGAAAGTCATCACATTTATTATATACAATTGATAGAGGGGGACAAGCTCCTCATAGAAGCGTGCCCCTATTGTAACACTTTCAAACTGCAATAATCCTGATGAAGGAAAGAGTGCTTGATATTTTCTTTATTTTATATTATTTTTTATTTTCTATATTTTTTTATTTACATTCCGAACGATTTCCCCTTTCCCATTTACCCCCTCCCCGAAAGTCCCATAAGCCCTCTTCCCTCTCCCTGTTCCCCATTCAACTCCCCGCTCACTTCTCTGTCCTGGTATTCCCCTACATCCAGTCTTTCCAGGACCAGGGGTCTCTCCTTCCATCTTCTTGGAAATCTATTGATATGTGAATTGTGTGTTGGGTATTCCGAGATTCTGGGTTAATATCCCCTTATCAGTGACTGCATACCATGTATGTTCTTTTGTGATTGGGTTACCTCACTAAGGATGATATTTTCCAGTTCTGACCACTTGCCTAAGAATTTTGTGAATTCATTGTTTTTAATTGCAGAGTAGTATTCCATTGTGTAAATGTATCACATCTTCTGAATCCATTCCTCCTTTGAGGGACATCTGGGTTCTTTCCAGCTTCTGGTTATTATAAATAAGGCTGCTATGAACATAGTGGAGCATGTGTCCTTATTGCATGCAGGGGAAGCCTCTGGGTATATGCCCAGTAGTGGTGTAACAGGATCCTCTGGGAGTGTCATGCCCAGTTTTCTGAGGAACCACCAGACTGCTTTCCAGAGTGGTTGTACCAGCTTGCAATCCCACCAGCAGTGGAGGAGTGTTCCTCTTTCTCCACATCCTCGCCAACAACTGCTGTCTCCTGTGTTTTTGATTTTAGCCATTCTGACTGGTGTGAGATGGAATCTCAGGGTTGTTTTGATTTACATTTCCCTAATGTTCTGTAGATGCAATATCCTCTCACCAGCTCATAGGAAGACCTTGCCTTTCTAGTATGTCTCAGACCTTGAGGTGCTTGACATGTGCTCCTCTCAGCAATGGACATTTACTTTGCATTTTATCAATCCCAGTACTAAGCTTCCATTTCTCAGTTCCACAATCAACCTTACCTTATTTAGTGGTGGAAAAGGCAACATTGGGTCTCTATTATCATAGACAAAGAAATCCCAACACTTAATGCATCAAAATATAGCAAAGGTATCTTGGGCTGTCTCTTGGCCCTAAGTATATCCAGAAGACCAGGGCAAAAATATTCTAATCTGTGTGTTACAACACTATACAAATGATCATAGCACTTCCGTGGGACAGGGTACTGTTCCTGAGTCAGCTGGCTCAGCTTAGTTTTGTGGTGTAGAAGTTGTTTCAGAACAGGTAGAGAGAGGTCATTTTCATAGAAATTGATCTTTGTGAGGTGGGAGAATTGGCTTAGTGAAGGCAGGAGGGCACTGAAATGATGGTCCGTCATCCCACATGACTTAAATTCAAGGGTTTGCAGGGTATCTCTAATTCTCTCAAGGAGAACCCCAAGAGGCTCAAGGAATAAATCAAATAAATATATAGAACTCAGATTCAGATGCTTGAGCTCACAAATATTCAGACAATGGAGCAGGTAATCCAAGTCTGTCTGTGAGAGATCACAGTAACTGAGACACAGGGTCTCCAAGGGCTTCTTCAGGCTCCTGGGGAGAGAAAAAAATGATTGATTCCTGAGAAATGGTGTTGAAGAGGGTTGGTGTTATTGACAGTGAAGCAGATGACACTTCTCCCAATCTTATTCTGACCATATAATGATGTCAACCCCCAGGACATGTCCCTCTGTTATCTGTGCACACAACTCACAGCATTCTAGTCTGAGACCTATAGACATTGCCCCAGGCATGATTTAGGGCATGGCAGGAAACCACAGCAATGGCTGTATCAGGTCAACATGGTACATGTAGGAAGGACTACCTACCCCAAACAAAATTCACCAGCTTCTTAGTGCTGCTTTTAAGAGTTCTCAGACCACTGTTTCTCTAAAGGCCAGGCTCTCTCTTCACCTCCAACCCCAGAGTTGCATATTTGTCATCTATTCAACCCATTTATGGACTCAAAACCTCTCACACATGTGCAATTAGAGGCATGCTTGTGTGTGGTCATACATACCTTAACACAGAGCTCATCTGCTCAGATATGCTATGTCTCTAACAGTGCTAGGATTATGGTGGCCAGACCATCAAGGACTCCCTAGCTAGAGAGAGACAGAGAGAGAGAGAGAGAGAGAGAGAGAGAGAGAGAGAGAGAGAGAGAGAGACAGAGACAGAGACAGAGAGACAGACACAGAACAAGGACTCCCTAGCTAGAGAAAGACAGAGAGAGACAGAGAGAGACAGAGACAGAACAGAAAGAGAGAGAGAGAAAGAGAAGTGTGAGTAGTGTGAGAAGTGTTTTCTATGGTCTTCTGGACCCTTTCAATCCTTTCTTTCCTGAGACATTCTTTTAGATTTCCTTCTGTAATGATACCTTTTACATATAGATTCTGGCGACAGTAGAATGAGAGAAGTTGAGAAATCAACTTGCTCATTTTCTCCTCATCAACCTCATCATAACCACTCATAATGATGTTTGTGGTGCCATCTAACATGAGAGTGAGAAGATTTTTCATCTGTCTCAGCTAGGGAATAAGAAAAGGCATCTTGTCTTCCCAGATACAATGTAGCTCCAGCCCCTGCATACTGTTTACATCTATAATTTTGAAGATTTCTATGAATGTGACTTTGGATAAGCCCTGAATCTGCAGCTTTCTACAGCATAGATAAATGGAATCTTTTCTCTGCTGGGTCCACTGCAACAAGTATGCAGCAGATTCATCATGTCTGCCCTCCATGAGTTCGAAGTCAGTTGTCACCTTGAAATGTTTCTTCATTCCACAGTCAGGCCTGTTCTGCACTGGCTGCTTCTATGTCATGAGCTGTGATAAGAATTCACTTTCGTGGGATCCAGCTCATATCCTCCAAAACTCATGGTGTTCATTCCTCAAATTGAGTACTCTGAGTTTGCACCTACTGTGGGAGAAATGTGTATAATTATCAGAAGATAAGAAAAGACACATTTTATAGTCTGATTCCCTTCCAAATCTCACACTTCAGCTGTTTCTTCCAAAACTTTGCCTTTTCTTGTGCCTAGAATCAAACTCAGAGACCCGTGCTCTGTAAATGAATATCATTCATTGCAAGAGACATCTTTAGCCCTGTCTTACTTCCCTTCATTCCAGGGCTCTTAATCCCAACCTCTTTCCACTTGTACCTTTCCGGCATGCATGGAAATGCCCATTCTTCACTGATTGTGTTTATCCTTTTCTGTGTTCTACATTAGCCATTATTTGTCCCAATAGCTGAGACTGAGCCAAAGCCTCTATAGCCCTCTGGCTCATGCAATCAGAAGCCTCTGATTCATGGTTGTCCAAATATTCCCTGTTTCTAGTTGCTTCTTCTCAGCACCCAGAGAGCCTTCTTCCACTCTAGCTGATCCTGCCTACCTGGACCAAACCTTTTATGCAAGCAGTACATCTAATCCCTCAAGCACAGCCTTCAAAGTCTCCAGGTTGGGGTTCTTTATCAGCATTCCTATAGGAAGGCATGGGAAAGGCCACAGAGGTATCATGGCCCTTAAGATCTTTGTATGTCCATCAGTGAAGGCCTCCTCAAACATCTCTGGTAACAGCTCCTTGGGTAGGTCCTTGAGAGCAGAAATGGCCAAGGCCTCCTCCCTCAGTAGCTTTTGTCTTGCCAGCTGCAGGAGGGTGGGTGGGGAGTAGACATTCATTATATCCTCTTCGAAAGAGCCATCCTAGGGAAGAAGGCAAAAATATACCATTAAGGAGAAGAAACTTAGTAAGCCCTTCTGCCCACACAGAGATGTGTGGGGGCTAAATCACTGCTGATGATGAGAACTCAGTTTACCAATTTGATCACCCTCAATTGTTTTTTGTTCTTGTTTTTTGAGACAGGGTCTTTACAGAGCTACCTATATTCTTGGCTGTCTTGCAACTTGTTTTATAGACCACAATGGCCTGGACCTCACAGAGATTTGCCTGCCTGTGCCTCTCAAGTGCTAGGATTAAAGGTGTGTTCACAACTGCACACCCTGTGCCACAATAGAAAGTCTAACGTAGAACTGTTTGGTCCAGGCTTTGTTGGTTATAAAATCATAGTTCTCCTTTTTTTTTTTTTTTTTTTTTTTTTTTTGGTTTTTCGAGACAGGGTTTCTCTGTCATAGCCCTGGCTGTCCTGGGACTCAGGCTGTAGACCATGCTGACCTCGAACTCAGAAATCCGCCTGCCTCTGCTTCCCAAGTGCTGGGATTAAAGGCGTGCGCCACCACTGCCCAGCATAGTTCTCCTTTCTTATGGTGTGAAGTCTCTCCAAAGTATCCAAGTTCCCAAAGACCACACCCACTTGCAGCCACAGCTGGGGCAAATACATCCCACTGGGCAGGGATCACCAGGAACCTTGAAGACTCATTTAGTTTCTGATGATGAATACACTGTGCTTAACTCGCCAGGCCCTCAAAGAAAGCAAAGGAAAACAGTTTCCAAAATTTCCACAATCTCTATTCATCCAGCTACACTGCATGGTATACAGAACCTTTGAAATTCTTATCATGAGTTATTGACATCAATCTTTGATCATCACTCATACTGGCTTTTTGGAGGAGGTGTCAAGAAGGCTCCAAGCTTGAGCTCTGCAAGCTACAGAGTTAAATAGAGTGGGAAACACTAAATTCAATAATTCTTCAGTAGCCATTGGCATGGCCTTTAACTCTATAAAGCATCCAGAAAGAAGAGAAGAGACAATGAGGTGGAGATTATATATCACATGCTGAAGGCAGGAGGCTCACTAGCTCACTCCCTTAATTGGTTACTTCTACAGCACCAGAACAGCTTGCCTGAGACACACAGAAAGTAAAGGGGAGGAGAAGAAGAAGAAAAAGAAGAAGAAGAAGAAGAAGAAAAAGAAGAAGAAGAAGAAGAAGAAGAAGAAGAAGAAGAGGAGGAGGAGGAGGAGGAGGAGGAGGAGGAGGAGGAGGAGGAGGAGGAGGAGGAGGAGGAGGAGGAGGAGGAGGAGGAGGAGAGGAGGAGGAAGAAGAGTACATTATTGCTGTCTTCAGACACACCCGAAGAGGGCATCAGATTCCATTACAAATAATTGTAAGTCACTATGTAGTTGCTGGGAATTGAATTCAAGACATCTGGAAAAGCATCCAGTGCTCTTAACTGCTGAGCCTTCTCTGCAGTCCCTTGTTTTGCCTTTTTAAAGACACACGTAACCTCTGTTATATGTATTTTACACTCACTATATAGATTAGTTAGGCTTCAAACTCAGAGATCAACATGCCTCTGCCTCCCTCTTGTTGGGATTAAAGGATAGCCCAAGAATTCCAGGCTTAAAGTGACATGAAGATCAGCAGTCAAGGCAATTGAGTAACTTTCAGCCTGGATTCCCTTGAACTCAAGATCACTCTTGCAATCTTAGTGAGACTATCTCAAAAAGCAAAAAACAAAAAACAAAAAAAAAAAAACAAAAAAAAACCAAACAAAAAAACCAAAATGATCCAATTAATAATTAGATATAATTGAGAACACACTTGGATATTCTGGTTAAGCAGCCCTCAGGTGGCTGAAGTTGGAGAAGCTCTTGAGTTTCATTCCATTCCTCCTCCCTGTAGCCTCCGAGAGGGTGCCTACCCACTAACTATGTCCCTTCTCTGGAGCCTCAAGTCTCTCCAGGATTAGGCACATCTTCTTCCACTAAGGACCATACAGTACTCTGATATATATATATGCGGGGGGCCTTGGACCAGCCTGGTGTGCTGCCTGGTTGGGTCGCTCAGTCTCTGGGAGCTCCCAGGGGTCCAGGTTAGTTGAGACTTCTTGTCTTCTTATGAGGTTGCTCTCCACTTCAGCTTCTTCAATTGTTCCCCTAATTCAACCACTGGAGAATCTCGAATGGCAGAGAAGCACTTTAAAAATTATTCAAAATCCTTAGTCATGCAAAATTAGAAATGCAAATCAAAATGACCTTGAGATTCCACCTTACACCAATCAGAATGGCTAAGATCAAAACTTCAAGATACAGCACATGCTGGAGAGGTTGTGGAGAAAGAGGAACACTCCTCCTTTGCTGGTGGGATTGCAAACTGGTACAACTGCTCTGGAAATTAATCTGGGAGTCCTTCCGAAGATTAGAAATAGTTCTACTTGAAGTCTCAGCTATACTACTCCTGGGCAAATACCCCAAAGATGCCCCACCATACCACAAGGACACATGCTCTACTATGTTTATAACACCCTTGTTTGTAATAGCCAGAAGCTGGAAACAACCCAGATGTCCCACAACAGAAGAATGGATGCAGAAAATGTGCTTCATTTACACAATGGAACACTAATCAGCTATTAAAATGAGAACATTATGAATATTGCAGGCAAATGAATGGAATTAAAAATATCATCTTGAGTGATGCAAAAGGGAATGCATGGTATGTACTCACTGATATGTGAATATTAGCCAAAAAGTAAAAAATACCTAGGATATAGGCCAGGCAATCTTATGTAGCGAGAACTCATTTAAAAAAGAAGTACCAGCAAGTAAAACTATTATATAAACAAATTTTTAAGTGAGGCCAAGGCTAGACTAGGTTGCATGAGATGAGGTATCCTGATGAGGCTGAGGGACTTACCTCATCTGGACACTGGTGACACAACACCATATTCAGGCAGGGGAAGGCTGTGACTCCAGGTTCCAAGAGACCTAGTGATTCTCTGCCTGCTCTTACTTTTTATGTACCATTCACCTGAACCCTCCCTTTGTAGCCAGACCCTCCCAGCCAAAGTTTGCCTCATATTCAATAATTGAGTCTCCACCCACTAACTTATTTTCAGATTTGGATGGTGTAGGTAAATTGGATCAGTTTCATACACAGGAAGAATTGTTTACCAGATGGATAGTCAAGGACTGATTCATTTAAGCCAATTGGTTCAGGGTTTCAGATTGCGCTTATGTAGACACATGACTTCAAAGCTACTTAAAGGAACTTACATGTCTTGGTTCACTTTTAAATATCAAACCCAGTCTGGATATGCAGCCAGGTAGTCAATAGTTAACAGACCTTCTAGCTCATTCTCCAAATTAGTATAATAAAGCTCAGTGTCCCACAGAACTTCAAAAGTAAAGAGTAATATCATACATTTCAGAGATTCTCCTCAGTCTGTCCTTGGCAGGCTTAATCTGTGGAAAGCAGAACATGGGTAGTTTGCAATATGACAGTGGTATTGTCTCTTTTGAGACAATAAAAAGTGTTCAGTGTCTTTTTGATATGACAAGAGGCTGATCGCATTGCCTTCTCCTGAATAACAAATGGGAATGAGATTCAAAGGAGTGAGACAAAAGTTAATTGTATCTGGGTCAGTTCTTGTGAGAGACCCCATATGCTGAGACTAATGTATGCTTGAACTTGAAACCTCTAGAGAGTACAGGGCCCACTGAATTCTCAACTATTGCAGAGTGGAGACTCTGGCTTTCTGGTGGTTCCTATGATAGGTGAGACTTACAGTTCCTAAGACACAACATGAATATATGGCCACTGAGAACTTTACCAGGCCCTTTCGGCCTGGGGACAGATATGCTTAATGATGTCCTTGAGAGACCAAATTTTTGGGTTCATCTCAGAGAACCTGACCTAAGTTTGAACTCAAGTAAACTAACAGGCCAGTACCTAGCATTAGTTTTCAAGTTACCCCATCCCCAACAAAACCCAAGCCTAGTTCCATTCAGATTCTAGGCTAACCCCAACAAATTCTGCATCTCTAGGTTAATCTCCCCCCAAAATTCAGCATTTCCTAATTAACCCCCAGCAAGCCCGCCCTCTGCCCAACAACCGACAATGCAGAAGAAAGCAGAAGTTAAGAGTATGGTTTGACTCCAAGCACTCATCAATTGTGCAAAAGGCCACAGTAGCACCCCAATTAGATGCTTGCCAGGCTAGAAACACTCACCCCTCACTTGCTCCTCTCTATAAAACTTTGCCCTGATGTATGTTCAGGGCTTTTCCTCCGCCGGAACCATCCTGTGGATCAGTGGTGAGTCAAGCCCTAGCTAGGTCTAATGTAGACCATGGTGTGCTTGCATCTGATAGGCTCCTGACTGGTCTTTCAGGGTTCATGAACGTTTCCTGGCACAACATCCTGAACTCCTGGATACATAGAGCCTAAAGGCAGCCTAAAGCAGTCCAAATGCCAGCAGCTTCAGTCCAGTCCTCTCAGCAGGCAGACACCAGGCAAGAGCCTGCAGCTGTAGATCAATCCTGAGGAGACTGCGAGGCTCGCCAACCGGTCTAAGGAGAGGCCCCCGAAGCAGCGAACTGCTGCAGAAACCTCATTAGCAGTTCTTGGTGAGTTTCTCTGAATGGTGGCATTACAAGTTGAGCTCAACAATGCTATGAACCAATACAAGCTTGCTGTTAGTGAAGAATAGTGTGTGTCTTTGATTAGAAATGCTCTAATGGATGAAACCTCCCAGAGGCCAGAGGAGGTGCAGCCCTCTGGATCTGGACTTTCAGGTGGTCATGAGCTATCTGATATGAGTGCTGGGAATTAGTGGGGTCCTCTGAAAGAGCAGTCAGTGCTCTAAACATCTGAGTTACCTTTCATCTCACAAATATTTATGAAGATGTGGCCTCACTGTGTAGACATGACTGGCTTGGGAGTCCCTATAGAGACCAGGTTGGCCCTGAACACAGAGATTGGCCTAGCTTTGCCCCTGGAGCATTGAAATGAAAGAATCACACAGACATGCTTGACTAGAATTTGGTTGCCCAGAAGAAGTAACAATACCATTTATACCTCTCATTGTGAAAAGTGTGAGGCAACATCCTGTCTTAAATCCTACTGTGTTTTTAAAACAGGATCTGACCATGTAGTTCTAGCTTTTTTGTAGCTTTTTATGTAGACCAGACTTACCATAAACTTACCATAAACTCACAAAACATCAGCCTGCCTCTGTCTCCACGATTAAAGGTGTGTTTTCGACCATGCCTGATTCAGCTCCCATTATTGACACCCGATACTAGTAGTGTCCTGGCTGGTCTGTTCTAAGACAACCTCTTCTACTGAAAGTCAAGGACACCTTATCTATCCATGACATAAATTTAAAACTGTTTTAACAGACACGTAACCAATCCTTTGCTATGTTTGGGTCAATCAGTAGAGGCTGAGAAAATGTTATGAGACTGTTTGAACCTTGAAGAAATGCTCTCTCTCTGGAATGTCTGCACTTGGTGCTACACGAGAGCTTGCAGCTTCACTAATCTTAGTCCTAAGACACTCCTGGTAAACCTGAAGTTCTTACTTTTGATTATGGGTAGCCAGGGTCAAAAGGGACTGATATTTCCGTGGACTCTCTCCTCTCATAAGCAGCAAGGGCAACATAACTTTGGTAGCTTTAACCTATCCCATCCCCAGTTAACCTTATATGATGTTTGAATAAAATAACTAGAATGAGCTAGCTAGGTGTCAGTCTTCTCTGAGAAACTGTACCCATCTGGTCCTTCAAAAATAAAGACTTAGCATCTTGGTGAGCTTCTCTCTGTACTGTGGAACCTAAAATAAAACCAATCAATATCATCTATAGGCTGCATCTCCAGAACTGCTGCCTAACTACATTAGGGAGATGAAAGCTATCCTTTTGCCTCAGCACTCTTGAGTAGCTAGCTAACACAGGTGACATATGACAGGGCATCCAACTGAGCTATATATTTCAGGAGAGAATTCACAGTTGTGATAATGTTTATCATAAAGTATTCAGAGGAAAACTTTAGATTTTGTGTGCATGTATAGTGTCAGGAAGAGAGTAATGGCAATATGACACACACTCAGAACCATGTACATCATCACATGTGCAGAAAACTCAGCCAGGTGTGTTGGTTTAAAACAGTCATCCTATCAAGTGGAATGCTGAGGCAGGAGGATTGCTGGAATTAGGGTTTCAGATCAAGACCTTGTCAAAAACAAATTTAAAATGAGTACATAAATAGCTACTAAATTAATGAACAAATAAAACTCATTTTTGGGAGTGGTTTAATTAGGGCTCTTGACTTTCAGGCTAGTTTCAGTTTTATGAATTTCTCAAAAGGAAGTCTTTCATTCTAGACACTATCAAATAAATCCATTGAGATCTGTCTGTTTCTTCCTATGGAGTGATGTTATTAATGTGTATGGGCTGTAAACACAAGGATATGTTTGTTTGTTTATTTGTTCGTTTTGAGAATAAGGCTCTCTATGTGGCTCTGACTGTCCTGGAATTCTCCATGTAGACCAGGCTTGGCTCAAACTTTTTTATAAATTCTTTTATGAATGTAGGTGCTTTTTCATTCAAGTCATAGATGTTCATGAATTAGAAGTCATCTTGGTGCATTTTTCCTTTAATAAGTATAAAGTGTTTTTCCTAGTCTCTTTTGATTACTTGTGGTTGAAGATTTAATTTAATATATATTAGAATGACTACTATTTGTTCCTTGGGTCCATTTTCTTGAAAACTTTTTTGCAGCCCTTTACTTGGAGGTAAAGTCTATCTTTGTTGATGAAATGTTTCTTGTATACAGCAGAATGATAGGTTCTGTTTATGCTTCTTTTCTGTTAGCCTGTATCTTTTTATTAGGGAATTGAGTTAATTGACATTGAGAGATATTAATGGCCAATAATTGTTAATTCCTGTTATTTTCATGTTGGTGGTAGTAGTGTGTGTATATGATTCTCTTCTTTTGATCTTAGTGGTGTGAAATTATTTATTTCTTGTATTTCTGGAGCGTAGTTAGCCTCTTTGGGTTGGACTTTTCCTTCTAGTATCTTCTGTAGGACTCAATTAGTCAAAAGATATTGTTTCAATTTGATTTTGTCACGTAATGTCTTGTTTTTTTCTATTTATGGTGATTGAAAGTTTGCTGTACATAGTAGTTTAGTCTGACATTTATAGTCTCTTAGACTCTGCAATACATTTGCCTAGGCCTTTCTAGCTTTTAGAGTCTCTGTTGAGGAGTCAGGTGTAATTCTGATAGGTGTCTGGCTTTATATGTTACTTGGCTTTTTCCTCTTACAGTATATAATATTGTTTCTTTGTTCTCTACATTAATTTTTATTATTATGTGGCAGGAGGATTTTTTTGTGTTCCAATCTATTTGGAGTTCTATGAGTTTTTTTTACATTATAGGTTTCTCTTTCCTTAGGTTAGGGACATTTTCTTTTATGATTTTGTTGAAGATGTTTTCTGTGCTTTTGACCTGGAAATCTTCTTCTTCTATTCCTATCATTCTTAGGTTTATTCTTTTCATGTTGTCCCAAATTTCATGGATATTTTGTGCCATAAACATTTTAGATTTTGCATTTTCTCTGTCCAGTATTTTATTTTTTTCCATTATATCTTCTATACCTAAATTATCTCTTGCATTTCTTGTATTCTGTTGGTCACGATTGGGTCTGTAGTTCCTTTCTCTTTCCTAGTTTTCCATCTCCAGGCTTCCCTTTGTTTGTGTTACCTTTCTTACTTGTATTTCAATTTTCAGTTCCTGGACAGTTTTATTTATATCCTCTACCTGTTCAATTGTATATTCCTGTGTTTCTTTATATATACTTGTTTCTTCTTTAAAGGACTCAACCTGTTTGAGTATAGTTTCTTGTATTTCTTTAAGGGATTTATACATTTCTTCTTTAAAGGCCTCCATCATCTTTATAAGATGGGATTTGAAATCATCTTCTTGCACTTTAGTTTTGTTAGAGTATCCAGACCTTGGTGTAGTAGGATAGCTGGACTCTGGTGGTGCCATAGTGCCCTTTCTCTTGTTGATTGTGATTTTTAAGCTGTTCTTTAGCCACCTGATTTCCCCTGGTTTTCCCTAGATGATCCTGATGCCAGTAGGACTCCCTCTAAAAACTAATTTACTTAGGGACATGGTGATAACCTTGCCCTTCCATGACTTCCCTCTGGTGTCTTTGATGATCATCACCCCTCTAGAAACCTTGGATTCTCTGTTGAAGGTATAGACATTTTATGAACACCTAGGGTTCAACTCAGGTAAACCAGAGGAAGGTAGGGTCAGACAAAACATTGGTGTGCAGCTAAGACACATACATATTCGGGGGGGCTGTGGTCTAAGGTGTATCAGAGCCTTCTGGTGAGACATCTTAGAAGAATGTAGGTACTCTGATCCCAGTTGAGCCCTAAAATAAAGAATAGTCAGACATGGATAATAGCTTGAAGAATCTATAGACATAATGGGTTGACCCTTTTCCTAGTTATCCCTAGAGTAGAAGAGAAAGAATTAAAGAATAAGTTAATGTAGCAAGCCTGTTTCCAGATGCAGCTCAGGCAAGCAGCCTTTCCATGACAGGTGTGTGGTGCTAGGTGAAGACTCACCACTGGAAAGTATAAGCATGTAAAAAAACAAAGCAGAGTGGGGGTTAGGGCTCTGTGCTGGGTCTAATCTTCCGTTCTGAGCAGTCACTGTTTATTAGTTACTTCTAGTGTCAGGAATTAAGTTCTTGCCCATGGGATGGGTCTCAAGTTGGGTCAGGCATTGGATGGCTATTCCCTCATACTCTACTCCATCCCCCATCACTGCATTTCTTATAGACAAGATAATTCTGGGTTGAAAGCATTGTATGTGGGTTAGTGTCTGTATTGCTTCACTGGGGTTCCTGTCTGGCTACAGGAGATGGCCTCTTCAGGTGCCATATCCCCAATATGAGTCACAACTAATGTTACTCCCATTAATTCTTAGTTGCCTTCCCTTTCCCAGGTTTCTGTCTTATCCTGGAGATACCCCTCACCTACTCACTCTGATCAGTTATAGATATTCATTCATTTTAATAGGAAATAGACAAGATCTGTATTCATTAAAGAATGTTATGAAAGTGTCTATATTTTCAAGTGATCCTCAGGTTCAATGCAATCTAAATCAAAATTTCACTCATATTTCTCCAAGAAGTATCACTTTAAAAATACATGTGGAACCATGAAGATACCAATGAACAAAACATTGTTTTGTTCATAGTATCACAATGCCTGATTTTAAATTACAGGCCCATGTCAAAGAGAATGTCCCTGCACTAGCCAATCCTTACCGCAGAAAACTCTTGAAGTCCATGCCAATAATCACAAAGAACCACAACTGGTCACTGAGCAGAAAATAAAAGACTGATTTCCTGACCTCAAGGATGACTGAAGAAGAAGGAATAGAAATATTGTGAGAATCAGAAACAGTGGATGACTACAGCAAATTGTAAGAGCCAGAAACAGCAGATGAATGCGGTGTTCTTGGACATAACACAAATGACCTGAAAGTAGCTATAAATGAATCAACAAGACCAAGCCAAACAAAATAATAGCTTGAAAAATGGAGGCAATTTCACCCATAGTTGAGGAGTTATAGCAAAATATGGCTACTGTGAGAGAGATTCAGTTATCCTAAGGGATGGGTCCCCTGAGAAATGCTACCCATGACCAGGAGATGGTAATGTTCCATGCACAACTAGAAAGAAGGAGATGGGGGAGGAAGGAAGGAAGGAAGGAAAGAAAGAAGGAAGGAAGAAGAGGAGAGGAGTAAGAGGAGAAAGGGGAAAAGGAGTAGAATAAATGAAGAAAGAGAAATATCCACAAATTTGAGAGGGAACAGTGGTATTTCAAAGGGTAAATTTTAGAGTCCCGGTGGGATTTATTCCAAGGGCTGTTTCCTGAGGCAATTATGAATGTGGCTGAGTCCCAGTTTCTTGACATGCTTTTCTCTGCTATATAGGCAAATTAGTCATTGTTCATGATCTATTTTGTACTGCTGTACATGATCTCATTCATACTTAAAACCCAAAACAGTTCAACTCATCGAAGGTGAGAGTAGAGCATGGGCACCAGAGGTTGGGGAACTCAGATGGAAGATTACTCTGGAAAATATTAGTGCAAAGAGAATAAGACGCACATGTGGCAGTAGCAAGATTCTCTGGCTTTCTACTGCACAGCCTGTTGGCAATATGGCCGGAGGAATACCTTATACAGGAGAGAAGTAGAAGGAAAGGATTAGGGTGTGTATAAACATTATCCAGTCTGAGTTTTGGACAAAGATCATTTGTACAGTTTTAATGCTGTGGAGAAAACTGTTACGAACAGTGGAAAGTTTTGAAGAGATACTGAATAATGAATCAGGGTGTTTTATACAGCAAATTTATTTGAATAAACAATAACTTTAATAACATGTGATGGTGTGCTACATTAAAGAAAATAAGACTGTGGTTGTGCATGAATATATCAAATCAAATTAATGAGATAAATAAATAAATAAGACCAAAAGTATGTAGGAACAAACGCTTTTACATATACACAAAATTAGGTAAGTTTTGCTGAGATATCTAGTGTGGACAATTGTATGCATACCGAAATAAATGAGACTTTTAAAAGAAGAGCTTGTAAAGCAAGATGCAGCGATCTAGTCTAAGAGAGTTCTCTCTACTTGGGCTCAGGACTCATTCATCTCATTCAATTTTGCCAGCAACATGGCTGAGGAAGACAGGGCTCTCCAGACTTCTGCTCTGACCACCTCCCAAGCACAGGAGCTGTGTTCCTTCTCTCTCAGGTACACAGTGATCCTGTGGAAGTATTTCCTCACAGCCAGCAGGGAGTCTTCCTGGGTCAGGGGAGGTTCCTGCACCCCCACCTGCTGCATCAGGCAGGCTTTGAGGTCCTTGAGCTGCTGGTGGAGGTCATTGCAGAAGGAGTCTAGAAGGGTTGCATTCCAAGCAGCAGATGAGTCCTTTGATGTGAAGAGGGTCAGGATTTGCTGGGCCAGCTCACTCAGGACAGGGATGGTTTGAGACTTCTGGATCTGCTGAGCATCCACCTTCTCCAAGGGGAATCCAAAGTCCTTTCTGTCCTTTAGGCAAGAGACAGGAGAGAGTCTTCTCATTTGTACTAGGAGTGTCAAGGCTCTCTTGTTCCTGAGGCTTTGTGTCTGAGGCAGGTCACATCCTAGAGAGCAGGTTGACCAGTTGCTCATCACCACTAGGGCTATCAGAAAAGCACAAGGCCTAGCCATTGTAGATCTTGCAGATACTGCTGGTCCTGAAACTTCCCCTATAATTTCTCTGAAGACCATCTTGTGTGGATGCATCTTAAATAGGGCAAACACTAGTTTTTCTTTCTAAATGCCCTCCCCTTACTTCACAATTGTCTTTTCACTTTCTTTAACTCATTCTCTGACTGCGTCTGTGAAATTTTCTAAACCATGGTGGTTTTCACTATTGCTTCCTCTTTCACTGCTTCCCTCTGAAAGCTGTTTTTACAGGTTTTCAGATTTTCTTTTTCTAACTAGAATTGCCATTAATTATTACACTATAGAGAAACACTTTCTGTTTGAAATTTACACACGTCTTGTATTGAAACAATTATTTTAAATTTTTCCTATAAAGGTGGTTGGTATCTGTAAGGTCCATTTGACTCATAACTTCTGTTACTTTCATCATTTCTGTTTAGTTTCTGTCTAAGTGACCTACCTATCCACTGGTCAGAATCAAGTGTTGAAGTCTCCCACTATTAATTCACAATGTTTGATATGTGACTTAAGCTTTAGTGATGTTTCTTTGGAGAATGTGGGTGCCCTTGCATTTGTCACATAGGTGTTGAGAATTGAAATGTCCTATTGGTGGATATTTGCATTGATGAGTATGAATTTCCTGCCCCTCCTATTTTGATTCTTTTTGAATGGAAGTCTATTTTCTGAGATATTAGAATGGCTACTTAAGCTTGTTGCTGAGGACCATTTGCTTAGGAAACCTTTATACAAGCCCTTTACTCTGAGCTAATGGCTAGCTTTGTTACTGGGGTATGTGTCTTGTATACAGAAGAATTATGACTCCTGTTTATGCATCCACTCTGTTGGCCTGTGTCTTTTTACTGATGTAAAATCAGTAAAATGTTGTAAGATTTTAGTGACCATTGATTATTAATTCCTGTCATTGATGGTGGTAGTGTGTGTGTGTGTGTGTGTTTGTGTGTGTGTGTGTGTGTGTGTGTGTGTTTCTCTTGGTTTCCCTGGTGTGAAATTATTTATTTATAGTGTTTTCTTTGGTGTAGTTAGTCTCTCTAGGTTGGAGTTTTCATTCTAATATTATCTAAGGGCTGAATTAGTGGAAATATATTGTTTAAATTTGGTTTTGTTACAGAATATCTTGTTTTCTCCATCTATGCTTATTGAAAGTTTTACTGGGTACAGTGATCTTGACTGACATCTGTGGTCTCTTAGGGTCTGCATGTCATCTTCCCAGACTTTCTGGTTTTAGAAAAATCAGGTCTAAGTCTAACATGACTTGGCCTTTTCCCCTTGTAGTTTTTAATATTCTTTCTGTGTTCTGTATATTTAGTTTCTGAATATTATGTGGTGGGAGGATATTCTTTTTAGGTTCAAACTTTGGTATTCAGTTAGCTGCTTGTACATTATAGGCACCTCTTATTTTAGGTTTGAGATATTTTCTTCTATAATTTTTGAAGATGTTTTCTTGGTCTTTGAGACAGCAGACTTCTCCTTCTTCTGTTCCTATTATTCTTAGGTTTGGTCTTTTCATAGTTTCCTAGTTTCTTGGGTGTTTTGTGTCATTAACATTTTAGATTTGGTATTTACTTTGACTGATGTATCAATTTCTTCTACTGTAATTTCTATGCCTGAGATTCCCTCTTCTATCTCCTGTATTCTGTTGGTGATGCTTGCGTCTGTAGTTCCTGTTTTCTTTTCTGGGTTTTCCATCTCTAGGATTACCTCAGTGCTTTTTTTATTGAATATTTTATTTATTTATATTTCAAATGTTATCCTCTTTCCCTATTTTCCCCATGCTACCCCCATCCCATCCCCCATCCTCCTGCTTTTATGAGGGTGTACTCCCACCTCCCTGCCCTCACATTCCCTTACAATGGGTCATCGAGCCTTCACAGGACCAAGGGCCTCTTCTACCATTGATTCCCAACAAGGTCATCCTCTGTTACTTATATGGGTGGAGCCGTGGGTCCCTTCATGTGTATTACTTGGTTGGTGGTTTAGTCCCTGGGGAGCTTTGGTTGATTGATGCTGTTCTTCCTATGGGGATGAAAACCACTTCAGTTCCTTCAGTTTTTTCTCTAACTCTTCCATTGTGGACCCCATGATCAGTTCAATGGTTGGCTGCGAGCATCCACCTCTGTATATGTCAGGCTCTGACAGAGCCTCTCAAGAGACTGCTATATCAGGCTCCTGTCAGCATACACTTCACATAGCATACACAGCATACAAAAAGACCTTTTTGTACACACTTAGCTGACCATTGTTCGGAAGACATGACCTGTTGAGGACCCAAAATGTTTTTCTTTCTCTCTCAGAGAACTGAAGGGAATAGAACTTTCCAATCTAAAGTTGGTTCTTTTTGGGAAAAGTCTGTTTTAGTGTGGGAAAACTCTGCCAGGAATCAGAATTCTGTAGAGAACTTACCAGAGTTGGACTGTTTCTTCTTTGCATGGCCTGGTCAGTAGGTGTCTCATTTCTTCCCTAAATTTTTCTCATAATTAGAAGATTTGGTTCCTTATCCTTTTCTTTCTTTCTTTCTTTCTTTCTTTCTTTCTTTCTTTCTTTCTTTCTTTCTTTCTTTCTCTTTCTTTCTTTCTTTCTTTCTTTCTTTCTTTCTTTCTTTCTTTCTTGAAACATCATTAGGTCTTTAGAAGAAACTTCTCTGAGTTCTAGTCATCAGAGAAAATTCTTACACATGTGACTCCTTAATTTATGGTTTCAATGGGTGGTTATGCATTTTCAGAAAAAATTCTCTTTTTTGTTTTTTATTGGATATTTTAATTATTTACATTTCAAATGTTCTCCCCTTTCCTAGTTTCCCATCTGGAAACCCCCTATACCATCCTCCTCCCTCTGCTTCTGTGAGGGTGCTCCCCTACCTACTCACCCACTCCTGACTATCCTCCCACTACTCACCCTGGCATTTCCTCACTCTAGGGCATCGAGCCTTCACAGGTCTAAGATGTAATATAAAACAGTTGCACAGTGAACGGAGCTGGTTAATGAGAAGAGAATTGAGAAGAGAATGAGGAGCAAACACTTGGGCTTTCTGCATCAGCAAAGATGACACAAGGGCATTGAGACTGAAAGGTGGGGTCTGGGAAACAGCAGTGAAGTACTTGGAGTCTATAAGAGAAAAAACTGTATGTGCATATATAGTGTGTACTGCTATTATACATCATACTTATAGTACATCATGTATAATATATACATTTATGTGTAATTTCAGTTTCAGTTTCAGTCTTGGACACAGATACCTATATAATTTGCCAGCCATACCGTCTTACTTTAATATTGAATTCAGTGATTAATCTTCAGTGTGCAATGTTTCTAATGGATGAGATATTTAGGCAGTTCTGACATACAGCAAGGGTTTTCAGTGACTCCACTGTCTGTAATTTTCATTCATTCCTTTATCTTTCCTGATAAAAGAAAAGAGTTGGTGATATGACAGAAAGTGTTGCTTTGATGGTAGAAGCCTCCACTTCTGTGTTATTTCTCATTTCTCCTTTCCTAGAAAGAAAACCCTGATGTTTGTTTGTGGCACTGAACCAAAACTATGATGTCATTGGACAGAAAACAAAAAAGGAACTAATGCATCATCCAAATGACAAAGTAGTGGCAACAGTTTTAGGTATTAGGATAAAAAGGACAAGATCTATGGTAATTAAATAGAATAATGTTATGAAAAATGATTATATTTTCAAATGATGTTCAGGATCAATGCAATCCAAATAAAACCTTCGATAATCTTTCTCACAGAAGTATCACTTTTAAAATACTTGTGGAATTATGAAGATATCAAAGAATAAAAACATTCTTGTGTTGTATTCATAGTATTATAATACCTGATTTGAAATTACAGCTTATATCTAAGAGAAAGTTTCTGCACTGGACAATGTTTATCACAGAAAGTTCTTTCAGTTCACGCCAATAAACACAGGGACCCACAATTGGTCACTGAGCAAAAAATAAAAGGTTGATTTTGTGTTGTCAAGGATCATTGCAGAAGAGGAGGCAGAGTGATTGTAATAACCAGAGGCAGAGGATGATGACAACTTAGTCATGTTCTTGAACTCAGCAGGGTGGTTGCACAAATATATGAAGAGTCTCTATGACTGAATAAACAACACCAAGCCAGACAAAAATCCCAGCTTGGAAAATGGAGGCAATTCCACCTGTAGCTGAGGAACAATAGCAACTGGTAGCTTCTGGGAGAGAGAGATTCAGTTATCCTGAGGGATAGGACCCCTGAGGGAGGCTACCCCTGAGCCAAGAGATGGTACTGTAATGTGCATAACTAAAAGGATCAAGAAGAAAGAACAAAAGGAGTAGCAAGATGAGGAGGAGGAGGAGAAAGGGAAGGAGGAAGTGGTAGAAGAGGAGGAGGTGGAGGAGGAGCTGGAGAAGAATAAAGTGGAAAAGGGGGAGAAAAGCTCATAAAGTTGATAGGGAATAGTGTTGCTTCAAAAGATTATTGTATAGGCCTTTCACTTCCCTCCTGGGGTTTATTTCAAGGGCTGGTTCTTGAGGCTATTATGAATAGAGTTGATTCCTAGTTTTTTCTTGGTATGTTTGTCTGTGCTGTATAGGCAGGATGTCATTTTTCTTCATCTATTTGTACAACTGTACATGATCTCATTCATATTTACAACCCAAAAGAGTTAAAACTCATCGAAGTTGAGAGTAGACGATGGGTACCAGAGAACAGGGAAGTCAGATGGAAGATTAATCCAGGGAATATTGGATCAAAGAGGACTAAGAAATGTGACAGGAGCAAGATTATATGGCTTTCTACTGCACAGCATGCTGCTATAAATTCAGACAAATACTACATACTAGAGAGAAGCACAAAGAAAGCTGTAACTTTTGTGTAAATACTATGCAATGTGGATGTGCATTCAATCTTATTTTTAGACATTGTTCATTTGTGTAATATTTATGATGTACAGTACAATGTTAAAAACATTTAAAAATTTTGAATACATATCAAAGTAACAAATCAAAAGTGTTTTATAGAGTCAAAAATATTTGAATACAAAACAATTTAATTACATATGATAGTTTGGTATATTAAAGAAAATATAAGAGCAGACTTTGGGTGCTAGCTCTGCACCCAGTCCCACAACATCTGGAGGAAGTACAACTCCGAGGCACTCTAACATGCCCAGGATCACAGGATCATAGGTGAGGAGAATACAACATCTGCCCCAGCAACTGGGACCAGTGGGATCCAGGGGCACAGGAACCCCTACCTGGCCAGTGGCACAGGTTCCTTCCAGTCTGAGTCAGTACTCTGAACAGACCTTGGGCAGGAGCTCTGCACCCAGCCCCGCAAAACTGAGAGGAAGCTCAACTCCCAGGCGCTCTAACACACCCAGGATCATAAGATTACAGGATCTCAGGAGTTTGGTCACACCAGGATCTCAGGATCCCAGAGGCAACTTGACTACCAGGAGTTCTGACACACCTAGGATCTCAGAATCACAGGATCACAGAGACAGCAAGATTCTGAGGAGTTCTGACACAACTAGAATCACAGGAGGGACAAGCTCCAGTTGGAGACAGTAAGTCAAATTAACACCAGAGATAACCATATGGTGAGAGGCAAGCACAAGAACCTAAGCAACAGAAACCAAGGCTACTTGGCATCATCAGAACTCAGTTCTACCACCATAGCAAGTTCTGGATACACCATCACACTGGAAAAGCAAGATTCTGATCTAAAATCACTTCTCATGATGATGATAGAAGACTTTTAGAAGGACATAAATAACTCCCTTAAAAAAATACAGGAGAACACAGGTAAAGAGGTAGAAGCCATTAAAGATGAAATGCACAAATCCCTTAGAGAATTACAGGAAAACACAAGCAAAGAGGTTAAGGAATTGAATAAAACCATCCAGGATCTAAAAGTAAAAATAGAAAAAAGGAAGAAATCACAAAGGGAGACAACGCTAGAAATAGAAAACCTAGGAAAGAGATCAGGAGTCATAGATTCAAGCATCACCAACAGAATACAAGAGAGAGAAGAGTGCAGAAGATACCATAGAAAACACTGATACAACAAAGAAAATGCAAAAGGCTCCTAAACTAAAACATCCATGAAATCCAGAACACAAAGAGAAGTCCAAACCTAAGGAAGATAGGTATAGAAGAGAGCAAAGAATCCAAATTAGCAGGGCCAGTAAATATTTTCAACAAAATTATAGAAGAAAAATTCCCTAACCTAAAGAAAAAGATACCGATGAACATACGAGAAGCCTACAGGACTACAAATATTCTGGACCAGGACAGAAATTTCTCCCATCACATAATAATCAAAACACTAAATACAAAAACAAACAAACAAACAAAGAACAAAGAATATTAAAAGCTGTAAGGGAAAAGGGTCAAGTAACATATAAAGACAGACCTATCAGAATTACCCCAGACTTCTCACCAGAGACTATAAAACCCAGATGATCCTGGGCAGATGTCATACAGACTCTAAGAGAACACAAATGCCAGCCCAGGCTACTATCTCTATCAAAACTCTCAATTGCCATAGATAGAGAACCAAGCTATTCCATAACAAAACCAAATTAAAACAATATCTTTCTTGCAAAGTGGTTGGATATAAAATTAACTCAAACAAATCAGTAGCCTTCCTCTACTTAAAGGAAAAACAGTCTGAGAAAGAAATTAGGGAAACGACGCCCTTCATAATAGTCACAAAAAATACCTTGGTGTGTCTCTAACAAAGCAAGTGAAAGATCTTTAAGACAAGAACTTCATATAAGGACACATGCTCCACTATGTTCATAGCAGCCTTATTTATAATAGCCAGAAGCTGGAAAGAACCCAGATGTCCAGAAGATGTGATATATTTACACAATGGAATACTACTCTGCAATTGAAAACAATGAATTCACAAAATTCTTAGGCAAACTGGAAAATATCATCCTTAGTGAGGTAACCCAATCACAAAAGAACACACATGGTATGCAGTCACTGATAAAGGGATATTAACCCAGAATCTCAGAATACCCAAGACACAATTCACATATCAATAGATTTCCAAGAAGATGGAAGGAGAGACCCCTGGTCCTGGAAAGACTGGATGTAGGGGAATACCAGGAGAGAGAAGCGAGAGGGGGTTGAATGGGGAACAGAAGGAGGAAAGGGGGCTTATGGGACTTTCGGGGAGGGAGGAAACGGGAAAGGGGAAAGGGGAAATCATTTGGAATGAAAATAAAAAATATAGAAAATTAAAAAAAAAAAGAACTTCAAGTCTCTGAAGAAAGAAATCGAAGAACATCTCAGAAGATGGAAAGAGCTCCCATTCTTAAGTTGGCAGGATTAATATCGTAAAAATGGCCATCTTGTCAAAAGCTATCCACTGATTCAATTCAATTCCCTTCAAAATTCCAACTCAATTCTTCATAGAGTTAGAAAGAAAAATTTGCATATTCATTTCAAACAACAAAATACCCAGGATAGTGAAAACTATTCACAACAATAAAAGAACTTCTAGGAAAAATACCATCCCTGACCTCAAGTTCTATTACTGGGCAGTAGTGATAAAACCCTGTATGATATTGGTACAGAGACAGGCAGGAAGATCAATGGAATAAAATTGAAAACCCAGAAATGAACCCACACACCTATGGTCATTTGACATTTGACAAAGGAGCTAAAACCATCCAGTGGGGTGGAAAACAGCATTTTCAACAAATGGTGCTGGTTCAACTGGAGGTAAGCATGTAGAAGAGTGTAAATCAACCCATTTTTATCTCCTTGTACAAATCTCAAGTCCAAGTGGATCAAGGACCTCCACATAAAACCAAATACATGGAAAATAATAAAGTCGGAAAGAGCCTCAATCACATGGGCACAGGGGAAAATTTTCTAAGATGAACACCAAAGGCTTATGCTCTAAGATCAAGAATCAACAAATGGGACATCGTAAAATTGCAAAGCTTCTGTAAGGCAAAGGACACTGTCAATAGGACAAAACAGCAAACAACAGATTGGGAAAAGATCTTAACATCCGATAGAGGGCTAATATCCAATATATACAAAGAACTCAAGAAGTTAGACTCCAGAAAACTAAATAATCCTATTAAAAATGGAGTACAGAGCTAAACGAAGAATTCTCAACTGAGGAATGTTGAATGACTGAGAAGTACCTGGAGAAATCTTCAACATCCTTAGTCATTAGGGAAATGCAAATAAAAACAACCCTGAGATTTACCTTACACCAGTCAGAATGGCTAAGATCAAAAACTCAGGTGACAGTAGATGCTTGCAGGAATGTGGAGAAATAGGAACACTCCTCCATTGTTGATGGGATTGCAAACTGGTACAATCATTCTGAAAATTAGTCTGGCAGTTCCTCAGAAAATGGGACATAGCACATGAAGACCCATCTATACCACTCCTGGGCATATATCTAAAATATGCTCCTACTTATAACAAGGACACATGCTCCACTATGTTCATAGCAGACTTTTTTATAATAGTCAGATGCTGGAAAGAACCCAGATGTCCTTCAACAGAAGAATGGATACAGAAATTGTGGTACATTTACACAATGGAATACTACTCAGCTATTAAAAACAATGAGTTCATGAAATTCTTGGGCAAATGGATGGAACTAGAAAATATTATCCTGAGTAAGGTAACCAAATCACAAAAGAACACACATGGTATGCATTCAGTGATAAGTGGATATTATCCTAAAAGCTTGGAATACCCAAGATACAATTCACAGACTACATGAAGCACAAGATGAAGGAAGACCAAACTCTGTGTCGTTCAGTTCTTCTTAGAAGGGGTAACAAAATACTCATGGGAAGAAATCCTTAGACAAAGTGTGGAGTCAGAGACTGAAGGAAAGGCCATCCAGAGACTGCCTCACCTGGGGATCATCCAATATGCCATCACCAAACGCAGGCAGTATTGTGAATGCCAAGAAGTGCATGCTGACAGGAGCCTGATATAGCTGCCTCCCAAGAGGCTCTTCCAGAGCCTGACAAATATAGAGGCGGATGCTCTCAGCCATCCATTGAACTGATCATGGGGTCCCCAATGGAGAAGTTACAGAAAGGACTTATGGAGCTGAAGGAGTTTTCAACCCCATAGGAAGAACAGCAATATCAACCAACCAGACCCCCCCCCCCGAGAGCTCACAGGGACTAAACCACCAACCAAAGCGTATACATGGAGTAACCCATGGCTCCGGCTGCATATGTAGCAGAGGATGGCCTTGTCAGACATCAATGGGAGTAGAGGCCTTTGATGATGTGAAGACTCAATGCCCCTGTGTAGGGGAATTCGAAATTTGGGAGGAGGTAGTGGGTGGCTGGGTAGAGGAGCACCCTCATAGACGCAGGAGGATGAGACATGGGACAGGAGGTTTTCAAGGGGTGTGGTCCAGGAGAGTGGATAATATTTGAAATGTAAATATAGAACATATCCAATAAAAATTATCCAAAACTATAAAAGACTGTAAAATAACTTAAAATATATTAATATTAATATAAATGTAGAATGGTAGATATGACCAAATATATGCAGAGAAAAGTGCTTTTCACATATAAAATAATTTGTTCAGTTTTTATGAAACATCTAGGTGGGTTGATTTTATTTTTACCAAAATAAATGAGAGTTTTTAAAGGAGCTTATGAAGTGATTTGAAGTGTCCTCATCCAGGAGAGTCCTCTCCACTTTGTCTCAGGACTCACTCCTTCTCCTCACTCAGTCTTGCCAGCAACTTCTCTGAGGAAGACAGGGCTCTCCAGACTTCTGCTCTGACCACCTCCCAAGCACAGGAGCTGTGTTCCTTCTCTCTCAGGTACACAGTGATCCTGTGGAAGTATTTCCTCACAGACAGTAGGGAGTCTTCCTGGGTCAGGGCAGGTTCCTGCACCCCGACCTGCTGCATCAGACATCCTTGTAGATCATTGACCTGCTCGGTCAGCTCACTCAGGACAGGGTTGACTTAAACCTCCTGGATCTGCTGGGCATACACCTTCTCCTGGGGAAATCTAAAGTCCTTTCTGTCCTTCATGGAGGAGAGAGGAGAGAGTCTTCTCATTTGTGCCAGGAATGTCAAGGTTCTCTTGTTCCTGAGGTTTTGTGTCTGAGGCAGGTCACATCCTAGACAGCAAGTTGACCAGTAGCTCATCACCATGAGAGCCATCAGGAAAGCACAGGCCCTAGCCATTGTGGGTCTTGAAGATGCTTCTGTTCTTCTGGGCTGTGTGGTCCTGAACCTTCCCTCTAGGTTCTCTGAAGGCCATCCTGTTTCCAAGCATCTTAAGCAGTGAAAAGCACTAATTTCCATTTTCTGAATGCCCTTCCTTCCTTTCCCAATTCTTTTTCTTTCTTTAATTCATTATTTTCTTGTATCTGGGCATTTTTTAAAACCATTTTGTCTTAATTATTTCTTTCACTTTCATCTCTGCTTTCAACAAATCTGTTTTTTAAGTTTATTCTTTTCTAAATAGAATTGCTATTACCCATTCCACCATAGATACAATTCAATTGTCAAAATGAACATACATAATGTTCAGAAAAATTTTATCTAAACATTGTACTTAAAAGTTATTTAATTTCATATTACAATCAATTTTTGTTATTCCTATCAATCACATAATTATTTAAATTATAATCTAAAGTATATTTCAAATTTTTTCTATACTTATAATATTGGATTAGAAGTATACTTTATAGTTTTCAGTGTTTAAAGGCTATACATTTCTTCAAATCTCCTTAATTAACATTTTAAATTATATATGTGTGTGTGTGTGTGTGTGAATTTAATAATCATTGCACTTAAGCTATTTATCTAGTAACTGCCATGCCATTGTAAGGTCTCAATGTGCAAAAAGGCTTGCTACTCAAGCTTGGTGAGCTGAGTTTGATTCTTGCAACCTATGGCTGTAAGGTGGGCTTTGACCAACACTTTCACAATGTGGCAAGCTCGTCCCTGCACACACAATTCATTGCATTCATGTACACATAGAGACACACATCTACATGTGCCATCATTTACATACACACAAAAATCTCATGCATACATACTCTTAGAATCATATGTGCACAGACATACACAGATGCTCACTCTCACACACATGCACACACTATCACACACTGCTGAAAACTGCCACACATACTCACATACTACCATATATACAGACATACATTCTCACATACACAGGCATGCATACTCATATACAAATTCACATGTTTCCATGTATACACAGATAATACACACAACCTCATTACATATGTATATCATGATTCACATATAAACTTACACACCTAGACACACTCACACATCCCACACATGCACACAAATAACACACATAGATGAACATACAAATTCATATACTACATACATTCTACCCACACAAATGCACAAACATTTACATAATCGCAAACATACACACTGCTCACACAGATGGACATACATATGAAAATACATACACACACAAAACTGCACATTTATAGCTATAACATGTATATTCACAATCACACATACTTACATACCACACACAGAGAGACAAACACACCTGTACACAAAGGGGCACAATACATAGACATACAAACATGAACACACATTCTCACAGAGACACACACACACACACACAGACAGACCTATTCTCACACACCAACATGAACATATACATGCCCACTCCTACACATATACAAGAATAATAAGAAATTAAAAATCACACTACTAATATATTTACTTATTTTGTCTAACAACTTTAGACCATTAACACCATGGAGTTCCAGGTTCATTACATAATAGGAAGAGCATGTGACTCACAAAGTTACTCACTTTAAGTTGATCAAGAAACAAATAGGGACAAAGTGTGTCCTTAGGATGGAGTCCCATGACCTTCTTCTTGCAAACCTTCTCTACCTATTAGTCCACTCATCTAAATAATCAATGTGTTTTCATTGATAAAATTTATTCCTGAAGAATGTGATGAAGTTTCAAGTGCCCTGTGAACTCTGCTCCCCTGAGTACCAACCTCCAACACGTGGAACCTCCAGTGAGGTTTTGTATCCAAACCTCAACATACAGGTAAAGAATCTGAACTTTGTATTTCAACTGCTTAGGACCTCCAGTTCTATAGTACGACTACTATTACAATCATAAAATTTTTGTAATTATTTTAAGTTGCATGTGATGTCTATAATTATGCACAGAATATTATAATATGAGGTCAGTACCAAGCACAATGCTTATATCAAATTGCAACACCTCTTAACAACAGCTAGGGATCTGCATGGTCATTTCTGTGTTTTCAGACTTTAAAATCTTTGTACTCATTTTGTAAATTATGATCAATTGAATTTAATTAAGGCCAACAAATAATTTTTATATGGCTTAAAAATCCCTTCTGTGTAAGAGAACATTAAAGTCACTATTGTTCTCCCCTAGAAACTCACTCTAAACAGAATGTTTTCTTTTCTGCTGTTGGCAACTTTTATTTCATCTAGTTTCAGGGTATATAGAACTGTCATCAGACACTTTGAAACCATGCCCCCTCATCTACTTACTAATACTAAATAATAACTAAAGTCATTCTTTGCTTTGCTGTAAAGATACTTCATACTGCCCTTTAATCCCTCAATATTTTTCCTTCCTTACCTTAGAATCCTTATCCAGGAAGTGTGCTTATCTTACTCTTTAGATCCAAAGGATTTCAAATGTTTAGAAAAGTGAAAGAAACATAGGAATCTGTGAAGCTTGCTCGTAGGGCTGCTCTATTAACTGCAGAGAATTTAAGCTTCTATCTTTCTCTCTGAGATTGTATTGCTCTTACAGTGCAAGAACACACACAGCTTTGTACCTATGCTTACAAATATACAGGCAAACACACCCATACACACACACACACACACACACACACACACACACACACACACACACGGTCACTAAATTCATTTAATATGCATGTATTTCTCTCCAAGGAGCATTTTGGCCATAACTTTCTTGAGTAAACTGGGTGAAAAGTGATGTTCCCTGACTTCAGAGGCTTGTGTAATTGTGCAGTGACTGGCAGAACCTTCATAGCAGAGTCTCTTTAGAATGGAGAACCAGATGATGCTTTTCCTCTATATTCCTATGAATGACTCAAAGGCAAAGGAGTTTCTCTTACATTTCTCGCTCTCTAAGGAGGTTACCTCAACCCTCAGTGCTGGTTCTTCCTTGGAGTGTAGGTATGTAGAGATTCTGATATGGATCCCAAGAAAGTATTACTCTTACAATGCTGTGAGACTTATACAGCAGCTATCAAACTTACTAGTACTCTGCTATACAGAGAATCTCATCCTCATCTCTCCAGCTTGTACCTAACCCCAAGAGAGTACAATTACAAAGATGGTGTCCAAACTCATCCTGGAAGTCATGCCCTCTTGTATTAAATTTCATAAATCCTACAAGACTATTGCTTTCTTCTGCAGTTGTTCATGTGAAGGACTTGTTTTCAGTTAGATGCACAGAACTTAAGAGTGGAATAGGTACCAGAGTGAAGGAAGAAGGAGGCTATTAAGTGTTCAGGAAAGCTATTAA
Organism: Tokudaia tokunoshimensis; assembly: GCA_036184795.1. Lineage (NCBI taxonomy): Eukaryota > Metazoa > Chordata > Mammalia > Rodentia > Muridae > Tokudaia > Tokudaia tokunoshimensis. The sequence goes on from BTHU01000005.1 coordinate 73,740,635, forward strand.
GAGGAAGAGTTGGTAAAGAGGACTAAGGCACAATTTGACAGGAACAAGATATCCTGCCTTCCTTCTGCAGAGCATGCTGGTTGCATATACAGTAGAACACTATACTGGAAAAATGTAAAGTATAGATTTGGTCACCAATGAAGGACAAGTATGCGATGAGTAGATCTACCCATGTAAACCCTAGGCAATGTCACATGCATCCACGATATTTGTACCCTGGCCATGGATATATTTGTTATACTAAAAAATATCAGTTTAAACATTAAAAATATTTGAAAATATGAGAAGAAAAAACTCAAAACAGATTCATTTAGAAATAGTTTGTAGAACATAGAAAATTAGCTGGTTACATATGTATTAGCTACATTAAAGTAAATACAGAAATATGAAGTTACAATACAAAATAAAGTGAAGTATACAAACTACAATAAATAAATAAATAAATAAATCTGAATGTATGGAGAACAAACGCCTTTACAGAAAGACACAATATTGTTCATACTGCTGAAATACCTAGGTGGGGTGTTTGAATTTGTTCAAAAGTGAGTGAGATTTTTGAGATGGTAGAATCTGAGCAGTGAGGTGCAGTATCCTAGCCCAGGAGAGTCCTCTCCACTCTATCTCAGGGCTCACTCCTTCTCCTCACTCAGTCTTGCCAGCAAGTTGGCTGAGGAAGACAGGGCTCTCCAGACTTCTGCTCTGACCACCTCCCAGGAACAGGGGCTGTGTTTCTTCTCTCTCAGGTACACAGTGATTCTGTAGAAGTATTTCCTCACGGGCAGCAGGGAGTCTTCCTGAGTCAGGGGAGGTTCCTGCACCCCCAACTGCTGCATCAGGCAGGCTTGCAGGTCATTGAGCTGCTGGTGGAGGTGATTACAGAATGAGTCTAGGAGGGTTGCATTCCAAGCAGCAGATGAGTCCTTTGATGTGAAGATGTTCAGGATTTGCTGGGTCAGCTCATGGAGAACAGAGATGGCTTGAGCCTTCTGCATCTGCTGTTCGTCCACCTTCTCCTGGGGAAATCCAAAGTCCTTTCTGTCCTTCAGGCAGGTGAAAGGTAAGAGTTTCCTCATTTGAGCCAGGAGTGTCAAGGTTCTCTTGTTCCTGAGGTTTTGTGTCTGAGGCAGGTCACATCCTAGCGAGCAGGTTGACCAGTAGCTCATCACCACCAGGCCTATCAGAAAAGCACAGGCCCTAGCCATTGTGGATCTTGCAGATGCTGCTGTTCTTCTGGGCTGTGTGACACTGAACCTTCCCTCTAGGTTCTCTGAAGACCATCTTGGGTGGATGTGTCTTAAACAAGAAAAAGCTCTAGTTTCTATTTTCTGAATGTTTTGTTATCATTTCCCCATGCCCTTTTCACTTTCTCTAAGTCATTCTTTGGTTGAGCCTGGCTTTTTGTTTTTTGGGGTTTGGGGTTTTTTGGCCTTTTTGGTTTTCAGAATTACTTCCATTTTCATTCTTCCTCTCAACCAATGTACTTCTAAAAAACATGTCATTGCCTTTTATAATACACTTGTATAGTAGATGTGTAAAGTTTATTTATGAAAATATTTTCTAATGATTGTATTTAGAAGATTTGAATTTAAGGGTGCAGTTGAATTTTTATGGATGGCACTTATTTCCAAATATAATTATTTAAAGTGTAATGTTAATTATGTTGCAAATTATTTTTTCTAAACATATATTCATAATATTTTTTTAATTTTATTTTATTTTATTTTTTTAATTTACATTCCAAATCACTTCCCCTTTCCCGTTTCCTCCCTCCCCGAAAGTCCCATAAGCCCCCTTCCCTCCCTCTTTTCTCCGTTCAAACCCCTCTCATTACTCTGTCCTGGCATTCCCCTACATCCAGTCTTTCCAGGACCAGGGGTCTCTCCTTCCATCTTTTTAGAAATCTATTGATATGCTGATTGTGTCTAGGGTATTCTGAGATTCTGGGTCAATATCCCCTTATCAGTGACTTCATACCATGTGTGATCTTTTGTGATTGGGTTACCTCACTAAGGATGATATTTTCAAGTTCTGACCATTTGCCTAGGAATTTCGTGAATTCATTGTTTATAATTGCAGAGTAGTATTCCATTGTGTAAATATACCACATCTTCTGAATCCATTCCTCCGTTGAGGGACATCTGGGTTCTTTCCAGCTTCTGGCTATTATAAATAAGGCTGCTATGAATATAGTGGAGCATGTGTCCTTATTGCATGCAGGTAAAGTCTCTGGGTATATGCCCAGGAGTGGTATAGCTGGATCCTCCGGAAGTGTCATGCCCAGTTTTCTGAGGAGCCGCCAGACTGCTTTCCAGAGTGGTTGTACCAGCCTGCAATTCCACCAGCAGTGGAGGAGTGTTCCTCTTTCTCCACATCCTCGCCAACAACTGCTGTCTCCTGTGTTTTTGATCTTAGCCATCCTGACTGGTGTGAGATGGAATCTCAGGGTTGTTTTGATTTGCATTTCCCTAATGACTAAGGATGATGAACATCTCTTTAGGTGCTTCTCAGCCATTAGATATTCTTCAGGTGAGAACTCTTTGTGGAGCTCTGTACCCCATTTTTTAATAGGGTTACTTGCCTCTCTGGAGTTTAACTTCTTGAGTTCTTTGTATATCTTGGATATTAGCCCTCTGTCGGATGTAAGGTTGGTAAAGATCATTTCCCAGTTAGTTGGTTGCCGCTTTGTCTTTTTGACAGTGTCTTTTGCCTTGCAAAAACTTTGTAATTTAATGAGGTCCCATTTGTCTATTCTTGATCTTAGAGTATAAGCTATTGGAGTTCTGTTCAGGAAATTCTCCCCTGTGCCCATATGTTCAAGGTTCTTCCCTAGTTTCCCTTCTATTAGTTTCAGTGTGTCTGGTTTTATGTGGAGATCTTTGATCCACTTAGAATTGAGCTTAGTGCAAGGAGATAAGGATGGGTCAATTTGCATTCTTCTGCATGTTGACCTCCAGCTGAGCCAGCACCATTTGTTGAAAAGGCTATCTTTTTTCCACTGGATGGTTTTAGCTCCTTTGTCAAAGATCAAGTGACCATAGGAGTGTGGATTCATTTCTGGGTCTTCAATTCTGTTCCATTGATCTACATGTCTGTTACTGTACCAATACCATGCAGTTTTTAACACTATTGCTCTGTAGTACAGCTTGAGGTCCGGGATACTGATTCCCCCAGAGGTTCTTTTACTCTTGAGAATAGTTTTAGCTATTCTGGGTTTTCTGTTATTCCAGATGAATTTTTGAATTGCTCTTTCTAACTCTATGAAGAATTGAGTTGGGATTTTGATGGGGATTGCATTGAATCTGTGTATTACTTTTGGTAAGATGCTCATTTTTACTATATTAATCCTGCCAATCCATGAGCATGGCAGATTTTTCCATCTTCTGAGGTCTTCTTCAATTTCTTTCTTCAGAGACTTGAAGTTCTTGTCATACAGATCTTTCACTTGTTTGGTTAGCGTCACGCCAAGATACTTAATATGGTTTGTGGCTATCGTAAAGGGTATTATTTCTCTTACTTCTTTCTCAGCCTGCTTATCCTTTGAGTATAGGAAGGCTTCTGACTTGCTTGAGTTGATTTTATATCCGGCCACTTTGCTGAAGTCGTTTATCAGCTGTAGGAGTTCTCTGGTGGAGTTCTTTGGGTCGCTTAAGTATACTATCATATCGTCTGCAAATAGTGATAGTTTGACTTCTTCCTTTCCAATTTGTATCCCTTTGACCTCTTTTTGTTGTCTAATTGCTCTAGCTAGAACTTCAAGTACTATATTGAAAAAATATGGAGAGAGAGGGCAGCCTTGTCTAGTCCCTGATTTTAGTGGGATTGCTTCAAGTTTCTCTCCGTTTAGATTGATGCTGGCTACTGGTTTGCTGTAAATTGCTTTTACTATGTTTAGATATGGGCCTTGAATTCCTGATCTTTCCAAGACCTTTAGCATGAAAGGATGCTGAATTTTGTCAAATGCTTTCTCAGCATCTAATGAGATGACCATGTGGTTTTTTTCTTTGGATTGTTTATGTAGTGGATTACATTGATGGATTTCCTTATATTGAACCATCCCTGCATCCCTGGGATGAAGCCTACTTGATCGTGGTGAATGATCGTTTTGATGTGTTCTTGGATTCGGTTGGCAAGAATTTTATTGAGTATTTTTGCATCGATATTCATAAGAGAGATTGGCCTGAGATTCTCTTTCTTTGTCGGATCTTTGTGTGCTTTTGGTATTAGTGTAATTGTGGCTTCATAGAACGAGTTGGGTAGTGTTCCTTCTTTTTCTATTTTGTGGAACAGTTTGAAGAGTATTGGTGTTAGGTCTTCTTTGAAGGTCTGATAGAATTCTGCACTAAAACCATCTGGACCTGTGCTTTTTTTGGTTGGAAGACTTCCAATGACAACTTCTATTTCTTCAGGGGTTATATAGGACGGTTTAGATGGTCTATTTGATCCTGATTTAATTTTGGTACTTGGTATCTGTCAAGGAAATTGTCCATTTCCTCAAGATTTTCTAGTTGTGTTGAATACAGGTTTTTGTAGTAGGATCTGATGATTTTTTGAATTTCCTCAGTTTCTGTTGTTATCTCTCCCTTTTCGTTTCTGATTTTATTAATTTGGATACTATCTCTGTGCCCTCTGGTTAGTCTGGCTAAGGGCTTATCTATCTTGTTGATTTTCTCAAAGAACCAACTCCTCGTTTTGTTGATTCTTTGTATGGTTTTATTTGTTTCTACTTGATTGATTTCAGCCCTGAGTTTGATGATTTCCTGCCTTCTACTCCTCTTTGGTGTATTTGCTTCTTTTTGTTCCAGGGCTTTCAGGTGTGCCATTAAGCTGTTAGTGTATGCTGTCTCCCGTTTCTTTTTGGCGGCACTCAGGGCTATGAATTTTCCTCTTAGCACTGCTTTCATTGTGTCCCATAAGTTAGGGTATGTTGTGCCTTCATTTTCATTAACTTTCAAAAAGTCTTTGATTTCTTTCTTTATTTCCACCTTGACCAAGTTATCATTGAGTAGAGCATTGTTCAGCCTCCATGTGTACGTGGGTTTTCTTTTGTTTTTGTTGCCATTGAAGACCACCCTTATTCCATAGTGATCTGATAGGAGGCATGGGATTAGTTCTATCTTCTTGTATCTGTTAAGGTCTGATTTGTGACCAATTATATGGTCAATTTTGGAGAAGGTACCATGAGGAGCTGAGAAGAAGGTGTATTCTTTAGCTCTAGGATGAAATGTTCTATATATATCAGTTAGTTCCATTTGGTCCAAGGCTTCAATTAGATTCACTGTGTCCCTGTTCACTTTCTGCTTTCCTGAACGATCCATTTCAGAGAGCGGGGTGTTGAAGTCACCCACTATTATTGTGTGCGGTGCGATGTGTGCTTTGAGTTTTAGTAAAGTTTCTTTTACGAATGAGGGTGCCCTTGCATTTGGAGCATAGATATTCAGGATTGAGAGTTCTTGATGGTGGATTTTTCCCTTGATCAGTATGTAGTGTCCTTCTGTGTCTTTTTTGATGACTTTAGGTTGAAAATCAATTTTATCCGATATTAGGATGGCTACTCCACCTCGTTTCTTGGGGCCATTTGCTTGTAAAATTGTTTTCCAGCCTTTTACTCTGAGGTAGTGTTTGTCTTTGACACTGAGGTGCGTTTCCTGCATGCAGCAAAATGCTGGGTCCTGTTTACGTATCCAGTCTGCTAGTCTATGTCTTTTAATTGGGGAATTGAGACCATTGATATTAAGAGAGATTAAGGCATAGTGATTATTGCCATCTGCCATTCTTGACGCTATCTTTATGTTTGAGTGGTTATCTACTTTTGGGTTTGATTCAAGAAGGTTATTATCTCATTTTTTCCAGGGTGTTGTTTCTCTCCCTGTATTGGAGGTTTCCACCTATTATCCGTTGCAGGGCTGGATTTGTGGAAAGATATTGTGAAAATTTGGTTTTATCATGGAATATCTTGGTCTCTCCATCTATGGTGATTGAGAGTTTTGCTGGTTAGAGTAGTCTAGGCTGGCATTTGTGCTGTCTTAGTGTCTGCATGAGATCTGCCCAGGATCTTCTGGCTTTCATAGTCTCTGGTGAGAAGTCTGATGTGATTCGGATAGGTCTTCCTTTGTATGTTACTTGGCCCTTTTCTCTTACTGCATTTAGTATTCTTTCTTTGTTTAGAACATTTGGTGTTTTGATTATTATGTGACGGGAGGTATTTCTGTTCTGGTCCAGTCTGTTTGGAGTTCTGTAGGCTTCTTGTACGTTCATCGGCATCTCTCTCTTTAAGTTAGGGAAGTTTTCCTCCATAATTTTGTTGAAGATGTTTACTGGCCCTTTAAGTTGCAAATCTTCACTCTCATCTATACCTATAATCCTTAGGTTTGGTCTTCTCATTGTGTCCTGGATTTCCTGGATGTTTTGGGTTACACGTCTTTTGCATTTTGCATTTTCTTTGACTGTTGAGTCGATGCTTTCTATGGAGTCTTCAGCACCTGAGATTCTTTCTTCCATCTCTTGTATTCTATTGTTGATGTTTGCATCTATGACTCCTGATTTCTTCCCAAGGTTTTCTATCTCCAAAGTTGTCTCCCTTTGTGATTTCTTAGTTGTTTCTACTTCCTTTTTTAGTTCCTGGATGGATTTGCTGAGATCCTTCACTTGTTTGTTTGTATTTTCCTGTATTTCTTTAAGGTATTTTTGCATTACCTCTTTCAGGATTTCTTCCTGATGACCCACGTTCTCCTGCATTTCTCTGAGCGATTTTTGTGTTTCCTCCTCATGGGATTCCATCTGTTGATCCATCATCTCCTGCATTTCTTTAAGCAGTTCTCGTGTTTCCTTTGTAAGGGCATCTAACCGTTGATTCATTTCTTTAAGCAATTTTTGTGTTGCCTCCTTATGGGCATCCGTCTGTTGACCCATATTCTTCTGCATTTCTTTATGCAAATTTCGTGATTCCTTTGTGAGTGCATCTACCCGTTGATTCATCTCGTTAAGCGATTTTTGTGTTGTCTCCTTGTGCGCCTCCATCTTTTGATCCATGTTCTCCCGCATTTCTCTAAGCGATTTTTGTGTTTCCTTTGTAAGGGCTTCTAACCGTTGATTCATGGTCTCCTGTAACTCTTTATGAGATTTATTTGTGTCCTTCTTGTGATCCTCTAATAGCATCATGAGAAGTGATTTTAAATCCAGATCTTGTCTTTCGGGTGTGGTGGGGTATCCAGGACTTGCTGCTGTTGGAGAGTTGGGTTCGGATGGTCCCACATTACTTTGATTACTGTTAGTAACATTCCTACGTTTGCCTTTTGCCATCTGGATACCTCTGGTGTTAGTTGGTCCTGCTGCCACCGGCTGTTGGTTGGACCTCCTGTGAGCCTGCAAAGCTATTTCTGCCCCCCCTGGATTACCAGGATTCCCCTGGCACCGATTTCTGGGGCCTGCCTGCTCCTGAGTGACTTTGGAGCCCTAATGTGCTTTGCCCCAAGTGATCTTATATTGGGGAGGCCTTGCACATCTAAAGGCTCAGCCTAGTGGATTCCTGGAGCAGAGGTCGCCAAAGGGAGGCTGGCAGGCTCCTGCCCTGTGCAGGGGTGTGTGATCTCTCCTGGGAGGGGAGGGGGCGTCCCTCTGCCAGGCAGAAGTCCCACAGCAGATCTGGCGCGCTGGTCACTGCAGATCAGCCCAGCACCTGGGAGCAGGTTACACACAAGCTGCCTGAACCCGAAGCGATATTATGCCTGTCTGTCTCTGAGCCTGGCGGTCCCAACTACCTGGTCACTGGAGCAAAGATGGCGGAGGGCACTCTCCGTGGCGCCGCTCACCCTGTGGTCAAGATGGCCCGCCGATCTGGCACCCAGACGACCACAGCGCCAACCTGCCCTCGGGCACAGAAGGAAGCCCCAACAGGCCGTGTCCCAAGTGATGTTATATTGGGGGGAGAGCCTGGGTACCGGTCTCTCCAGCGCAGTCCGTTGGAACAGAGGCCGCGGAAGGAAAGCTGGCAGGCTCCCTCCCAGCGCGGGGTCCCTCCACCAGGCAGAAGGTCCCACCGCAGAGCTGGCGCGCTGGTTACTGCAGATCAGCCCAGCACCTGGGAGCAGGTTACACACAAGCTGCCTGAAACCGAAGCGATATTATGCCTGTCTGTCTCTGAGCCGGGCGGTCCCAACTACCTGGTCACTGGAGCAAAGATGGCTGAGGGCCTATTCATAATATTTGATGCAATGTTACATGTCAAACTCTTATTTTGATTGATTAAATGTTACAAGATTAGTTATTATATTCTTATTGGCTTTAATTTAGTTTAATATTTATTTAAATATTTAAATTTTGCTTTAATTGTCTATTAGGCATATTCTTAATGATTATTCTGGTATCACTATGACATCATGTGTAAAGGGCTTGCTGCTCAATCTTGACAAGTTGATATTAGTCCCTAGAACCCAAAGTGGGAGTAGAAAATCAATTCCTGAAAGTTGTCCACTGCCTCCACATACTTGCTGTGGCAAGCTCACACCAGCAGTCGCATGCCTGCACATTCACACTTACATACATACACAGACACATGATCTCACATTTACAAACACACCCCTCTTGCACACAGATATACACCAGCTCTCATAAAATTTATCATATCTGGCTTTACTCTAAGGAGAAAGTTTCAGCCTTCACTTTTTCACTGCTGCCTCCTTCTGTCCTTAAGGTTGAAAGGGGTACTGTTTTGGCTTGTGGGTTTCTTTAGCTGTTTAGAGCTCCAGAAGAGTAACCAAGAGAATTCAGATCAGATATGGTTTTTCTGTGTTATAGACACTGACTCGTACAGTTAACAGAACTTCTTTAATAGTACTCTCACTTATGAACCAGTTTTGAAGGACACACAGTTCCTTCAAAGTCAGGATAAATGGAGACATCTCCCTTCCTGTGCATCACTTGGGCACTGATATCTACAGTGCTTTTCATTTGGTAACAATTACAACTAAACTGAATGCCAATTCTTTCTTGCTGTGTATGAGTGTAGAGATTCTGATCCCTAGTGGGTATTATTTCTCTAGAAACCCCAACACTTATTCAGTGGCTACCGATTCTACCCACCCTCTGCTGCACAGAGGCACAATATCCTCAGTCTTGATCTTCTACCTCACTTCCTGAGTGTGCTCACCACATCTTGACGACTTCAGCAATCACACACAATAAGGTGTTTGTTTGTTTCTGCATCATAAATCATAGACAACCAATGCTCTAAAAAGGCTTGTATTTTCAGCAATGACCCACATTGGTAGGGACCACGGTGTCAAGAATCCCAAGATGTTAATATCAGAAGACTCTGTGGTCTCTATTGATATGGAATCTTACCTGTTTCTCCTAAGGTCGTTTTTATAGACAAGAATTAGTTGCTTTACAGAACACTATTTTCGTTGTGAACATTAATCACTGTGTGATTGCTGTGCCTGAAGTTGTTAGGTGACAATTCAGACTAGAAGACATGCTGATAGCAGTGCCTTTGACCGGCCATCAGTTTATCCCAAAGGTTTGACCTACAGATGCTTACCTAATTTGACTTTAGTAGTGTTTCCTGCACCCATTCTGTATTTGTCAAGTTCAGAAGTGAGCAGTAAAGATCTTTGGCTATTCTATTGGAGAGAAGAGTTTAAGTGCTGCCAATGTGTATAATTTTTCATTTAATTTTTCTATTGGAATGGTGGCTTTGTGGTGGATGTCTTAACATCAACTCTTTCAATATATTTACTTCATGAAAAGGAAAATGCAGAAGTGAAACAAAGTAACAGAAAAATGTGTCATTTCATTCAATTTTTCATTGTATCTAATGTTTTATTTCTTTTTCTAGGTTTTCTAAAGAAAAGATGCTAATGTTGCTTTATAGTAATAAACTGAAATTGTTACATCACTTGAAATGAAAGCAAAAGAATTAAAGTGATGTCATCCACATGGGAAAGAAATAGCAACAATATTGACAATTCACAAATTAAAGTTCAATGGCCATTATATAAAATAATATTACATAAAAGTGAGTATGTAGTTTGAACTTTATCTACAGAGTTAATGCAATTCCTGTTAAAACTGCAATAATGTTTTTCCCAACAACATCAATCTTAACACAGCTGTGGAAACAGGAATACACTAGAAAGCAAGACTAGAGAGAGTATGAGTAATGGCAGTGTTGTTATGATGCCTGATTTTATACACTACAGCTGTACATCTCACAGTGGATAAGTCCGTCTCTCAGTCCTCATCAGAAAAACATATTCTTGCAATAAATGGCTGAACACAGACACAACTGGTCACCATGTAGAGAATAAGTGATTTACATATGACCAATCTGGCTTTCCTGGCTCCCCTAAGGTCAGTGATCATTACAAGAGGTGGTAGAAAGATGGGGATGCCCAAAGACAGTGAATGACAATAATAAAATGGTGATTTTGGACACAACTGGGTAGGTCCATATAATTTATTCTGGCAGATAGGGAATATCAGTGTTCATTTTAGCAGTATTTCACTTTCCCAGTTAGATTTATCCCAAGGGATTTTTTTTTGAGGACATTATAAGTTGAGTTTGTTCTGACTCTATTTTAATGGCAACTTGACACCAGCTAGGATCATGTGCAAAGAGACAACCTTATTAGGCAAGATGCTACTACAAGATTACCTTGTAGGCAGGTCTCTAAAGAATTTTAATAATTGATGACTGATGTGGGAGGGCCCAGTCCTCTGTGTGAGATGCCACCCCTGGGCAGGTAGTCAGCAAACAAAAAAGCAGTCTGAGAAGGCCATGAGTCATCACACTGGGAGGCACACCCCCTTGTAGGCTCTGTTTCAGTATCTGCCTACAAAACCTTGCCCTGTTTGAGATTCTGCCCCAACTTCATTCAGTAATGAACTATGCTATGGATTTTAAACTGAAATAAACCCTTTCCACCACAAGTTACTTCAGGTCATGCTATTTTATTACAACAATAGAAACCATCATCAAGACAGGACCGATACCTGAGTTTTCAGTTTTTTCTCTAGTATATAAGTAGACTCTGTATGTCGGCTGTTGTATTTTATTTTGCTGTTTATGGCATCACTCACATTTGGAATTGACAATTAGTCTTATTGAAGTTGGCAGTTCTCAGAGAAATCAGAGGACAGTAGAGTACAGGTGTATTTGATCAACAGGACTAAGTCACAGTGTGAAGCAAGATGTTCCTGCTTCCTATTGCACATACAATGACACACACATGCAAATAGTACACTCAAAATCACATATTTACAATTCTCACATATACACTCACACACAAATACAACTTGTACAAAGGAACACAACACACTATCATGCAATCTCTCTCTCACACACACACACTAGCCCAGACAACCACACAAGCAAATATACTCACACACTCAAACATGCATAAATACACACATACACACACATATATTCACTCCCTCACATATAGAAGATACAAATCTCAATGCTAAAACTTTTACTTATTATGTCTGACAACTTTAGACCATTAACTGTATGGATTTATGGATCCATTTCATAGTTGGGTAAGCATTTTACTCACAAAATACTCAATTCGTGATAGACAAAAAGCAGACAGAGACAAAGTAAGTCCCTCAGAAAAATTCCCATAACCTTCTTCCTGAAAAGCCTCATGATCTGATAGTCTGCTCATCTGAAATAATCAGTTTTCATTGATAAAGTTTGTTCATTGAGGATATGATAAAGATTCAAGTTTTCTGTGAACTCTGATCCCCTCAGTACCAACCTCCAACACGTGGAACCTACAGTGACATTTTAAACACAAACAACAACATATAAAGAACCTGAACTTTACATTTTAGATGCTTAGCATCTGAAATCGTATGCCTATGCCAACTACTAAAACCATACGAACTTTTATTCATTTCGATCAGACTACTGTGATTATAATTACAAATGGGATATTGTAGTATATGTCTGTACCAACACAATGTTTACATCAAATCACAATATAAGTAGTTCTAACTTCTCAGCATCTCCTGATAGCAGCTAGGGATCTACATATTCACTTCTATGTGTTTTCAGACTTCAAAGGCTTTTTATTCCTTTTTTGATTTATGAATCAATTTGTTTTAGCAAATGGTAGCATAATTTTATATTATTTAAATTCTATTAAAAAGTCCCTCTGCATAAGAGAACATTAGAGTTACTATTGTTCTTGTCTCCAAAGTGTGTCAAATTGGAATATTAATTTTTCTTCTGTTGACAATTTTCATTCTTTCTAACTTCAGAGTATGCATTGTTGTCAGACACTTTAGAAAAATGTTACCTTGCCTATCTATGTCCACTAATGCTGGTGATTATTTCCCTAACTATGAAGACTGTTCTTAGTGCCCTTGTATCCACTTAGTCTCTATGATCTTCTGATGCATCTGCCTTGGAATCTTTATCTAGGAAGTCTGCCTTCCTCTCATTTCTGTGGAGCAACATAGGTGACAAACATGTAAATTTCAATGTTTAGGAAGGTGAAAAACTGTTGGAATCTGTTAAGCATCTTCCCAGGACTGATGTACAGATAGCAGGTATTTTTAGCTTGTGTCTCTATCTGGAAATCCATTAAAATATTAGGAATTAACAATCATTGGTCATTAATGTCTCTCAAAATCAATGTACTCAATTCCCCAATAAAAGAAAATAGGCTGACATAATGGATCCAAAACAGTACCCACCTTTGGCTGCATGCAAGAAACACTCCTCAGTATCAAAGATAGACATTAATTCCTAGTGAAGAGCTAAAAAAGGTTTTCCAAGCAAATGTTCACAAGTCACAAGGCACAACACACCCAAAATCACAAGACACAATAAAAGCAGTGCTAATAGGAAAGTTCATATCACAAAGTGCTTTCATAAAGAAATTAGTGAGATCTCATACTAGTAACCTAGTAGCACACCTGAGAGGTCTAGAACAAAAGAAATAAACATACTGAAGAGGAGTAGATGGCAGGAAATTTTCAAATTAGGGGCTGAAAACAATAAGATAGAAACAAAGAGAACAATACAAGGAATCAGTGGTTCTTTGAGAAAATCAACAAGAGAGACATAGCCTTAGCCAAACTAACTAAATGTCACAGAGTGAATATACAGATAACCAAAATCAAAATGGAAAGGAGAAGCTATATCAACAGAAACTGAGGAAATACAAGGAAATATTATGTCTTCCTTCAAAACCTGTTCTCAGCAAATTGGAAAATCTAAAAGAAATGAATAATTTTCTACATAGATGCCAATTACCAAAGTTAAATGAAGATTGGATAAACAATTCAAATAGACCTATAACCCCTAAGGAAATAGAGGCACTCATTAAAAGTCTCCCAACAAGAAAAAGCCCCAGGCAAAACAGTTTTAACATATAATTCTACCACACATTCAAAAAAGAGTAATACCAATACTTCTCAAATTATTCCACAGAATAGAAATAGAAAAAAATTGCCAATTTCATATTGTGAGGCCACAGTCACCTTGATACTAAAACCACACAAAGATCCAAGAAAGAAAGGAAATCACAAACCAATTCCCTTCATGAAACTTGATGCAAAAATATTCAATAAAATAATAGCAAACCATCACCTCACACCAGTCAGAATGGTTAAGATCAAAAACTCAGGAGACAACAGGTGCTGGCAAGGATGTGGAGAAAGAGGAACACTCCTCCACTGCTGGTGGGATTGCAAGCTGGTACAACCACTCTGGAAATCAGCCTCAGAAAACTGGGCATGATACTACCAGAGGACCCTGTTATACCACCCCTGGGCATATACCCAGAGGCCTCCCTGGCATGCAATAAGGACACATGCTCCACTATGTTCATAGTAGCCCTATTTATAATAGTCAAAAGCTGGAAAGATCCCAGATGTCCCTCAATGGAGGCATGGATACAGAAAATGTGGTATATTTACACAATGGAATACTACTCAGCTATTAAAAACAATGAATTCATGAAATTCTTAAGCAAATGGTCAGAACTGGAAAATATCATCCTGAGTGAGGTAGACCAATCACAAAAGAACACACACGGTATGCACTCACTGATAAGTGGATATTAGCCCAGAAGTTCAGAATACTCAAGACACAATTCACATATCAAATAATGCCCAAGAAGAAGGAAGAACAAAGTATGGATACTCTGGTCCCTCTTAGAAGGGGGAACAAAATACCCACAGAAGGAGATGCAAAGTGTGGAACAGAGACTGAGGGAAAGACCATCCAGAGAATACCCCACCAAGTGATCCATCCCATATACAGTTGTAAAACTCAGACATTATTTTCGATGCCCACAAATACTTGCTGACTGGAGCCAGATATAGCTGTCACCTGGGAGGCTCTGCTAGTGCATGACAAATACAGAAGGGGACACTCTCAGCCAGTCATTGAACTGAGCATAGGGTCCCCAATGGGGAAGCTAAAGAAAGGATCCAAGGAGCTGAAGAGGTTTGCAGCGCCATAGGAGGAACAACAATATGAGCCACCCAGTACTCCCAGAGCTTCAAGGGACAAAAACATCAACCAGATAGTACACATGGTGTTACCCACGGCTCCAGACACATAGGCAGCAGAGGATGGCCTTGTTTCCCCTGGTCCTGGAAAGGCTCGATGCACCAGTGTAGGGGAATACCAGGACAGGGAAGTGGGAGGGGGTTGATTGGGGAACAGAGGGAGGGGAGATGGCTTATGGGACTTTCGGGGGGGAACTAGTAAAGGGGAAATCATTTGAAATGTAAATAAAGAATATATCTAATAAAAAATGAAGAAAAAAATAATAGCAAACCAAAATCTAGATGATATCAAAAGACAAGCAGAGTACTTAAGTAGGCTTCATCCCAAAGATGCAGAGATATTTTGAAGTATAAAAATCTTTCAATGTAGTCCACCATATAAACGTACCAAAAAAACACCCACATGATCATCTCATTACATGATGAAAAACCTTTGAAAAAAATCCAGCACTCTTTCATGGTAAAAGTCTTGGATAAAACTAATATAAAAGAGATATATCTAAACAAAATAAAGGCAATTTGTATCAAGTCTATAGCCAACAGCAAACAAAATGGAGAGAATCTGAAAATAAAAATTAAATGAATAAAATTAGGAACAAGACAAGGCTATCTACTCTTTCCATAACTGTTCAATTCAATGCTTGAAACTCTGGCTACAGCAATAAGACAACTAAAGGAGATTAACTGGACAGAAATTGGAATGGAAGAAATCAACATATTGCTATCTGCAGATTATATGATGATTCACAAAAGCAACCCCAAAAATTTTACCATGGAATTCATATAGGAGGAGCTTATCATCACCTCAGAGAAGTGACTGGATGCAAGATTAACTTGTATAAAAAAAATCAGTATTTCTCTTATATACAAATGATAAACAGGCTGAAAAAGAAATCAGGAAAATAGTACCCTTCATAATAGCCACAAATATATAAAATATCCTAGGATAATTCTAAACAAGGAAGTGAAAGACATGTATGACAAGAACTTCAGATCTTTGAACAAAAAAAAAAAACTAAAGAAGATGTCAGAACATGGAAAATCTCTCATGCTTGTAGATAGGTAGGATTAACATAGTAAGAATGGCCATCTTACCAAAAGAATTCTACAGATTCAGTGAAATCTCCATTCAAAATTTCAACACAGGCCCTCCGCCATCTTTGCTCCAGTGACCAGGTAGTTGGGACCGCCAGGCTCAGAGACAGACAGGCATAATATCGCTTCGGTTTCAGGCAGCTTGTGTGTAACCTGCTCCCAGGTGCTGGGCTGATCTGCAGTAACCAGCGCGCCAGCTCTGCAGTGGGACCTTCTGCCTGGTGGAGGGACCCCGCGATGGGAGGGAGCCTGCCAGCTTTCCTTCCGCGACCTCTGTTCCAACGGACTGCGCTGGAGAGACCGGTACCCAGGCTCTCCCCCCAATATAACATCACTTGGGACACGGCCTGTTGGGGCTTCCTTCTGTGCCCGAGGGCGGGTTGGCGCTGTGGTCATCTGGGTGCCAGATCGGCGGGCCATCTTGACCACAGGGTGAGCGGCGCCACGGAGAGTGCCCTCCGCCATCTTTGCTCCAGTGACCAGGTAGTTGGGACCGCCAGGCTCAGAGAAAGACAGGCATAATATCGCTTCGGGTTCAGGCAGCTTGTGTGTAACCTGCTCCCAGGTGCTGGGCTGATCTGCAGTGACCAGCGCGCCAGATCTGCTGTGGGACTTCTGCCTGGCAGAGGGACGCCCCCTCCCCTCCCAGGAGAGATCACACACCCCTGCACAGGGCAGGAGCCTGCCAGCCTCCCTTTGGTGACCTCTGCTCCAGGAATCCACTAGGCTGAGCCTTTAGATGTGCAAGGCCTCCCCAATATAAGATCACTTGGGGCAAAGCACATTAGGGCTCCAAAGTCACTCAGGAGCAGGCAGGCCCCAGAAATCGGTGCCAGGGGAATCCTGGTAATCCAGGGGGGGGGCAGAAATAGCTTTGCAGGCTCACAGGAGGTCCAACCAACAGCCGGTGGCAGCAGGACCAACTAACACCAGAGGTATCCAGATGGCAAAAGGCAAACGTAGGAATGTTACTAACAGTAATCAAAGTAATGTGGGACCATCCAAACCCAACTCTCCAAAAGCAGCAAGTCCTGGATACCCCACCACACCCGAAAGACAAGATCTGGATTTAAAATCACTTCTCATGATGCTATTAGAGGATCACAAGAAGGACACAAATAAATCTCATAAAGAGTTACAGGAGACCATGAATCAACGGTTAGAAGCCCTTACAAAGGAAACACAAAAATCGCTTAGAGAAATGTGGGAGAACATGGATCAAAAGATGGAGGCGCACAAGGAGACAACACAAAAATCGCTTAACGAGATGAATCAACGGGTAGATGCACTCACAAAGGAATCACGAAATTTGCATAAAGAAATGCAGAAGAATATGGGTCAACAGACGGATGCCCATAAGGAGGCAACACAAAAATTGCTTAAAGAAATGAATCAACGGTTAGATGCCCTTACAAAGGAAACACGAGAACTGCTTAAAGAAATGCAGGAGACGATGGATCAACAGATGGAATCCCATGAGGAGGAAACACAAAAATCGCTCAGAGAAATGCAGGAGAACGTGGGTCATCAGGAAGAAATCCTGAAAGAGGTAATGCAAAAATACCTTAAAGAAATACAGGAAAATACAAACAAACAAGTGAAGGATCTCAGCAAATCCATCCAGGAACTAAAAAAGGAAGTAGAAACAACTAAGAAATCACAAAGGGAGACAACTTTGGAGATAGAAAACCTTGGGAAGAAATCAGGAGTCATAGATGCAAACATCAACAATAGAATACAAGAGATGGAAGAAAGAATCTCAGGTGCTGAAGACTCCATAGAAAGCATCGACTCAACAGTCAAAGAAAATGCAAAATGCAAAAAACGTGTAACCCAAAACATCCAGGAAATCCAGGACACAATGAGAAGACCAAACCTAAGGATTATAGGTATAGATGAGAGTGAAGATTTGCAACTTAAAGGGCCAGTAAACATCTTCAACAAAATTATGGAGGAAAACTTCCCTAACTTAAAGAGAGAGATGCCGATGAACGTACAAGAAGCCTACAGAACTCCAAACAGACTGGACCAGAACAGAAATACCTCCCGTCACATAATAATCAAAACACCAAATGTTCTAAACAAAGAAAGAATACTAAATGCAGTAAGAGAAAAGGGCCAAGTAACATACAAAGGAAGACCTATCCGAATCACATCAGACTTCTCACCAGAGACTATGAAAGCCAGAAGATCCTGGGCAGATCTCATGCAGACACTAAGACAGCACAAATGCCAGCCTAGACTACTCTAACCAGCAAAACTCTCAATCACCATAGATGGAGAGACCAAGATATTCCATGATAAAACCAAATTTTCACAATATCTTTCCACAAATCCAGCCCTGCAACGGATAATAGGTGGAAACCTCCAATACAGGGAGAGAAACAACACCCTGGAAAAAATGAGATAATAACCTTCTTGAATCAAACCCAAAAGTAGATAACCACTCAAACATAAAGATAGCGTCAAGAATGGCAGATGGCAATAATCACTATGCCTTAATCTCTCTTAATATCAATGGTCTCAATTCCCCAATTAAAAGACATAGACTAGCAGACTGGATACGTAAACAGGACCCAGCATTTTGCTGCATGCAGGAAACGCACCTCAGTGTCAAAGACAAACACTACCTCAGAGTAAAAGGCTGGAAAACAATTTTACAAGCAAATGGCCCCAAGAAACGAGGTGGAGTAGCCATCCTAATATCGGATAAAATTGATTTTCAACCTAAAGTCATCAAAAAAGACACAGAAGGACACTACATACTGATCAAGGGAAAAATCCACCATCAAGAACTCTCAATCCTGAATATCTATGCTCCAAATGCAAGGGCACCCTCATTCGTAAAAGAAACTTTACTAAAACTCAAAGCACACATCGCACCGCACACAATAATAGTGGGTGACTTCAACACCCCGCTCTCTGAAATGGATCGTTCAGGAAAGCAGAAAGTGAACAGGGACACAGTGAATCTAATTGAAGCCTTGGACCAAATGGAACTAACTGATATATATAGAACATTTCATCCTAGAGCTAAAGAATACACCTTCTTCTCAGCTCCTCATGGTACCTTCTCCAAAATTGACCATATAATTGGTCACAAATCAGACCTTAACAGATACAAGAAGATAGAAATAATCCCATGCCTCCTATCAGATCACTATGGAATAAGGGTGGTCTTCAATGGCAACAAAAACAAAAGAAAACCCACGTACACATGGAGGCTGAACAATGCTCTACTCAATGATAACTTGGTCAAGGTGGAAATAAAGAAAGAAATCAAAGACTTTTTGAAAGTTAATGAAAATGAAGGCACAACATACCCTAACTTATGGGACACAATGAAAGCAGTGCTAAGAGGAAAATTCATAGCCCTGAGTGCCGCCAAAAAGAAACGGGAGACAGCATACACTAACAGCTTAATGGCACACCTGAAAGCCCTGGAACAAAAAGAAGCAAATACACCAAAGAGGAGTAGAAGGCAGGAAATCATCAAACTCAGGGCTGAAATCAATCAAGTAGAAACAAATAAAACCATACAAAGAATCAACAAAACGAGGAGTTGGTTCTTTGAGAAAATCAACAAGATAGATAAGCCCTTAGCCAGACTAACCAGAGGGCACAGAGATAGTATCCAAATTAATAAAATCAGAAACGAAAAGGGAGAGATAACAACAGAAACTGAGGAAATTCAAAAAATCATCAGATCCTACTACAAAAACCTGTATTCAACACAACTAGATAATCTTGAGGAAGTGGACAATTTCCTTGACAGATACCAAGTACCAAAATTAAATCAGGATCAAATAGACCATCTAAACCGTCCTATAAGCCCTGAAGAAATAGAAGTTGTCATTGGAAGTCTTCCAACCAAAAAAAGCACAGGTCCAGATGGTTTTAGTGCAGAATTCTATCAGACCTTCAAAGAAGACCTAACACCAATACTCTTCAAACTGTTCCACAAAATAGAAACAGAAGGAACACTACCCAACTCGTTCTATGAAGCCACAATTACACTAATACCAAAAGCACACAAAGATCCGACAAAGAAAGAGAATCTCAGGCCAATCTCTCTTATGAATATCGATGCAAAAATACTCAATAAAATTCTTGCCAACCGAATCCAAGAACACATCAAAACGATCATTCACCACGATCAAGTAGGCTTCATCCCAGGGATGCAGGGATGGTTCAATATAAGGAAATCCATCAATGTAATCCACTACATAAACAATCTCAAAGAAAAAAACCACATGGTCATCTCATTAGATGCTGAGAAAGCATTTGACAAAATTCAGCATCCTTTCATGCTAAAGGTCTTGGAAAGATCAGGAACTCAAGGCCCATATCTAAACATAGTAAAAGCAATTTACAGCAAACCGGTAGCCAGCATCAATCTAAATGGAGAGAAACTTGAAGCAATCCCACTAAAATCAGGGACTAGACAAGGCTGCCCTGTCTCTCCATATCTTTTCAATATAGTACTTGAAGTTCTAGCTAGAGCAATTAGACAACAAAAAGAGGTCAAAGGGATACAAATTGGAAAGGAAGAAGTCAAACTATCACTATTTGCAGACGATATGATAGTATACATAAGCGACCCAAAGAACTCCACCAGAGAACTCCTACAGCTGATAAACGACTTCAGCAAAGTGGCCGGATATAAAATCAACTCAAGCAAGTCAGAAGCCTTCCTATACTCAAAGGATAAGCAGGCTGAGAAAGAAGTAAGAGAAATAATACCCTTCACGATAGCCACAAACCATATTAAGTATCTTGGCGTGACTCTAACCAAACAAGTGAAAGATCTGTATGACAAGAACTTCAAGTCTCTGAAGAAAGAAATTGAAGAAGACCTCAGAAGATGGAAAAATCTGCCATGCTCATGGATTGGCAGGATTAATATAGTAAAAATGAGCATCTTACCAAAAGTAATACACAGATTCAATGCAATCCCCATCAAAATCCCAACTCAATTCTTCATAGAGTTAGAAAGAGCAATTCAAAAATTCATCTGGAATAACAGAAAACCCAGAATAGCTAAAACTATTCTCAAGAGTAAAAGAACCTCTGGGGGAATCAGTATCCCGGACCTCAAGCTGTACTACAGAGCAATAGTGTTAAAAACTGCATGGTATTGGTACAGTAACAGACATGTAGATCAATGGAACAGAATTGAAGACCCAGAAATGAATCCACACTCCTATGGTCACTTGATCTTTGACAAAGGAGCTAAAACCATCCAGTGGAAAAAAGATAGCCTTTTCAACAAATGGTGCTGGCTCAGCTGGAGGTCAACATGCAGAAGAATGCAAATTGACCCATCCTTATCTCCTTGCACTAAGCTCAATTCTAAGTGGATCAAAGATCTCCACATAAAACCAGACACACTGAAACTAATAGAAGGGAAACTAGGGAAGAACCTTGAACATATGGGCACAGGGGAGAATTTCCTGAACAGAACTCCAATAGCTTATGCTCTAAGATCAAGAATAGACAAATGGGACCTCATTAAATTACAAAGTTTTTGCAAGGCAAAAGACACTGTCAAAAAGACAAAGTGGCAAACCAACTAACTGGGAAATGATCTTTACCAACCTTACATCCGACAGAGGGCTAATATCCAAGATATACAAAGAACTCAAGAAGTTAAACTCCAGAGAGGCAAGTAACCCTATTAAAAAATGGGGTACAGAGCTACACAAAGAGTTCTCACCTGAAGAATATCTAATGGCTGAGAAGCACCTAAAGAGATGTTCATCATCCTTAGTCATTAGGGAAATGCAAATCAAAACAACCCTGAGATTCCATCTCACACCAGTCAGGATGGCTAAGATCAAAAACACAGGAGACAGCAGTTGTTGGCGAGGATGTGGAGAAAGAGGAACACTCCTCCACTGCTGGTGGAATTGCAGGCTGGTACAACCACTCTGGAAAGCAGTCTGGCGGTTCCTCAGAAAACTGGGCATGACACTCCCGGAGGATCCGGCTATACCACTCCTGGGCATATACCCAGAGACTTTACCTGCATGCAATAAGGACACATGCTCCACTATATTCATAGCAGCCTTATTTATAATAGCCAGAAGCTGGAAAGAACCCAGATGTCCCTCAACGGAGGAATGGATTCAGAAGATGTGGTATATTTACACAATGGAATACTACTCTGCAATTAAAAACAATGAATTCACGAAATTCCTAGGCAAATGGTCAGAACTTGAAAATATCATCCTTAGTGAGGTAACCCAATCACAAAAGAACACACATGGTATGCAGTCACTGATAAGGGGATATTAACCCAGAATCTCGGAATACCCTAGTCACAATCCGCATATCAATAGATTTCTAAAAAGATGGAAGGAGAGACCCCTGGTCCTGGAAAGACTGGATGTAGGGGAACGCCAGGACAGAGTAACGAGAGGGGGTTGAATGGAGAAAAGAGGGAGGGAAGGGGGCTTATGGGACTTTCGGGGAGGGAGGAAACGGGAAAGGGGAAGTGATTTGGAATGTAAATTAAAAAAAATAAAGTAAAATTAAAAAAAAATGAAAACAAACAAAAAAAAAAAAAGACTGTGACTCCACTTGAAAAGAAACCCAAAAGAGGAACCTGTCACTGTAATAGGAAAACAATAACAATAATGATAACAATGCTTGGTTTAGAAGTCCTATAGTTTTGGAAAAAATAATTAATAGTTTATGAAAGTGATTATATATTTGAAAGTCAATTACAGAATCAATGTGATGACAGTCAAAATTTCAGTAATGTGACTCCAATAACATCAGTATTAAAACATATACAGTACAGAGAGATTTAAATAGCAGAAACCCTATGGAAAGAAATGAGCCATGGTGGAGATGTCCTCAAACCGGATTTCAAATCATAGCTGTACTTGTGATAGATTATTGCATCTTTCAACCCTCATTGGAGAAGGTTCCTTTTGCATTAGGTGGCCATTTAAAGAGACACCAAACTAGTCACCATGCAGAAATGAACACTGCAGGAGTTATTGGTCCTAAATAGGACATCTCTATTACACAAATCCTTCCTAAGGCTCAGGATTCAGGAGATGTAGTGGAGAGATTTTAAGAGTCAGGAGAGGTTGACAACAGCAAGAATGTTTACAATACAACAGCACACTTGCAGATATGAATTGATCAGTGATATGACTGCAGACTGGAATACCTAACTAACTACTTTTAGACAGACACAATCCCTTCTTCAAGCTGACAGTAACGCAGGTATTCCTACTCCAAGATAAGTTCATATTGGCAATTGAGGTCACTTGTCAGAGGGAATGACTCAGCCTCGAGTTTTGGGTCATTAAAAGACTATCCATGATCTGCTAAATGACCCTGCACTCATGTACATACAGGCTCACAAACCTGAACATTGAACATGCTCATGGATGTTAAGTACTCATTTCCTTTCTCTGTTCTTAAGTCTTTTATTTTATTCACTTCCTGTGGACTTGATCTTTCATATTAGCGAAAAACAGTGTGTGGGTCAATCTTTGTGTGAAACACTATGCATATGTAAACATTTAATTGTTCATAGCTGTACTTTTCTCATAGTTTTATACATTTGGACTAAGTACTGTATTTGTGTGCAAATTGTTTTTCTATCAGACACATTGGGCATTCTGTAGATACACAGAGCAGAAAACTTGCCACTATTTTCCTATCATAACCTTCTTGGTGGAGAATTAGCACAGCCATATCCACAAGGTATGGCAAGAGTCATGAAGCCAGCACAGCTGTTTGACACAGTTCCAGTCAACTGAACCTCATGAGGCAATTGCTGCCATTGAATCACTCAGTTTGGGGTTTTTATCTCTGCGCAGCAATTCTTGATGATTTTCTGCATTATGATCCATTTTATGTCTTTTCCTGAGAAAATTATATTGAGTCTTTTAAGTAAATCCTACAATTAATTTTATCTGGCTCTATCTGGAAGTCTTCTTTATGCTCTGGAGTTCATTAAGCAAAAATAAACAGCTAAATGAGGCCATCACTCCAGGAATCTTCTTGGGGTATCTGCCCCTGAGCAAACTCAAACAATACAATTGGTGCAGGATGAAGAGAGACAATTGAAAAACTCTGCCTGTCCAGGATAGTAGGTACCATAGTCAAAGCCACCCCTTACAATACTCTTATAGCTTTTAGAAATGTAGTTCAAACACAGGTACTCATACACGGTAAACTCCTGGCGTAATAAAACCCAGTAAATAAGAATGAACGAATAAAATAATCTTTTCCTACTTTGTAATGGAGATGATGAAATCTATAGTTAAAGAAGTTAAGTATTTATCTTTGCTATTCATAAAAAGACCAATTCAGATATTTCATGTTTGTCTGGAATGCTTCCAAACTGCACACAATACCAGTCTAAAAGCATATTGTCATATAATAAATGAGTTTGTTTTGAAGGAGACATTTTTCAGATCCTTTAGATTGGAGTTACAGGGATGATAAAAATAAAATATGTTCTGTTGATATTTTCTTTTTATACATAGCGGGTATTTTTTATTTACATTTCAAATGGTATCCCATTGCCTGGTTTCCCCTCCAGAAACTTCCTATCCTATATCCCACTCCCTGCTTCTATGAAAGTGCTCCCCCACCCACCTACTCCCGCCTCCCCACCCTGGCATTTCCTTTATATTAGGGCATCTAGCTTTCCCAGAACCAAGGGCATCTCTTCTCATTGATGCCCGACAAGGCCATCCTCTGTTACATATGACATGAGTCCATCCACATGTACTCTTTGGTTGGTAGTTTAGTCCCTGGGAGATCTGGGAGGTCTGGTTGGTTGATATTGGTGTTGTTCCTATGGGGTTGAAAACACCCAGAGCTCCTTCAGTCCTTTCTCTAACTCGTCCAATGGTGACCCTCTGATCAGTTCAATGCTGACAGAGAGCATCTACCTCTGTATTTGTCAGGCTCTGGAAGAGCCTCTTGAGAACAGCTGTATCAGCCTCCAGTCAGCAAGGACTTCTTGGCATCCACAATAATGTGTGGTTCTGTTTGTATACTGGATTGAGCCCCAGGCGGGGCAGTCTCTGGATGGCCTTTCCTTCAGTCTGCGCCACACTTCATCTCCATATTTCCTCCTGTGAGTATTTTGTTCCCCCTTCCAGGAAGGACTGAAACAGCTACACTTTGGTGTTCCTTTTTCTTGAACTTCATGTGGTCTGTGAATTGTATCTTTGGTATTCTCAACTTTATAACTAATATGCACTTAGCAGTGAGAGCATATCATGTGTGTTCTTTGGTGACTGGGTTACCTTACTGAGGATAATATTTTCTATTTCCATCCATTTGCCTAAGAATTTCATGAAGTCATTGTTTTTAATAGGTGAGTAGTACTCCATTGTGTAAAAATACCACATTTTCTATATCTATTCCTCTGTTGAAGGACATGTGTGTTCATTCCAGCTTCTGGCATTATAAATAAGGCTGCTATGAACATAGCAGAGCGTGTGTCCTTATTATTTGTTGGATCATCTTTTGGGTATATGCTCAGGAGTAGTATACCTGGGTCCTTGGGTAGTGTTATGTCCAATTTTCTGAGGAACCTCCAGAATGATTTTCACAGTGGTTGTACAAGCGTGCAATCCCACCAGCAATGGAGGAGTGTTCCTCTTTCTCCACATCCTCGCCAGCATCTGCTGTCACCTGAGTTTTGATCTTAGCTATTCTGACTGGTGTGAGGTAAATCTCAGGGTTGTTTTGATTTGCATTTCCCTGATGACTAAGGATGTTGAACATTTCTTTAGGTGCTTCACCATTCAATATTCCTCAGTTGAAAATTTTTTGTTTAGCTCTGTACCCCATTTTTGATAGGTTTTTTGGTTCTCTGGAGTCTAACTTCTTGAGTTCTTTGTATATATTGGCTATTAACCCTCTATCAGATGGGGATTGGTAAAGATCTTTTCCCAATCTGTTGGTTGCTGTTTTGTCCTACTGACAGCGTCTTTTGCCTTACAGAAGCTTTGCAATTTTATGAGGTCCCATTTGTCAATTCTTGATCTTAGAGCATAAGCCATTGGTGTTCTGTTCAGAAAATTTTCCCCTGTGCAAATATGTTCAAGACTTTTCACCACTTTCTCTTCTATTACTTTCAGTGTATCTGGTTTTATGTGGAGGTTCTTGATCCACTTGGAATTGATCATTGTACAGGATGTAAGAATGGATCAATTTGCATTCTTCTGCATGCTAACATCCAGATGAAGCAGCACCATTTAGTTGCAACACTGTCTTTTTTTCCACTGGATGGTTTTAGCTCCTTTGTCAAAGATCAAGTGACAATAGGTGTGTGGGTTCACTTCTGGGTCTTCAATTCTATTCCATTGATCTACCTGTCTGTCTCTATACCAATACCATGCAGTTTTTATCACTATTGCTCTGTAATACAGCTTAAGGTCAGATATGGTGATTCCCCAAGATGTTCTTTTATTGTTAAGAATAATTTTTGCTATCCTGTGTTTTTTGTAATTCCAAATGTATTTGTGAATTGCTCTTCCTAACTCTATGAAGAATTGAGTTGGAATTTTGATGGGAATTGCATTGTATCTGTATATTGCTTTTGGCAAGATGGCCATTTTTACTATATTAATACTACCAATCCATAAGAAATGGAGATCTTTCCATCTTCTGAGGTCTTCTCAATTTCTTTCTTTGGAGACTTGAAGTTCCTGTCATACAGATCTTTTACTTGCTTGGTTAAAGTCACTCCAAGGTGTTTTATATCATTTGTGATTCTTGTGAAAAGTATCATTTCCCTAATTTCTTTTTCAGCTTGTTTATTCTTTGAGTAAAGAAAGGCTACAGATTTGTTTGAGTTAACTTTATATTTTACTTCTTTGCTGAAGGTATTTATCATCTGTATGAGATCTGTGGTGGAATTTTTGGGGTCACTTAAGTATACTATCATATCATCTGCAAATAGTGATATTTTGACTTCTTTCTTTCCAATGTGTATCTCTTTGACCTCCTTTTGTTGTCTAATTGCTCTGGCTAGGACTTCGAGTACTATATTGAATAGGTACAGAGAGAATGGAAAGCCTTATCTAGTCTCTAGTTTTAGTGGGATTGCTTCAAGTTTCTCTCCATTTAGGTTGATGTTGGCTAGTGGTCTGCTGTATATTGCTTTTACTGTGTTTAGGTATGGGCCTTGAATTCCTGATCTTTCCAAGACTTTTACCATGAAAGGGTGTTGAATTTTGTCAAATGCTTTCTCATCATCTAATGAGATGATCATGTGGTTTTTTTCTTTAAGTTTGTTCATATAGTGGATATGTTGATTGATTTCCGTATATTGAACCAATCCTGTATCCCTGGGATGAAATCTACTTGCTTATAAGGGATGATCATTTTGATGTGTTCTTGGTTTTGGTTTCAGATAATTTTATTGAGTATTTTTGCATCAATATTTATAAGATAAATTGGTCTAAAGTTCTCTTTCTTTATTGGGTCTTTGTGTGGTTTTGGTATAAGCATAATTGCGGTTTCATAGAATAAATTGAGTAGTGTTCTTTCTGTTTCTATTTTATGGAATAGTTTGAAGAGTATTGGTATTAGGTCGTCTTTAGAATTCTGCATTAAACCTATCTGGTCCTGGGCTTTTTTTTTTTTTTTTTTTTGGTTGGGAGGCTTTTAATGGCTGCATCTATTTCTTTAGGGGTTATGGAACTGTTTATATTGTTTCTCTGACACTGATTTAACTTTGGTATTTAGTATCTGTCTAGAATATTGTGCATTTCATCCAGATTTTCCAATTTGGTTGAGTATAGGCTTTTGTAGTAGGATCTGATGAGTTTTTTTGAATTTCCTCAGTTTCAGTTGCTAAGTCTCCCTTTTCATTTCTGATTTTGATAATTTGGATACTGTCTCTGTGCCCCCTGTTTACTCTGGATAAGGGTTTATCTATCTTGTTGATTCCTCAAAGAATCTGATTTTATTGATT
Source organism: Tokudaia tokunoshimensis (assembly GCA_036184795.1). Lineage (NCBI taxonomy): Eukaryota > Metazoa > Chordata > Mammalia > Rodentia > Muridae > Tokudaia > Tokudaia tokunoshimensis. Next base: position 73,768,218 of record BTHU01000005.1, read on the forward strand.
CTTTGTATAGTTCTTTTTGTTTCTACTGGGTTGATTTCACCAAGAGTTATTTCTTGCCATCTACTCCTCTTGGGTATATTTGCTTCTTTTTGTTCTAGAGCTATCAGGTGTACTGTCAAGCTGCTAGTGTAAGCTCTCTCCAGTTTCTTTTTGTAGGCACTTAGAGCTATGAGTTTTCCTCTTAGCACTGCTTTCCTTGTGTCCCATAAGTTTGGGTATGTTGTGCCTTCATTTTTATTAAATTCTAAAGTCTTTGATTTCTTTCTTTATTTCTTCCTTGACCAAGTCAGCATTGATTAGAGCATTGTTCAGCTTCCATGTGTATGTGGTATTTCTGTTGTTTTGTTGTTCTTGAAGACTAGCTTTAGTCTGTGGTGATCAGATAGAATGCATGAAGCTATTTCAATCTTCTTGTATCTGTTGAGGCTGTTTTGTGACTATCTATATGGTCAGTTTTGGAGAAGGTACCATGAGGTGCTAAGAAGAATTTATATTCTTTTGTTTTAAGATGAAATGTTCTACAAATACCTCTTAAATCCATTTAGTTCATAATTTATGTTTAGTTTCACTGTGCCTCTGTTGTGTTCTGCCCATTGCTGAGAGTGGGGTATTGAAGTCTCCCCCCAGTATTCTGTGAGTTGCAATGTGTTGGAATGTGGGTGTCCTTGCATTTGGAGCACAGATGTTCAGAATTAAGAGTTTATCTTGGTAGATGTTTCCTTTTACAAGTATGAAGTGTCCTTCCTTATCTTTTATGATAACTTTTGGTCTAAAGTTGATTTTATTAGATATTAGAAAGTCTATTCCAGCTTGTTTCTTGGGACCATTTGCTTGAAAAGTTGTTTTTTAGCCTTTTACTCTGAGAAAGTGTCTGTCTTTCTCATGGAGGTGTTTCCTGTATGCAGCAAAATACTGGGTCCTGTTTATGATTCCAGTCTGTTAGTCTATGTCTTTATATTGGAGAATTGAGTCCATTGATGTTAAGAGATATTAAGGAAAAATGATTGTTGCTTTCTGTTATTTTTGTTATTAGAGATGAAATTATGTTTGTGTGGCTTTCTTCTTTTGATTTCTTGAAAGAAGATTATTTCCTTGCTTTTTCTTTTTTTTTTAAATTATTTATTTTATTTTTTTTTAATTTACATTCCAAATCATTTCCCCTTTCCCGTTTCCTCCCTCCCCGAAAGTCCCATAAGCCCCCTTCCCTCCCTCTTTTCTCCATTCAACCCCCTCTCCTTACTCTGTCCTGGCGTTCCCCTACATCCAGTCTTTCCAGGACCAGGGGTCTCTCCTTCCATCTTCTTAGAAATCTATTGATATGGGGATTGTGTCTAGGGTATTCTGAGATTCTGGGTCAATATCCCCTTATCAGTGACTGCATACCATGTATGTTCTTTTGTGATTGGGTTACCTCACTAAGGATGATATTTTCAAGATCTGACCATTTGCCTAGGAATTTCGTGAATTCATTGTTTTTAATTGCAGAGTAGTATTCCATTGTGTAGATATACCACATCTTCTGAATCCATTCCTCCGTTGAGGGACATCTGGGTTCTTTCCAGCTTCTGGCTATTATAAATAAGGCTGCTATGAACATAGTGGAGCATGTGTCCTTATTGCATGCAGGTAAAGTCTCTGGGTATATGCCCAGGAGTGGTATAGCCGGATCCTCCGGGAGTGTCATGCCCAGTTTTCTGAGGAACTGCCGGACTGCTTTCCAGAGTGGTTGTACCAGCTTGCAATTCCACCAGCAGTGGAGGAGTGTTTCTCTTTCTCCACATCCTCGCCAACAACTGCTGTCTCCTGTGTTTTTGATCTTAGCCATCCTGACTGGTGTGAGATGGAATCTCAGGGTTGTTTTGATTTGCATTTCCCTAATGACTAAGGATGATGAACATCTCTTTAGGTGCTTCTCAGCCATTAGATATTCTTCAGGTGAGAACACTTTGTTTAGTTCTGTACCCCATTTTTTAATAGGGTTACTTGCCTCTCTGGAGTTTAACTTCTTGAGTTCTTTGTATATATTGGATATTAGCCCTCTGTCGGATGTAGGGTTGGTAAAGATCATTTCCCAGTTAGTTGGTTGCCGCTTTGTCTTTTTGACAGTGTCTTTTGCCTTGCAAAAACTTTGTAATTTAATGAGGTCCCATTTGTCTATTCTTGATCTTAGAGCATAAGCTATTGGAGTTCTGTTCAGGAAATTCTCCCCTGTGCCCATATGTTCAAGGTTCTTCCCTAGTTTCCCTTCTATTAGTTTCAGTGTGTCTGGTTTTATGTGGAGATCTTCAGCAAAGTGGCCGGATATAAAATCAACTCAAGCAAGTCAGAAGCCTTCCTATACTCAAAGGATAAGCAGGCTGAGAAAGAAGTAAGAGAAATAATACCCTTCACAATAGCCACAAACCATATTAAGTATCTTGGCGTGACTCTAACCAAACAAGTGAAAGATCTGTATGACAAGAACTTCAAGTCTCTGAAGAAAGAAATTGAAGAAGACCTCAGAAGATGGAAAAATCTGCCATGCTCATGGATTGGCAGGATTAATATAGTAAAAATGAGCATCTTACCAAAAGTAATACACAGATTCAATGCAATCCCCATCAAAATCCCAACTCAATTCTTCATAGAGTTAGAAAGAGCAATTCAAAAATTCATCTGGAATAACAGAAAACCCAGAATAGCTAAAACTATTCTCAAGAGTAAAAGAACCTCTGGGGGAATCAGAATCCCAGACCTCAAGCTGTACTACAGAGCAATAGTGTTAAAAACCGCATGGTATTGGTACAGTGACAGACATGTAGATCAATGGAACAGAATTGAAGACCCAGAAATGAATCCACACTCCTATGGTCACTTGATCTTTGACAAAGGAGCTAAAACCATCCAGTGGAAAAAAGCTAGCCTTTTCAACAAATGGTGCTGGCTCAGCTGGAGGTCAACATGCAGAAGAATGCAAATTGACCCATTCTTATCTCCTTGCACTAAGCTCAATTCTAAGTGGATCAAAGATTTCCTTGCTTTTTCTAAGGTGTACTTTCCCTCCTTGTGTTGTGGTTTTCCATCTATTATCCTTTGTAGGACTGGATTTGTAGAAAGATACTGTGTAAATTTGTTTTTGTCATGGAATATCTTGGTTTCTCCATCTATGGTAATTAAGAATTTTGCTAGGTATAGTAGCCTGAACTGGCATTTGTGTTCTATTAGGGTCTGTATGACATCTTCCCAGGATCTTCTGGCTTTTATAGTCTCTGGTGAAAAGTACGGTGTGATTTTGATAGGACTGCCTTTATGTGTTATTTAACCTTTTTCCCTTACTGCTTTTAATATTCTTTTCTGTTTTGTCTATTTGATGTCTTGATTATTATGTGATGGGAGGAGTTTCTGTTCTGGTCCAGTCTATTTGGAGTTTAGTAAGGGTCTTGTATGTTCATGGGCATCTCTCTCTTTAGGTTATTAGGGAAGTTTTCTTCTATAATTTTGTTGAAGTTATTTACTGGCCATTTAAGTTGGGAATCTTCACTCTCTTCTCCACCTATTATCCTTACATTTGGTCCCATTGTGTACTGGATATCCTGGATGTTTTGAGTTTGGAGCTTTTTGCATTTTCTTTGTCTGTTGTGTCAATGCTTTCTATGGTATCTTCTGCACCTGAGATTCTCTCTTCTATCTCTTGTATTCTGTTGGTGATGTTTTCATCTATGACTCCTGATATCTTTTCTAGCTTTTCTATCACTAGGATTGTCTCCCTTTATGGTTTCTTTATTGTTTCTATTTCCATTTTTAGATCCTGTATGGTTTTTTCAATTCCTTCAACTGTTTGATTGTGTTTTCTTGTAATTCTTTAAGGGATTTTTGTGTTTCCTCTTTAATGGCTTCTACCTATTTTCCTGTGGTCTCTTGTATTTCTTTAAGATATTTATGTCCTTCTTAAAGTCCTCTCTCATCATCATGAGATGTGATTTTAAATCTGTATCTTGCTTTTTCTGTATCCAGGACTTGCTGTAGTGGGAAAACTGTGTTCTGATGTTGCCAAGTAGCCTTGGTTTCTGTTACTTAGACTCTTGTGCTTGCCTTTCACCATCTTACTATCTCTAGTGTTAATTTGTCTTGCTATCTCTGACTGGAGCATGTCCCTTTTATGAGCCTTTGGGCCTGTGCTCTTAGGTATGTCAGCAGTCTTTAGAGGCCAGTTCTCTCTGGGTGGCATTTGGGTGTGGAGACCTGTGTCACATGGTTAGTTTGGGGTGCTGATGGAAACCAGAAAGAACCTGTTCCTGGCTGCTCCAAGGCCCTGTGCCCTGTGGTCTCCCGGTGGGTCCCTCTTTGGCCAGTTATTGGAGCAAAAGTGGTGGTCTCACCTGTGAACTGTGAACATAGAAGTGACAGCACTCCTGGTAGACCAGCTCTCTCAGAGCAGGATTTGGGCATGGAGAACTGTGCCACAGGCTTAACTCTAGGCTTCAGATGGAGACCAGAAGCATACTGTTTGTATTTTCTAATAGGTACTGAACATCTATCACTGAACATATAATGAAAAATCAAACCCATAATCTGTACTTCTTAGATAATCATGAGTCCGTCTTTGTTCTGTGAAAGCTGTGTGTATAACGAAGCAGTCTGGTTTCTAGACAGTCAGAGCTTCAGAAGTCATCTGAAGTTGCTAGTTGGTCAGAGCTAAGAAATTTCCTAGACCATCTGGGCCTGACTCCCTCCCTCCCTCCACTTATAGATTCCGTATCTCCTCTGAGAGCTTCTCTGTCAGTAATGCTCAGGAGAAGGTCCCCTACAGAGCATCCAACTTCTCTACTATTAAAGCACACGACAATGGGATCAATACACTGGAAAGATCAATACAACTGAATGAGGATCAAGGCAAATGAATGAGAATGTCTATTTCATCAATCCCATGAGAGCCAATGCTCAGATGATGACCTTGAAGCTCTCCTGCTGGTTGTTTTCAACATCTCTAGCACAATATGTGATGTTAACTATCAGGTATTGTCACAGTATGAATTATCCAAATCTGAAAATCAAGGTAGATATTTACAGTGCATCCTGATGTCAACATGATGTCTGTCTCACTGAAAGAGAAGGCACCATTATAAAGTCAGTGCTATGCACCTGATAATGGTTTAGGTTCTGAATATTTTGGTGTGGCAATTTTATCTTATTTCCTTACACCAGTTTTGTGGTGAAAACATTATACTATGGGGAGAACCTTACATTAAGCAGAAAAATAGACATTTTTCTTTAGACTACTCAACTCTCAAATTGGAAACCTACTTGTATCCTACTTTCTCCAACCTTTCAAGTTATATAAGCATGTTGATGGGCTATAATGGATTTGTCCTGAATGAAAAAAGTCAAACCATCTAGGATGCTTTCCCCAACTACACAAAGGGTGACTGAAGGAATATTCAGAGATGGAGAAGTCAATAGTGTCCTTGCATTTTAAAATTCATTTGGGAAAGACTTTTGAATGTGTTTCACAGTACAGAAAACACAGCAATTGTGCATTAAATCACCATAAAAATAATTTTTAAAAAGAAGGCAACACATGAAATTGGGAGAGAATATTGTAGTTCTAAAGGATATATTTTATACATATATCAAATCCTTATTTAGGTTTGATTCAAAGGATATTTCTTGAGACTCTTATGACTTGGTTTGACTCCAGATTTCTTCCCAGGATATATGTCATTTGTCACTGTATAGGCAGGATAGTTATTACAGTGTACTGTATTTTTATACTGTGTATATGACTTCACTAATATTTGTTCTTATAGTCATTTAAACACTCCTAAAGTTGAGACTGGACTAAGTCAGGGAATGCAGAGGCTGCTAAAGTCTGTGGAATCCTTTTCAGAGTACACTAAGTCACAATGAAGTTCTAGCCAGTCTGAGCAAACAATGTTCTGGCAGACCTTGTCCTTCTCCTCCAATCCCTCTGCTTTGCTATATAGCATTAGATGAGAAGTGTAAAGCCAGCCATCAAGGACTATTCCCTTATCTGTCCACTTGATTCACCTAAGCATGGTTACCAAGGTCCAGCTATCAAAGTACTGAAAACCAGCAAACAAAAGCCCTTTGGGGCTGACCCAATTAAGCTGTACCATATTAAACACCTCATTCTAACATGGGTTTTTCCCCTTTTACTTTTATAAACTGCCATTTGTCTATGGGCCATGCTTGTCTCATCATTATCCAGAAGCAGTCCTTTGTCCCACCACTCCTAGGACAAGTATTTCTTCCCCTTCTCCCTTGTTCCCTTCTCCTTCTTCCTAGTCCTCTATCACCTGCCTTTTTCTCTTATTTTTGGTACTTTGTCTTTCCAGGTCAAATAAACCACCTTTGTGCTAAGAACATGGTTGTGGAGTATCTTGAACAAATACCAGTCCCTTTACACAGTTTGACAGGAGCAAGATCTTATACCTGATCCCTGCACAGCATGCTGTCTGTGTATTCAGAAGAATATGATACACAGAAGAAAAGGGAAGACTTAGGAATTAGCCATGAGATGAGAAGCACAAGATATATCATATTGCCTGAACTTTATGCAAGGTCACATGCATCTACAATACTTGGAAGCCTGATTATGTATATAATTTCTTTACTGAAAAAATACCAGTTTAAACAATATAAAATTTTTAAATAATTAAAAAGGAACAAATAAGACAAGTTACACTTAGTAATAATTTATTAAAAAACATAACTATCAAATTATGCTGCAATATATGTTATATCACATAGTTAATATATGAATAAATAAATAAATAAACAAACAAATAAAGGCATTCAAGCATACATACATACATACATACATAGAAATGAATGGGAAGAGAACAAATGCCATTACAGAAATATTTAGGCAAATTGTTTGAATTCCTGCCAAAATGAGTGACAGTTTTGAGATGGCAGAATCAGAGCAGTGAGATGCAGTGTTCCAGTCAAGAAGAGTCCTCTCCACAGTTTGTCTCAGGACTCATTCTTTCTCCTCACTCAGCAACATGGCTGAGGAAGACAGGGCTCTCCAGACTTCTGCTCTGACCACCTCCCAGGCACAGGAGCTGTGTTCCTTCTCTCTCAGGTACACAGTGATTCTATGGAAGTATTTCCTCACAGCCAGCAGGGAGTCTTCCTGGATCAGGGAAGGTTCCTGCACCCCGACCTGCTGCATCAGACATCCTTGTAGATTACTGAGCTGTTGGTGGAGGTCATTGCAGAAGGAGTCTAGGAGGGTGGCATTCCAAGCAGCAGATGAGTCCTTTGATGTGAAGAGGGTCAGGATTTGCTGGGTCAGCTCACTCAGGACAGGGATGGCTTGAGCCTTCTGCATCTGCTGGGCATCCACCTTCTCCAATGGGAATCCAAATTCCTTTCTGTCCTTCAGGCAGGAGAGAGGGGAGAGTGTCCTCATTTGTGCCAGGAGTGTCAAGGCTCTCTTGTTCCTGAGGTTATGAGTCTGAGGCAGGTCACATCCTAGCGAGCAGGTTGACCAGTAGCTCATCAGCACCAGGACCATCAGGAAAGCACAAGGCCTAGCCATTGTGAATGTTGGCAATGCTTCTTGTCTTCTGAACTGTTTTATCCTGATCCTTCCCCTCTAGGTTCTCTGAAGACCATCCTGTGTAGATGTGTCTTAAATAGGCAAACACTAGTTTTTCCTTTCTGAATGCCCTCCTCTAACTTTCCAGTTGTCCTTTCACTTTCTTTAACTCATACTCCATGGTGTCTGGGCATTTTTCTAAACCATTGTGCTTTTCATTATTGCTTCCTCTTTCACTGCTCCCTACCAAAAGCTGTTTTACACTTTTTCTTTTTTTAATTTGAGTTTTCATTAACTGTTACAGCACCTATAAACTGTCTTTGTTTGAAATTTACGTATTTATTGTAAATCAAAATTTCCTGTAAAATATTGTATAAATGTTAACTAAATTTATTTTACATTTTTGTTTTACTTATATTGCTTACAAAATATTTAAATCATAGTATGATATGTCTACAAATTTCTCTCAGTTAATATACATCGAAGTAAAAGTGTATGTTAAAATATTTAAAGTCCTAAAATTGGGTTCATAATGTTGCCTTCATTAAATGTAATAAAATTTTATATAAAAATTTAATAATCACTGTATATTAGTTATTTATCTAATGCTTTAGTGCCATCAGGAGGATGCAGGGTCCAAAAAGGCTTGCTGTTAAACTAGATGAGCTGAATGTGATTCCTGGAATCCACAGATGCTGTAGAGAACCAATGCATGTACAGGAGCCCTCATCACAACATTCACAACATTTCAGGCATGTGTAGGCATGCTCCCTCTTTCTGTCTGTCTTTCTCTCTCCCTCCATCCCTCCCTTTTACACACACACTCTCTTCTCTCTCTCTCTCTCTCTCTCTCTCTCTCTCTCTCTCTCTCTCTCTCTCTCTCTCTCTGACCATCTTTCTCTCTTCCACACACACACAATCACACATTCACATGCCCACTCATTTGTGACAAAGGCACCTCATATGTGCTGTGAACCTCTGTCTGCATTTCTCTTTGACATACTGAATTCTTCATGTGTAAGATTTCTTCTCTGTGTTTATAACAACTTTTCTGTAAGTTTTTCTTTCATTGCATGAAGTATTGTTCTGATTCTATTTGTTTTATTTGTACATGATCTGTGACTCTGACTATGTCTTCCAAATCCTTTTCAAGCAATTCAGAACTATGCTTTTCCTCTCAGATATCTACCAGGGTTTTACATATTCTTGACTCCCAAGCACCTGAAAAAAGAAATCCCAGGTGATTTATAATTCCAACAGACCAGTTTTCACACCACAGTGTCTACTTGGAGACACTCATTTTACTACTTTTCTCTTTGTGTCATTTCACAGGGTTGAAAATCCAGCGCGACTGGTCTAGCTCAATAAACCCAAGATTCAGAAACTCTGCCTTACTTATTTCATTTTCTGAACCGAACAGCACAATCTCCCTTTTTTACAAGTTAAATATCAGTATCATCATCACCGATTTTTTCCTGAATGTCCCTATGGCTCATACTTTTGCAAACACAAGTATTGTAAATTTTTGGAGAATTACTTAATAAATAAAATATGCAATGGGGAGATAGCTGAGTCAGGAACTTTGTTGCAGTAATTGCAGCAATAGCTGATTTGTGTCTCAGACCCTGTAAAGGTCTGTAGTGGAGTACATGCCTGTAAAGCTGACACTGAACAGGAGACACAGACATGTACCTGAAATACTGCACTAGTCAGTGTTTTCCAGAGTAGTTGAATTTATAGAAAAAAAATTCTCTTTTTTACTATCTCTATATATACATATGTATATATTTGTATGTGAACTATAAACACACATGTATGTGTATGTGTTTGTGTAGTGTTAGAATGACTTACAGGAGGGGGCCAACCAATTCATAAAATGTCTGCCTATGAGTGTAAGTTCAAAGAACCCAGTAATTATTCACTTGGGTGGATTTCTTAGCTGGTATTCACTATGTGACAGATTCCAATAAAATTTGGCTCCAATGCCAGTGAAGGAACAGACTTCTTGCAAGAAAAAAGTACAGAGGCAAACAGCAAAAGTGTCTTACTTCATGTACTTACATAGACTTCCAGCAGAAGGCCTGGTTCACTGGAGAGCTGTGTCTTCACACTTCAAATATCCAAATTAAAGTTGTGTCTTCCCATTTTAGAGATCCTGATTAGAAGTGGATGTTCCCACTCCAAGGTAAGCAAAATTAGATCACAGGTGTGTGCCTACCTTTTGGGCTTTCAGTTAATTCCACATATAGTCAAGTTAGCATCCAAGAACAGCCATCACAAGCTCACAGTCAGTCTGGTAGCAATGGTGACCCCTTGCCGAAGGGAGAGATCCTGTCAAAGAAAATGAGGTAAAAACCTGACATTGATTGACATCTGGCCCCACTATACACACATGCAAATGTGAACACACAACATGTGTATACAAAAGGGATTTTGTAATCTAAAATATGTAGTAACTATATGTTACAGTTAATTAAAATTAACTATTATTTATGAAGTGAGTACAAGGTCTGTAGCAATACTGAAAAATAAAAGAACTGGTACAGGTGTCAACAGCCTTGAACTCACAATGGATTACAGACCTATAATGATAAAAGAGAGCATAGGATTGGAATATAAACAGAAGGTTGTTTTATGGAATAGGATAGAAGACCCAGCCACAATTGCTTATACTTACTGTAATCTCATTTTTAGCAAAAAATACAAAAGTACACACTGGAAATAAGAGACCATCTTTAACAAATGGTGCTCATCTAATTAGATGGTTGCTTCTAAAAGAATGAAAATTGATCCACATTCATCATCCTGTAAAATACTGAACAGCCTAGTATCAAGAACTTTGATATATGACAGGATACACTTAATCTGATAATTGAGAAAGTTGTGAATAGGCTTCAATTTATCAGCAAGTGCAAAGAGTTTTAGATGTGCTGGTCTGTGCATGTGCATGTGTGTACTGAAGACAGAGATGGGTATCAAGTTTACACAATCACTCTCTTCTTGATGCCTTCCTCACAGTACCTCACACTGGCCTTCAAACTCACTGATTTAGCTAGGATGTGAGCCAGATCATTGGGTGGACTTCCTCCCTTAGTTAAAATGTTACTGTGTCCTGCTCTACAACAGTTGGTACTGGTCACTGCAACTCAGGAATAACAGACACAGAAAACTGGATATGTCCATTTTCACACTCTCATTCCTGAAGCTGGACAAAGTTGGCAGTGTCCAGCTTACACGGTATTACTGTACACAGATGTGTCTTCATGGACAGCTGTGTGATGCTCCCTGACTCTAAGGTCCTTTCTGTGTGAACTGGGTGTGCATTGGATCAAGTCTGCTTATGTGTGCAGGAATGATAGCTCAGTACATTGTCACCTACTGCATTCTTCTGTCTCAGTCCTTTCATTTCTATGACTTGATTCCCAAATTTTCTTTAATAAAAACAAATTATTGAATCAAAGGGGTGAAATACAATATGGCATTATGTATTTTCTGTGCAGGTTAATATGTGGAGTTAATTCATAACATTTTTTTATTATATAACCATGAAAGGTATGAAGATTCCATTAAAAGTGACCACTAAAGAAACAATACAGGGCGTCATATCTGAAACATGTTTAGCAGCCACACCAATAGCCATTTATCCAATTATTACAATCCCCAAAAAAGTCTATTTCAATTACCAGATCTGTAGCTCACAGATATCATTTGATTTTCTGAAAATACACAGATCATCAATATATGTCCTTATCATGTATGTTTTTTATACTTATTCCTCTGTTCCCTATGAGGAATCAGACATGACAACACTCATGTTTGCATGTTCATCAGCCAAAGAGACAGAGACATCTTTCTCCTGATCATAGAGTCAAGGGGCAGAACGAAACATCAAAGAGGAATTTGGTGTAATTGACAGCTTACTCTAAAGAAGGAACTGAAGTTGTAGCATTTCCTTGGCAGTTCCACATACAGATACACATTGTATTCCTCCGTTCAAGTGTCCTTCAAAACTCGAAGAGACTGAAGGGTCAAGAGTCCCTGCTATGTTGAACCAAGCCCCTGTAAATCACAGATCTTGTTCTCCCAATAGATGTACGAACCAAGTTAATCTGCATCAATTTAGATTGATCATGGCCTGGAATACAGATTCACATTGCACCACGTGGATGTGCCATTCTGGAGTACGTTCCCTAAACTCTTGGGGTCACAGATAAAAAGACAGTCATAAATCAGTGCATTGACTGAATTCACTGTTGCTGACCTCAGCAAGCAGAGGAGCAGGTGAAGAATCTCTTCTATGGGTTCACATACTATTTTTCAGCATTCCTAGAGCAAGGTTGGTTGTCTCAGTTTCACAATGCATTATGTACTGATCAAAACTATGTGAGCTTGGCTGTGAATCCCTACTAAGGGGACTGCACACAGACCCTTCCTTCTCCAGAGAATTTCGGTTATAGGAGGCTAGAGGGAAAGGAAACAAAAACTTCCTATACAGACTTATCTGTCCATTGCTCAGAAGACATTATCTGCAGACCTGAGAGGATTTCCTGTCCTAAGATGAGTCTGAAGGGAATGGAATCTTCCAGACTGAAGTCAGTTCTTTTGGGGAAGGGTGTGTTTTAGTATGAAGGAAACTCTGCCAGGGAACAATTCTGTAAAGAAATTGCCAGCTTGGATTGTCTTTGTTCTTTGCAGGCCAGGACAGTAGGTGGCTCTCTTCTTCTCTAAATTTTTCTCATAATTGAACATTTGGTTTCCTTTTCCTTTCTCTCTTTTTTCCCTTCTTTCTTCTTAATTTCTTCCTTCTTTCCTTCCTCTTTCTTCTTTCCCTTTTTCTTTTTTCTGTCTTCTTTTGTTTTTCTTTTTCTTTGTTGAAACAGAAAGTATTAGGTCATTAGAAGAGCATTGTCTAAGGCCTAAAATTAAGAGGAAATTCTTATGCATGAGAGTTTCATTCAAACCTTGAACTCCTTCATTCTGGTTTCAAGGGTGGTTATGTGTTTTCAAAAAAAAAACTCCAGTCATGAATCAAGATGTAACAAACAGCAGTTGTCTGCTGAGTAGAGCTGGGTAATGAGGAGAGAATGAGGAGCACATACTGGGGTGTCCCGTATCAGGGAGGGGGAAACAAGGACAGTGACACTGAAAGATGGATCTGGGACAGCAGGGAGGTACTGGGAGTCTATCAGAGAGAAAGCTATGTGTGCACACATATGTATATAATTATATATAGTTTGTACTGTTATTGTACATTATACACACAGTACATCATGTATAAAATATGCATTTATCTGAAATTCCACTTTCAGTTTCAGCCTAAGACACTGATGCCTATATAATATATTTGTCAGCCATCAATATTTATTGAATACTGAATTCAGTGGTTAATCTAATGGCAGAGACGTTCTGTTAATTGTGACAGACAGCAAGGGCTTTCAGTGCTTCAACTGTCTGTACTTTCCATTACTCCTTCTTCTTTCCTGAGGTGTTGGTTTGATGGTTGACATTTCCAATTCTGTTCTATTTCTCATCTCTACTTTCCTAGAAAGTAAACGCTGGTGTTGGTTTGTGGCACTGAACCAAACCTACAATCTCATTGAAAATGGAAGCTGAAAAAGGAACTGAGATCTCATCTAAATGACAAAGTAATAGCAAAACTGTTACCTACTAAGAGAAAAAGGACAAGAACAATGTCCATTAATAAGATAATGCTATGAAAGTGACTATATTTTCAGACCACTTTCAGTGTCAGTGCAATCCAAAAAAAAACTTTCAGTAATATTTCTCAGAAGTGTCATACTTAAATATATGTGGATCCATGAAGGTAACAAAGAACAAAAGCAGTGCTGTGTCCATACTGTCACAGTACGTGATTTGAAATTAGAGCTAACATCTAAGAGAGGGTTCCTGCACTGGCCAATGCTTACCACACAACCCTCTTGCAGTCCATACCAATGAACAGAGAGACTCACAACTAGTCACTGAGCAGAAAACAAAGGGCTAATTTCCTGGCCTTGGGGATCATTAAAGAAGAAGGACCAGAAGAATTGGACAAGCCAGAGGCAGTGAATGACTGCAGCAAAGCCATGTTCTTATACACCGCAGAATAGTTATTCACATGGACTGAGAGTGGCTATGACTGAATGAACAAGACCAAGCCAAACAAAATACCAGCTGGGAAAATGGAGGCAATTCCACCTCCAGGTGAGAACTATGTCAACTGATGGCTGCTGGGAGAGAGAGAGATTCAGGTATCCTCAGGGATGGGGCCCCTGAGAGTGGCTATCCATGCTCAAAGAGATGGTGTTATACCATGCACAACTAGAAGTTTTACTGGAGCAAAAGTATCAGGAGAAGAAGGAGGAGGAAGTGGAGGAGGAGGAGCAGGAGGAGAAGGAAGAAAAAGAGGAACAGTAATAGACAAAGTAGTAGATAATGGGAAGAGGAAAGTTCCAGGAAATAAGAGAAGGAACAGTGGTGTCTCAAAGGGTTGATTTTAAAGTTATTTCACTTCCCTGGTGGGATTTAGTCCCAGGACTGGTTTATGAGACTCTTATGAGTGAGGTTAATTCCCAGGTTCTTCTTGTCTTGCTTTTCTGTGCTATATAAGCAGGCTAGTCATTCTTCTTGATCTGTTTTGCATTACTGTACATGATCTCCTTCACACTTAGAACCCAAAACATTTAAACTCGTTAACGATAAGAGTAGATGATAGGTATATGAGATCAGAGAAGTCAGGGAATTAATTAATCCAGGGAATGTTTGGTCAAAGTAGACTAAGGAATATGACAGGAGAAAGATTCTCTGGCTTTCTATTGCACAGTATACTGTCTGTACATCCAAAAGAATACTGCATACTGGACAGAATAAGATGAAAATATTTAGGGTTTGTCTGAATATTGTGCAGTGTATGTGTCTATCTTCTCTGATATTTGGAAACTGTTCATTCGTACAATATTTATAGTGAAGGCTCTAATGTTAAAAATAATAATGTTAAAGAGATACCAAATTAACTAATCAAAAGTGTCATATAAAGCAAATTTATTTGGATACAAAATTATTTAATTGCAAATGATAATTTGTTACATTAAAAGCTATAAGACTGAAATATTTAACATAAATACTTTAAATTATTAATAGCAAAACAAACAAACAAATAAATAAATAAATAAGAACAAATGGGTGCAGATACAAACATGGTTTGCATATTGAAAAATGATTGCTCAGTATTGCTGAAACATCTAGGGAGGTTGATTGTATTTCATACTGAAAGTAATAAGAGTTTTAAAGGAGAGCTTATAATGTGAGATGCAGTGTTCTAGTCCAGGGGATGTCCTCTCCACTTTGTCTCAGGACTCACTCCTGCTCATCACTCAGTTTTGCCAGCAACTTCTCTGAGGAAGACAGGGCTCTCCAGACTTCTTCTCTGACCACCTCCCAGGCACAGAGGCTGTGTTTCTTCTTTCTCAGGTACACATTTACTCTGTGGAAGTATTTCCTCACAGCCAGCAGGGAGTCTTCCTGGGTTAGGGGAGGTTCCTGGACCCCCACCTGCTGCATCACACAGGCTTTGAGGTCATTGAGCAGCTGATGGAGGTCATTGCAGAAGGAGTCTAGGAGGGTGGCATTCCAAGCAGCAGATGAGTCCTTTGATGTGAAGATGTTCAGGACCTGCTGGGTAAGATCTCGCAGGACCGGGATGGCTTGAAACTTCTGGATCTGCTGGGCATCCACCTTCTCCTGGGGGAATCCAAATTCCTTCCTGTCCCTCAGGCAGGAGAGAGGGGAGAGTGTCCTCATTTGTACCAGGAGTGTCAAGACTCTCTTGCTCCTGAGGTTATGCGTGTGAGGCAGGTCACATCCTAGACAGCAGGTTGACCAGTAGCTCATCACTATCAGGATCATCAGGAAAGCACAAAGCCTAGCCATTGTGAGTCTTGCAGATGCTGATGGCTCTCTGGGCTGTGTGTTTGAGTCTTCTCCTCTAGACTCTCTAACAAACCTGCTGTGTGCATTTATCTTAAATAGGGACAAACACAAGTTTCCCCTTTCCAAATACCCTTCCCTTGCTTCCCAATTCTCTTTTCACTTTCTTTACCTCACTCTCTGCTTGTGTCTGGGCATTTTTTTCTCAAGGGTTTGGGTTCCATCATTGCTTTCTCTTTCACTGATGCCCTCAGAAAGCTACTTTACATGGTTTCTTTTTAAATTACACTTAAATTGTCATTAACCACTATTCCACAGATGTACAGTCTCTGTCTAAAATTTACACATCTATTCCAAATACAAAATTTCCTCTATGGTTAGATTTAAAAGTTATTGCAATTCATTTTAAAATTATTTTTTATTTTATTTATACCATTTACATAAATATTTGTGTCAAACAGTAAAGTATGATGTAAAATGTTTTTAAAGTAGAAGTATTGTTGTGACCTGGATATGGTGCTGCACACTTTAATCAAGAAGAGCCGGGCAGGTATCTGAATTCAAGGCCATCCTAGTTTCTGGAGCAAGTTCCAGGACGGTCAGGACTACACTGAGAAACCCTGTCTCTACAAAAATCATACTGAAGTAATGGTCTACTTCAAAGTTTTCAATTGTTTAAAGACTAAAAATTAAGTTATTATCTATATATTATCTCCAATAACGAATATTAATTTTCTTAAAAGGTTAATTATGTCATAACTGTACATTAGCTATTTATCCAATGGTTGTCATGGCATCCTGAGGGCTGTATGTGCAAAAAGCTGTATGTTCAAGCTTGATAAGCTGGGTTTGATTTCTGGAACACAGGGAGGCAGTAGACAACCAGGGCCTGTAAGGTGGCCTCTGGCCATCACATTCATAACTAGGCAAGCTTGTGCCTGTGGACACACTCTCTGTGTGCCACTCTGTCTCAGTATGTGTCTGCCTCTCTTCTCTCTCTCTCTCTCTCTCTCTCTCTCTCTCTCTCTCTCTCTCTCTTTCTCTCTCTCCCCCTCCCTCCCTCCCTCCGTCCCTCTCACAAAACACACACAAACACACTCACACATTTATACTCACTCATCGTGTATATGCATACACAGACCCACTCTTATATAAAGATGCACAGAAATATACAAACACACTCACACAATACACACATACCCACAACCCACATGCACATACTCACATACAGAGATAAGCATTCTCATACATAAATGCATACATGCTCACACTCATAAACAAACATACACAGAAACACACAAATAGACATTCTCACATGTTCATGCACAAACATACACAAAAATATCCACACATATACAAACCCAAACATACATCCATACACTCACAAACTCATACATAAACACATTTCCACAATACTTATACATATATAAAAACTCCCTATTCATTCACACACACACATATTTACTCTCTCATATGAGTCAGTTTTCAATACATGAACACACACACTAGACAAACATTTAAACACACATACACAGACATGTACAGATTTCCCCATAAACATATGCTATCATTTAAATACTCACATACAGATATATACACAAATGCAAAAATTCCCACACATTCTCACAAATTCTCACAAACCTTTGCAAACACACAGTCACATTCCACCATAACACAACACACATAAACTCATACACACTCATAAACAGACATACACATGTATATCCTCATACAAAATCACATGCATGCATACTCAAATATACACAAACACACACACACATATACAGGCACACATGCAGTTAAAAATAAACACACTGAGTGACAAACAGACACATGGGCACACATGTACATATACTCACACAGATAAACACATGCAGCCACAAATACACACACACACATTCACACATATAGAAATTCACACACACACACACACACACACACACACGAGTAATATTTAAAATCTCAAAGCTTACATTTTCATTTATTTTGACTCATAACCTTAGACCATTAACACCATGGATTTCTGAATCCATTGCATAGTGGGAAGACCATATATCTCAAAATTCTACTCATTTTGTGGTCTCCAAGTGGCAGACAGGGAAAATTTGTCCTTAGGATGGATCCATCTAACCATCCTCCAGCAAAGCCTCACTACCTAATGGTCTGCTTGTTTGAAATAATCAATGGGTTTTCATTGATAAAGTTTGTTCCTGGAGGATAAGATGAAGGCTCCAGTGCCCTGTGAACACTGCTTCCCTGAGTACCAACCTCCAACATGTTGAATCCCAGTGACTTTTGTATCCAAGCCAAAACATACGGGTAAGTACCTGAACTTGTGTTTCAAATGCTTGAAATCTCACACTCTATGGCACCAGTACTATTAAAACCATACAAATGAACATACAATGTTCATAATTATGCTCAGGATATTGCAGCATCAGTCAGAACCGTACACACCGTTCTTATCAAATCACAATAGAAGCCATTGTACCTTCTCTGCACCTCCTTACAGCAGTAAGGGATCTGCAGTCATTCCTTTGTACTGCAGATTTCAAAGTCTTTGCACCCATTATGAAAGGTAGGAATATATTTTACTTATTTAATGGCAACAATAAGTGTTCTATGTATGATTTTATGTATTTAAAAATCCCTTCTCTGTAGGAGAATATTATAGTCACTATTTCCCTTGTGGAAAAAAATTGTATCTAATTGGAATATTTGCTTTTGTGCTGTTGATAATATTGGTTTTTTTCTACTTTAAGGGTACACCCTGAGTCAGACACTTGGGAACTATGTTTTCTCATCTCCCTATGTCTGCTAACACTGGTAATGATTTCCTTGGCTTTGCAGACCTTTCTCAATGCCCTTCCATCTGCTGGGTCTCTGTAGCCATCTAATGCCTCTGACTTTGGATCTTAAACCAGAAAGTCTGTTTTTCTCTCATTCTTGTGGATCCACATAGGTATCTGAAGTGTAATATTCAAATGATTAGAAAGAGGAAAGAAATGTAGGAATCCAGTGAACATCTTCATAGGACTAGTATAGAGAGAACAGGATCTTCTGTCTCTATCTGAAA
This sequence comes from Tokudaia tokunoshimensis, assembly GCA_036184795.1. Classification (NCBI taxonomy): domain Eukaryota; kingdom Metazoa; phylum Chordata; class Mammalia; order Rodentia; family Muridae; genus Tokudaia; species Tokudaia tokunoshimensis. The sequence goes on from BTHU01000005.1 coordinate 73,786,766, forward strand.
GTCCTTTGCTTCTTCTTTGGGAGAATACAGCATTCACACAGACACACACACACACATACACACACACACACACACACACACACACAAAGACACACCATAGATGTACCCATGCACATTCACACACAGAGTTAGTGAATTCATTTACTATGTATGTGTTGCTCTTTAAAGGGCATTTCAGCCTTAGCTGTCTTCTTTTCTCTAAGTGGTAAGTGATGCCCATGGCTTTTTGAGCTTATGTAGCCAGGCAGTGGTTGAGCAGAACCTTCACAGCACAGAAATATCTTCAGGATGGACAAACAGATGGTGCTTTTCCTTGTTATTCCACCAGGTGACTCACTACAGACAAAGTGCTTCCTCTGACATCTCTCTCTATATATATATTTCTGTACATTTGTCATGACAGTGCTTGCATTCTATTTGGTGTACTGAACAAATAAAACTTCCAATTTAGAGGGGAAAAAAAAGAAACAAATTCCTGTTGGTCACATGGCCAAGCTTCGCTGATCCTTCAAAGTCATCAACTTTTGTAGTAGGGTCTGCATGTTCTTCAATTCTAACTATTACCCTGACCCTCAGCACTTGTTCTTCCTTGGTGTGGATGTGTGTAGGGAGAAGACAGGGGTCCGCCTGGACTATTGGAGTTTGAGCTGAGGTGAAACACAGAGTTGAGCAAAGGCTATAGACCAAATGATCCTTAACCTTATAATCTTACTTTTTATGCTTTATTAAGCTTTGGTTTCTTTTTTGTTAACTCTCTGGTCTTGATAGAATGCTGTATCTTTAATCTATAAATCTCTGTGCTTTATGAAATTCTGTATCTGTATTTTTAACTCCCTATGCATTATTAAACTCTGGGAACTTGTCTCTTCATTATTGTTCTGTGCTTAAATAAGCACTGAAAACTCCTTATTAACTGTTACTGCTCTGTATTTCAATAAGAGCTAAAACTTAACTATTTATGCTTAAATAAGTCCTGGGGAAACTTAACTCTATCTCTCTTATTATTTGTGCTTAAATAAGTGCCAAAATCTGTTGGTTATCACATGCTGTTTAGCAGCAGGGAATTATATAAAAGAATTTATTGCTAGAGCTCCTTTCTTTGGCAAGTAAGCCAGGAGCCTCTCACAGGCCAGGCAAGAGGCTCAGAGCTAGTTAACTCTTTTTGAACTGGAGAGAAAAAGGAAAGGAAAGAAGCCACTCAGATCTCTCTCTCTCTCTCTCTCTCTCTCTCTCTCTCTCTCTCTCTCTCTCTCTCTCTCTCTCGATCTCTCTCTCACACACACACACACACACACACACATACACACACAAACACATACACATTGAGTGAAGAAAAATTGGCTGCACCACATTTTTTTACTGCTTTCATCTTCTTATAGCTTTTCTACAAAAAGTTCTCTATGTAAGAAAGAATTAATTCATAGGTAAAATGTTACAAAAACAGGGGAGTTACAGAAAGGTATCTCAAAGCAGTGTTGCATACTCTAAGATCATTGTAAGTTCAAAGCAATAGTTTTTACACAGCCTTGCCTTATCATAGTACACACCTGTGGCTTCATTCTTGAACTCGAATGTTTTTCTTTGAACACAAATTTGTCCCAAGCCTATTACTCTTTTTAGTGTAATTACGAAAGCTCATTGTATTTCTTATTATGCAGCCATTACTTACTATCGTAAGGAGTAGTCTCATTCTACTCTTGATTCTAACTTTATTACATCTTTCTAGCAAAAAAAAAAAAGACTAAAACCATCTCTTAAAATGTTCTTCCTAAAATTATTTGAATCAAATCAGGAATTCTATAAAAATTATTAATTTATCTAAGCAATATTAATTCATGAAAGTTCATATTTGTTGATCTTCAGGGAATTTACCAAATTGGATATGATGCCACGGAATTATTAGACCTTGAAATAGCGATAGGACAGGCATATAAATAGCAAGAAGCAATACTGAGATGAAGTCTTTCCTAGCCTTGCCTCTCAGAGCTCACCCATCATAAAGCTTTCAAAAAACCAGTGGTCCATCTCCAGTAAAGTCCTCCACCAGCACTCTCCTGTCCTACACAAATCCTGACAGAATCTGATCCCAAGATGGTGCTTCTTCTGAAATTCCATGGCACTTACTCAGAAGCTATCAGATTTACGAGTACTCTGCTATACAGAGAACCTCATCCTCAGTCCTCCATCTTGTACCTAACTCCACAAGAGTGCAGTTACAATCATGACTTCAGAACTCATCCTGGAACTCACATCCCCTTGGTTTAGGTTTCATAAATAATACAAAACCACTGCTTTTAGCTGTAGAGTTCATAGGAAGAACTTGTGTTTTCAGTTGAACACACAGTACATGAGTACCTGAGTAAGGGAGGTCAGAGGCTGGTAAGTGCAGGAATGAGTTGGTCAAAAAAGACTAAGTCACAATTTGACAGAAGAAATATTGTCTGCTTTCTGTCTGCACACTGTGCTGGTTGCATATACGGAAGATTACTGTGTACTGGAGAAATAAGTATGTAGATTTTACCATCAATGAATGAGAAGTAGGAGATGTGTATATCTACTCATGCAAACACTAAGCATTGACATATGCATCCACAATACTTTGCACCCTGACCTTGTATCTAACTTCTATACTGCAGAGTATTAGTTTAAAACATTGATAATACTGGGAATCCATCCTGTGTACAGTCACCAAATCCAAACACTATAGTGGATGCCAAGAAGTGCTTGCTGAAAGGAGCCTGATATAGCTGTCTCCTGAGATGCTCTGGCATAGCCTGACAAAGACAGAGGCATCCAACCAATGGACTGAGCATGGGGTCCCCAATGGAGGAGTTAGAGAAAGGACCCAAGGAGCTGAAGGGGTTTGCAACCCCATAGGAAGAACAACAATATCAACCAACCTGACCCCCCAGATCTCCCAGAGACTAAATCACCAACCAAGGAGTACACATGGAGGGACCCATGGCTCCAGTCGGATATGTAGCAGAGGATGGCCTTGTCAGGCATCAATGGGAGGAGAAGCCCTTGTTCCTGAGATGCTTGATGCCCCGTCGTAGGTAAATTTGAGGGCAGCTTACAAAGGAAGCCTGGTTTACTTTTTAAACTTCACACCAGACTTTGCTCATACATAAACCTCCTTCCTTTACTGTTCTTTATAGCCTTGACAATCATTGCAATTAGATGAATTCTTCCTTTCCCTGTAACTCTGACAGTTTCAAACAGCAGAATCTGTTCACTTTGCTCATTTCTAATTTTGAAGTAAATGTCACAAACAACCACAATCTTAATTTGTGGCTGCAACAGCATAAATCTTACCATGGCTTTGTTTTTGTTTACAATACATGGGTGTTGATTTTGCTTTCAATAAGCTGTAATATAAGAAGTAATTAATTATAGGAACTAAACAAAATGCTAAGTAAAAACATAAAAAGTCAGTTGTTACAAGATGTCATGAAATATGAAAATAAATTTGTTAAAAAAGAAAATAAATTTGTTGTTGTATAAACTGTATAAATTTTATAAGTACATGAAAATAAATAGATGCTAGCGAGATGAATAAAGAAATATGAGGTCAGGCATCTCTGAGCGACTGATCTCCCTGGATAGGAAGCTATTTCTCATATATATTTTTAACATTATTAAGGTACTTCCTAAATTAAATCAATTAAATCAAATATGACCAAAGTGTTAATAGGAGTCACTTGAAATAAGAAAGGTCCAAGTCTGAGGTGTCAGAGCACCCAAGAAGAATGGTTTCTAGAGGAGCCAGGTCCAGCTTTGCTTCATCAATTTGCAACATTCTTGCAGAGGAGGCTCTGGTTTCCTCATGGACAATTTCCCAGGCACAGTCACTGTATTTCTTCTTTTTCAGGTAGAGATGAATTCCCTTGAAGTATCTCAAGGGCATTTGTAGGTTTCACCTCCCCATCCAATCACCTCCACTAGACATGCTGCAGGTCCTCCAGTTGCTGAAGGAGTTTGTCAGGAGGGCTGTATTCCAGCATCAGAGGAGCTGTCTGTGAGCAAGAATTTGAGGTAGAATCTACTGGAGCCTCACCTGGAGGAAAAACATAACCTGGACCCTGTGGAACAGGATACCATCCACCATATTCCTATGGAATTGGAAGTCCCTCTGCCACTCCTGCAAGAGGAAGAGGAGACTCTTCTCATTTGGCCCAGGAGCACAAATATCTTCCTACTAAGCATTGGAGAACTCTGAGGTAGCTCAGATACCAGAGGTCCAATAGAGCATAGCTGCACATCACCAGGACGACCAGTAGAGGGAGCAGGAGGGCCATAGAGAAATGCGGATGCCGCTGGGCCTGGGTCACTCTTGGACTCTAGGTTCTGTGAAAGCAGCCTGTGCATGCTTAGTTTCTTTGCAGCGAACACAACTGCCATGTCTGAACACTTCCCTACAGTTTACTTCTGTATTTTTGTTTGAGTGTTCTCAATGCCACTTGAGAGCACAAGCCTAAAATAATAATTTTTCAAGGAAGGTGAATGTTCTCAGTAAACCGGATATTCCATTCCATTACAATCATTCCAAAGAATTTGGTCTGTTCTCAAAAGTGTGTCTATGTATGTAGTCATTCACTTACAAACACATCCACAACTACAGACTTTCTGCATATTTAAGTATTGGTCTGGTGTAGGGGCAAACATTTAGACACAGTCTGCACCTCTCTTTTCCACCCTTAGTTTACATGCAGAACGAGGCCCTTGAAGCTCTGTGGGTTTCTGCAGCTATTCGTGACTTGCTGAACTGTTCATGGCAAGGACGCACTCGCAAAGGGTGGCTGTTTTACTGTGAAAGTGACTCATTACTTCTGAAAGAGCTTCCCTGAGATTTTTCCCCTCCAGGAACACATTCTTGCAGACCATGCAGTTGTGTGTCACTGGTCTCTCAAGGTCACTATTAATGGGCTCTGCCCTCTCAACCTACATCTTTCATCCTGAGGTCTAATGTGCTCCCTGATGTAACCATCCTGAGTATGGGTTCTTCCCAGTTGTGTCTGAGTGTGAAAATTCTAACCCTAAGGCAACACTGCTTCCCCTTCACCATGTGGCTCACGCAGTCTGTCATCTGATCATCTACACTTTCTGATGGACAGTGACAAATGTTTCTCAGCATCCCACCTCACACCTTACACCCAGAGAGCACAAACACTTTCCTATCACTTCAAACTCTGGTTCTAGAATTGTTATTCCCTTGTCTTTCCACTATATAAAATCCTCATGTTTGTGTTTGTGTGAAAGGCTTCAATAGTGACTCGTCTTCCTCATAGAGAAGTGTCGGGAAACTGCAGAAGCTAAAACAAAAGTGGATTTTTGTTCCATGGCTGAAAATAAAATGTCCAAGTTGTCATAATTCTATTTTTATTAGACAAATTGCAAAGCCCAACCTACTCTGTTTTTGAAGAAATTCTATTTTGTTCAAGACCAGGGGCTAAACTCCAATTCCAGGAAGAAAATCACAAGTCCTCCTGAGCAAGCATTCTATGGCAACAGATTGTCAGGCTATAATAGCAGGGTCAAGGTGCATATAGATAACTTAAGACATCCTGCAGAGAATAGATAACTTAGCCACCCTTTTGTCAGGTGGTTTTATCCTCGTGTTCGGTTTCTGTATGTTACACCCAGAAATGCAGTTTTTATAATATTAACTTGCTGGATGCATACAGAAATTCCCAAGCTTGCTGTAACTACAGTAAATACTCTACACCCCTAGACTTGGGGTTCTCACCCTGACACGCTACAATGGGGACAGTGAGAGACCTTATTAGCAAGTTCATATAAAGACTCTTATGTGTTTGTATCAGAATTGGCTCCTCATTGGTTCCAGGGGTCCCTGCAACTTGGGCGTAACAAAATAGTTTGTATCTTGTAAATAATTTATTTATAATCAATCTTCTTAAATTCTGAAGACTTTCTATAGCTGACAATTTGACAATGACAATGATGGATTGATGAGTTACCTCCACTGGCCCCTAATCATTCACAAACTAGTGTCCAACGTGTGTTTGTGCCGGCAGTCTGATACACTACCCATGTTGCATACCCTACAGTAACACCATCCTTGCCAGTTTGTCAGGGACATAACATTTCTGTGCTGCAGCCGGGAAAAGTCTGTGCTCTCTAAACTTTTCTAGTATTTTGAGAATGTGACAGCAGCTTAATGTTTGACACTGGTTTCCTTCTTCATTCAATATATACTATTTCATGGAGAAATAATGAAGTTACAGAGAACTAAAAGACAGACTGAAGAATGGAATCATTCTTCTCTATGCCTCTCCACATTTTATTTATTTCTACTTTTCTAAAAAATAAAATAAAGAATATATCCAATAAATAAATAAATAAGTAAACTCTGTAGGGGTTTTGTAGCCTAAAAGAACTTCTTGAAACTTCCGTTCTCATAAAGCTAAAGGAAGTAGCCGGATAGTGGTGGTGCACGCCTTTAATCCCAGCACTTGGGAGGCAGAGGCAGGCGGATTTCCGAGTTCGAGGCCAGCCTGGTCTACAGAGTGAGTTTCAGGACAGCCAGGGCTATACAGAGAAACCCTGTCTCAAAAAAAAAAAAAGCTAAAGGAAGTGACCTTCGATTCTGAAAGAGGGAAGTAGCAATTGGGGAAACTTGGTGTAGCAAAGCTGCATGATTTAGGACAGGAGCAAGGTGAAAGCTGGTTGTTGATGTAGACGTCCACAAAGACAGGTATCAGCAGATGCATCTGGCAGAGTCTCTGACAGAGAGCCACTCCCGTGCAGATCCACTGCCTTTGTGAGGCCAGATATTTGTATTTTCTCTCATTTACTGGAGTCTCAAAAAACTTTGAGGACAGAAAGGAGGGACCAGACTAACTTGTAAAAGACTGGCGACCAGACCCCAATCATGACTAAACTACCTCCAGATGGCAGGATTATATGTTAATAATCCTTCAAGGCCATGAAAATACTATGTCCAGAAATCTAAAAGATAATAGAAAGAAAATTAGATGAATTTTAAACTTTTGTCACTAAATTTGATAACAATTAAGGTGACATTAGTATTTAAGTAATGCTAGTAATGAGATTTACATTGCTGTGAGGTCTTTGAGAATATTCACTCACATACTTACCTGGCAGGGGAGATACCATGAGCTGGAGAATATTAACTCAGCCCTCTTGGTAACACTGTTTGAATGATATTCATTTAAAGAACATCCTAGGGGAAAATTAATCTTCAAAGTTAAAACAAAGAGTTGAGATGTGGTTTGTCTGCAACGGTCCTTAAAAAGAAAGGAAGAATGGAAACACAGAAATTCAGAGCCCAGGAAAATCCATGACATAAAATCTGTAGGACAGAGAAAAGGATGGGATAACAGCGGATTAAATAGATATTTTTCTGTGTGTTAGAAATAATTCAAAATACCTTTTAGGTTTACTCTCTCTCTCTCTCTCTCTCTCTCTCTCTCTCTCTCTTTCTCTCTCTCTCTCTGTGTGTGTGTGTGTGTGTGTGTGTGTGTGTGTGTGTGTGTGTGTGTTCATGTACTATGGGTAGTTGAATAGGTAGCTGTAAATATTTGTTTACAACTGACATTAAAGTAGATTTCCCCTACATTTTTGTCCCTGTATTATGAGTTTCTCTAGTTTTATAGGCTATCATCCTGGTTTTACAGACATTTAACAAATCTGTAACAAAACTGTCATGTATGCAGGGCTGTCCTCTCTGTGACAAATGCAGTTGGTCACTAGGCTGTGTCACATGGGGCATCTCTCCTGGCCCCAGATGAACCTGTCAAAGCTTCCGTGTATCAAGGGCCATCTTGCTTGGGCTACAGTGCTGTCACTGTGACTTGTCAGAAGCCTGGAGAGCTGGCATGGTGCCCTGGGGCTGCCAGTGATGAGTCTGTTTGATTCATAGGAAATCACAGGGAGTGGAGCTCAGGAGGACTCTTCAGTGGGCTCCACTGCAGTGGAGTTTCCTTCTGCTAAAAGAGAGGACAGGCTGGACCTGGTGGTACAACAACCCACAAAGGTAGGGCAAGAGAAGTGCAAGTTTAAGACCTGTTTGGACAACTTACCAAATATTTAGGGCAACTGTACCCTGAAACGCTAAAGAATGGCCAATGAGATGGGAATCTAGCTCTGAGAGAGAACATTTGGCTAGTAGGCATAAGGTCCTCCTTTGAGTCCCTAGGACTGAAACGGATGAAGAATAAAAGAAAGAAGAGGAGAGGTTTGAACTGGGAGGTGTGGCTCAGTGGAAGAACAATTCTCAATTCTGCATGAGGTGTCCTGGGCTCCAATCCTAGCATTAGTGAGGAAGGAAAAAGGAATGGAGGGCTGGTGTGTAATGTACTCAGGAGTGGGTTCATCACCAACACCATATCAAACTAGATATGGTGGCAAAAGTCTGTAATCCCCACACTTCTAACAGTAGAGACATTAGGATTGAAGTCCAAAGTCAATGCTCTGTTATATAGTGAATGACTTTGAATTCATCATGATCTCCCTGAGAAATAAAGAAAATATGCAAAGCCAGAAAGAAAATCCAAAGTAAGGCTTTTGTTTGCACAGATATATTCTTTAAAACACCATCATCAGAAGGAAACAGGAAAGGGGAAATCATTTGGAATGTAAATAAAAAAATATAGAAAATTAAAAAAAACCACCAAAAAACTCTGCCATCGACAGGTAAACCAGAATAAGGCCTTTGTTCGCACAGATATATTGAACTAGGTTGAAGCCTCAAATCAGCCTTCATTAATTTGACTCTGCTGCCAAAAGCAGCTGTGATTTCTCAATCACAGCTATTGTTGTTTTTGTTGTTGTTTTCTTCTTCTGAGCAGGGCCTTGAACAACTTCTCACTAAATGTGCTCAAAGGCTCTGACCCTGTGTCCATGCATATACTATCTCAACACATTTGTATTTTAAAGAAACTGAATTATGGATATATCTAAGGGTTCCCCTGGGATGCCTAGGTTCCAGGAATAAGCTTCTCTGCACTGTGATGATGTGCTATTTTTTAGGGAAAACACACACACACACACACACACACACACACACACACACACACACACGAACATGCACACTCAAACACACATGCGCATTAGCAAAAGATGCTAACCTATAGAGCCCCTTTCAAATAGTCCAAAGGCTTCTGTGATCTGAGTCACCCATGCTGGGGACACTAGCTGCTGGTGCCTTCTCCCTAAAACAACAGTGGGCTCTCAGAAGCCTCTTCAGTCATCTCCCTTTTCTAAATTGAAAACTTTTAAATGGTTAGCTCCACATAGCCCAATGGCATTGCTCCATCCCTCAGGATGCTCTAGAAATGTTTTATACCACTCTGCTTTCTTTCCGTGTTCTCTAGCAGGACACATTTGTGTTCTAAGCAAATAGACTTCCTATGCTTTGTCTTCTGGTGGGGTAGGGATGAAGACAAAGCAGGTGAAAGATGAGCTCCGACATCCTTAACCAATTCACTGGGAGTTGACCTGTGTGGTTAAGGCTCCTTATTTAAACGTGTTCTGTGTATTATTAGACTTTAGTGGGTCTTGATCACTGCAACCCAGGAATCAGGAAGCTTCAAAATTCAAGTCATGGCCACAGTCATACTCTTGGTTCTGAGTGCTAAATTGTAGTTAATTCTATCTGACCCTGTACATGGATCTTTCCCAAAACTCTTGTGTTCACCGAGTCATTGCAGCCGTCATCCTGTGTTCCTTGTTATGTGGATTAGACACTGCACAGCAGAGCTTCAGCAAAAGGATTAACATCTGGTTTTTCTATCAGTCAGATGTTGCTTATTGAGCAGGTCAATACTCTTCCAACTCATCCTACCCACACCCAGCCCATCTTCTCAGTTCTGTAATTTGACAAATAAATAAAAAGTCAATGTTGTCTTATGGAACAAAACACAGCTATAGAGAAGTCCAGGACAATGTGTCAGTGCGGAGACAATAATAAAACTTTCAGATGTAATTATTTATATTGAAACAAATTGATAATATCAGCAAGGACAAAAATAGACGTGGTCAGAGTGGGAAGATGTTATGTAATCACAATGCCAGCCAAGCTTACAACACCACCAACTCCCCCAAAAATGGTTTCTAGAGGCTAGATCCTCTCAGGAAGGAGAGGATCATGGGTGTTGCTTCATGTTATTCACAGATGTCCATGATGCTAAGGGAACTTAGTGTGTCAGGTGGAGATGACTAGGGAGCCCCGGGCCAGAGAGTCTGCTGAGATGAGAACACCAGACTGGAGCCATGCGGTCCACCGGTGCGAGCAAAGTGCAGGAACTTGCTGGTCTTTTTTTATATTTCCCACAACAGGTTGCAAACCAACATGTTGGACATGAATCCACTAGAAAGTTAAGATTATTAGCCTGAGAGTTAGAGGTTTTTTGTTTTGTTTTGTTTTTTAAGTGAGAAGCTGGGTAGCCCTGAGATGAGTCATGTGGACTCAAGAGTGGGGTGTGGGGGGAATTGAAACAAAGAAAGCAGGCTCTGAGGTCCCCTGCTGTGGGGAGTGGCAGGCTGCTCTGAGTCAGGAGAAGAAGGATGGAAGTTGCCTACTTCTTAGAGCAGAGATGGATTGAACTGTGAATTTATAAAATTGAGATTATTTGCTTTTAGGAAAGATTTATATACAGATTTTGTCCAAATCATGTGGGGATTTTTGCCCCACGTGATGGAACTAGAATAAGGAAAATTAGTCATTGACTCAAGTAGAGAGGACAGTGATAATTACCTGCTATAAACAGGTATTAATTAATAAATGTCTGTAGTTCCAGGTAGAGAGCTCAACAGACAGATATAACAGGTATTAATAAAATTAATGTCTGTGGCTCTAGGCAGAGAGCCAAAGGGTAAGATGGCATAAAGATAGTTGGTTCTAATATGCCACACAGGATAGTCAAATTCTGTCTAATATGGGATCCATGGGAATCTTGGGTTATTATCCTGCTTGGCAAATAGAAAAGGCCTAAGAATAGCACATATAATATTTTAGTTTACTTCATTTGTTTTGGATTGTTTAAACTTTCAAAATGGGTGTTTTTGAGTTTTGTGATTATATTATTCCTCTGGAAGAGAGGTTAATACCACCCTCACTAGGCCCTTAGAGAAAACATAGATGTAGATAAAGCAACATGAGAGATTATTAGGACAACCCGCTGACCCCTGTATACCTGCTCACCTGTGCAGTACCCACAGGCACTAAGGAGATTGGCAGCACATTATAAGTGAGGAGTTAGTGTGACTGCTGAGGAAGATGGGAGCTTTACCTTCAGTTGGGACCAGCCTGATCTCTGCCTGTGGTCAGAGAACAACTTGTGCATTGCTCCAGTCCTATTACTGGATCACGGCTAGGTTTTGCATAGAGAAGGACTTTGGCCTTCTCTCCACCCTTGTATATGGGCTCGTCAGGGCTCAGAGTGACATAGATGTGTTTTTAATTGAATTTAATCTTAGTTGATGCCTTAAATTATGAAATTCATACATGTGCACACACTGTCAAGTTTTACACACTTTAAACATGGATCTCCTCAAGTACCATTTTCTTTTTGCAGAGAAAACACTTTCTTACAATTTTAAAATTGACCATGGTGTTATGGGAAATATTCAAAAGAGCAGCAAGTTCCCGTACTATCCCCCACCCCCACCCCCCCAGCTACTCTCTGCCCTGGTGGTGCGGTCCTGCTGCCTCTGTGGCTAGTCCCATGCAGCGACCGATCACAGTCTTCCCAGCACAGTTCACTTGCCTCAGGGACACTTGTCTCTTCTCAACTATTTATCCCCAGCAGCTAGTTGTCACAATTTCCAGTAATCTGGTAAAATCAAAACTCTAGAAGCTTATAATTAATCAGTCAGATTTATATATCAATAAATTCTCAGTACACAAGATGCCCACACAATAAATTCAGGGCCAATTGATAATGGCACAAGCTGCCCACCTAGATTAGACAAATTACCCCAATTATTCTATCCCTATATAATATTATATCTACCTTGGCTATTTAAAATCACGCAAAATGTGAATCATCCTGTTCATCCTCCATCTTGCTTCCTCCTTTCTACCTGTCTCCTCCATCTCCGTCTCTGGCACTCCTTGCTCCGCTTCCCTTTTCTCTGTCCAATCACAGGCTTCTTGCTGTGTAAATAATTTAATTGAACAGTGAAAATCCTGCTGCACATCACCCTTTCTGTTCAAATAAAAAAAGCTTTTCTCTCAAATATAAATAGAATACAACTCTTACCATTTTGTAATTTATAAGGTATAAGATAGACCTAACACCCAGTCCATCATTTTTGTCATTAAATTAGAAAATTGTCATCTTTCCTAACTTAAAAGACTTATAATTCTACACTTGAGTTATGTCCTGGCTTTAGATTGTATGCCATCTGAAAACCATCCTCTCAATGTAAATAGTCTGGGTTGGCTATGAGACTATAAGTAGTCTTTCACCCTGTCATAAATCCCAGAACAACCAATATTAACTGAAAATATATAGGAAGCCTAACACAGCTTCCAGAACATAAAATACAAACAAATCCTTTTTAAATTATTAAAATTATTCATCCAAAGAAAGTGGAAAAATAATTCCTTATTCAGGAATTTCTGCAAAATGAGAACTCCCGTTCATTTTTTGGTTTTTTTGTGGTTTTGTTTTCTTTGGGGGGAAACTAAGGTCTGACACCACAAAGAAAAGGTTTTTGGAGTAAGTTTGAATTAAAGAGTATGAATGAACAGAGCAATCAGGTATTTCTAGGATGAGAGAAAGGTACTTACTGTGATTTCCCAGTGAAAGGTTTTCTTTTTTTAAAGAAGAAGAAGAAGAAGAAGAAGAAGAGGAGGAGGAGGAGGAGGAGGAGGAGGAGGAGGAGGAGGAGGAGGAGGAGGAGGAGGAGGGAGGAGGGAGGAGGAGGAGGAGGAGGAAGAGGAAGAGGAGGAGGAAGAGGAGAAGGAGGAAGAAGAAGAAGAAGAAGAAGAAGAAGAAGAAGAAGAAGAAGAAGAAGAAGAAGAAGAAGAAGAAGAAGAAGAAGAAGAAGAGGAAGAAGAGGAAGAAGAAAACTGTGGAAAGTGCGCCCAGTGTCTAAATCCGCAAGGAAATACTGCATATTTCACTTTGGTACAGAACACCAACTGTCTTCCAGTATTCCTACCTATAGTCTTGAGCTAACTAAACATAGAGTAAGAGATATTCCAATGTGAGCAGTTTTTTTCAGAACTCTTCCTTGTTGGGTGTTCTTGAAAAAAAAATGTTCTGAAGATGTCTTCTAAGATATGTAAAAGATTTCAATATTGTCATGCATTTGTTTTATAAAAGTCTTCTTTCAGTCACAATATGTTAGGATTACCAAAAAAAAAAAAATAGTCCTCAAGAGCGTGAAGAAAATCCCCATTCAGTGATGAGATTTCAGAGTGACCATAATCTGCCCCAGTCCAGGTTGCTGCCTTTGGTAAACTTACTTTCCAGGCACAGTACTTCCCTGGGTTTTCCTTAACCCAGAAGCACTACATTCCACATACTTCCTTTGGGTGTGGCATTAAATTATAAGGAACAGCTATTAGGAGTGCTCTCTAGCAGATGCACCACAAAACACAGACTTTTCATTTAACTTCTGCTTTCTATTTGTGGCTTCTGCTCTTTAGGGAAACTGTTGAGCTGAAACCAGACGGAAGAGAAAACGGCTATGTGTGAACAGGCAGAAAGGTGAAGGGAGAGATGACAGAGGTCACATGCCATGGGTGATGGCTGTCCAATCACTAACTGAACATCAAAGGCCTTCTGCACTTCCCTCCAAAAGTTTTCCCATTGACCTTCCATCTCCTAAATGAAGAGCTCTCCTGACCTGTGCTGCTTCTCTGCCTCCCCAGGCTTCATAACCTAATATTATCTATTTAAGCTGCTTCCTTGGAAGTCAGCTACTGAGTAGTGGCTACATAGCCTAGGAATTTTAGAGAAAAAAATAATACATTGAAAAGTATTTTTCAAGGGCTTTTTGGGAGATACTTGATGAATGGCAATGATTTTTTTTTTTTTTTTTAGTGATAGGGTCCTGAAAGAGAACCAGAAGATAAAGAGGATAGAAGACAGAGAAGATAAGAGTTTGAAGGATTTGCACAAGCTATATTTCGTGCCAAGCAAACTTATTTTAAAAGTATAGCACTGTATATACTATTCCAGGGGAGTAATGGTAATCAGCAGAAACCACCATACAAATAGAACTAAGTCAGCAAAATGCTAATAAAATAAGTGTTGTACAAGAAGAACACAGGGTATCTCAAGAGCATTATAGATGAAGCACACAGCAGCCTTGGGGCTATCACCATAGCACCTTGGAGTAGGAAGAACTGGGTTCTCAGGATCCTAAGCCACAGTTCTCCCAGGGTGCTGGCCCCAGCATATTATTGGCTCTGCCACACTGTGTTCCTTCTCCATAAATCAGTGGCTCAGGGAAAACCTCACTTGACCAGTTCAACTGTTAATAGATACTTAGCGTAGTTAAAATATTATGTATGGAAGAGAATAAGTGTTTTACAATGCACGTTTTTGTTTGCTGTTTAGAACAACCATGTAAGCAATTTGACTTCATTTTAATCCAGAGAAAACTAAGGCTTGGAGAAATTGAAATGATTCAGCACCACACACACACACACACACACACACACACACACACACACACACACACATCTCTCAACAGAAAAGAATTTCGGCACAAAGTTATGTTCTCTGTATAGCTGTGTTGCAGGTTTTATGTTTTCAGTTCCTTTAATAGTTTCCAGTCCTCTTTGCCCTAGAATTACATACATTTCTCTTGTTCACTGGATCCCATGATTCATTTTGCAATTTCAACTAGTCAGGAACTCTTTTCTATGTGTGATGCTGAAAATTCGAGGATTCTGTTAATATGTTTGGGGGGTCACATGATCCTGTGATATTTTTAAAGTGAGGGAATTAAATCAAAGTGAGGGAATTAAGGGAGATAGTGGAAAGGAATTCCTCATCGTGTGTCCCTATTCCAGGAATTGGATGCTCTGAAGCCACAGTAGGAAGCGTGTGACAATAATGCCTACCAGCATGTTGTGTAATGGTAGCACAATAGCGTGGATGTGGCGCTTCATTAAAATGATGGGGGCCAAATCTCCAGTCTTTTTGGAACTCATAATTCTGCTATTTAGGACTCTTCCTTTGGGGTTAGTTCCTATGGATATATCTTTGTGTTCATAAAAAATAATTAGTTCCCTTAGAGTTGAACACAATGTAGCTTAACACTCTTAAAAATATCTAACAACTGATTGCATGGATTTATCTCGATTACAATACAAATGAATCTGAAATGTCAGGCAGTGAGAATGATTTCTGTGTTAGAATAAGACTCAATTTTGTCAGCAAGTTGGCTGAGGAAGACAGGGCTCTCTAGACTTCTGCTCTGACCACCTCCCAGGCACAAGGACTGTGTTTCTTCTCTCTCAGGTAGAAAGTGATCCTGTGGAAGTATTTCCTCACAGCCAGCAGGGAGTCTTCCTGGGTCAAGGGAGGTTCCTGCACCCCAACCTGCTATATCAGACAGGTTTTGAGGTCATTGAGCTGCTGATGGAGGTCACTGCACATTGAGTCTAGGAGGGTTACATTCCAAGCAGCAGATGAGTCCTTTGGAAGATTCTCATTACCTGTTATGTCAGGCATGGCTTGAGCCTTCTGGATCTACTCAGCATCCACCTTCTCCTGAGGGAATTCAAAGTCCTTTCTGTTCTTCCCGCAGGAGAGAAGAGAGAGTCTCTTCATTTGTACCAGGAGTGTCAAGGCTCTCTTGTTCCTGAGGTTATGAGTATGAGGCAGGTCACATCCTGGAAAGCAGGTTGACCAATCACTCATCATTCCCAAGGTTGTCAGGAAAGCACAGGGCCTAACCATTGTGGATGTTGCAGATGCTGCTGGTTCTCAGAGCTACGTGGGCCTGAACCTCTAAGTACTCTACAGCCCTTGTTTCGTTGCTATGACTTAAGTAAGGAATGTTTGAGGTTTAATTTTTTACTGTTACTCAGGCTACTTTCTACTTCTGTTTTTGTTTTTCTTCCATGTATTTCCTAGTTGGTTCCCTCCTCCTGCCTCCTGCCTTTACTGATCTATAAATTTTTATCCTTAAGCATCTTTCCAAATTACTAATATATGTTGTATTTTAAAGTTTATTCTTTGTGCATATAAATTTTGTTTCAACTTTTTTTTCTTCCCTATCCTCCTGCCTGCCTCTCCCACTCCCTCTCCTACCTCTCCCCCCTCTCCCTCCCTGTCCCTTTCTCTCTCTCTCTCTCTCTCTCTCTCTCTGTATATACAGTGTGTATGTGTTTGTGTGTTTGTTTATTTGTTATGGGCATGCAGGAGGGTGCTCTCACCCATATGTAAATATGTGGAGGCCAGAGCTTGACAGTGGATGTCTTCCTCAATGAACCTCACTATATCTCTTAAAACATAGTCTCTCACTGAGCCAGATCTCCTCCGTCTCATCTAAACTAGCTGGCCAGCAAGCTCCCATAACCCTTCTATAGTGGTTTGAATGAGAATTCCTCCATAGGCTTTTCAAAATGAATACTTGGTCCCCAGTTGCTGGTGCTGTTTGGGGAGGCTTAGGAGGTGTGGGGTCTTGTTGGAGTCGTTATGCCCCTGAAGGCAAGCTTGGAGAGTTTAAAGATTCATACCATTTCCAGTTTGCTATCTGTTTTATGCTTGCATTTTAAAATGTGTGCTCTCAGCCTGCTGTTCTAGCCACCAAACTTCCTTGCAGCCATGCTTCCCCACTGTAACAAACTCTTATCTCTCTGGAACCATAAGCCAAATACATCCTTTCTTCTATTAGTTAGTTGCCTTGTTATTTTATCACAGGAATCAAAATAACTAATACAGAAGTTGGTACCAGAAGTATTGGCTACATTTCTAGGGCTGTAATAAAACACCATAACAGAGAAAATTTATAGAAGAAAAAGTTTATTTGAGCCTATGGTTCCAGAGGTCTAGTGACCATGATGGTAGAGCAAAGACATGGCAGCAGGAGCAGGAAGCTGAGGCCTTATATCTTCAGCCACAAGCCCATAGCAGAGAAAAAAGCAAATTCCAAACAGTTTGAGTTTTTAAACTCTCAAATCCAGGCTCCAGTAATGTATCTTCTTCAACAAGGACACACGTTCTAAATAGTATGCACCATCAACTGGAGACCAAGTATCCAAATGGCAGACCCTATGATGGATTTCTCATTCAGAACACCATGCCACCTGTCACTGTACTCCTCCCCATGAGCTCCAGGCTATCAACATGCACCAGTGTTCCTGGCTTTTATGTGGGTGCTGAGGATTTGAACTCAGATCCTCATACTTGCTCAACAAACACTTTGTCCCATGTAGCTATCTCCTGAAGCCTGTCAGTAGTTTTTAACTTTCCTTGCTCCTCGACGTTAATATAGACACAGTTAACTTTTTTATTTTGGGAACTTGACACAATTATTCATGTGTTGAGTTATCTTAGATTAATAAAGTACAAACTATGTGTTTAGTTCATATAATCACAGTACACTCAGTATTCATGCTAGGCATAAGGAATATATACAAAATATCCAATGGTAGGCCAATGAATGTGAGAGCAGAGACAAAAATCCAAAATAGGAAAATCTCAGTCTTCTATTGTCTGTCATTTTAGCATTAATCTTGTATACATTTTATTTATGTTCTATGAATTCAGTGTCAATGATTCTCATAGGATATACAAGAAGATGTAAAACAAGTTTAAAAAAATAGTAAGACTAGTAGAGTTGAGCTTTAGAGGTCTATCAATCATTATAATAGCCCAGATTATTTTCAGTCCTACACAACCTTCTATCATGGAAGAAATATTATTCACAATGGTCATATTCAATAGAGAGATCTCACTGAATTTTTTAAATTGCATTAGAATTCACATTCCTCAAGAATTTTCAGGAATCAATTCCTAGTTAATTTTTATAAATAGTAGAAAAGTTGTGCTAATGCTAAATGTCAATAATAGGATGCAGATATAACAAGATAAATAGCTAGCTGGACAGTAGCCCTGTGCAACAAGTAGGTGGTAGACATTCTTCTTTCTCATTGCCCCTTTTAAAGAAAGCAAAACATTTTTGCACCCCAATGGTTGAGGACAAGGAGAAAACAAAAGTGTATCTAAATGTAATGAAAAATGAACCAAGGAAAGTGACATCCCACTGGTAAACAGTGCAAAGTGTAGCCAGCCAGTCTGCAGCAGGATGGAGGGTAGAGATGAGGTAGAGCAGAGGCAAGATGGCTAAAGGGGCAGAGCTCAAGGTACCAAGCACGGAAGGCTGCAAAGCACTCACTCCTAGCTCTTTTCAGCCTTGCTAAATCTGGTCTTCACAGAGCATCAAGGAAGTCATGTTGCCCAAAACCAAGACTCTATATGACAAAAAACCAGACACACGTTCTGCTGACAAGTGTTTAGTACATCAAGTTCTCCCCTACTAAACTGCTAAGCTTGGAAATCAGTATTATTTCTGTATTGACTGACAAGAAACAATAGGTTCAAAGAGTAGCTCTCCAACATAATATTTTCAGACAGTAAAGATAATACTAATAAAGAAATGGCATTGTTGTATGAAATGTTAATTATGTCAGGCGTAATTGTCAGCACTTAAGAAACAATCCTTGAGGCTGGAGAAATGGTTAAGAATAGCATTGCCTGTTCCTCCAGAGGACCTGTGTTCAATTCCCGGCACCTACTTAGTGGTTCATAACCATCTGTGATTCCAATTCCAGGGGATCTGATGTCCTCTACTGGCTTTCATAGTCACCAGAGACACACATTTTGTGCATATATTGATACAGGCAAAATCGCTATACACATAAAATATATTTTTTTTAAAAAAAAAATCAATCCTTATTTTACTCCATGAAGAATACCCTCATTTTCTCTATCTTTCAGGTCCCAACATATCCCCAGCCTAATTAGGTCACTGGAGATATGAGTGTGTTAAGCAATGTAAAGTTCTATGGTCCCATTCAGGAAAGAAAACAATTAAAAGTACAGGAGCTTCTGTCATAGAGAGCCACAGCCAGCTTTAAGCACTCAGACCTTCCCTTCTCTCTGGAGATGCTTCCTGTCATAAGAACCAGAGTTGATTCTAAGCTGATTCATGAATTCCAGTAGTAGTGTTCTGCTGAAATCTTGACAGAGACTCCCTTTAGCAGCTCCTCCTCCTCCTCCTTTTCTTCTTCTTCTTCCTCTTCTTCTTCTTCTTCTTCTTCTTCTTCTTCTTCTTCTTCTTCTTCTTCTTCTTCTTCTTCTTCTTCACTGAAAAGCCCTACAGCTCATGGAATATAGTACTAAATTGCCTTCATGTTACATCCTATGTTTTTGTCTTCTAATTTTATAAGCTTACATGTTTGTAAAATATGTACTTTGGGTGCATATTAGATATGATTCATTTAAAGCCTGCATATTGCTTTTGACTTATTCACTTATATAAAGACTTCCAATTCCCATTTACAAGCCTAAGACTGTGGGGTCATGATTGGGCTAGAGGTAAGCAAAAAATCAGAACTAAATGGGTGAGCTAAGGCACTCATACCTTGAAGGGGCAACTGAAAGGATGCATGGTATATGAATGACTTCTCCACCAACAAAATAAACCCAAGTGAGTTGGATTTATAGCACAAAGGCAGGTTTATTAGGGCAGCTTGGGGGGTGGGGAGACAGGGTGTCTCTGAGGTGGTCAGTGAAGTCAGAAGGCTGGGATGGGGTAGGGACTTCTTAAAGAGGAGTGGGGGGGGTTGCAATGTGATGGTGGAGTCCTGAGTTCTCACTTTATTTGGTGAGGGCCCTGTAGGTGTGTCTTATGTCCAGTGCTCTCTTTGAAGTCCTGATCTAGGAGCTGACTTTATCCAGTGTTTTGTGTGGGCTTTGTAAGTCTGGGCTCCTGGTCAGAAGAGAAGGGCAGGAAACTTCTTGGTCCAGGCCATCTTGCCTTTATCCCCAAATCTCCCAGAAAACTGAAGACAAGAGGGAAAAAGCCAGCCCAACAGAGCCGGAGAAACAAGATAGCAAAAGACTGCATTACCTAGCCCGCCCACTGTTTGGTGTTTGGAGTCTCTGATCAACAGCCTGGGCAAATTTGTTCCTTGTCAATTGTACTGATTCGTGTTGGTGAACTGGGCCCAACTAATAGCCAATGTCAGGACATATTAAAGAAGAAAGCTTGGTGAGGGGCAGAGGGAATGCATTTGCAAGGGTGGGAAGTATTTGTAATAAAGGTGCATAGAAATGGAGCAAGTTCCTCTTCTGCCTTTCCATTCTCAAATGGATCATGACCAGTATAAAAACTGTCTTGGTTTCATTCCAGAAATATAAAGTTCAGCACTGTAACAAATGAGTGTATCTTATAATAGGGTGGGAGATAAAAATCATGACACCCCCAAGATACAGGAGAAAAAGCTTTGATAAAATTCATGATAAAAGCTCTGAACAAGGGCTATGGAATTGGTTCAGTATGTAAAGTGCGTGCCACACAATCGTGTGGGACCTTAACTCAGAGCCCAGGACCATGTAAGGGCCAGGCACTGAGGGACACATTTGTACGTCATGTGCTGGCACAGAAGGGCAACAGGTAGGTCTTGGGGTCTTGCTGGCTAGTCAGCCTGAGAGGTTTAGTGCACACCCTGTCTTAAAAAATAAGGTGGCAAGAGCAACAGAGGAAGACAGATGATGCCAACCTCTACCCCTTCATTGAGACACACACAGAGGAGTAAATGAACTCATACACCCTCATATATGCATACACATCCATTTAAACTCTGAAATATGTGTGTGTGTGTGCACGCGCACGCACGCACATGCGAGCACCAGGTAGTAATAGTGGTGGTGCACACCTTTGATCCCAGCACTTGGGAGGCAGAGGCAGGTGAATCTCTTAGTTCAAGGCCAGCCTGGTTTACAGAATGAATTCTAGGATAACCAGGGCTACACAGAGAAGCCCTATGTATATGTGTATATACATATATATGTACACACACACACACACACACACACACACACACACTAAAGTCTTTCTATAATATGTAGAAAGCCAACAACCAACTGAAAAGGGAAGGAGAATCAGGAACCTGACAATGGTGAGATTCACAGCTCTTCCTCAATATAGTACTAACAATTTTAGACAAAAGCGATTTGTGAAAAGAAAGTAATAAAGGGCATCCCAAGAGAGGTCAAATTATTCCTGCAGACAACAAAATGATCTTATACATAGAAAACCCACTTCCTCTCTTTATTAACAGTAAGTACCAAACTCCACTGAGCACTCTAGTGTTTAACTAGTCATAGTCATGTCCTCTGGCTCCCTGAGGGCAATCACCATCCAGATGTCTCTTACTCATAAGTGCTCCTTGCCAAGTGTGCTGTCTGTCATTTAAATGCAGTCAGTGCCTTTTCAGATAGCGCGAAACAACTGTATGATTTATGATTTGGTTTCCCTCCTATGGCACTGTTTTCTGTAGATTGTATCAAAAACCATGAACGTTGTTTCTTGTTTACAAGCACCTCTCTTTAAAAGAGTAGATAAACTCAAATCTAGAGTAGTAGCTCTAAAGGGAAATATAAAGAAATAAGGCATATGTACTTGTGTACAACTTTAGAAGTACAAAAATGACATACAGGATCAAATATCTAAGTGTTAGAATTTAAGATTAGCACTCGGGTGGGTTTTTAGTTCAGCAGTGGGCCTTGGATGAACACATCTTATTGGAATGGAATTGGACATCTGCCTTTTTCTGAGTACACTGATTTTTTCACTCCACTAAGAGAAGGGCTGAGGTCATCTATGATCTGAGTTCCATAAGTGAAGAGTGGAACTAGAGCTTGGATAAATATAAAGTTTGAAAGTCTTGGATGTTGTGTAAGAATCCCATAAATCAGCTGCATCGTCCAGGCCAGTAGAGTCAATCCTATTGAAGGTGTGGCTCTCCAGTTACTTCTAAGCTCTTAGTCATGACCTGGCTCTGAGCCATGGCTGGCAAGCATGAGACATGCACAATTCCATGCCAAATCAAGAACCTGCCCTGTTTCAAAGACAAGGTTATATTTGTAGGGTTCCCCAAGACAAGTAGACAGTAACAAATCCCAAGAGGCTCAGGCCACCTCTGTCCTCCTGACACAATCCTGAAGACCTCAATTGTTTTAAGACCTACACAGTAGTTAGAATTTCTAGTTATCTGTTTGGTTCAGGAAATACAAGAGACCTGAGCATGGAGAATCCAGTCTAGCTGCGAGAGATATGCCCAAGTAGCCAGTCTCCATCGAACGACACCTAACAGTTGTGCTTGGTCTGCATCAGAAACCCCAGCAGGGTGGAAGGGAGGCATAAGACCCAATTTTGATGAGTTGGGTCTCATTTACTAATATATTACTTCATGATGGTAAATATTCACTCAACCCAAGGACATTTTTCTGCTTCAGTTATAAAAGAAACTTTAAAAAGTAAAAACTTTGCTTTTATGCAGAAAAATTTTATTTTTATATGTAATAATTAAAGCTTCTCTTTTAAGACAATTGTTATGCTGTCAGAAGTTATTCTTTAGAAATATGGTCAGCTTCCAGTTTCTACTGCTTGGTAAAGGTAAAGGAAGTTAAACATCGACTCAGATTCAGAGACACAAAGTGCCCTTAAACCTTTACTCTTTCCTCAAATCAAGAAGGAACATTAACCCAAAGATACTTAAAGTCATAAAATACTTTCAGTATCTTTGCTAACAGCAATTTACTTATATTTGTAAGAATGTTAGTAAGCTAAATTAAGATTTTATTTTCTCTAATTGAACACTTTATCAAGGGAAACAATTCTAATGAAAAAGTAATTAGACAGAAAGCTTTCCAAAGCTCTGAAGATGAATATAACATCAGTTGACGAAGTCCATTTTACTATTCCCTTTTTAGAGAAATCATGTGTAATGGTTGTTGATTTGGTCTTAGCCATTGCATGAGCTGTAAACTAATATAAAATCATCTACCTTGGAACATTAGCAGGTATCGAATGTATTTTCTACTATCTATTCCAACATCTCTCCTGTCTACCTTGGCTTCTGAGCTGCCAGTCTTGTGGGGGGTGGACGATCAATCGATCACTCACTGACAGCAATACCGACTGTGACAGGGAAAGTGCAGGGTCAAGCACTGTGTTTGTCAGCGTAAGTGTCTAGAAGTTATTGTTAAGCTGACACCTCAAAAGTCTTTAAAACTTATCAGGCAACAGGGATCGGGGATGTGATTGTGTGATAGCCAGTGGGGTCTCACAGAAACAGAGGAAAATAAAAGTTTAACATATATAGACACGGAAGCAAAGAGAACAGAAGTTAGAGTGGGAAGTAGAAATGATATTATTAAAGGCTTTGTAAGAAATTAGGATGTTAGGAGTTGGCAGACATATTTACAGGAACTATAAAAATGTTCAAGCACCATACTGCTATGACAAGTAAAATTAGATTTTTCTTGTTTACTTCCAAAACCTGCCTTCAAGTTAGGTTACACATATTGTGTAGAAAGAAGGGTGGGAACCCATTAGAAAATAGTTATTGTATCACAGGAGATAACTGAAGTTATCCATGATGTTCAAATTGCTAAGGGTACAACTAAATGTTAAGACTGACAGTTAAACAGAGGTATTAAAAAGATAGTATTTGTTAGCCCAGACAAGGTGCCACACATCTTTTGATCCCAGCACTCAAGAGGCAGACAGATCTCTGTGAGTTCAAGACCAGTCAGAGCTATGAAGTGAGAACCCTACCTCAAAAAAAAAAAAAAAAAGATAGTATATATTGAATTGTGAAGATGCCTTAGAATCTAGTATGAACCACGGACTGCCACACTCCACTGCCCTTTCTCTCTGACTACAGCAGGTAGGTCTGGAAGCTTAAGCTTGTTCTGATAATGTGCTCCATTCCTAGACTTGTAATGAAAGCCATTAGCTATAAACAAACAGGAATAGATTTCCCAATGAGTATGACTTCAGGTCAATCTAAGTCAGATTTCACCATCATTCAATCATTTAAATACACCAATGAGATAATCAAAGACACAGATACAAAGTATCAAAAGCAGGGTGAGAAGAGTTCCAACAACGTCCACTTTTACAAAATGTAGAACATCTTATGGGGTCACACTAAAAGTAATTAATAGTAGTAGCATGCTAAAGTGACCATTTAGTGGTCTATTCTTTCGTTTGCTGAAGAAATGCATTTTTTTTAACAAAGTATAAAACCTTGAAGGTGATTTTACTATCCTGTCAAACTAAATTGCCTATACCAACTGTTAATATATTCAGCTAAGAGAGTGTTTCCTGCCCAACAATTGAGATTTTAAAAATTCTTCAGTATCTGGTATCTGAAAAATTAAGAGTGTTATGTTAATATTAAAGTATGTTAATCACATTTCCATCAGAGTGATAAACACAGGAAACAACTTAATGTGCGAAGGTTTCCTGTCACTCTGGTTTCAAAGTCCATCCAAAGTCATTTGCACACATTGCTTTGGACTTGTGGATATCTTCTCAGGAATGCACTACAGAAGAATCCACTCATTTTGGCAGCCTGATCTACATAGTGATTTCCAGGCTACCAAGGATAGTGATATCCTGTCTCAAAAACAAACAAAACACTCAGAAACAAATTAATGAAATATACAATGTTTCTCCATAACTAATAGTTAAGGTGTTACTGGCAACTAATGTAGAACCAGAGTGGGACAACCACAACTGTAAAGATTACCTTTGAATGCTCACGGTGCTTTTTGTCGATTTGACATGAGCTGGAGTCATCTGGGAAAGAGGGAACCTCAATGAGAAAACACCTCCGCCAACTAGCCTGTGGGCAAATCTGTGAGAAGAGATGTGGGAAGGCCCAGCTCACTGTGAGTAGTACCGCCTCCGGCTTGGTCCAGGTTCTGGGGGTTATATGAAGGCAGGCTAAGTAAGTCATGAAGACCCAGTCAGTAGGCAGCACTCCTCCACTCTTAAGGCCGTCTCCAGGTTCCTGCCCTAGCTCCCCTCAGAGACGGACTGTGATGTGGAACTGTAAGATGACCAAGTCACTTTTGGTCAGTGTTCATCACAGCAACAGAAACCCTAACAGACACTGAGCACATTTCTGCTATAAATGCAGTTGGCACTATTGCAAATACTTCTCAGGAATCTAGGAAAACTTACCCTGTTCAGATTTACACTGAGTGTGTCACCTGGCAATACATATGGTAAAGTTTTATGTATAATAATTAAAAGTTGAATCAGGTTGACTTAATGACATTTTGGGATTAGCCAAATATCAATATATAGAAGTATAAAATCTATGGCACTTTCATGAAGTTATATACTACATAGATACAACATTTTCAAACAACCTGTTTGAATTATTGACTTAACTAAATTAAAAATCTCAACCAAACTGCTAAGTAGGACTAGAGAGATGGCTCAGTCAGTAACTGCTTGCCACATAAATGCATAATCCAATGCTGTAGAGATGGAGACAGGAGGATGCCTAGTGCTTTCTGGCCAGCCAGTCTAGCTGAAGTGATGTGCTGTGCTGAAGATTCAGTAAGAGATACTGTCTCAAAATAAAATAAGGTGAAAAAGCAACTGTGGAAGACACCCTGCTTCAGCCTCTAGCCTCCACACACACGAAGGCACCATTCACAGGACACCAGAACTCATATATACATGTGTACACACATATACGTGAACCCTCCCAACACACACACACAAATTATAAAATGCCATGGGTCACAATTACTATCTACCTAATGAATGCTTCTCTGTGTAAAACAGTTTTAAAACACCTCCTCACAACCCAATACTTACTATTTTTTTAAGATTTGAGTGTTTTGCCTGTATGTATGTATGTATGTATGTATGTATGCATGTATGTATGTATGATGTGCTTGTCTGGTGCCCACAGAAGTCAGAAGGCAAAAGATCAAACTACAGTTACTTATGAATAGTTATGAACCACCATATTGGTACTGGGAACTGAACACAGGTCCTCTGCAAACAGGTATCTTAAGTGCTGAGCCATCTCTCCAGACCTAAGATGCAAACTCAACAAGCTCCAAGGTAAGAGGAAACATGGATCTTATAGTTGTAAACATACCCCAAAGTATGTCCGTAGACTTTAGTTGAGCAAATGATACTTTGTCAATGTGTAGAAATGTTCTTAGTAAGAACAAAGTACTTTCAATTATGAGCTAGAAAAACTTTAAGATGACCAATGTATAAACTAGAAAGAAAGAAAAATTCAAGTCTGGGTTTATCAGCATGAAAATGCAATTTATCTTTTTGTTTTCTAACAGGGTCTCCCTATATAGCCTAGACTGGCCTTAAATGCATAATTCCCCTGCTTCCATTTCCCAAATCTTGGCATTACAAGCACCAATACCAAAAGAATCTGCTTTTCATAATGAGAAACACTTGGTAATTAAGAGATAAACTCCATGCATATTATTTCTTAATATCTACACATGAAAAACTAGGCAAGTCATAGTGATTGTAGTTTGTCTTTGAAACTTGAATTGGCAGCTTTAAAAACTATTTGCCAATGTCTTTACATATTTGTATGATGAACTCAATATTCACAGGGGTTATGGCTGGCATGTAAATTCAAAGATAATCTTTATTTTATGCTTTATTTTCCTGTTCACTTTGTAGGGCAAATCTTACTTTTATACCAGAAAAGCTTGTAAATATTCTTGAAAACTTACAGGGAAAAACTAAAGCAAATGTTAAAAATGCTTTGTAATGAGTCACTTAAAATTTTCATCTTAAGTTCTGGTTTTAATTAGTCATAGTAATACAGTATCAGCCAGCTACTTGTATGATTACCAAGAGAGCCATCAACTATCCAACACTGGAAAGTAACGAGAGACGTATAAGACTTAGGGGGATGCAGATGGAACAATCTGCTTACCTGGTTAAGGAGTACTTGTTAATTACAGAACAAGAATGTGAAATGTACTAAGAACAAAGAAAAGCTTTTTAGAACACTGGAAAATAAAAGGAGAGGTATAGCTTTAAGTCTTAGAGGGATGCAGAAGGAGCAGTGTGCTTACCTGGATGAGGAATAGTTGTTAATTACAGAACAAGAATGTCAAATGTATTGAGAACACAGAAATGCTTTTTTTGGCAAAAGAAGGAAAAGCATACATAGAAAACAGGCTTGCAATAACAGTTCAGCATGTTAGAACCAGCATGAAAAAGCAATATATCAATTCCATGTGGCATCAAAGAGAGGGGAGGCCCTAGGTTCTGTAAAGGCTCTATGCTCCAGTGTAGGGGAATGCTAGGGTGGTGAGGAGGGAGTGGGTGAGAGGGTAGGGGAGCAGCCTCATAGAAGCAGGTGGAGGGGGAGGGGATAGGGGTTTGTGGAGAGGAAAGCTGGAAAGGGGATAACATTTGAAATGTAAATAAAATATCCAATAAGAAAAATAAAATAAACCATAGGAAAGTTATCCAAAGGTCAAAATGTAGAAGGGACAAATTTGGTTTCAAAAACTACTGAACAGCCTCCATTTGTAAAACTATGAGTTTGAGAGGGAGAAAAAAAGGCAATACAAGAAAATATCTGTTAAGTAATTTTATTATATAAAGAGATCCTGTAACTTGATATGAAAAACAAAGCAACTCCAAAAGATATCACAAGGAAAAGGACATTGACATTTGACCAAAGGGAAAATACATCAAAATACACAAGTATTCAATCTTGCTATTAATAAAAGAAGAAAAAAAATCAGGATGCAGTTTCTTACTTGCTTATTCAATACACAAAGTTAGTATCAATTTTTACCTTAACTTCTAAAAGCACTCAAATATGTCTGAAGTTAACAAAAACATACAATCATTTAAAAAAAACACAAGTATGAAAATTCTATCAATGCAGAAATCATGAAAAGCATTAAAATGAATTAACACATGTACATGTACGTATGGGCAGTTAAGAAAAGTTCAAATGCCAGAAGCCAAATCCGTTTCCTTCGTCTGAATTACATTAAGGGAGTCAATAGCACTGCTCTCTCCCAGGACTAGGCAGGACGTGTAAGTGTGTGTGTGTGTGTGTGTGTGTGTGTATTTATTTTTTTTTCCTTCAGTTGAACAATTTTCCCAGGAAAGTATGTATACTGGCACTCTCCCAGGACTAGGCAGGACGCGTGTAAGTGTGTGTGTGTGTGTGTGCGTGTGCATGTATTTTTTTTTCCTTCAGTTGAACAATTTTCCCAGGAAAGTATGTATTCAGTATCACTCATTACCAAGGGACACTACAATTCCATTTATCTGATAAGTTCCCTTTAAGATTTTCCCATGTAATTCTCAGCCAGAAAATATTCCCACAGTACTGAAGACTGAAGATCTATTTTAGCACTGTCTTAAAGAAACCAGCTGACTTCTTAGGGGATCTGAAGTTGGTTCTATCCTCGAGTGAAGGCTAAAAAGGCCTATTTCCGATTTGATGCAGAACAGGGTGTATCTCTTTGCTCAAATCACAGCCTTGAGGCAGCTCACACATTACAGGATGCTTACCAGCTACAGCAGCACCAGAAATCACTCAAAATCACACAATAAACATGTCAGAGTGACTGAGGCAGGAGACTAAACTTAAAATTCTGGAGCTTTGTTGAGAATGCTTCTTTGCCTTCCTTAACTCCCGAATTTCACAGGTAAAAGTTAATGATAAAAAACAAACAAACAAACAATTCTTTGAAACTTGCCTTCTGCTAAATAATCTATACTCATGAAACTACAGAATATACAGAAAAACTAATTAAGTTTCATTTAAAGAAACAATTCCATTAAATGACAAATTTGGCTGTCAATTTAGTTTGTTGTAGCCCTTAGCTATCTAAATTCTGTTTAAGACTTTAGACACGGGCTCTCTGGTATTGAATTTTCATTGAAATAAAATTAGCTGTTTTTTGGAAGAAAATATAAGGTCATTTTCACGACAGTTGAAGTTTCTATCAAGTCTAAAAGTTTGTAAGTATGTACATACACACAAATTTTTGTGAGCATGAATATCTGACTAGTGTACACACCTATTATTTTTTTCTCCAGTGAGATAACAAATCCTGACCTGTTTCTTCTAGTTAATATTGTTACTATTTCTGTCTACCTAAGAAACTTCAACTATTCTAAAACTAATCACACAGCCTAGTTAACAGATTGTCCAAAACTATCCAAGAAGGAGGTAGCTGTACCTTGGCAATCTTTATTTTAGGTTAGAACAGGGGACCTCCATTTAATGTTTCAGTCAAATCAAAGGTTTCAATTTTTTAGTATAATAGACATAATTACACATTTACTAAGATCATCTATAATTTGACATATGTAACACCACAAAAAACATCTAATTTTCTATGTATCTTTTTCACTTGTTAAAACAGCTGAATATATTTAATACTTTTCAAGATGCACTTGTTAGCCATTTAATAAACAATACAAAGCCAAACAAAAATAAAACCTAAGTTACCTTTTTGTCTATTAACTGTAGCATAAGGAGAGACAATTGAAGGGTACATACAAGACCATCCATGATACACTGAAAAGGTATTACACCTTGGATCTAAGAATGATCTGAAGGTGCTGAAAGAGGTGATTCTCTAGAAGGTGACCCAGGGTTTTCTTCTGGTGGAAAAACTGTGAGAGTGCAAGCCCGAATGCCACCAAGGGACTCGGGAAGATCAAAAACTTTATGCCACTCATCTTTTTCTGGGTCGTATTTCTGGACAATTTCTACCATGCACCGGTTATTCCAAGAATATCCACCAACAACATAGATTTTGTTTTCAAAGACTGCAACTCCAACATCACTCTGACCTCTTAGCATAGCAGCAATCGGTGTCCACTGGTCAAGAGTTGGCGAATAGTATTCGCAGCTTAGGACATCATCATAATCACTTGTTCCTCTGAAGTGGTTGCCACCAATGACATACAGCTTGTCTCCAACTGTACACATGCAATGCAGACCTCTGACTGTGGTCATAGGAGCCTTCTGTGTCCATTTGTCTGTATCTGGGTCAAAACACATGAGCTCATTTTGGAAAGTGTCATGGGTAATTCCTCCGGAAATATACATTAAACCCCCATATACTGTTCCAGCATGGCCATAGTGGGGTTCACTCATTTTTGCAACGTAGCTCCATTCATTCATTCTTGGGTTGTAACATTCTACTGTGGCCAGTTCACCAGCTGCACTGCGCCCACCAACTGCATATAAATGTCCTTTGAGGGCACTCAGGTGAAAGAATGTGCGCTTTTCGTTTAATGATGCCACCTGCATCCATTTATTATAACGAGGATCAAATCTGAAAACTGTATCAACAGCAGTTTTTCCTTTTGTATCATAATTACTCTGACCACCAACTACATAAAGGAAATTTCCAATAACTGCAATGCCGTGCTGGTATCGAGGAGCATCCATGGGGGCTAACGACTTCCACTCCTGTGCCCTTTCGTCATACATCCGTAACTCTTTACTTACGACTAGCTGTTGTCTCAAAACTCCTCCTAAGGTAACCAAATGAGTAGAATCAGATCGAATGGCAGTTCTGTCTGACTGCATCACTGGCTGCATATATGGCATCATTTGGTAATTGCTTGCTTCCAAAAGTAAATTCACACAGGTATTGTCTGTTCTCATGAAATCTACTGTCTGCACATAGTTGATGAGATCCTGTGGTGTCATCAGTGGGAAGCGAATATTCTTCATTAATTTTGCAGCATAGTCCATCCGAGGGTCTTCCAGCCTCAGCCAGCGGCAGGCAGCCTTGAAC
The DNA here is from genome assembly GCA_036184795.1 of Tokudaia tokunoshimensis. Taxonomy (NCBI): domain Eukaryota; kingdom Metazoa; phylum Chordata; class Mammalia; order Rodentia; family Muridae; genus Tokudaia; species Tokudaia tokunoshimensis. The sequence goes on from BTHU01000005.1 coordinate 73,817,590, forward strand.
AGTTCAAGTTCAGAACAGTGCTTGAGACTGTTGCTGGAAAGCACAAAGGCAAGCCGCTCAAAGGGGAGTTTCAGAAACTCCCCGGTACTCAACAAGGCAGGAAAGTTCTTCAGGATGAAATTATTTACGTATTTATCCACTTCTATAAGATTGTAGGTGTTAGCAATCCGTCCAACCTCAACACAGTTATCTAAGGAGACGCCTGATATAAGAAATACTTTACAAAAATCCAAAACCGGCAAGATCTGTAGAAAGCTGGCAGCTTCAAGAGTGTCCTGAAGATTGTCCATATTAAGAGACAGTTTTGCAGTGTAAATAAAATCAATGATTTTCTTCAGACCAACTTTGTTCACCCCGTGAAGCTTAATGCACATTAAATCTTTCTCTTTCATGCCTCCTGTGAACATGGCCTTGAAGTAATCACTGGCAGACGCCATCATGGCTCTATGAACCGGGAAGATTTCCTCTCCATCGCCAGGTACCAGAGTCACGTCGCAAAGCAGCCCCTCTATTCTGAGCTGATCAAAGCCTTGCAATACAACAGAACTGTGCGTATTGCTGGTAAAAAACCGCGTAGTTCCAGCCTTGCAAGGCTGCAGGTGGGCAGAGACGCCCATGTCGCCGTTACCGAGAGACACCTTCATGGGAGAACGCGGAGCTCGCAGCGAGCTGCAGGCCGCAGACGTTACAAAGAGAACGCGGGGCCGCGGAACGAAGGGCAAGTGCAAGCGGTCGCCGCAGCACCGCTCTGGGCACACCGACGTCCGCCCTGCAGTAGCACCACGCACCTCAAATCTGACAGCAGAGCGGGTGAGTCATCACCTGAGGCAGTTACACGACCGCTTCACCCCGTCCGGCCCGGGCTGTCGTCCTTCGCCGCTGCGCTCAGGGCGGGGGAGGGGCCGTCACGGCCTGCGCACCCCGGCTGCCGCCCTCCAAGGCTCAGCACCTCAGCGAGCTGCAGCTGCGTCCTCTGCGATCCCCGCTGTCTGGCCGCGGCCACCGACTTGGCTCGGAGCAGGGCCTGGAATTGCGACTTGGGCCTAGAACGGCGGCCTAGCACCGACACCCAGCCCGACCTTCCGGAAAGGCCGAATCCCAGGATCCCTCGGGCTAGGAGCGGCTGCACAGCTATTGCGCTTGCGCCGCTGACCTGGCAAAGGGGCGGAGGGTGGGGGAAGGGCGCGGGCGGGACTGAGGGCGGGCTTCCGCTCGGGGAGCAAGGCCTGCGCAGGGGCTGTTACGTAAGTCTGCAGGAATGCGCGTGCTTAAGCTGGCAGTGGTAGGCTTTCTTAGCACTTTTCAAGAGCGCATTCTTTTCAAGATTTACGCTTTTGCGGTCTTTGCCTGAACTGCAAAGAAACGCAACCTTTGTTCAAACGGAAGAAGCCTGGCAGAGGAAATCATTGTATCGTTTTATGTTTTTCTTCAAGAATAGTTTTACAGTTTGCATCACACTCAATTTAATAAATTAATAAATTTAATAAATAAATTGAGTTCAATTAAGATGTTGGTTGTAAAAAAAAATTTAAAAAAAATTTAAAGCACATGACATTTAACTTGTCACTAAATTTTGGTCCTAATGATACATTTTGAATATTTGGCAGAAGAGATAATTGCCTTCATAAATACAGCTTTCCGGGTTTTGTTTTCCAAACCTTATTTTTAAATGGTTACAGTCGCCCAGTAGTTAAACATGTCATAATCTACGTTGTCCACTGTTTTCTCCAGAGTATATAAATGTTTCCTCCATTGTCTTATGGAATCTGTAATAAGCTCAGAGGATTTGAACACAAAACCTTTATCCTGATTTGGATAATGATATCAAGTCAATGTTTCCAAAATATTATTACCCTTTGCGTCTCCCTTGTGTAGAACTTTGCTTTTATAAGTATTTTTATTAACATGCATTTCTTTAGCTACTGTCGAATTTTAACTTTGATTTAAGAATAAGTATATAATTTGCCATAATTCTCTATTCCCGAAGTTCCAAATCCTTCTAGGGTTTACTTGTATGCAAACTAAGAATATACTTCAATGGAATACTACTCTGCAATTAAAAACAATGAATTCACGAAATTCCTAGGCAAATGGTCAGAACTTGAAAATATCATCCTTAGTGAGGTAACCCAATCACAAAAGAACACACATGGTATGCAGTCACTGATAAGGGGATATTAACCCAGAATCTCGGAATACCCTAGACACATTTCGCATATCAATAAATTTCTAAGAAAATGAAAGGAGAGACCCCTGGTCCTGGAAAGACTGGATGTAGGGGAATGCCGGGATAGAGAAGCGAGAGGGGGTTGAATGGGGAAAAGAGGGAGGGAAGGGGGCTTATGGGGCTTTCGGGGAGGGAGGAAACAGGAAAGGGGAAATGATTTGGAATGTAAATTAAAAAAACTTAGAAAATAAAATTAAAAAAAAATAAATTATTGCAAAAAAAAAAAAGAATATACTTATATTCTTCAGTTCCACTTCCTGGCTCTTTTCTAAATGGCATGTATCCTACTGGATTTTTTTTTTTTTCAGTTCAAGATTGTCCAAAATTGGTATATAGAGAGCTTACTTACAACTTGTTGATGACCAAAAAATGTATGCACTGTAATTTACTTTACTATGAGTGATTAATCTTCCTTTATTTCTCCTCCCTTCTTTTCCCTGTGGTTTCTGGCCAATTGCAGCAACACCGGGAAACTAGTGGAACAACATTCTTTTCCCCAAACTAGTAGAACAACATCCATCGTGGTGGTTGTCCCTAAATCCCTACCCCCACCCCCACCCCCCAGGTGCCCTAGCAGATTTCCAGTCTGTTTGATACCAGAGCTTTGTTGAAATGAGACTAGTCTTGAGAATTTCTTCCCAGGAGCTAAGTTCTGGGAGGCTGCTCGGTTTAGGAGTTGGGGTAAGCATTCCCTGAGTGGCTCTGACATGTGGCCTGGCTGTGAAGAGGCTCTTCCGAAGGATTACTTTCTTTTTTTTATTTTATTTTCCATATTCTTAATTTACATTCCAAATGATTTCCCCTTTTTACCTGTGGGAAAAGAAAGAACAGGATCACTGCTTTAGAAGGTACCAGAGCAAAACTCAAGACATCAGTCCTTTCCCTATTAAGCTAGCAAGGTTAATAAATGAGAAACCAGACATGAACATTTATGGTTATTAGGGACACATGCTCCTAATATTCCAGTGTTTTATTTTATACTTAGTTTTATGTTCATTGGTATTTTGTCTGCATGTATGGCTATGTGAGAATGTCAGAACTGGGATAGCAGGCAGGTGTGATCTGTCCTGTGGATACTTGGGACTGAACCCTGGGTTCTCTGGAAGAGCACCAGTGCTCTTAACCTCTAAGCCATCTCTCCAGCCACCAACATTTAATTATTTTAAAAGATTATTTTTTCTGCTTTCACCATGAAATGAATCCAGTTTGTCCCAATATTTGGTGGTCATGTTAAACAGGTATGTGTTAAGAGCATCTACTTAGGGTCATCAACCCACTCAGGTGCTTTATTATATCAATTCCAATTTTTATAAATTTTATTTATTATATCTTAGTATTTAGCACATATGAGATCATGTTCACCTTTGAATTTCACTAGTAACAAGAAGTATTTACTTTCATATTTTAATTAACATTTTTATTATTTAAAGTTTCACTTTTAGACATTTCATGTTTATTGTTAAGTCAGTGTCAAGGCTGGGTTTGTAATCTCAAATGAGGAATGGATGTCCAGTTTATTCAAGCTACAAGTAACACCTAAGGCCCAAGGATGGTGGCACATGCCTCTAATCTCAGAACTCAAGAGGCAGAGGCAGGCAGGCCTCTGTGAGTGTAGACCAGCCTGGTCTACAGAGTGAGTTCCAAGATACCCAGATTGACATAGAAAAACCCTGTCTTGGAAAAAACAAAAGCAAACAAACAAACAAAAAGAAATATCTGATCATGCTCGTTTTCATGATAAAATAGAACATGGTTTAAACAGTTGGAACTTAGTTTTTCTCACAGAAATTTTCATTTTTTCAGTAGGAAGCATAAAATTATTAATAGTTTTGATTGAAAGAGAGTCTCGATGTGTGATGCAGGCTGGTCTCCTTAATACTGGTGGTAGAGATGTACGTCATCCCTGTAGGATTAGATAATCAATTTTAATTACATTATATACTAACACTGTTGACAAAGGAAAGTGTCTTCATAACAAGAAACTGGAGGATTCAGAGGTTTGATCTTGACACCTGGATACATGGTTCTGGGATTTACAGGGAGCTGTGATTAGAGGTTCTAAATTAGGAACTAGACAGCTGCTAGTTAGCAAAGGCCCGAGGATGAATGAAGTCTTAGAATAATCTAGTAGAGATGAAAAATATCCAAAGCTAAATCCTGGGAACCTCACATTGCAGGGTAGAGAAGTATAATGAGGAACAATGGTCCCCACACCCAGTAATTTTTAACTCTTTTATGACACTCTTTAGGATCAATTGCAAAGAATGGTTCTAGGTGTGCAAACTATATAAAAACATCATTTTATCTGTTTTATATAATAGTCTAAAACATCCAAATAACTTTTTAATCATCAAACATTATTTAATAACTCTTAAAATACTAGTGAATGCAAGGTTTTATTTTTAGATTGTTCCCTATTTTTGATTCCCTTTGGTTTTCATTTTACATTAACTACTTTCATATGTTTACAAATTATACCTTTATTCCTCTGCAATGGTTTGAATATGCTTGGCCCATAGGGAGTGGTACTATCTGGAGGTGTGGCCTTATTAGAGGAAGTATGTCACTGTGGTGGTGGGCTTTGCGGGTCTGCTCCTATGCTCAGGCTCTGCCCATTTAGAGGAGAGCTTCCTCCTAACTGCCTGAGGATGCCAGTCTCTCCTGATTGCCTTTCAATCCAGATGCAAAACTCTCTGCTCCTTCTCCAGTGCCATGCCTGCCTGCAGGCTGCCATGCTTCCTGCTATGATGAGAATGGACTAAACCTCTGAAACTGTAAACAAGCCTCAATCAAATGTTTGCCTTTATAAGAGTTGCCTTGGTCATGGTGTCTCTTCATAGCAATGGAACCTCAAACTAAGACAAGCTCCTGGGTGTGCAAAAGCCATTTATGCAGGTGATAGCCATGTTCCTGTGAAATGCTCTTTGTTCATTTTACACTTACAAATCTCTGTTCAATTTTCAAGTTTTCTCTTAGTGCCAGAATATTGAGCATATAGAAACAATTTCTCCCATTTCATATTTGCTGACTTTAAGAATTATCAGGTCTTTCTCATGTTGTGTTTTTTTTTATTTTCTCATCCTTATTACCAACGATAAGATATCCTTAATTCCAAATTCAATTACTACTGATCATACATAATTTTATGAGTATTTTCTCCATCCCTGTCTTAGTTACTTTTCCATTGCTATGGTAAAATACCATAAGCAAGGCAGCTTATGATAGAAAGTGTTTAATTAACAGTTTCAGGGAATTATGGCAGAACAGAGGCATGGAGAAAACAACAGCTCAGAGCTTGTCCCTTGTTCCTCAACTTGGAGACAGAGTCAGTTTTAAATGGCCCGAGTCTTTTGAAACCTCAGAGACTACTCTGCCATGACACACGGCCTCCAACAAAGCCAATAACTTCTTATTCTACCCTAACAGTTCTATGGATTGGAGACAAAGCATTCAAATATGGTCGCCTATGTGGACCATTCTCATTCAAAACACTACAATTACTTTGGCTATTTAATCTTTCTAATATTAATATGTGTCCTGGTTAGGTTTATTTGTCAGATTGACAAGGCCTAGAGTCATCTGACTGAGAGTTTCAACCGAGGAATTGCTTCAGTCAGATTGACCTGTGGGCATGCCTACAGAGTATTGTTTTATTATTGTTGATATAAAGGTTCCAGCCCACTATTGGCAGTCCCAACCTTTGGCTAGGCAGTCCTGGTTATATAAGATACATGAGCAATCCAGAGAGTGAGCCACCAAGTGTCATTCCCCTATGGTTCCTGCCTCCAGGTTTCTGCTTTAAGTTCCTTTTCTGATTTTCCTCAATGGTAGATTGTAATTTGGATGCAAAAGCCAAATAACCTCTGTTCTCCACCAAGTTGCTTTTTTGCTAGAGTGTTTTAGTCATAGTAATAGAGAAAAAACTAGAATACCATGGGTATATTATTGGTGGAGTTTTGGTATGTGTGTGTGTGTGAGGAGGGTGTATACATGTGTTGGGGTTGTGTGTGTGTGTGTGTGTGTGTGTGTGTGTGTGTGTGTGGTGATTTGAATGAAAATGACCCCCATAGACTCAGAAGAAGTGGCACTATTAGGAGGTGTGGCCTTCTTGGAGAAAGTGTTAGAGAAAGTGTGTCACTGGGGATGGACTTTGAGGTTTCAAATGCTCAAGTCAGGCTTATTGTCACTTTCTCTTCATGCTGCCTCAAGATCCAGATGTAGAAATCTCAGCTACTGCTCCAGCACAGTGTGATTCCCACCATGATAATAACAGACTAAACTTCTGAACCAACTAAATGCTTTCCTTTATCAGAGTTTCCATGGTTATTGTGTCTCTTCACAGCAATAGAAACTCTAAGACTGGGAGAATGTGTCTTTGGACACCAGATGTTTTTTCAGTTGTTCTCCACATTTTTTTTTTTTGTGAGACAGAGTCTCTGAGTATACCTGGAACTCACCAGTTAGGTGGAATGGCTGTCCAGTAAGTCCAGGGATTCTCCCATCTCTGCCTTCCCTGTGCAAGGCCACACCATCTTTTGTTTTACATGGATTTTGGGATCTGAACTTAGGTCCTCCTGCTTGTATGCAAAGCATTTTAATGAATGAAGGCATCTCCTCAGCCCCTTCTTGTTATTTTATATGTAGCAGTTCATTTTCTTATAGGTGTGTATAGTCTAAGAATATCTCTTTTTTATTCCTGATATAATTTTGACCATTCTTGATTACCTTGGAATTGTTTTGGTTTTGAACAGTGGTAAGTATTGCTTTTATAAAAATTGTTAAAATTTGTTGTTTCAACAAGAACCATGTTACCATGAACATAAGACTGAGACAATTCCTTTATTTGACATGGAAGTGGTCTGCATCTGAAAAAATCTCTCTTCCATAAAATCAAAGTAAGAACACAAATCAGATTAAAGCCATCAGCCAGTACAAATGTGACTGTGAAAAACATAAGCCCACAGAGAAAGAATTCTGCAAATAAAAAAATAGATGTAAAATAATAACAGAAAATCCAGTACAGTTTTCAGGGGATTACCCACAACTCACCATGTAGAATTCAGTGCAGAACTCCTACTTCAAGGCAATTCAACTTCTTTCTGGAAAATGGGGAAAAGTGTTTGTAGAGCTGATGTCTTCCCATTTGAAAGCCCTCAGGTAGTTAGTTCCTCAGATCAACATCTAACAAAGGGCAATTATCTTATTTTTCTCAAGGTAGAGCTGTATGAGTATGCTCGATTTTCTTTTTTTCAATTAAACAATTTGAAGATGCATCACCTTATTCTCCACTGACCTACAAAAACAAAACAGAAGAAGAAGCTGACTTCCGGAAATGTTGTGGTTTGAATAAGAAATGCCTCCCACCCCCCGCCACCATAGGTTCTCATATTTGAATGATTGGTCCCCAGTTGGTTGCTCTGTTTGCGGAGGTTTAGGAACTGTAGACTTGCTGGAGAAAATTCATCACACAGAGCAAGCTTTGAGAAAAAAAAATCCTTTTTTTTTCTTTCTTTTTTTTTTTTTGCTTTCTTTGCTTAATCTGATGAATAGAAGACTCTAGCCCTGTGCTTCCTGCTCTGACCACTGTGCCTGCATCTTCTTGCCATGTGTTCCTTTCATGATAAACTCATCCCCATGGAACTGTGAACTTAAATAAACTTCCTTCTATAAGTTGCCATGGCCATGATATTTTATCACTGCAATAGTCATTAATATAAGAGAGGAATTGAAAGGCTTGACGACAGGTATACAACACACTTTAGGTGTTCAGCAAACACAGGGGCTTAAATGAGTTGCTGAAACTGGGAGGGGCTGCTTGGTCTGTCAAGGGAAAAGCATTCTGTATTTTCTTGCTGATTCTGAAACTTGACACACTTCTGCCTTGTCTCCTTTTTGGATCTGATCCCCTCTGTATCCCTGTGTTTTCCTCCTTCTCTGGAGATAAAAAACAAACAAACAAACAAAAAACTTAGGAAAGAGATCAGGAGTCATAGACACAAGCATCACCAACAGAATACAAGAGATAGAAGAGAGAATCTCAGGTACAGAAGATACCATAGAAAACATTGACATAACAGTCAAAGAAAATGCAAAATGCAAAAGGCTCCAAGCCCAAAACATCGAGGAAATCCAGGACACAATGAGAAGAACAAACCTAATGATAATAGGTATAGAAGAGAGCAAAGATTTCCAGCTTAAAGGGCCAGTAAATATCTTCAACAAAATTATAGAAGAAAACTTCCCTAACCTAAAGAAAGAGATGCCCATGACCATACAAGAATTCTACAGAATTCCAAATAGATTGGACCAGAAAAGAAATTCCTCCGGTCACATAATAATCAAAACTCCAAATGCACAAAACAAAGAAAAAGTATTAAAAGCACTAAGGGAAAAAGGTCAAGTAACATATAAAGGAAGACCTATCAGAATTACACCAGACTTCTCACCAGACACTATAAAAGCGAGAAGATCCTGGGAAGATGTCATACAGACCCTAAGAGAACACAAATCCCAGCCCAGCAAAACACTCAATTACCATACATGGAGAAACCAAGGTATTCCATGACAAAAATGAATTTACACAATGTCTTTCCAGAAATCCAGTCCTTCAAAGAATGATAAATGGAAAACTCCAACAAAAGGAGGGAAACTACACCCTAGAAAAAAGCAAAAAATAATCTTTTAACAAACCAAAAAATTAGATAGCCACATAAACATCATTCTACTTCTAACAACAAAAATAATAGGAAGCAACAATACCTTTTCCTTAATATCTCTTAATATCAATGGTCTCAATTCACCAATAAAAAGACAGACTAACAGATTGGAAATGTAAACAGGACCCAACATTTTGCTGCATACAGGAAACCTACCTCAGTGACAAAGACAGACACTACCTCAGAGTAAAAGTCTGGAAAACAATTTTCCAAGCAAATGGTTCCAAGAAACAAGCTGGAGTAGCCCTTCTAATATCGAATAAAACCGACTTTCAACCTAAAGTTATCAAAAAAAAAAAAGATAAGGAAGGACACTTCATACTCATAAAAGGAAAAATCCACCAAGAAGACCTCTCCATTCTGAACATCTATGCTCCAAATGCAAGGGCACCCATATTCATAAAAGAAACTTTACTAAAGCTCAAAGCACACATTACACCTCATGTAATAATAGTGGGAGACTTCAACAACCCACTCTCATCAATGGACAGATAGGGAAACACAAACTAAATAGAGACACAGTGAAATTAAGAGAAGTTATGAACCAAATGGATTTAACAGATATTTATAGAACATTTTATCCTAAAACAAAAGAATATACCTTCTTCTCACACCATGTGGTACCTTCTCCAAAATTGATCATATAATCTGTCACAAAACATGCCTCAACAGATACAAGAAGATTGAAATAACCCCATGCATCCTATCAGATCATCACAAACTAAGGCTGGTCTTCAATAGCAACAAAAACAACAGAAATCCCACATACGCATGGAAGCTGAACAACACTCTACTCAATGATAACTTGGTCAAGGAAGAAATAAAGAAAGAAACTAAAGATTTTTTAGAATTTAATGAAAATGAAGATACAACATATCCAAACTTATGAGATACAACGAAAGCAGTGTTAATGGAAAACTCATAGCTCCAAAAAGCTATGGAGTACCTCCAAAAGGAAACTGGAGAGAGCATACACTAGCATCTAGACTGGTTTCTTGGTATTCATAGCATTCTTCTCTCATCATCTGTTATAATGGCAGCTTTAATTCTCACACAAACATCATAAACATTTCAGGGGAAAGTTATTTTGGGTCCTTAATACAGAGCTATTGTCATGGAGACAGAGGGCACTTGGGGTTTTATAAGCCTTTAAAAAAGCTGTTTGCGGCATGTTTAATATTTATGTAGAAATGACCTTTAATCTGTACTGTTTATTAAGAGGCAGAGATTGAAAAAGCAGCATTTTTCACACCACTATTAAAATTCCTTCACACCATTATTAAATTTGACTTCCGTAGCTGTAATAAAATGCCCTGACATAAGAAACTTAAGGAAGAAAAGGACCATTTGGTTCACAGTTTAAGGATACCAATCCCTTAACTTAAGGCAGCAGGAGCTTGAAGCATTCAATTGTACTGCAGCCAAAGTCAATTGAAACATCCAGTTACATTGCAGCTGAAATCAAGAAGAAAAGAATCGCTCACTGCTTTTTCCTAGGTCTGGAAAAACAGTGATCGTTAGTCTGTTTTGTGCCTAAATCTCCCTCTGGTTTCCCACCCTCTGCTGTGGCCCTGGCAAGTCTCTTCACTTTTTTGAGCTTTTCCTGTAGATTTCTAAACAATAAGAAACAGATAACTATAAACATGTATGAAATCATTTGCAAAATGCCATATGAATATCAGCTATTACCTCCAACTCCTCTGATTTCACTGAACTGCATTTTAATGTTCCCCAAGGGATCTATAGCCCCTCAGCAAGGCCCCACCAGGTGGCCACAGGTACCAGGCCTATCTGGTCGACCTGTGAGCTGTTGGAGCTTGACCTTTCACTGAGCCAGGAGGCCCTCTTCAGTAATCTGTTGAGGGAATCTCTCACAATCATTTTTTTTTTTTTTGCCTTAGAGGCACTGATATTCCTCAATATTCCATCCTCAAGAGAAATGAACCCTGATTTGCATAATGATGTTATTTGCTATCCCATCATGCATCTATTCATATTCCCTAAAGGAGTGTGGCACTTTGCCTTTGTCGCCTTCAGGGAAAAATGAAGTATCCTCTGACCTTGAATTATGAGATTGAGGTCATTTAGCTCCTTGAGAACTGGCTTTAGTTTATAGAATGAGATGCAGTTAGAAGGGCAGGGAGAGGTGTCTGTGACATTTCTGACACACCACAGTCCTAGTTTTCATGATTCATATTTGGGAAGATACTCTATCTTCAAAGTGCATTGATTCTAACAATGCTATCTTCAGAGTACAATTAAATTTTGATTAGGCAAACATTTGGAGTCTTTACAAAGAAAAATTCTAACCAAGACCTCAGCCATGTCTCTGGACCATTCAGTCTTTCCTCTGCACTCTAATTACTCTGAGCACTGCCTAGTCCTGCCATGGGATAGGCCAGGTTATTTGGGACCCATTGAGCCAATGCTTCCCTACTGAGCATCTAGGATAGTAAAAGAAAATAAACCACCATCCCTGAAATGGATCTGAAAAGGCTAGACTCTAATGGTTAAAGTATTAAGGCCCTGCATTCAAAGGGTGAGGGAAAGGCTCCTTATCCATCTCTAGTAAAGCACATACTGTAAAAGCTGGGAAAGTGGGAGCTGCTAATCAATTCTCAGCTTCAGGGGATCGGGGTGTGTGGGAAGGGGCACTAAAACAGACTGCAGGGGATCAGGGTGTGTGGGAAGGCGCACTAAAACAGACTGCCTCATCTCCTGTCCTGTGTCCATGTGGAATGCTTCAAACCATAAAGAACATAGAACTCCTGGCCATCCAACTCCAGCTTTTGTTAGTGGTAGAGGTGGGATAAGGACATTATTTTCCTCCCCACTGCCTAGAAGGATGTCTGCCTCTTCTCCTTTCCTATCACATCTCAGAGAGTATGTAGAAAGCTCCGAGTGGTACCCAGCATCTCTGTGTATGGAACCTCCACCTTTTGACTGTTAAAAACTGTTAGGCACAGGATGTGAGGAGTGGGTGAAAGAAGGTAGCTTCTCTGTTTTCTCTTCTCCCACAAAGGAGGAAGAATGACTGAATGAGCTTTTAGAAGTTAGAGGAAGCAAGGAGGGGAGAGGAGAGTATACAATTTATAGTTATGAGAAGAAAATCAAGTATCTCCAAGTAACACACAGGCTAGCCACAGGAAAAGATTTGGATTCAAATATAATGACACAGGGATCAATCTAAATCACATGGGTCCATCTTCTATGTAGGGAACCTCAAAGTCAGCTCAAATACCTCAAAAACAAGTTCTCAGCACATAGGGTATTTATTTACCTTAGAAGGACAGAGGGAAGGGATAAGGGACAAAGAGAGGAGATAGAGGAAGAGAGGGAAGGGGAAAAGAACAAAGGAAACAGGAGAAAAGGAACAAGGGAGTGGGAGGAAGGGCAATTGTTCCAAGGGGACAGGGGCAACAAAGGCTGTCTCTGGATAGAGAACAATATGGCACATAGGAAAATGGAGGGTTAGAACAAGTGGGGGAGGTTTAGAAAAAGGTAGAAACCCTGAATTAGTACACATTAGTGTTAGTTTGGTGAGCCAAAGGAGGCCTTTGATTCTGGACTTAAATACTTTGATAGCTTGGTAATCAGCCTGAGGTGGAGGAATTGGCCAAATAAGGAAATAAACCTTGTGGGGATAGCTTTAGCAATGTAATCTAACAGTTGTTTAGCAGGGTGGAGGGAATGGAGGAGAAGGGTGAGACCTGCCAGAGCCACATGCTTGAGTGGGCTAGTGTCCCTTCATTCTGTCCCTCAAGGGGTTCATCTCTGAAGAGGTTCTGAGACAGTATATTTTCTATTTAGACACTCTTTTACACATAAGAAAATGAGCCATTAAATGATGGACATAGAACTGGGTAATAGATTTTGCTGGCCCAAAGGACAAGATGATTATGTCAAGGTCACCTTAAAGATCTGCTGCATTTGTAATGTACTTTGAAAGAAAGACTATAAACATGTTGACAGGAACATGTGTCAGAGCTGGATCTCATATCTCCATCAAGGAACTGTGATGGGGGAGACAAGAAAGAAAGTGGGGAAAGAAAGAGGGAGAGGAAAGAGTCTAAAGAGTAGGGGAAAGAAGAACGAGAAGACAGGGAGAATGGGAGGGGAATGCGAATCATCATCCCACAATGCCCATGGAATGAACAGCATGTTCTCCACCCAGGACCTAAGCATCTATTACTTTTGAAGGTCAACAACACTATACAGTACCAGCACCTAAGGGACCAGGACCTTTGGAGTACATTTTGCATGCAAGCTACAGCATCCTCTAAATGGAAGCTGGTTCTGATGTGTCCTTGAATATCAATCTTCCCCTCGCATCGCAATAGCCTCTTCCCCTGTGCAGAAATCCCCAGGGTTCCCTCTTCTCCTTCTCCACAGTAACCTTCCGTACTCATTAGAGCAGCTGCCTTCTTTCTCATATTGGTTTCAGGCTGTCATTTTCCCTTTAGATTTACATAACCACTAACTGAAAGCAAAAGTTGAATGTTGTTTTTTTTCTCAGAAATTTCCATATATAAAAGACTACCCCCCCTTCTTAGTCAACATTCAATATTTTTGGAAACAAGGGATTGTCCTTTTTATGAAGCGATGCAATGGTCACTGAGGTAAATAGAAAATTTTCTAGTCACTTCACACTAGCATCTAATAAGATCCTTTTAAGGGATGAGAGCCACCTGGTGGACAAGAGGTGCAAAACCCCCAGTGATTTTCTAGTCTGTGCAGAACTCTGTCTCCTGGCAGACTTTTCTCCACAGTTACATGAGCTCTTCCTTTGGGGGAGAAAAGGTGACCCTATTATTGGACAGGACTATCTGTGCCTTTAGCTTTCCCATCTTTGAGAAAGAACATTTGAATTCAAGGACAGCACACTTTCAGTGATGAACAGCCTTGTGAAGAAAGTGGCAACTGTGCTCCTGGGTTCAAGCTTGCTCTGCACAACTGTGTAAGCATTGAGCACACCCTAGGAGCAGGGCAGCCTGGCAGTCTATGTACGGACCTACAGGGGAGGATAGGAAATACAGTTGATGGCACGTTCATTCTTAAGTGTAAGCTGCCAATTTCAGAAATTAATCACTACGGTCAGAATGTGTTGTTTGACTTCATAATCTGGAGAAAATTCTCACTTTGCCTTCATATACCCACATCTGCCTTTTTCCATAAAAGAAAATATAAACAAACAGAAATGAGGAATTCCAGAGAAGAGGATGATTACCAATTGATGGATGTGGTATCGGGAATGGAATAGAGGATTGAAGGAAATAACTGCTATATTCTAATTGAGGAATTAACCAAGAAGTCTACATTTGTGAGGCTAGTTTGGGTAAGGCATGGCGCTTCAGTTTGGAAGGCATTGCTCAGACTATCCTGGGTTACAGATGACACTTTTAAATTGCTTCCCTCCACCTGTGGGAGTTAGGAAACTAATGTCTGCACCAAATGAATTTTGGTCCTTGCTTTTTCTTCCATCCCAGGGACCAGTTTAAGAAAATGTAAACAAGCATCCTGTCTCTCAACTGCTTCTCTCTGTGATAATCTAAAACCCTCCAGGTGTTCTGGTTGCTATTTCCTTTTCATTGTAACTTGCTTCTTCTTCTTCTTCTTCTTCTTCTTCTTCTTCTTCTTCTTCTTCTTCTTCTTCTTCTTCTTCTTCTTCTTCTTCTTCCTCTTCTTCTTAATTATTATTATTGGCATAAAATTTGACTCTGTTCTGTTATCTTTTCTTGAATTTTTCTATGGCTATATTCTCACTCATATTCCAGAGATAATTACTTGCTAGAGACATAAAATGTCAGAGAACCAAATGTGAGGGTCCAACATACCAGGAGACAGCTGAGGAAGAGATCCTGTGTGCCCGCCAGTTCCTACAAGTCCCACAATATAGCAGAGCCACTTCATCCCTAGAGGTGTCTACTAATGAAGGTAGAACAGAAGGGCAGGCTATGCACCCAGATGCCTGTGGGTGGGGCTATAATATCATAATGCTGCACCATCTGGGAGCCACTGAGGCTTACTAAGGTCAGTGATGACATTGTGATTGTGACCAAGCTTCTGCCCTTAGTGGCTGCTGAGTTTCAAAACCCATTTTGTGAGTATCAAGGATGTCCGGCCCAAGGAGCATAGAAATACAGTAAATTAACAGAGCCATGACAAATGACTAAACCCAATGAACTGGGAAGGAATCCAGGAGCTGATATCTCTGTTTACATACTTCTGTGTTCTGAGTTCAGACAGCATCAGGAAGAGGAAACGGAGTTGCCAGAAATTGAAGTAAGCGCCATAGTAAGAGAAAAAGTATCTTAAGAACCCAGTGCATGTAGAGATGACTAAAGCCTCAACTGGAATTGCTTTCAGGAGACAGAACAATACCAATGAACAGCACTGGGTCATTTATTTTGGTCATCTCAATCAGTATATCGAAGTATTTGTTGACTGCACAATTTACCATAGAGACAGGGCTGGACCAGCAGTGTCTCCACTGTGGATGACAGGACTGGGAAGAAAGAAGGCTAAAGCACTTTGTGCTGCAAACTTCTGTTTCCTTTCTAAGAGCCTGCCAGGAGTGGGGGTGGGGCAGCCCGCAGCATGTCTTCTTAGCATCGGTGGGGGTAAGACTTGGTCTTATGAGGTACTTAGGGTTTATTATAATAATAAAACGTTTGCCTATCTTTCTTCTATGTCGCCACGCTGGCCTGCCTTCTGTTAGTTCCTCTGAGGGGAGAAACTGTTTAGCACCTCATCCTAAAACAGCAAAGGATTAAGTGAGAAGATTTCTTGCTGGTGCTCCTTTCTGTGGTGAGTCCGCCAGAAGCCTCTCTGGCTAAGCTGGTTAACTCTTTGTGAACCAGAGGGGAAGGAAAGGGAAAGAATTAAGATGCTGTAAACAGGCAAATATGCACAGACACATATATAGTCAAACATTCATATACCCACATTCTGACTGGGCCCGACCATCTGTCAGAATCAACTCCACAAGTATTCACGCATGCTTACATACATACACATATACCTATATACATAGACAGACATATACATTTGGATGGATGGGACAGAGCTCCCCAAGTCAAACCATTCAACCAACAACTTTCTTTTCTCTGGTCTTCTTTTTTTTATTATTATTATTTTTTTTTTCATCTCACACGGTCTTTTAATCGGCTTCATGAAGCCAAGGATGCTTACAATATCTCAGCCACTGTGAACACAACATCGATGGAGTATGCATGTCTTCAGTTAAAAAAAAAAGGACAATATAAATAAACATTTCCACAGCCTCCTCGACTGTTATGATCCCCATGGACTTGAGACGTGCGCCCGATGGGCAGGACCTGCAGCAGGGCTGGGGAGCTGGAGGATCATGGCTTGCTCAAATCGAGTCCATTCCACCTGGGGGCGGCGGGGTAGGGCGAGGGGGGGCGGGCGCCAGACTTCATGAGCAACCACACAAAGAAAAAGAAAAAAAAAAACACAACCAAAAAAAACACGAAAAACTAAAAACAACAACAACAACAAAAACCAAAAACCGAGTAACCAAAACCCACACAACCCGACAATTTAGAAAAAACAAAAACCCATGGCTCACGGTAAACAGTAAAATCTGAAGTGCTTTCCAAAATGTTTTTAAGAATGCTTAAAAACAGACAGCACTTCCTTAAAAACAGGTCTAGTCATGAGACCATCTCGGGTCAGAAGCAGACTGCTTGATGGGTCAGAACATAAAGGACTACAAAAGTGCTAACAAGGGGCTCACTATGGTGAAGCTTCCCCATTTTGGTTACAGCCATGGTAGGACGATCTGGACGTGGAGGGCTTTTACTCGTTGTGTGTAGCATAATTGTCATAGTTATCTTTATAGGACCCGCCCGAGCTCCACCACAGCTGCCACCCTGACTCCAGCTGGCATAGTAGTCTCTGGAGCCTCCATAACCCCCACTCTGGGACTCAAAGCGGCCACCTCCATAGCCCCTGTCTCCTCATCCTCTGAAGAATCCTCTGCCCCGGCTTCGTCCTCCATGGAAGCAGCCCCAGCAGAGCCACCGCGGTATCCTCGGAACCGGTTTTCAGAAGACTTGCCAGCCCGGTCAAATCGATCTGCCGCCAGTCCGCAGTCTTCCCATTCATACCCATCATGGCGTCCTTAGCGTCACTATATTTTCAAAGGTGACAAGCCCGACGCCTCGGGATCGCTGGGTCTCCCTGTCCTTTACCACCACCACATCGGAGATCTGTCCATACTTGGAGCAGACCTGCTCCAGCGCCTGCTCCTTGGTGTTGAAGCTTAGTCCTCCCACAAAAGCTTGCCTTCATCTGAAGCCACCGCAGCCGCTGAGTTGGGCAGGTCCCTAACGCGCGAGTGCCTTCTCTAGTCTTTTTAATACTTTCTTAGACAAAAAAGAAAAAAAAAGTTCTTTAGAAAATTACATCAGAGATAGAATGTTGCATAAAATGGGGGTTGCAGAAGGATTTTGACACTAAGTTCAAAGCAGTGTTTCTCTACAATATACTCATTAAATGTTCAAAGCAACAGGTTTTTCATAGCCTTGCTTTATCACAGTGCACACCTGTGACTTTATCCTTGGACCTAAGTGTTTTTCCTTAAACACAAAATTTCCCCAAGTCTATTTCTCTTTTTAGTAAGATTATGAAAGCTCATTGTCTTTCTTATCATGCAGCCTTTACTCTGAGGAGTGGGGACATTCTCTTCTTGATTCTAAATTTATTACATCTTTCTAGCAACTAAGATCATCTCTAAAAACTTTCTTCCTAAAATTATTTGAATCAAATCAGGAATTCTATAGAATTATTATCTGTCTATATAGCATCACTATAAGACAGTACATCTTCATTGTTCTATAGAGATCTGCTCAAAAGGATGGGCTAATACATAGTGATTGTTTTATATGTATATGTATATATATATTAAAAGGAAAAGCATATTAATAGCAGAAATCTTTCCTAAAATGGATTTCTCCTGGGTCTGGCCTACCAGAGCGAATCTGTCATAGATTTTAATCCAAAGCATATTCATCTTAGGAAGATCACCTGCTAGTTTTTAGCTTTTACTTGTTGGTTCCTGACAGGAGCCAAGACTTCACAATGCAAGTACCACCAATTGAGAACACTTTGCTTTAGTTTGATGGAAAATATAACCAGGCAAAACAAAACTTCCTTAGCATCAGGCACACCAAGCTTAGGGAGTTAGGACCCTCTGCTTTCAGCCTTATAGGTCTGGAGTGCCAGTAGCTCAACACCCAGCTGCTAATGTTACAGCTCTGAGCTTGGGGTGTTGGAACTCTCAGCTCTTAGTGCTACACAACTCCTCAGGAGTTAGAAACTCTCCATACGAGATAGCTGGGCTTCTTACTCACTGGCAATGGGCTATCTTGGTCTTCAATTTCATTAGTTACCAGAGGTTTATAATTAAGCATTTCCTATTCTCTTACTTCCTCTGTCTTTTGTCTCTCAAGCCATTCTACAGCCATAGCTTACTTTTTTCTTTTTTTAAAAAAAGATTTATTTATTTATTTTATGTATAGAGTACACCGTTGTTCTCTTCAGACAGCTTATTTTTCTTGTGCTACAGCAATTTTTTCAATCTTTTTTTTAAAGATTTATTTATTATTATAAATAAGTACACTGTAACTGTCTTCAGACACACCAGAAGAGGGTGTCAGATCTTGTTACAGATGGTTGTGAGCCACCATGTGGTTGCTGGGATTTGAACTCAGGACTTTCAGAAGAGCAGTCAGTGCTCTTAACTGCTGAGTCATCTCTCCGGCCCTATTTTTTCAATCTTTCTTGAGAGGAAATATATAAATATATATGCGTTCTAGTTACTACCTTCAGTAAGTTGGGAACTCAAGACTCTCAGTCTGGAGCCAGAAGACTGCCTAGACTTAGCTTATTGAGAAGGCCCTTGGAAGGGATTGCTGAGCCCCTGCATGAGAGCTGGCATGGCTCTCCTTCAAGTCTAGAAAGCAAGGATTGGATCTTCTGGGTCTCTGTGCCTTCCCCCATTCAGCTGCAACTGTTCGCCTGCTGTTGGGAACACACCTGGCCCTCTCTGATGGAATAGGAATACTCAGACATAAATAAAAAACAAAGGGACTCAATTTTTAGAAATTTTATGAAGCTAAAAACAAATAGAAACAAAGTTATAAGCTATTAAAAGCACTTGAAAACTTTTTAAAGAGTATATCATAAAAATATGGCAGTATGCCTAATCAGGCAGGGCAAATAGGGACCTGAAATTGATCACAGAGAGCTGTGCTAATCCATGCAGACTGCTGTTGAAATTACTCTGAGGTTGGTCCCATTGAGTGTTGTTCCTGTGCAGCCCAGCCCAGGTAGCAGGATGTGTCATGGGAAGCAGCAGAGACGGAAAGGTTGGTTCTTTCTACATGGTGCCATTAATACTCTGAAGGAAGAGATAAAGTTGAGCTTAGAAAGGGAAAGATAATGTTTTACATCCCTTAATTCTACAGCAGATCTTCCCTTGGGAAGGTTCAGTAATTTGCATCTGTCATGTGCTCCCCACTGTTTATTTCTTCAAACCTTGTGTTCCTGTGTGTTATCATATGCATGTGTTTACATCACCAACCCTGTGTATTTGAGCATAAGGCATTACGTTTCCCATAGTGAAGTTTTTTTGATGGACAAGTGGATGTCAAAGCCTGAGATATACAGCATTCTTTGTGAATACAGGAGTTGGACTGTATTATTGAGTTTTTACCATGTAACCCTACTCTGTTCATCTACCAAACTAAGAAAAATTCAATACAAAGAGATCCTGCCTTCTGGGGCACCATCTTGCTGTCTGGCTCACAGAGCTGCCATGAGCAAGACTAGAAAATGCTTTCCAAGTAGCATCATGTACTCCACCATGTACTATCATCTACACTTGCAGAACTACGATGTCTTAATGTTAGAATAACATCATATATTAGCTAGTCTATATCTAAGACTTAAAGGAAGTGATTACTCTGTGTTTACTGTCCAAATAACAAGAATTATTCAGTCCCACAACAATTCTTCCCTTTACTTACAATCTATGTCATTCCTTAGATTGTAAGGAAAAAAAAACCCACAAAATAACAATAACAACAACAGATACAACAAAATAGTCGAGGCACCTGATGATGTAAAAGCCAAATATCTTGATGCCCATGTTTACATTCAAGAAAGTCTGTCTTCCTATTTTATCTGGATATAATCTGACAGAGTATACAACTGTAATATCTTAACTAATGATTCTTATTTTATTGTTTATGACAAGCTGTCAGAAACAACCTTGAATCCAATGATACAAAGCCTAGCTATGACCAACATGACCAAATGTGGTCACATCTTGAATTGAAGAGAAGAACCATGAACTCTTCCTTACACCAAGACACGCACTTTGGAAATGATTCACAATCACCACAAACTTACCTGAAATAGGAATGTGGCCAGAGTAGAAGGTACAGCCTTCCTGTATTATATGCAAAGTCAAGACCAGAAGAGTGACCTTGGATCATCAGAGTACTTTGAATTATCAGTCCCAAACTCCTGAAATTTACTGTTTAACTATCAGAGTTCTGTCTAGGAAGGCTAAATCTAATTTATTTCTTAAATGATACATAACCACAATTATTTACAGCTTGCTGGACACTTGCAACATCTAACTTGGCATATTTATTCTAGCATTTTACTCTAAAATTATTTATGAATATCCCAGCAATAGTGCTATTCAATGAATACATGATGTATCACTCCCTACATTGTTAGATAGGAATAATAATACATAAGATAAGCTCTTTGACGTATTAATTTTATATATACACAAGAAAGCTTTCTTTGACATTTTGAAAATTGCATACATTTTGTAAGTTTGTTCAGACAGGGATTTGGCATATTGCCTAACCTGGCCTTGAAATAATCCTGTCTCACCCTCCAGATTGTAGAGAATACAGGTGTGTGCCACTATGTGTGCCAGGAAATTATGTTTTATCATCAACTTTGTGCATCTTGCTGTACCTAGACTACCCTGTCTGAAGGATCAGTCTTGAGGGGTAGAAACGACACAAACCGGAAAGGAGTGTCACCATGATAAGAAAGCAGGTGACAAATGACAAGAAAGCAAAAAAAAAGCTACTTCATATTATTCTGGACCAATGAGCAGAGGTAAGTTGTGCTTGATCCCCTGAGCTCCATTGTCTGGTTTGGGGCTTACCTTGCCATCTCAAGAAGACTTGTTCCCACAAAAGCATCCTGCTCCTCTGTGGTGGCCTAAGTGGGAGCTTCAGGAACAACCAGCTTGAACAACCCCCCCACCCCCGTGCAATCCCTTGCCAGTTGAGTCCACTTGAGACACAGCTAGCTGAGTAATGTCCCTTGGGAGTACAACCAGCATGAATGAGTTGTTCTGGGTCCCTTTGCCTCCATTATCTGGCTCTGGGCATACTCTGCCATTCCGAGGAGACTTTTATCACTCCAAGAGTGTCATGCAATCCTTTTCCACTGTTTCCTTGCCAGTCGATTCCACCTAGGGCTCAGACAGCATAGGTAAGCTGTGTATTGTTCCCTGACCTCCATTGTCTGGTTCACAGGCTCCTAACCTTCCTGAGGAGTACTGCTGGCATCAGGAACATCCAACCAACATCAGGAAACACCAGATGGCTAAGCACATCATAGGAGCACAGTCAAAAAGAGCCAGGGCAATATGGCACCACCAGAGTCCAGCTATCCTGCTACAGCAAAATCTGGATATCCTAACCCAGTCAAAGCACTAGAAGATGACCTTAAATCCAATCTTGTAAAGATGATAGAGGACTTTAAATAGGAAATGAATGAATCTCTTAAAGAAATACAGCTCAATACAATCAAATGGGTGAAGGAAATGAATAAAACTGTCTGAGATCTGAAAATGGAAATAGAACCAATAAAGAAAATAAAAAGTGAGGCAATCCTGGAGATTGAAAACCTAGGAAAGCAAACAGGAACTATAGACACAGCATCACCAATAGAATACAAGAGATGGAAGAGAGAATCTCAGGTGTAGAAAATAAAATAGAAAAAATATTATATTAGTCAAACAAAATGTTAAATTTAAAAAGTTCATGACACAAAACTTCCAGGAATTTTGGAATAGTATGAAATGACCAAGCCTAAGAGTAATAGGAATAGAAGAAGGGGCAGTTTCACAGCTCAAAGATCCAGAAAACATCTTCAACAAAATCTTAGAATAAAATTTCTCTAACCTAACCAAGAAATGCATGTAAATGTACAAGAAGTTTTCAGAACACCAAATAGCCTGGACTAAAAAAGAAATTCCTCCTGCCACATAATAATCAAAACACTAAAGAATATTAAAAGTTGCAAGCAAAAAATACCAAGTAACATATAAAAACAGACCTATAAGAAGTACACTTGATTTCTCAATAGAGACTTTAACACCAGAAGGTCCTGGGCATATGTCTTGCAGACCCTAAGAGACTACAGATGTCAGGCAAGACTACTATATTCAGCTAAACATTCAATCACCATAGATGGAAAAACCAAGAAATTCCATGACAAAACCAAATTTAAACAATATATTTTTCATCAATAAAGCCCTGCAGAGGACCTCGAGCCAAATAAGGCTAATTACACCCAATAAAATAGAAGAAATAATGAATTCACACTAGCAAAACCAAAAGACACTCTCTTTCTGTCCTTCCCCCTTTCCCTCTCTCACTGTCTCTCTGTCTCTTTCTCTCTGTCTCTGTCTCTTTCTCTCTGTCTCTCTCTGTCTCTGTCTCTCTGTCTCTCTGTCTCTCTCTCTCTCTCTCTTTCTCACACACACACACACAGACACACAAACACAACCATAACCAACATCAAAATAACAGGAATAAACAATCCTTGGTTAGTAATATCTTCCATTATCCATGGACTCAATTATTCAATAAAAGGATAGGGGCTAACCAAATGAATGTAAAAACAGGATCCATCATTCTGCTGCAAACAAGAAACATACCTCATTAAAAAATAGATATTATCTCAGAGTAACTTGTTAAAAAAGTTTTTCCAAGCAAACAGACCCAAGAAACAAGCTGTAGTAACCAAATTTAATTTCAAAAAGACAGGGGAGGACACTTCAAATTTATCAAAGGAAAAATCCACCAAAATGATGTCTTAATTCTGAACATCTATGCCCCAAATGCAAGGGCACTCACAATTGTAAAAGTAACTTTACTAAGGATTAAATCATACTTCAAAACACACAAAGTAGTGAGATACTTCATTACTCCATCCTCACCAATGGACAGGTGACTGAGAAAGAAACTAGATAGAAAAAAATGAAACCAATAGACATCATTAATCAAATGAACCTAACAGATATATAAAGAACCTTTCACCCAAACACAAAAGAATATATGTTCTTCTCGGCAGCTTATGGAACATTTCCCAAAATTGATCATATAACTCATCAAAAGCAAGCCTCAACAGATACAAGGAGACTGAATAACTAAATCAGATCATGATGGATTCAGATGGATCAGATCAAACTTGCAACTTTAACAACAGAAACAGAAAGCTTGCAAACTCATGGAGACTGAAGAACTCTCTATTCAATGACCACTGTGTCAAAGAAGAAATAAAGAGAGAAATTAAAGACTTTTGATAATTCAATGAAAAAGAAGGCACAACATATCAAACTTATGGGACATAATAAAAGTCATGATAAGAGAAAAGTTCATAGCCCTAAGAGCCTTCATAAAGTAACTAGAGAGATTCATATTAGAACCTTAACAGCACACCTGAAACCTCTACAACCAAAAGAAGCAAATCCACCCAAGAGGAATAGACTGCAGGAAATAATCAAACTCAGGGCTAAAAAAAAAAATCAATAAATTAAACATAAAGAGAATAATTTAAAGAATCAATGACACAAATTGCTGGTTCTTTGAGAAAATCAATAATATAGACAAACTATTAGCTAAACTAACAAAAAAGCTGAGAGACAATATACAAACTAACAGAATCAGAAATCCAAAGAGGGACATAACAACAGAAAGTGAGGGAATTCAAAAAATCATTAGCTGTTACTTCAAAAGCCTGTACATCACAAAACTGGAATATTTCAAGAGAATGGATTATCTTCTTGATATATTCGACTTATAAAAGTTAAGTCAATATTAGATAAACTATTTAAACAAGCATATAACTCCTAAGAAAATAGAATCAGCCATTAAAATTTTTACAATCAAAAAAAAAAGAAAAAAAAAAAGCCCAGGGTCAGAAGGCCTTAGAACAGAATTCTACTAGAATTTCAAAGAAGAGCTAATGTCAGTACTCCTCAAACCACCATACTTTTAAAGAAGAGCTAATGCCAATAATCTTCAAACTATTCCACAAAAGAAAAACAGAAGGAACACTGCCAAACTCATTCAATGATGCTACAGTCACACTCATAGCTAAAACTAAAAGCCAACAAAGAAGAGAATTTCAGACTAATTTCTCTTATGTACATTGATGCAACAATAATTGATAAAATACTCTCAAACTAAATCCAACAATACACCAAGAACACCATCTACCCTGATCTAATAGGCTTACCTTATGCTCTGGCTGGACTTGGTACTGTGTAAGAGTCACCCAGGTGGTACTGGTTTTGAAGGCATGAAGAGGTCATGAAGAGCAGCTGAGGTTCAGCACTGTGAGAAGCTGCAGAAGGCCATTGGTGAAGGTGCAACCTCAGTTGCAATTGATGGCCCAGGACTGAAGGGGTCATGCATAGGAGTTCAGGCTTGGCACCATGAAGAGAGCCTATGAGAGGCTATTGGTGAAGCCTAGTTACAGCAGAAGACAGCAGTGTTTTGGAGATGCCAGTGCCATGAGATGACTACCAAGAACAGCAGCAGCAGTGGAATATAGGCAGCTGGAGCCTAGAAGACAAGCTATGTGCTACAAAGGGCAGAGCTGTAGAAGTGACCCAAGCCCTTGGAGGAGTCCAGAAGATCATGAGTTGAATCACAGACATTCAACCATTAGAGTCTGAGCTTTGCTTTTGATTGTGACTGTGCCCTGATATTTTTCCCTCTTGAAGGAAGGACGTATTTTAGTGGAGCCCACAGTTAAGAGACTTTGAATTTTTCAAAAACTGAATTTTAGAAGATATTGGGCCTTTTAAAGGGATTGAATTTTTAATATGTAAAGACTGTGGGACTTTTAAAATTATTTAGATCTTGGGGATGAATAAGAAAGTAAGGGTTGAGGCTTAATAGTGATGTGTTTGTGTGTCAAGTTGACAAGGGGTCAATGGTACTGGCTGGTTTTGTGTGTTAACTTGACACAGGCTGGAGTTATCACAGAGAAAGTAGCTTCAGTTGGTGAAGTGCCTCCATGAGATCCAACTGTGGGGCATTTTCTCAATTAGTGATCAAGAGGGGAGGGTCCCTTTTGGGTGGTGCCATCCCTGGGCTGGTAGTCTTGGGTTCTATAAGAGAGTAGGCTGGGAAAGCCAGAGGAAACAAGCCAGTAAGGAACATCCTTCCATGGCCTCTGCATCAGCTCCTGCCTCCTGACCTGCTTGAGTTCCAGTTCTGACTTCCTTTAGTGATGAACAGTAGCATGGAAGTGTAAGCTCAATAAACCCTTTCCTCCCCAACTTGCTTCTTGGTCATGATGTTTGTGCAGGAATAGAAACCCTGATTAAGACAGGCCTTATTCTATAATCACCAGAACTGTATAAAGGCTGTTAAGCAGGCAGGGAATGTTTTATGGATGTAATGCTCACAAGCACAGTAGAAAATTAAAGGAGGAGGAGTCTTCCCTTCCAGCTGCCATCTGAAGCAGGGAACGAGGCAGCTCCAAAGCCTTCTGTGCTTAGCCCACCAGGAGAGAGTGATCTCCCAAAAGTGCATTCACTTCTGAGTGCAGAGGTGAGATCTCCACCTTCTCTCTGGAGGGGAACAGCTAGGAGCTCACAGGGCATACAATCAGTGGAGCTGCTGGGACAGGAGTAATCCCTTCTGGCCACCATTTGCAGCAGAGAACCAGACATCTCCACAGCCTTCTGTGCACAGACCCTGCCAGAAGAGAGTTGGTCTCCCAGGAGTACAGACACAGGCTTACAGGCCCATAGGAGGGACAAGCTCCAGCCAGAGACAGCAAGACCAACTAACACCAGAGATAACCAAATGGCGAAAGGCAAGCACAAGAACCCTACCAACAGAAACCAAGGCTACTTGACAACATCAGAGCCCAGTTCTCCCACCACAGTAAGTCCTGGATACGCCAACACACTGGAAAAGCAAGAGTTGGATTTAAAGTCTCATCTCATGATGCTGTTAGAGGATATCAAGAAGGACATAAAAAACTCCCTTAAAGAAATACAGGAGAACATGGGTCAAAAGGTAAAAGCCCTTAAAGAAGAAACACAAAAATCCTTTAAAGAAATACAGGAGAGCATGGGTGAACAGGTAGAGGCCCTTAAAGAGGAAACCAAAAATCCCTTAAAGAATTACGGGAAAACACAAACAAACAAGTGAAGGAACTGAACAAAACCATCCAGGATTTAAAAATGGAAGTAGAAATAATAAAGAAATCACAAAGTGAGACATCTCTGGGATAGAAAATCTTGGAAAGAATTCAGGAGTCATAGATGCCAGCATCAACAACAGAATACAAGGGATAGAAGGAAGAATCTCAGGGGCTGAAGATACCATAGAAAACATTGACGCAGCAGTCTAAGAAAATGCAAAGTGCAAAAATCTCCTGAGCCAAAACATCCAGGAAATCCAGGACACAATGAGAAGACCAAACCTAAGCATTATAGGTATAGAAGAGAGCAAAGATTTCCAACTTCAAGGGACAGTAAATATCTTCAACCAAATTATAGAAGAAAACTTCCCTAATCTAAAGAAAGAGATGTCCATGAACATACAAGAAGCCTACGGAACTCCAAACAGAGTGGACCAGACCAGAAAGTCCTCCCAGCACATAATAATCAAAATACCAAATGCACTAAACTAAGG
This sequence comes from Tokudaia tokunoshimensis, assembly GCA_036184795.1. NCBI lineage: Eukaryota > Metazoa > Chordata > Mammalia > Rodentia > Muridae > Tokudaia > Tokudaia tokunoshimensis. The sequence goes on from BTHU01000005.1 coordinate 73,844,541, forward strand.
AAGAATATTAAAAGCAGTAAGGGATAAAGGTCAAGTAACCTATAAAGGCAGGCCTATGAGAATTACAACAGACTTCTCACCTGAGACAATGAAAGCTAGAAGATCCTGGGCAGATCTCATACAGACCATAAGAGAACACAAATGCCAGCCCGAACTTCTATACCCAGCAAAACTCTCAATTACCATAGATGGAGAAAACAAAATATTTCATGATAAAACCAAATTTACACAATATCTTTCCACAAATCCTGCCCTACAGAGGATAATAGATGGAAAATGCCAACACAAGGAGGGAAACTACACCCTAGAAAAAGCAAGAAAGTAATCTTTTTCCAACAAACCCAAAAGAAAGTAACCACACAAACACAAAAATAACATCAAAAATAACAGGAAGCAACAATCACCATTCTTTAATATCTTATAACATCAATGGACTCAATTCCAACAAAAAACATAGTCTAATAGAAATACTTTTCATGCAAATCTTCCAATTTTATCAGAAAATGTTTGTGATTCCTCTTTCAATTTAGTAATGTTTTTTATGCCTACCATTAGTATAATTTTCCATGATAATCTTCAATTTTAATGTTTTTCTATATATTTTTTCAATCTTATCAGAAATATTTTCCATGTAAATCTTCAATTTTAGCAGACAATGTCTATAATTTTACTTTCAATCAACTTAGGAATATTTTTATATCTACCATTTAGTCTGTATAATTTTCCATGAAATAGACAGTTTTAATGTGTTTTTCTATATATTTCTTGGATTTTATCAGAAATATTTTCCTTGTACATCTTCAATTTTGTCAGAAAAAGTTTATAATTCTACTTTAAATCAACTTAGGAATATTTTTATGTCTACCATTTTATCAGTATAATTTTTCCATGATAGTCAATCTTAAGGTATTTTTCTAAATATTTATTCAATTTTATCAGAGATGTTTTCCATGTAAATTTTCAATTTTATCAGAAAATGTTTATAATTCCACTTTCAATCAACTTAGAAATATTTTTATGTCTACCATTTTATCTGTTTAATTTTCCATGATAATCTTCAATTTTAATGTTTTTCTATATTTTTTTAAATTTTATCAGAAATATTTTCCATGTAAATCTTCAATTTTATCAGAAAATGTTTATAATTCTACTTTAAATCAACTTAAGAATATTTTTATGCCTACCATTTTATCTGTATAATTTTTACATGAAGTAGTCAATCTTAATGTGTTTTTCTATATATTTCTTGAATTTTATCAGAAATACTTTCCCTGTAGATTTTCAATTTTATCAGAAAATGTTTATAATTCCACTTTCAATCAACTTAGAAATATTTTTATGCCTACCATTTTATCTGTAATTTTCCATGATAATCTTCAATTTTAATGTTATTTTACACTTTTCTACAATTTTATTAGAAATATTTCCCATGTAAATCTTCAATTCTATCACAAAATGTTTCTACTTCTTTTTTTAATTAATTCAGCAATGTTTTTATGTCTACCACTTTACTCTTTAATTTTCCATGAAAATTGTCAATCTTAATATGCTTTTCTATATGGTTCTTCAATTTTGTCAGAAACATTTTCCACATACATCTTTAATTTTATCATGTTTTTACTTCCTTTTTCAATGAAAAAAAGTAAAAAAGAAAGTTAAAGGAGATGGTAGCACTGATCAGTAGTTCTACAGTCCACTGGCTCTATTTTATATATGTGTATCTACTGGAAACCAGGTTTATCTCATCTCTCCCAGATTTGAAAGTAGAGCAAATATATAGAAAGTACTGCAGTGCATTTATTCTACAGTGAGCACCCTTGGGCATATCAACCCAGATCTTCAGAACAATTTAATATATTTTTAAAAATGTTTTCTTTGTTTATTTATTTATTATAAATACATTGATTTATTTCATGTACACTGTCGCTGTCTTCAGACACACAAGTAGAGGGCATCAGATCCCCATTACAGATGGTTGTGAGCTACCATGTGGTTGCTGGAAATTGAACTCAGTGCTCTTAACTGCTGAGCCATTTCTCCAATCTAACAGTTCAGTATTCTTAATCTCTAGGTTTGAGGGGGAAAGAAAATGGTCTTGAATGGTAATTCTAAAGAGTTTTTCTGTGTTCAGCCAAGTAGTCATCATTCATAGATTGGTCCTTGCATTTTCATTCACAATTGCAAGCTTTGAAAGTGTGTTTTTAAGAATATCATGTTTTTTAAAAAAGCATATCACTGGCACATGAGAGTATTTTGGCAATTTGCATTGGGTAGTCTGTTATCATAATAGAGCAGAATGTTAAAACAGAAAGTACTTGTGACTGATGGTATGAAGATGGAAAAGAAAGCACAGAAACTAGTGGGGAATTGAAAAAAAATCCCAGTTTTATTACTCTAGTCCTGAGAATCCTTTAATAGACTTCACAATTTAATTCAATTTAGTTTTCCTTGAAGATAAATTAAGACTGACATCAGTCACATCTCACTCTACCTTTTTGAAGGTTCCATGTCTGCTACTATGTAGGGTCTGTGCTCAAGGGATATGGATGTGGGAGGAGTATTTAGCCACTTTCAGTCCATTGAGACATAATAGTTTTTGCATGGATTCCCAAGGACAAAGACTTACCCACTGTACTGTGCAGTCTCTACTAGATCAACCTTCCCCATTTTAGGCAAATGTCTTTAAAAGATTCCGACAAGACAACAGCAGACCAAACATCAGTCATCAATCACAAAGTCACAGATGAGCAGCAGTTGCCCGTGCCTCTGTTTCTGGAACAAGCTGTTTTCCAGCTGTTTTTCACAAGAAAAATCTTACATTTTGCCAAGAAGTCAACTCAAAAATTTGAAATGATCACAAAGGTTTTTCCTAAGTGAGGAATTGTGCCTCTGGGGTTCACGGGGGATTTCACATCTCACACCCACAGTGACGACTGTGACTGTGACATCTACAGGGCTGGAGAAGCTACATAGGAAGATGATGAAGGCGAACTCAGCTGATCAGCAGTGTATGGCATCCTGAGTTGCCAACTTTAAGGGCTGTGAAACATTACTCACTAAATACAGTGGCAAATATTTATACATTTTAAAAGTGTTCTCTTAGTAGAAAAAGACCAAAAGTAACATGCCATTTAAAAACTAGAGATTCCATTGTGGACCCTATGCTCAGTCTATTGGTTGACTGTGAGCCATGGGAGGAGCTAGAGAAAGGACCCATGGAGCTGGAGATGTTTGCAGCTCTATAGGAGAAACACCCATATGAACCAACCAGTACCCTGAGAGCTCCCAGGGACTAAACCACCAACTGAAGGTTACACATGGAGCAAACCATGGTGTCAGGTGCATATGTAGGAGAGGATAGCCTTTTCAGACATCAATGAGAGGAGAGGCCACTGGTCCTGTGAAGACTCAATGCCCCAGTATAGGGGAATGCCAGGTCGGGAAAGTGGGGGAGGTGGGGGGGGTGGAGATGGAAACAGTGGGAAGGGGGATGGGATAGGAGGTTTTTGGAGTGGTAAAGAAATAAGGGGATATGATTTGAAATGAAAATAAAGCAAATATGTAATAAAATGAAAAAATAGCTATCAAACAACTAATGTGTATTTAGTGTAAAGTTAGTAATTCCACTTCGTAAAATATGAATTAATGCAAAGTATTTGTATTATTTATAGACATGTTTAGTATATCTAAGAAAGTGACAAAATTATAGATGAACATATTAGGGTATAATTATACAGCAGTAAATTTTAGATATATATTTACACAAACACAGGTTTATAATGTATTAAGAGATAAAACAAATGAAAAATATGTATTAATATATGCAAAATACACATATATGGGTATATATTGGAAAATATGTGTGAATTAATGAATACACAAATCTCAAAATGTAAAAAAACAACAAAACAAAACAAAACAAAAAACTATAGATTCAGGCTGGAGAGATGGTTCAGGGGTTAAGAGCACTGACTGTTCTTCCAGAGGTCCTGGGTTCAGTTTCCAGGAACCACATGGTGGATCACAATTATCTATAATGAGATCTGGTGCCCTCTTCTGGTGTACAGGCATACAAGCATACAGGACATTGTATGCATAATAAATAAATTTTTAAAAACTCCTACAGATTCTTCATGCCAAAGAAATGTGAATGAAATAGAGACAAAGCCATGGCGGGGAGAGACAGCTGCATCCTTTTGTGAGTGAGCACCACAGGAGGACACACGGAAAACATGGTCGATAGACTGAAAACCTCCATGACAGTGTAAAGTGTCCGGGTGGGAAGTTGAAGGAAGGACAAACACTTCCTCTGGCAGCGTGGCTGTAAGGAAGATGCTATGGCTGAGGTAAGGCAGAGCTGGGGACAGCTCAGTCTGTGAAGTGCTTGCTGCACAAGAGCAGCCTCCTTCAATGGAGGATCTGGGGAGGCAGAGACTGGCAGATGCCTGGTGCTTGGAGTTAACCAGCCCAGCCTTCTTGGGAGCTCCTGGCCAGTGAGAGACCATCTCATTAAAAATGTGGATGGTTCCTGAGAAACAACATCTGAAGTTGACCTCTGACCTCTACATCCATGAACACACATATGCAAGTCATATGCATATTCCCAAAACAAACAGAGCGAGAGAGAAAGACAGACAGAGAGAGAGAGAGAGAGAGAGAGACAGAGACAGAGAGAGAGAGACAGAGAGAGAGACAGAGAGAATAGATATTTCTCGAAATACTTTAAATGTTTCCAATCCTTGATGGAGTGGCTTCTTTGACTGAACTCAGATAGTAGCATTCACTCATTGAAGGACTACCACATCATTTACAGGGGAGAAATGCTCACATGAGGCACGCTTCACTGAGGTGGATTAAATAAAATCACATTTTTTTAAGATTTATTTATTATTATATGTAAGTACAGTGTAGCTGTCTTCAGACACACCAGCAGAGGGCATCAGATCTCATTACAGATGGCTGTGAGCCACCACGTAGTTGCTAGGATTTGAACTCAGGACCGTTGAAAAACAGTCAATGTTCTTAACCGCTGAGTCATCTCTCTAGCCCCCAAATCACATTTTAAAATAAGTAAAATATTTATCATTCTTTGTGATATGTTGAAAATTTTCTGACCTTTATGGACTACAATAGTAACTGGTAAATTGCTACCCAAGCAATTATTTCAAAATATAAAGATATGCAATTTGCATCTTTCAGGTAAATGGCTGTGTTTCTTCAATGAAAACTACTTTCCAAAGAGGTTTTGTGAATGAGGGTGTGGGTCTTGGATAGAATGCTTGCCTTGCATGTGTGAGGCCCTGAACCATGTTCCCACAATGCTGTGGCAGAGCCATCGCCTTTATTCCCTTTGCCTGAAGACTGGGCATCTGGAGTGCAGGCCAGGGACCAAACCCAGCCTTTGAAGAAGCACCATTGAAGTTGGTTGGCTTAGACTACCAAGGTACACAGTGGACTTCCAAGGAGATTCCAGAGGAATCTAACTAAAGGTCATCCTCCAGAATTCAGGGATGCTCCAGGATGATGTCTTCCTCTTGTAGACATTTTTCCTCTTCTCTACGGTGTTGGAGATATTCTGTGAGAGTACATTTAAACCTGTCTGAAACTGTGGCTAGATGCTATCAAAATATCAAATGTGCTTCCAAGATGGAGATCTAGGTGCTGAAATGATGGCTCAGTAACTAAGTAGGTTTGCTGCTCTTGGAGTTCAGTTCTAAGTAGTCACATTGGATGGTTCACAATTACCTTTCACAACAGCTATTTGATACTGTATTCTGGACACCATAGGAATACTCAGACATAAATAAAAAAACAAAGGGACTCAATTTATAGGCATTTTATTAAACTAAAAGCATATAAAACATGATTAAACTTATAAGCTATTAAAAGCACTTGGAAACTTTTAAAAGAATATATCATAAAAATATGGCAATTGGCCTACATAGGCATTGCAAATAGGGACCTTAAGTTGATCACAGAGAGCTGCATTAATCTATTCAGACAGCTCTTGAAATTATCTGAAGTTAGTCCAATGGAGTATTATTGTTAAAAAGCAGCCCAGCCCAGGTAGCAGGATGTGTCATGGGAAGCAGCAGAGACAGGAAGGTTGGTTCTTTCTATGCGATGTTGTTAATACTGTAAAGGAAGAGAGAAAGTTGAGCTCAGGAAGGGAAAGATGATGTTTTCCATCCCTTAATTCTACAGCAGATCTCCCCTTGGGAAGGTTCAGTAATTTGCATCTGTCATGTGCTCCCCACTGTTTATTTCTTCAAACCTTGTGTTCCTGTATGAATGTGTGCTAACATATGCATGTGTTTACATCACCAACACTGTGTACTTGAGCATAAGGCATTAAGTTTCCCATAATGAAGTTTTCTTAATGAACAAGTAGATGTCAAAGCCTGCGATATACAGCATTCTTTGAGAATACAGGAGTTGGACAGTATTGAGTTCTTAGCCATGTAACCCTCCTCTATTCATCCACCAAACTAAGAAAGATTCAATACAAAGAGATACCTTGTCTTCTGGGGCACCATCCTGTTGTCTTGCCATGAGTAAGACTAGAAAATACTTTCCAAGCAGCATCATGGACTCCACCATTTACACATGCAGAACTATAATGTCTTAATGTTAGAATAATATCATAGATTAGCTAGTGTATATCTAAGACTTAAAGGGAGTGATTACTCTGTGATTACTGTCCAAATAACAAGAATTATTCAGTCCCACAACAATACTTCCTTCTACTTACCATCTACATAATCCCTTAGATTTTAAGAAAAAAAACCCACAAAACAATAACAACAACAACAAAATAGTCGAGGCACCTGATGATGTAAAAGCCAAATATCTTGATAGCCCCATGTTTACATTCAAGTTTGTCTTCCTATTTTATCTGGATATAATCTGACAGAGTACACAACTGGAACATCTGAAGTAATGATTCTCATTTTATTGTTTATGACAAGCTGTCAGAAACAACCTTGAATCCAATGACACAAAGCCTAGCTATGACCAACTTGACCAAATGTGGTCACATCTTGGATTGAAGAGAAGAACCATGAACTCTTCCTTACACCAAGACACGCACTTTGGAAATGATTCACAATCACCACAAACTTACCTGAAATGGGAATGTGGCCAGAGTAGAAGGTACAGCCTTCCTGTATTATATGCAAAGTCAAGACCAGAAGAGTGACCTTGGATCATCGGTGTACTTTTAATTATTATTTCCAAATTCACCAATTTTACTGTTTAACTATCAGAGTTTTGTCTAGGAAGACTAAATCTATTTTATATCAAATATGATATATTACCACAATTATTTACAACTTGCTGAACACTTGCAGTATCCATCTTGGAATATTTACCCTAGCATATTACTTTAAAATTATATGTGAAAATCACAGCAATAGTGCTATTCAATGAATACATGATGTATCACTGCCTAAGTTGTTAGTTAGGAATAATAATATATAAGATAAGCTCTTTGATATACTAATTATATCTATACACAAGAAAGCTTTCTTTGACAATTTGAAAATTACACATATTTTGTAAGTTTGTTGAGACAGGGACTTGGAATATAGGCTAACCTGGCCTTGAAATCTTTCTGTCTCACCGTCCAGATTGCAGAGAATACAGGTATGTGCCACTATGTGTGCCAGAAAATTATGTTTTATCATCAACTTTGTGCATCTTGCTGTGCCTAGACTACCTTGTCTGAAGGATCAGTCTTGCTGGGTGGAAAGGACACAAATCAGAAAGGAGCATCAGCATGATAAGAAAACAGGATACCAATGACAGGAAAGCCAAGAAAAGCTACTTCAAGGAAAGATAAGTTGTGCTTGATCCCCTGACCTCCATTGTCTGGTTCTGGGCTTACCTTGCCATCTCAAGGTGACTTGTTACCACAAAAGCATCCTGCTCCTCTGTGGTGGCCTGAGTGGGGGCTTCAGGAATAACCAGCTTGAACCCCCCCCCAATCCCTTGCCAGTTGAGTCCACTTGAGGCACAGCTAGCTGAGTATGGTCCCTCTGGAGCACAGTCAGCATGAATGAGTTGTGCTGGGTCTCTTGACCTCCACTATCTTGCTCTGGGCCTGCTCTGCCATACCTAGGAGACTTTTGTCACCCCAAGATTGTCATGGAATCCTCTTCCACTATTAACTTGCCAGTCGATTACACCTAGGGCTCAGGCAGCATATGTAAGCTGTGTATTGTCCCCCAACATCCATTGTCTGGTTCACAGGCTTCTAGCCTTCCTGAGGAGCATTGTTGGCATCAGGAACATCCAACCAACATCAGAAAACACGAGATGGCTAAGCACATCATGGGAGCACAGTCAAAAAGAGTCAGGGCAATATGGCACCACCAGAGTCCAGCTATCCTGTTACATAAAGCCCTGCATATCCTATCCCAGTAAAAGCACTAGAAGATGATCTTAAATCCAATCTTGTAATGATGATAGAGGCCTTAAAAAAGGAAATGAATTGCTTAAAAAATAGAAACAAACAGGTGAAGGAAATGAATAAAACTGTCTGAGATCTGAAAATGGAAATAGAACCAATAAAGAAAATAAAAAGTGAGGCAATCCTGGGGATGGAAAACACAGCAAAGAGAACAGGAACTGTAGACACAGCATCACCAACAGAATGCAAGAGATGGAAGAGAGAATCTCAGGTGTAGAAAATACAATAGAAAAAAATGATATATCAGTCAAACAAAATGTTAAATTTAAAACGTTCATGACACAAAACTTCCAGGAATTTTGGAATACTATGAAAAGACCAAGCCTAAGAATAGTAGGAATAGAAGAAGGAGAAATTAGACAGCTCAAAGGCCCAGAAAATATCTTCAATATATCTTAGAATAAAATTTGCCTAACCCAAAAATAGGGATGCATATAAATGTACAAGAAGCTTACAGAACTCCAAATAGACCGGACCAGAAAAGAAATTCCTCCTGCCACATAATAAACATAACACTAAAGAATATTAAAAGTTGCAAGGGAAAATACCAAGTAACATATAAAAACTGACCTATAAGAAGTTCACCTGATTTCTCCATAGAGACCCTAACACCAGAAGGTCCTGGGCAAATGTCTTGCAGACTCTAAGAGACTACACATGTCAGTCCAGACTACTATATCCAGCTAAACATTCAATCACTATAGATGGAGAAACAAAGAAATTCCATAACAAAACGCAATTTAAACAATATTTTATCACTAGTAATGCCCTAGAGTGGACCTCCAGCCAAATAAGACTAATTACATACAACAAAATAGAGGAAATAATAATTTCATACCAGCAAAACCAAAAAACACTCTCTTTCTGTCTCTTCCCACCTTTCTCTCTCTCTCTCTCTCTCTCTCTCTCTCTCTCTCTCTCTCTCTCTCTCTCTCTCTCTCTCTCGCACACACACACACACACACACACACAAACACAACTACCACAAACATCAAAATAACAGGAATTAACAATCATTGGTTAGCAATACCTTCTAAAATCAATGGACTCAATTATCCAATAAAAAGTGAGGATGGACTCAATTATCCAATAAAAACCAATGGATGTGAAAATAGGATTTTGCTGCAAACCAGAAACATACCTCAGTAAAAAAAAAAAAAATTACCTCAGAGTAAATGGCTAAAAAAGATTTTCCATCAAACAGACCCAAGAAACAAGCTGCAGTAACCAAATTTAATTTAAAATAAGTCAGGGGAGGACACTTCAAATTTATCAAAGGAAAAACACACCAAAATGATGCCTCAATTCTGAACATCTATGTTGCAAATGCAAGGGCACTCACAATTGTAAAAGTAACTTTACTAAGTCTTAAATCATACTTCAATACACACATAATATTGAGAGACTTCAATACTCCATACTCACCAATGGACAGGTGACTAAGAAAAAAACTAGATAGAAATAATGAAACCAATAGAAATCATGAATAAAATGAGCCTAACAGTTATCTAAAGAACATTTTACCTAAATACAAAAGAATATATGTTCATCTGAGCAGCCCTTGGAACCTTCCCCAAAATTGACCTTATAACTTGCCAAAAGCAAGCCACAACAGATTCAAGGAGAATAAATAACTGAATCAAATCATGATGGATTCGGACGGATCAGATCAATCCTGTGACTTTAATAACAACAGAGTGGATTCATTTCTGTGTCTTCGATTTCTGTTCCATTGATCTACATGCCTGTCACTGTACCAATACCATGCAGTTTTTAACACTATTGCTCTGTAGTACAGCTTAAGGTGCAGGATACCGATTGCCCCAGAAGTTCTTTTACTGTTGAGAATAATTTTAGGTATCCTGGGTTTTCTGTTATTCCAAATGAATTTTTTTTATTTTATTTTATTTTTTTAATTTACATTCCAAATCACTTCCCCTTTCCCGTTTCCTCCCTCCCCGAAAGTCCCATAAGCCCCCTTCCCTCCCTCTTTTCTCCATTCAACCCCCTCTCGTTACTCTGTCCTGGCGTTCCCCTACATCCAGTCTTTCCAGGACCAGGGGTCTCTCCTTCCATCTTTTTAGAAATCTATTGATATGCGGATTGTGTCTAGGGTATTCCGAGATTCTGGGTCAATATCCCCTTATCAGTGACTGCATACCATGTGTGTTCTTTTGTGATTGGGTTACCTCACTAAGGATGATATTTTCAAGTTCTGACCATTTGCCTAGGAATTTCGTGAATTCATTGTTTTTAATTGCAGAGTAGTATTCCATTGTGTAGATATACCACATCTTCTGAATCCATTCCTCCGTTGAGGGACATCTGGGTTCTTTCCAGGTTCTGGCTATTATAAATAAGGCTGCTATGAATATAGTGGAGCATGTGTCCTTATTGCATGCAGGTAAAGTCTCTGGGTATATGCCCAGGAGTGGTATAGCCGGATCCTCCGGGAGTGTCATGCCCAGTTTTCTGAGGAACCGCCAGACTGCTTTCCAGAGTGGTTGTACCAGCCTGCAATTCCACCAGCAGTGGAGGAGTGTTCCTCTTTCTCCACATCCTCGCCAACAACTGCTGTCTCCTGTGTTTTTGATCTTAGCCATCCTGACTGGTGTGAGATGGAATCTCAGGGTTGTTTTGATTTGCATTTCCCTAGTGACTAAGGATGATGAACATCTCTTTAGGTGCTTCTCAGCCATTAGATATTCTTCAGGTGAGAACTCTTTGTGTAGCTCTGTACCCCATTTTTAATAGGGTTACTTGCCTCTCTGGAGTTTAACTTCTTGAGTTCTTTGTATATCTTGGATATTAGCCCTCTGTCGGATGTAAGGTTGGTAAAGATCATTTCCCAGTTAGTTGGTTGCCACTTTGTCTTTTTGACAGTGTCTATTGCCTTGCAAAAACTTTGTAATTTAATGAGGTCCCATTTGTCTATTCTTGATCTTAGAGCATAAGCTATTGGAGTTCTGTTCAGGAAATTCTCCCCTGTGCCCATATGTTCAAGGTTCTTCCCTAGTTTCCCTTCTATTAGTTTCAGTGTGTCTGGTTTTATGTGGAGGTCTTTGATCCACTTAGAATTGAGCTTAGTGCAAGGAGATAAGGATGGGTCAATTTGCATTCTTCTGCATGTTGACCTCCAGCTGAGCCAGCACCATTTGTTGAAAAGGTTATCTTTTTTCCACTGGATGGTTTTAGCTCCTTTGTCAAAGATCAAGTGACCATAGGAGTGTGGATTCATTTCTGGGTCTTCAATTCTGTTCCATTGATCTACATGTCTGTTACTGTACCAATACCATGCAGTTTTTAACACTATTGCTCTGTAGTACAGCTTGAGGTCCGGGATACTGAAGCACACAAAGATCCGACAAAGAAAGAGAATCTCAGGCCAATCTCTCTTATGAATATCGATGCAAAAATACTCAATAAAATTCTTGCCAACCGAATCCAAGAACACATCAAAACGATCATTCACCACGATCAAGTAGGCTTCATCCCAGGGATACAGGGATGGTTCAATATAAGGAAATCCATCAATGTAATCCACTACATAAACAATCTCAAAGAAAAAAACCACATGGTCATCTCATTAGATGCTGAGAAAGCATTTGACAAAATTCAGCATCCTTTCATGCTAAAGGTCTTGGAAAGATCAGGAATTCAAGGCCCATATCTAAACATAGTAAAAGCAATTTACAGCAAACCAGTAGCCAGCATCAATCTAAATGGAGAGAAACTTGAAGCAATCCCACTAAAATCAGGGACTAGACAAGGCTGCCCTCTCTCTCCATATCTTTTCAATATAGTACTTGAAGTTCTAGCTAGAGCAATTAGACAACAAAAGGAGGTCAAAGGGATACAAATTGGAAAGGAAGAAGTCAAACTATCACTATTTGCAGACGATATGATAGTATACTTAAGCGACCCAAAGAACTCCACCAGAGAACTCCTACACCTGATCAACGACTTCAGCAAAGTGGCCGGATATAAAATCAACTCAAGCAAATCAGTAGCCTTCCTATACTCAAAGGATAAGCAGGCTGAGAAAGAAGTAAGAGAAATAATACCCTTCACGATAGCCACAAACCATATTAAGTATCTTGGCGTGACTCTAACCAAACAATTGAAAGATCTGTATGACAAGAACTTCAAGTCTCTGAAGAAAGAAATTGAAGAAGACCTCAGAAGATGGAAAAAAATCTTCCATGCTCATGGATTGGAAGGATTAATATAGTAAAAATGACTATCTTGCCAAAAGCAATACACAGATACAATGCAATACCCATCAAAATCCCAACTCAATTCTTCATAGAGTTAGAAAGAGCAATTCAAAAATTCATTTGGTTCTTTTACTCTTGAGAATAGTTTTAGCTATTCTGGGTTTTCTGTTATTCCAGATGAATTCATTTGGTTCTTTTACTCTTGAGAATAGTTTTAGCTATTCTGGGTTTTCTGTTATTCCAGATGAATTTTTGAATTGCTCTTTCTAACTCTATGAAGAATTGAGTTGGGATTTTGATGGGGATTGCATTGAATCTGTGTATTGCTTTTGGTAAGATGCTCATTTTTACTATATTAATCCTTCCAATCCACGAGCATGGAAGATTTTTTTCCATCTTCTGAGGTCTTCTTCAATTTCTTTCTTCAGAGACTTGAAGTTCTTGTCATACAGATCTTTCAATTGTTTGGTTAGAGTCACGCCAAGATACTTTATACTGTTTGTGGCTATCGTGAAGGGTATCATTTCTCTTATTTTTTTCTCAGCCTGCTTATCCTTTGAGTATAGGAAGGCTACTGATTTGCTTGAGTTGATTTTATATCCGGCCACTTTGCTGAAGTCGTTGATCAGGTGTAGGAGTTCTCTGGTGGAGTTCTTTGGGTCGCTTAAGTATACTATCATATCGTCTGCAAATAGTGATAGTTTGACTTCTTCCTTTCCAATTTGTATCCCTTTGACCTCCTTTTGTTGTCTAATTGAATTTGATCTTTGACAAAGGAGCTAAAACCATCCAGTGGAAAAAAGAGTCTTTTCAACAAATGGTGCTGGTTCAACTGGAGGTCAGCATGCAGAAGAATGCAAATCGATCCATTCTTATCTCCCTGTACTAAGCTCAATTCCAAGTAGATCAAGGACCTCCACATAAAACCAGACACACTGAAACTAATAGAAAAGAAACTAGGGAAGAGCCTTGAACATATGGGCACTGGGGAAAATTTCCTGAACAGAACACCAACAGTTTATGCTCTAAGATCAAGAAGTGACAAATGGGACCTCATAAAACTGCAAAGTTTTTGTAAGGCAAAGGACAGCCTTGTGGCAGCCAACAAATTAGGAGAAGATCTTTACAAACCCTACATCCGACAGAGGGCTAATATCCAATATATACAAAGAACTCAAGAAGTTAGACTCTAGAGAGCCAAATAACCCTATTAAAAAATGGGGTACAGAGCTAAACAAAGAGTTTTCACATGAAGAATATCGAATGGCTGAGAAGCACCTAAAGAAATGTTCAACATCCTTAGGCATTAGGGAAATGCAAATCAAAACAACCCTGAGATTCCATCTCACACCAGTCAGGATGGCTAAGATCAAAAACACAGGAGACAGAAGGTGTTGTCGAGGATATGGAGAAAGAGGAACACTCTTTTACTGCTAGTGGAATTGCAAGTTGGTACAACCACTCTGGAAAGCAGTCTGGCAGTTCCTCAGAAAACTGAGAATGACACTCCCAGAGGATCCTGTTATACCACTTCTGAGCATATACCCTGAGGCTTCCCCTGCATGCAATAAGGACACATGCTCCACTATGTTCATAGCAGCCTTATTTATAATAGCCAGAAGCTGGAAAGAACCCAGATGTCACTCAACAGAAGAACAGATACAGAAGATGTGGTATATTTACACAATGGAATACTACTCTGCAATTAAAAAAAAATGAATTCACGAAATTCTTAGGCAAATGGTCAGAACTGGAAAATAGCCTTAGTGAGGTAACTCAATCACAAAAGAACACACATGGTATGCAGCCACTGATAAGGGGATATTAACCCAGAAGCTCGGAATACCCAAGACACAATTCCCATATCAATTGATTTCCAAGAAGATGGAAGGAGAGACCCCTGGTCCTGGAAAGATTGGATGTAGGGGAATACCAGGACAGAGAAGCGAGAGGGGGTTGAATGGGGAACAGGGGGAGAGAAGGGGGCTTATGGGACTTTCAGGGAGGGAAGTACCGGGAAAGGGGAAATCACTGGGAATATAAATAAAAAAAAATAGAAAAAAATCAAAACAACAGAAACAGAAAGCTTGCAAATTCATGGAGACTGAAGAACTCTCTATTCAATGAGCACTGTGTCAAAGAAGAATAAAGAGAGAAATTAAAGACTTTTGATAATTCAATGAAAAAGAAGGCATAACATATCAAACTTATGGGACACAATAAAAGACATGGTAAGAGAAAATTTCATAGCTCTAAGAGCCTTCATAACGTTACTAGAGAAGTTTCATATTAGAACCTTAACAACACACCTGAAAGCTCTACAACCAAAAGAAGCAAACCCACCAAGAGGAATAGACTATAGGAAATAATCAAACTCAGGACTAAAAAAAAAATCAATAAATTAAAAACAAAGAGAACAATTTAAAGAATCAATGACACTAAGAGCTGGTTCTTTGAAAAAATAAAAAATATAGACAAACTGTTAGGTAAACTAACAAAAAAGCTGAGAGACAATATCCAAATTAACAGAAACAGAAGCTAAACAAATAAGAAGCTTTTTGATTGGCTAAAACAAAAAGCCAACAAAGAAATAGAATTTCAGAAATGAAAAGAGGGACATAACAACAGAAAGTGAGGGAACCCAAAGAAACATTAGTTCTTACTTCAAAAGTCTTTACTCCACAAAATTGATATATTTCAAAAAATGGATAATTTTCTTGATAGATTTGACTTATAAAATTTAAATCAATATTATCAAAAGTTAAAACCATTTAAAAAACATATGAGTCCTAAGGAAATAGAATCAACCATTAAAAGTCTTCCAACCAAATAAAAAAAAATCCAGGGCCAGTTGGTCTTAGAAGAACAGAATTCTACCAGGCTTTCAAATAAGAGCTAATGGCAATACTCCACAAACCACCAGACATTTAAGAAGAGTTAATGTCCATACTCCTCAAACTATTCCACATAGAGAAACAGAAGGAACATTGCCAAACTCATTCTATGACTCCACAGTCACACTCATAGCTAAAACAAAAAGCCAACCAAGAAAGAGAATTTCAGATAAATTTCTCTTTTGTACATTGATGCAACAATAATCAATAAAATACTCTCAAACCAAATCCAAGAATACACCAAGTATACCATCTACCCTGATCTAATAGGCTTCATCCCAGGGTTTCAGGCATAGTTTAATATATAAAAATCCAATAACACAATTCACCATGTAAACAAACTGAAAGAAAAAACCCTACACGATCATCTGAATAGATAGTGAAAAAGCCCTTGAGAAAATGCAACACTCATTCATGTTAAAAGCCTTGAAGAGGTCAGGGATACAAGACATACAGCTAAACATAATAAAGACAATAATACAGCAAGCCAAAAGCGAACATCAAATTAAATGGAGAGAAACTTAAAGCATTTACACTAAAATAAGGGACAAAGCAAGGCAGCCCATTCTCTCCATATCTCTTCAATATAGCACTTGAAGTTCTAGCTAGGGCAATGAGACAACTGAAGGAGATTGAGTGAATTCAAATTGGAAGAGAAGTGCAAGTATCATTAGTCACAAAGGATATGACAGTATATGTAAGTGACTCTAAATTTCTACCAGAGAATGCCTACAGATGATAAATATTTTCAGGTAAGTGGCAAAATACAACATTAACTAAAAATTTAAGAGTAGTCCTCTGCTGTTTATATAATAAACACAGCCAACCAATAGAATAAGAATAGAGTCCCCAATGGTGCAGCTAGGTAGAGGACCCAAGAGCTGAAGAGGTTTGCAGCTCCACAGGAGGAACAATAATATGTACCAACCAGTACCCCCAGAGTTCCCAGGGATTAAACCACCAACCAAAGAGTGCACATGGTGGCTCCCACAGCTCCAGCTACATATGTAGCAGAAGATTCCCATTTCAGATATCAATGAGAGGAGAGGCCACTTGCTCTTGTGAAGGCTCGATTCCCTAGAATAGGGAAATGCAAGTCAGGAAAATGGGGGAATGGTGATGTGGGGGCAGGATGGGGTTTTTCAGTGGGGCAACGTGGAAAGGGGTTAATATGTGAAATGTAAACAAAGCAAATCTAATAAAAAAGAACATGGAAAGATCTCCCATGCTCATAGACCCATAGAATTAACATAATAAAAATGATCACCTTACCAAAAGCAATCTACAGATTCAATGCAATTCCCATAAATATTCCAAGAAAATTCTTTACAAACTTTGAAAAAACAATTAGCAACTTCATATGAAAAACCAAATAACCCAGGATACCTAAACCAATCCTGTACAATAAAACATCTTCCGGAGGTATAACCATCCCCGATTTCAAGCTGAACTAGAGAGCAATAGACATAAAAACTCCATGATATTTTGTAAAGAAACAGAGAGGCTGATCAAAAGAATCAGATCAAAGTCCCTGAAACAAACTCACATGTCTACTGAGATTTAATTTTTGACAAAGAAGCCAAAACCATACAACATAAAAAAGAAAAGCACATTCAACAAGTATTGCTAGTCTAACTGGATGTCTGCATGTAGAAGAATGCAAACAGAACCATGTTTATTGTCCTGCATAAAACCCCAGTCAGGTGGATCAAAGAACTCAACATAAAATTGGATACGCATAATCTAATAGGGGAAAGTGGAGAATAGCTTTGAATACATTGGTAGAGGAGACAGTTTCCTGAACAGAATACCAATGACTTAGGCACTACAATCAATATTTCATAAATGGGACCTCATGAAACTGAAAAGCTTCACAATAGTAAAATATCTTCACCAACTCTAAATCTGAGAGTGGTAAAATATGCAATATATATATATATGTATATATATATATATATATATATATATATATATATATATATATACATATATATATATATCAGGAAATTAGACAGCAACCAAATAATCTAATAAAAAATGGAGTACAGAGCTAAACAAATTTTTAACAGAGGTATCTTGAATGACCAAGAAACACTTAAAGAAATGATTGATGTCCTTCATCATCAGGAAAATACAAATCAAAACAACTTTGAGATTCCATTGTATACCCATCAGAATGGCTAAGATCTAAATCTCAAGCAACAGCACATGATGAGGTGCAAGGGGAGCACTCCTCCATTGCTAGTGGGACTACGAACTCATGTAACTACTCTGGAAATCAATTTTGCAGTTTCTCAGAAAATTGGGAATAGTTTTACCCAAATATGCATCTGTACTCTTGGGCATATACTGAGAAGATGCTCTACCATCCCACAAGAACACTTGCTGAACTGTATCCATAGTAGCTTTATTTATTATAGTTAGAATCTGGAAACAACCCAGATGCCCTTTAACCAAAGAATAGAAAAAATGTGGTTCATTAACATAATGGAATACTACTCAGTCATTAAAAAAACAAGAACATCTTAAAATGTGCAGGCAGATAGATGAAACTAGAAAATATCATGCTCAGTGAGGCAACCCAGACTCAAAAGGACATGCATGACATACACTCACTTATAAGTTGTTACTAGCCATAAAGTACAGGATACCCACACTATAATCCACAGACCCAAAGAAGCTAAGTAACAAGGTGCACCTAAGAGAGGACACTTCAGTGTCATTCAGTAAGGGAAATCAAATTGTGATTGGAGGTGGATGGAGGGAGGGATAAGTGTGGGAAAGAGGTCATGGAGAGTAAGGGGAAACTGGATATAGATTGGAGGGCATGTTGTGAGGTGAGCATCTCTAGGAGGATTCAGAGACCTGGGATGGAGGATGTTCCAGGAAGTCTATGAGGGTTACTCTAGCTGAGATTCCTCGCATTAGGGCATATAGAGCCTGAAGTGTCCATCTCACAGGTAGGCAGGACTCCTAGTAGATTGGTAAGAACACCAAACTACTCACAAATCCTTTGACCTAAAATTTGTCTTGTCTACAAAAAGTTCAGAGATAAAGATGTCACAGAGACCTAGGGAATAGTCAACCAATGAATGACTCATCTTGAGAACCATCCCATGGGCAAGAACTAATCCCTGACACTCTTAATGATACTCTGCTATACTGGCAGAAATGAGCTTAACATAACTGTCCTCTGAGAAGCTCCACCCAGAAGCTGACTGAAACACATGCAGAGACTCAGAGCCAAATATTATACCCAGCTCAGGGTCTTGGGGAAGAATTGGGGGATGGATTGAGGGACCTGGAGGGGATATGGACTATATCTATATAAAGACCAACAAAGTCAACTAACCTTGACCCTTAGGGGCTCCCAGAGCCTGAACCACCAAAGAGCATAAAAGTGCTGGATCTAGCCTCCCTGCACAGATGTGCAGCTTGGTCTTCATAGAGATGCACCAACAACTGGAGTGGGGGCTCACCCTGACTCTGCTTCCTACCTGTGGATCTGTCCTGGGCTGTCCTGTCTGGCCTCGGTGGAAGAAAATATACCTAATCCTGCAGTGACTTGAGGTGCCAGAATGGGTTGGTTCCTGTCAAGGGACTTCCTCTTTCCAAGAGGAAAATGGAAGTGAGGTAAGGGGCTATGTGAGCCAGGGAAGGGGTACTAGGAGCAGCTGGGACTGAGGATAGTATACATAAGCGACCCAAAGAACTCCACCAGAGAACTCCTACAGCTGATAAACGACTTCAGCAAAGTGGCCGGATATAAAATCAACTCAAGCAAGTCAGAAGCCTTCCTATACTCAAAGGATAAGCAGGCTGAGAAAGAAGTAAGAGAAATAATACCCTTTACGATAGCCACAAACCATATTAAGTATCTTGGCGTGATGCTAACCAAACAAGTGAAAGATCTGTATGACAAGAACTTCAAGTCTCTGAAGAAAGAAATTGAAGAAGACCTCGGAAGATGGAAAAATCTGCCATGCTCATGGATTGGCAGGATTAATATAGTAAAAATGAGCATCTTACCAAAAGTAATACACAGATTCAATGCAATCCCCATCAAAATCCCAACTCAATTCTTCATAGAGTTAGAAAGAGCAATTCAAAAATTCATCTGGAATAACAGAAAACCCAGAATAGCTAAAACTATTCTCAAGAGTAAAAGAACCTCTGGGGGAATCAGTATCCCGGACCTCAAGCTGTACTACAGAGCAATAGTGTTAAAAACTGCATGGTATTGGTACAGTAACAGACATGTAGATCAATGGAACAGAATTGAAGACCCAGAAATGAATCCACACTCCTATGGTCACTTGATCTTTGACAAAGGAGCTAAAACCATCCAGTGGAAAAAAGATAGCCTTTTCAACAAATGGTGCTGGCTCAGCTGGAGGTCAACATGCAGAAGAATGCAAATTGACCCATCCTTATCTCCTTGCACTAAGCTCAATTCTAAGTGGATCAAAGATCTCCACATAAAACCAGACACACTGAAACTAATAGAAGGGAAACTAGGGAAGAACCTTGAACATATGGGCACAGGGGAGAATTTCCTGAACAGAACTCCAATAGCTTATACTCTAAGATCAAGAATAGACAAATGGGACCTCATTAAATTACAAAGTTTTTGCAAGGCAAAAGACACCGTCAAAAAGACAAAGCGGCAACCAACTAACTGGGAAATGATCTTTACCAACCTTACATCCGACAGAGGGCTAATATCCAAGATATACAAAGAACTCAAGAAGTTAAACTCCAGAGAGGCAAGTAACCCTATTAAAAAATGGGGTACAGAGCTCCACAAAGAGTTCTCACCTGAGATTGGGATATAAGGCAAATAAATAAATTAGTGGAAAAAAGAAAAAAAAGAAAATTCCCCTTGGTTGGATCTTATGGAATCATTTTCTCAACTGAGAATTCCACCTTTCAGATAACTCTAGATTGTGTCAAAATTTGACAAAATGAGACAAAACACCTCTGTGTTTCTATCATTAAGTTTGAAATGACAGAACAACCTGGCAAGCACAGTACCGTGGGGGTTAGGAGTCTAAAGAGGCTGATAACAGAGATTCAAGAGCAAAGCCAGGTCCTAAATCTCACCAGAGGTCTTCAAAGGTGACAAAGCCACTGTCTCTTCTTCCAGAGATGTAGTAAGGTTGTTCTGAACAGTGACTAATATCTCTCTGCTTCCAGCTACCGAAGGTTCCCGCATTCAGACCAAGGACCTGGGGCCTATGAACAGAAGAGAAATAAGGGTTATTTCAAAAGACATGAACCTCTGCAGTGGTTAAACAGCTCTTTCATAGGCTGCCCATCTGTCCCAGTTGAGAACATCCATTTCCACTGTGGACTCTGCTATGTTCAAGGTCCCCTTCCTGTCTTTTCCAACTCTCAATGCCTCCAGTAACTCATACCTAGAGGAACCCCTGGCAAGGTAGAGTTGTGGTTTCTAACTGAATGGCACCACAGATCTTTGGGACCTTGCTACCTTGAAGTGGAAAGAGCTCCTGGACAGTCACCTATCTACTTCCTTCAAGTCTCTTCAGCCCTGGACTGGGTGTTATTGAATCTGGCCTGGTGAGGTTTCTCCACTCTCACCTTTCAGCCTCACTTGCAACTCTTTACTCTTGAGGCCATTTATATATATTTGATAGGATTAGCCCCACTCCACTAACTTAAAATCCTTATGGTACTTCATGACATGAATTATGTATTCACTTTCCACTCTCATGACCTTAGTCTTGGCTATTTTAATGTCAACTTGACACAAGCTAAAGTCATCTGAGAGGAGGGCACCTCAGTGAAGACATTGCTTCAACAAGACCAGGCCAGAGGTAAGCTTACAGGATATTTTCTTAATTAGTGATTGATGTGAGAGGGCTCAGACTATTGTGTGTGGGGCCATCCATAGACTTGTAATCCTACATTCTATCAGAAAGTGGGCTGTATAAGCCATTAAGGAGCAAGGCAGTAAGCAGGAGTCCTCTATGGCCTCTGCATCCATGCTGCCCCCAGGTTCCTTCACTGTTTGAATTCATGAATTGGCTTCTCTCAACAGTCTGTGAATCAGGATATGTAAGTCAAATAAACACTATCCTTTCCAGTTTGTGTGGTGTTTCATCACAGCAATACTAACCCTAAGTAAGAAACCCTCCATGGCGACCTTTCCATGTTTTGATAGTTCTCTTGAATGCTAGATTCCTTCCCACCTTGGGATTGTACCTCAGACTACAGTTCAATCTTGCTAACACTGTCCTACCTAACCTCAACCCCTCCCCATCAGCCCCCTACCCCCCGCCGCAACCACCCTTATTTTCTCAACATCTCCTGACAACTGTTCAAGGTTTTGAAATAGCAGTTCTTTATCCTGGTGAACTGGAAGCTCAGAATGTCTGTGTCTGTTTCTGATTCTCTGTGCACTCCTCCTCACTCCCTCCAATGCTTTTTATGTTCCTGAAGCCTCTGGCTGTGCTGTACTCACTGGGGCAATATGGGATGCTTTTAATTAGTAGTAGTGCTTCCTCCACTTCTTTCTAGTCTTTCTTCTGAAGATGTTGTTGGTGCTAGAAACAGTGTATCCACCTCTAGGAATAGAATGCAAAGAAGTTCAAAATAGTAAATGAAAAACAAAATAGGCTCAAAATAGTAAATGTGTTGTGTCACAAAGCTCTGGGAGCTGGTAGATTTTTTTTTTTTTGTTTTGTGGTGGGGGTGTTTCAAGACAGGGTTTCTCTGATAGTCCTGGCTATCCTGGAACTCACTCTGTAGACCAGACTGGCCTCGAACTCAGAAATCCGCCTGCCTTTGGCTCCCAAGTGCTTGGATTAAAGGTGTGCGCCATCACTGCCTGGCTGTTGGGCTTTTCTTGCAAGGATCAAATTATCATACTAGGTGAATGACTACATACATATATCCTACCTTTTTTATATCAACATTGTCTGGGAAAAATTCTATTGGTAGTTAATTTGTTGGTTGCAACTTTTGGCTGTTCCTTTGGCTCTCCTCTTCCATTGGAAACAAAGCTTTGCTTACTGACTGTGCAGTGCTCAGCATCCCTGTGCCTACTCTGTTCAGCTCCCCTTCTTTCCTCAGTGGGGCAAAAACAACCCTTTCCCACTGTTCCACAAGGAAAAGCATGAACCAGATGACCTGGTAAGATTTACCTATGTCTTACTGGGCATGACCCTAAGCAATAACCTATTGTATACACTTCCCATTTGGTTTTTGGCTGTCCCATGAATTTGTATGGGACTCAAGTGAGGCCAAATTTCAGGGGAAGGGTGCAACTGAATAAAGATAGGCACAATATGGGAATGAATCCAGGGAACCACATATTTGATGGTTAGGTCACATCAGTTAGGCAGTACAACCCAGTTAGCAGGATCAGTAACAAAGTAGAAGGGCTTTATGGATTACTGGACAAAAAGTGCTGAGTCGCCATTTTACTCAGGAAATAGGGAAGAGACTGTGGGTAAGAGACAGAATTGGGGTCAGACAAAGTGGCCAATGAGTTGGGCTCCTGCATGTCTGTAAACATATTGATTAGAAAGAGGAGTCCTTGAGTTTATACAAGGCAGAATCAATGAACCCAAAGTAGAATACAGGAGACACAGACAGACAGACAGACAGACAGACAGACCGACCCCACTGCAGGGGTTTCACAGAAGACTTTAGGGAATATAGTCTCCTTTGACTCATGCTCTAGACAAGAGGAGACAGGTGAGAAATATACTAAGCCTGAAGTACACAAAAGTCCCAGAGCATTCACAGGAAAGGCAGCACACACAGGAGGACAACACAAGGAGATCTGATGAGACAGGACTGGAAAGTGAGGTTCAGACACAGGTTGGAGGATAAAGTGAGAAAGGATACTGGAAAGAAAATACAAGTGGCCATGGCTTTTAAATCCTGGGAACATATGTGCCCAGTCTGAACTAGGAATGTTTAAATAGGAAGTCATAGCTGTACCAGAGTTCTAGACCCACCGTCAAGTACTAGGCCAGAGGTTCCAGTACAGGAGTCAATGTGTTCTTTGACCCATTCACCCTAGAGGTCAGTCTAGTGTGAAGAGCACAGGCTGGTAACGAGCTCACATATATCCTTCCCTCTTTCATTTTCCCTACTGACACTGTCCCCATATGACAGCATAGACCCCGAATGCAGTTACCTACTGGGAGCAACAGTACTTGACACTTTTCTTAGCTCCCACTGCTGTACTTCAGTCACATCTGCAAGAAAATTAACAGACTGGCTCACTCACTTCTGCCTACAGAAGATATAGCCACGTTTGTTCACACCAGATTAGCCTCAGCTTTCCATTGGCTCCCTCACTCCTCCTGTTACAGAAGGTGCTGCAGTGAGGCTAGACCACTCACTCTGTCATTCACCTATAGAGTGCCCTTTATATAGAGACTTAACAGGCAAGAGAGGACCATGGATGTGCTGTGATAAATCCTACAGGACCAGCCAGAAGAGGATTTCCTTCTTCTGCATTATTGGTCTCACACTTCATGACCTTTGTACTCAGGTTCATATCAGTGACTATAGGGAGTTGTACTCCACTGATAGTTCTATCAAGAACCAGCAAGCAGAAGTGAATGCCAGATGTCAAACAAGCAATGCACAAGGATATCTACTAATTACAATCAAAGGTTTGGGGCTTTGGAAGCGACAGAGTCAAGGAGAATGCTTTGATTTTTAAGTTTATTTCAGTTGTATTGCCTGCATATGAGTGCTTGTGTACCACATGCATGCAGTGCCAATCAAGACCAGAAGAGAGCATCAGATACCTTGGAACTGGAGTTACAGATGGATGTGAGCAGCAGTATGGGGTGCTGAGATTAGAATCTCAGTCCTCTGGTAGAGCAGTCAGTGCTCTTGATTAAAAAGCCATTTCCCCAACTCCCCTGGCTCATCTTTCATTGCCAGTGGGGTTTGTTGTGCTTTGTTTCTATGCCTTACCATTATGGCTGGAAAGAGAATCAAACAAATCTACATCTCATTGATGCATTTTTTCACTCCTTCAGCCTGGCAAGCAGAAAGTACAACAAGGACTTCTTGAGTCCTTTCCTGTTGCTCTCCACAGGGCATCCTGTTACCTACCTGGAAAAGTCTCTTTACTATCAAGATCTTTCTGTTGTTGTTCAACATCAGTGTCTCCCTCCTGGGCTATATCTGCAAAACATAAAATAAAATAAAATAAAATAAAAATTCAGAACAGAGTGTGCCACAAGAAGCCACACTGGCTCATTTGAAATTAACCCTAGTTCTTCTTGGGATTTTCCATGGATCGTTTATGGCAGAATCATTTTCTCTCATTTAACCTTCAGCTCTTCTTCCCAACAGGAATCTGGAGTAAGGGTTCTCAGAAATGAAACACTGAAGTATTTTCTGAACTAGGGAAGGATTTCAGATACTTACAACTCTCTACCATGGTGGAATCCATCTGCCAATATAAAAAGGATTGTCAGGATTGGCCAATATCATATACGTTACAACCGTCTCGCTTTCTCTCTAGGATATAGGGAACAATAGACATATGCCCTATGGGGCTGCAAATGCCACAGTTGAAGATGGAAAGAGTCTTTCCCACAGTGGACTTTCCAGCCCGTTTATATTGCAGGCACACAATCTTTAATAGAGCAGGAAAAGTCATTTTTGAGGGACCTGCCTCTATGCTTCAATTTTTATGAATATGGTGACATCAAGAACACCATAGAGCTGGAGACCCACTAGTAAAACAGAAAAATAAACAAACAATTCTCTGAATTCCACAGAGAAAACCATTTTTTTAAAAAGTAACATTAAATGGAATACAATTAGACCTGCATTTCTATAGAAGACAAACAAAGGTATTCTTACAGTAAGCTTGGATTCTGGGACATGGACACCACCTGGGAAATCTAAGATAAAATAGAGTAGCTGTCAGGATGTTAATAACTAGCAATTCTAAAAGACTCAGGGAAATTTCTCAACGTGCACACAAGTATATGGAAATAGTTTAGACTGCTTTGAATCCATTCTCCAGTGTAGAAGGTTGTTCAAGAAAGGGGGAAAACCAGAACAAAATGATACTCAAGATCATTGTTTTTTAACTAAAGCCACACACACACACACACACACACACACACACACATGAAAGGTGTTCAGAAGACATAACTTTGAGAGAGAACAAGGTAGGGTGCATGGAAATGGTCAGAAAGAGAAAAAGAAAAAAATATGATTTAATTTTAAAAACAATAAAAAGTTTTAAAGTTCAATATATGTAATTGGTAACACTAGATTTGTGTTACCCACAGGTGTTTCTCAGAATTGCACAGAACTGTTCAACTAAATCTGTCCTTGGTGATTGGCAAGCAAGTTTGGAAAATCTTATTTCTCTCCTTGCTATTATCAAGTGTATTATAGTACTTCAGTAATTTTCTTTTTATGTTTCAGGTCAGCTTCTAAGACATGAATCCAAATCCTACTGATATAGCCACCTTAGGGTTCTTTGTGGTTGCTTTTAACTACAAAGGACTGTGTAAAATGGTCAGCTACAGCAGGGAGTCTCTGGACTTTTCACATGAATGCCTTCAAGCATCCGTGGTAACATCATAGTCTATGTATGCAGGTAACTGGACAACAGACTCAACTTATCATGGATGGCAACATCTCTGAACTACATGCTGCACTATCAGTCCTAATGTTAATGTATCCATATTTTCTTAAATGACTTTAAGGCTCAACCAAGGAAGCATTGCACGGCATGAATGGTTTCATGTTTTTACTTTCTTTTTGCATACAATTTGGAGAGCCAGGGATTCTTAGGTTGTTTTTTGAAGCAAGGATGATAACAATATCCAGGCACAAATGGCATGGAGACCAATGAAATAATAAACTATAAATTTCAATTAAAGTGTGTATGGGAATATGAACTATGTCTCCCATAAACCACAACACTGCACAGAATCTTAAACACTCAAAATCACAAGATATTGAAGCGCACAAACTCCAGAATTCTTTGTGTACACAGCCTAACAGAAACCTATGCAGAAACTTGACTATAAAAGTAGATCTAGAAGAATGTTAAACAAAATCAAAAAATAAAAAATATGTTGACTTGCTTCCAGAAACAGCAAGTTGGTTGGCCCGTCAAAGAGAAGCCAATAAGAGATGCCATAACTACCTTAGCATTTATATTTTTTCTCAGTAAACAATACTTACAGCTTTTGTATTCTTCCCAGGAGCCCTGAAATTACAGAAACAAAGACAATTTGAGGGCAACTCCATGTGACTTAAGGGCACATGTCTTTAGTTTTCTTCCTTGGTACTGAAAAGGCATGGTACTGTCAATATTAATAGATGGCAAAAAAAGATAAGATACATCTGTGACAACCCTACAATTTTTTCATGAGTGATGCATCTTTAACTCCCATTCAGTCATCAACTGCAAGGTAGTTAATTCAAGGAAGAACACCATCTCCAAGAAGAATGGATGCGAGCATCCATCCTGAACCTGCCTGTGCCATTCACAAAAGCTCTTTCCCCATAAGGCTCTCATTGTTAAGGGACTGTTCTACCATTCCAGAAAACAGAGCATAGTATGCATAACTCTGCTACCATGTATTGAGAGCCAAACTCAAATGAAATAGGAAATTCAGTCAGCAACCTTTCTATTTTGCCCAAAGGAAAGTCACTTTACCTCATCATGAGATTCGAACTCTTCTTCTCTACAAAATATCTGTTTAATGTCTGGGATATTCTCAGTACCTAGGAAGACAGAGTGACTGTTAATCACTGGTGATGTGAACCAAGGCTTTCTTAGAGAGCACTGCTTAACTTATATAACAAGATCTCTGTGCTCTAAAGGCTAGATTGAGTGACTACAGGAGCATCCTTAGTGAAAGCACCGAGTCAATGAGGAGCAAAGAAGAGAAGGAAAATGAAACACTTGCACTATGCCGATAGCAAAAGATGAGAGCAAGATAGTCTTCCAATGTTTCAAGTCTCTTACTCATATCAATCACTTGAAAACCAGAGAGTTGGTCTTCTAAGACCAAGAAACAATATGAGTTTAAACTTATGCTAGGTTTCATCTACTACAAACTCTCAACGATAATCTCTCAAGGATCAGATAATCCAGTGTACCCAAAGGAATATGGTTTATAGAGTGGCAGTGATGACCATGAGAAAATAAAGACTACGAAAATGCCTCCACTCTGCAGTACATCTAGGTACCCCGGCATGCTGGAAACCAAGTAAGGTTCACAGCAACCCTGAAGGTGATTATTCAAGTACAATGAACTATGTGGCATTTAACCTCCAGTGGTGTCATGCTCCACTCCCCAGTTCAGTGCATGGACTACAAAGGGACAGTCTTATATCAGGGAAAGGACAACCTTAGAAATTGCCATGTTGGACCATGACCAAGGTGGGGTTACTGCATAGTTTTTCTCTGGAGCAGACATATTTTTTTGAGTAGACCAACAGATCTACACAATTTCTGTCCTTGGATGAGAAAAGAATTTTTCCAAGTAATCTATTGCTGAAAACATGGATGGACCATGTTTTTCTGGTGATTTCCTCAGTGCTAAACATTCCGTAGAATGAAATCATAATGAAATGAATATTGTGGAGATGATCTACACACTTCCCGCATTCTTTTGACAATCTAAAACCCACACTCATGGAAGACAATGTATACACACACACACACACACACACACACACAGAGTTCTGAGTACAACCAAGACATGAAGCTTTATGTATTTCCCATTGACATTGAAGCTCTGTTCAGATAGGAACTTAGAGCTTAGAATTCTATACCCTCTGGTGTATTGAAGCTACCTTCCAACAGAGCAGCAGAGTTCCAGAAGAAAGACTAGGATAACTGTTGGCTCTATACAGTTAAAACTTATTCCAATCATTAACTCACTATTACACAGAAAACCATGGACACACTGCATGAAAGAGAACAACTACTCTAAACAATCCATTCTGAAAGTCACAAAAAAAGTTAAGATTTAAAACAACAATTAATTTCAAAGTAGACAAAGCCATTCATTTTATATCAATGTCTGGCTAAGAAAAAACCTAAGATATATTTGAAAATAGGAAATATGGCCATATGTAGAAATGTGCTAATTAAACTCCAGTTTTTTTAAATGATAGCTTTAAAAGGACATTATTATAACATCCATCCTATTTTAGTGTGAAATGTAACATCTGTGTGTTTAATTTGGAGAACCTGTAAAGTCTAGGAGCAAGGAAAGGGAGGATTAATTGCTAGAAAGATGTTCAAGGGGGCAGGTGATATGGAGGGATAATGGGAATGTAGGTCTGAGCGGGAGAGTAATGGTCAAGTAGGATAGAGGAGGGATAGCACCAAGGATGCATGAAAAGGCTAAATCAAAAAATATATGTTTAAATGTACATCCAAATGTTCATACAAAAGAGTATACTTTTGAGTTACTCTATACAGGGAATAGAGTATCTCAGAAGCCATGGTTTGCCATATAAGCAACCAAGTAAGTGCTAGGAGCTGGAGAGATGGCTCAGAGGATACGAACAATTGTTACTTTTGCATGGAAGCTGGTTTTCATTCCAGGAATCCAGATGGTGGCTCATGTTCATCTGCAACTTTAGATCTGACCTGTCCTCTGACATCTGGGTGCACCAGGCACTTACAAGGTGCCTACATATAAACATATGTAGGAAAGGATTTATATACATAAGAAAAATAAGGTTAAAGTATTTTTGAGGTGATATATCTATGAGTACATGTGTATGCAGCATGTAATTATGCTCAGTAGTTTGTGGTGTATCCATGTCTTTGTGTGAGAACCTACCTGTGCCCATTTTCATGGAGACCACAAGAGAGCATCTACTATTTTGCTATATTGTTCACTTCTCTGATTTCTTTCCTTCAGCAGGGTGTCTCACTGAAGCTTAAGGTAGGCTAGCAAACATTAAGTCAGAGCTGTGTTCTTGTCTCTACCACAGATAGTGCTATTGTTGTAAGCACACACACACATATATGTCTGGTCTTTCTATGTGTGTCCTATTGAGTCAGACTCAGGTCCTATCACTTGAATATCAAATATTCTTCTTTCAAGACATTATCTGCATACAGTATGATTTCTAATGTCAAACAGCACATATTGAGGGTGTGTGTAAATAGAAAAATAATTAGACTTTTAATATTCTGCATGCATTTTATGGAATTATAAGATGACTCATAATCTATTTTATTTATTTATAATAAACATATTTCTGGATATTATAGTATTTCTAGGATACATAGTATACTTTTGAATTCTTTGGATTAATTTTTGTTTTTCTTCTCTTTTCTTTCTTTTTTTTTTTTTAAGAAGAGATCTCCAAGATTTATTGTGAGGTGAAAAATAAAAGGCAGAGAACAGTGTGTCCATACCCTGTCCCTTTATGAGCTCCTTTGTGCACAAACATGGTGAGTGAGAATCAATAATTTATTTCCTTGTGTACTCTTTAAATGTGTAGAGTAACCCATCACAAATCTTGATAATAGTGACTAACGCTACTGCAATCCAGACAAAAAGGATTAGCACGGGAGATATTTCATTACATCCCTTTTGGTGATTTTTAAATAAAATTATAAAAAAAGCACCACTTGTGGGCTGAAGGTGTGGCTTAGCTGGAGATCCAGAGTCGTGACAAAATGTCTGAGATAATCAGTTCATCAGAGAAACTGTATATTTAGACTCACTGGTTCATAAGTTCCAACCAAGTCAGTTTCTTGACCTTGATACTTTGGCCCTGTGGCAGAACAGTCTGTCATGTGAAAGTGTGTGTGTGTAGGAGAGGAAGTGTTTATGGGATCCAGGAAGTAGAGGGAGGGTGTGGTCTGTGGTCTTGGGCTTCTAATAGAGCAGTCAAGGACATGTTCTCTTTTCTTATTGGCCTTCCAATGAAGGGTTTTTCTGTGGGGCTGTCCTGGAACTCGATCTGTACACCAGGATGGCCTTGAACTCAAAGATCCACCTCTCTCATTCTCTCTCTCTCTCTCTCTCTCTCCCCCTCCCTCCCTCCGTTCCTGCTTCCCTCTCCCTCCCTCCCACCCACCTCTGGGTGTCTTTGAAACAAGTCTAAACATTCACCAGTGGTTATAAAATGACACTGCTTCGAGTTTTTCTTTCTATAGATGCCCAACATCCTCAGCTAAGGGGCAAAATAAACCTTTCATCACTAGGTTACTTTTTTCAAAGTATTTTGTTAAAGGGGTTGGATCATATTTTAGGTACCATTTCCATGGACAGCTACTGCATATCTTTATGACTCTGAAGGAGGAAAATCAGAAACCTTCCATTTTCCTTGTCCTTTCCCACTCTGTCATATTCACAAACACAGAGTGTAACATGACCACTACTGGTGACTGAGCAGACAGGACAGCCAGGTAATCAGAGATCACCCAAGTATAACATCACTTCGGGCACAGTCCACCAGGGCTCCACCTGCACCCAGGTGCTGGGGAGTGCCACGGCTGTCTGTGCACCTACCCTGGCAGGGGACATCTGACCTGCAGGGAGTCCAGCATTTAGAGGTAGGCCCATGTTTAGGGGGGAAGCCACTGCCATCTTTGCTCTGTGACTGAGTAGACAGTTACAGCCAGGAATGCAGAGATCACCTGATTATAACATTGCATGTGACACAGCCTGCCAGGGCCCCATCTACACCCAGGACCTGGGTAGCCCAACAGCAATCTGTGACAGGGGAAAGCCGGTCACTCAGGGGTGCTGAGATAGGCTTGCAGGAACACAGGAGGTTCAAGCACCATCCAGTGAAAGCAGGACCTACTAACACCAGAGATAACCAGATGGCAAAAGGCAAATGTGGGAACTTTACTAACAGAAATCAATGCAATATAGAACCATCAGAGCCCAATTCTCCCACAACAGCATGTCCTGGATAACCCAAACACACTATAAAGGCAAGGTTTGGATTTAAAATCACATCTCATGATGCTGTTAGAGGATTTCAAGAAGGACATAAATAACTCTATTAAAGAAGTACAGGAGAACATGAGTCAACAGGTAGAAGCCCTTACAAAGGAAACAACACAAAAAAAAATCACGTAAAGAAATTCAGGAGAACATGTGTCAACAGATAGAAGCCCATAAAAAGGAAACAGAAAAATCACTTAAAGAAATATAGGAGAACTTGGGTCAAGTGGCAGAAGTCCTGAAAGAGGAAACACAAAAATCTCTTAAAGAATTACAGGAAAACACAAACAAGTAAAGGAACTGAGCAAAACCATCCAGGATCTAAAAAAGGTAGTAGAAACAACTAACATATCCCAAAGGGAGACAACGTTGGAGATAGAAAACCTTGGAAAGAAATCAGGAGTCATAGATGCAAACATCAACAACAGAAGAAAAGAGATAGAAGAAAGAATCTCAGGTGCAGAAAATACCATAGAAAGCATTGGCTCAACAGTTCTAGAAAATGCAAAATGCAAAAAGCTCATAACCAAAAACATCTAGGAAATCCAGGACACAATGAGAAGACCAAATCTTCTATGCCTATCTTCTATAGGCATAGAAGAGAGCAAAGATTTACAACTTAAAGGGCCAGTAAGTATCTTCAACAAATTATAGATGAAAATTCCCTAGCCTAAAGAGAGAGAGAGAGATACCCATGAACATACAGGGAGACTACAGAACTCCAAACAGACTGGACCAGAACATAAACACCTCATGTTACATAATAATCAAAACACCAAATGTATTAAACAAAGAAAGGATATTAAAAGTTGTAAGAGAAAAAGGTCAAGTAACATATAAAGGAAGACCTATCAGAATTACACCAGACTTCTCACCAGAGACCATGAAAGCTAGAAGATCCTGGGCAGATCTCAAACAAACTCTAAGAGAACACAAAGGCCATCCCAGACTACTATACCCAGCAAAACTCTCAATCACCATAGATGAAAAAAACAAGATATTCCATGATAAAACCAAATTTACACAATATTTTTCCATAAATCCAGCCCTACAAAGGATAAAAGATGGAAAACACCAAGGCAAGGAGGGCAACTACACCTTAGAAATAGCAAGAGAGTAATCTTTCAACAAACCCAAAAGAAGATAACCACTCAAACATAAAAATAACATCAAGAATTACAGGAAGCAACAATCACTATTCTTTAATATCTCTTAATATCAATGGACTCAATTCCCCAGTAAAAAGACATAGACTAGTAGACTGGATACGTAAACAGGACCCAGCATTTTGATGCATACAGGAAACGCACCTCAGTGACAAAGACAAACACTACCTCAGAGTAAATGGCTGGAAAACAATTTTACAAGCAAATGATCCCAGGAAATAATCTGGAGTAGCCATTCTACTATTGGACAAAATTGACTTTCAACCTATAGTCATCAAAAAAGACATGGAAGGACACTTCATACTGGTCAAAGTAAAAATCCACCAAGAGAAACTCTCAATTCTGAACATCTATGCTCCAAATGCAAGGGCAACCTCATTCGTAAAAGAAACTTTACTAAAGATCAAAACACACATTGCTCCTCACACAATAGTTGTGGGTGACTTCAACACACCACTCTTCTCAATGGACTGATCAGGGAAACAGAAACTAAACAGAGAAACAGTGGAACTCAATGAAATTTTGGATCAAATGAATTTAATAGAGATCTATAGAACATTTCATCCTAAAGCAAAAGAATATACCTTCTTCTCAGCACCTCATGGCACCTTCTCCACAATTGACTATATAATTGGTCACAAAACAGACTTCAACAGATATAAGAAGACTGAAATAATCCCATGCCTATCAGATCACTATGGAGTAAGGGTGTTCTTCAATAGCAACAAAAACAACAAAGCCCACATACACATGGGAGCCGAACAATGCTCTACTCAATGATACCTTGTTAAGGAAGAAATAGGGAAAGTAATCAAAGACTTTTTAGAATTTGATGAAAATGAAGGCACAACATACCCAAACTTATGGGACACAATGAAGCAGTGCTAAGAGGAAAACTCATAGCCCTGAGTGCCTCCAAAAAGAAACTGGAGAGAGCATACATTAGCAGCTTAATGGCACACCAAAAAAGTCTGGAACAAAAAGAAGCTAATACACATAAGAGTAGAAGAAGGCAGGAAATCATCAAAATCAGGGCTGAAATCAACCAAGCAGAAACAAAAAGAACCATACAAAGAATCAACACAAAAAAGGAGGTGGTTCTTTAAGAAAATCAACAAGATAGATGAACCCTAGGCAGACTAACCAGAGGGCACAGAGACAGTATCCAAATCATCAAAATCAGAAAGGGAAAGGGAGAGATAAGAACAGAGACTGAGGAAATTCAAAAAAACATCAGAACCTGCTACAAAAGACTATACTCAACACAACTGGAAAATCTGGAGGAAATGAACAATTTCCTATACAGTTAGCAAATTCCAAATTAAATCTGGATCAAATAGACCATCTAAACAGTCCCATAACCCCTAAAGAAATAGACATGTTCATTGAAAGTCTTCCAATCAAAAAAAGCACAGGACCAGATAGTTTTAGTACAGAATTCTATCAGACCTTCAAAGAAGACCTAACACCAATACTTTTCAAACTATTCCACAGAATAGAAACAGAAGGAACACTACCCAACTCGTTCTATGAAGCCACACTTATGCTGATACCAAAACCACACAAAGATCCAACAAAGAAAGAGTACTTCAGACTAACATCCCTTATGAATACTGAAGCAAAAATACTCAATAAAATTCTTGTCCAAGAACACATCAAAATGATCATTCACCACAATCAAGTAGGCTTCATCCCAGGCATGCAGAGATGGTTAAATATATGGAAATCCATCAATGTAATCCACTACATAAACATACTCAAACTAAAAAAAAAAACACATGGTCATTTCGTTAGATGCTGAAAAAGCTTTTGACAAAATTCAGCATCCTTTCATGCTAAAGGTCTTCAAAAGAACAGGAATTCAAGGCCCATACCTAAACATAGCAAAAGCAATATACAGCAAATCGGTAGCCAACATCAAACTCAATGGAGAGAAACTTGAAGCAATCCCATTTAAGACAGGGACTAGACAAGGCTGACCTCTCTCTCCATACCTTTTCAATATAGTACTTGAAGTTCTAGCTAGAGCAATTAGACAACAAAAGGAGGTCAAAGGGATACAAATTGGAAAGGAAGAAGTCAAACTATCACTATTTGCAGATGATATGATAGTAACCTTAAGTGACTCAAAGAACTCCACCAGAGAACTCCTACAGCTGATAAAAAAAAACAAAACTTCAGCAAAGTGGACGGATATAAAATTAATTCAAACAAATCAGTAGTCTTCCTATAATTAAAGGATAAGCAGGCTGAGAAAGAAATTAGGGAAATGACACCCTTCACGATAGCCACAAACAATATAAAGCATCTTGGTGTGACTCTAACCAAACAAGTGAAAGATCTGTATGACAAGAACTTCAAGTCTCTGAAAAAAGAAATCGAAGAAGACCTCAGAAGATGGAAAAATCTTCCATGTTCATGGATTGGAAGGATTAATACAGTAAAAATGGCCATCTTGCCAAAAGCAATATTCAATGCAATCCCCATCAAAATGCCAACTCAGTTCTTCACAGAGTTAAAAAAAAAAACAATTCTCCAATTCGTTTGCAATAACAAAAAACCCAGGATATCTAAAACTATTCTCAACAGTAAAAGAACTTCTGGGGGAATCAGTATCCCTGACATCATGCAGTAATACAGAGCAATAGTGTAGCATGGTATTGGTACAGTGACAGGCAGGTAGATCAATGGAACAGAACTGTAGACCCAGAAATGAACCCACACACTTATGGCCACTTGATCTTTGACAAAGGAGCTACAACCAGCCAGTGGGAAAAAGATGTAATAAGGACACAAGCTCCACTATGTTCACAGCAGCCCTATTTGTAATAGCCAGAAGCTGGAAAGAACCCAGATACAGAATAGAGGAGGAATGGATACAGAAAATGTGGTATATTTACACTATGAAATACTACTCAGCTATTAAAAACAATGAATTCATGAAATTCTTAGACAAGTGGGTGGAACTGTAGATTATCAACCTGAGTGAGGTGACCTAGTCACAAAAGAACACATATGGTGTGCACTCACTGATAAGCAGATATTAGTTCAGAAGATTAGAACACAAGAATCCATTCCCATAAAAAATGGTGTCCAAGAAGAAAGAAGGAGAGGCCCCTTGTCCTGAAAAGGCTCAATGCAGCAGTGTAGGGGAATACCAGGTTAGGGAAATAGGCAGGGGTTGTTTAGGAATAGGGGGAGAGAAGTGAGCTTATAGGACTTTCAGGGAGGGGGCTCCAGGAAAGGGGAAATCATTTGAAATGTAAATAAAGAATATATCTAATTAAAAGAAGAAAAAAAGAATAAAAGAATGACCACTGCTGGGACCTTCTCCCACTGACCCTAAGAAGGTTTTATATAATTCACCTGTACTCTGGAGAGTCTTCAGATCTAATCCACATGTATCACCCACATGTGGG
Organism: Tokudaia tokunoshimensis; assembly: GCA_036184795.1. Lineage (NCBI taxonomy): Eukaryota > Metazoa > Chordata > Mammalia > Rodentia > Muridae > Tokudaia > Tokudaia tokunoshimensis. The sequence goes on from BTHU01000005.1 coordinate 73,880,669, forward strand.
AGTAAGTAGTTCAGAGAGTAGTTCACCTAGTCCTGCCTACATCAGGTGAAGCCACACTGGCTCATCTGACATGTGCCTCGGCTTCCCTCTAGTTCATGTTGTTCAATGAGAGCCAAAGTGTATTTTAAGTACATTTGCACATTGTCAAGTTGTTATTTCTACTGATGGAATAGATACTTTTGCATTTTCACTTATTAAAAAGATGCTAAATCTGTTCACAATTTTATAAAGGTACACAAGATAATCGACTACTACAGGTAACTGAAGCAAATCCTCAGTATTTACAGTACCTCTTCTACTTGTACGAACAAGTGTATCTTCAGATGTACTTTGATGAACTGGAGGTTTTTCTCGAACCTGGGAGCGACTTGGGCCCTTCTGATAAAATCTGTTCAAGAGGGACGAAACTGGAATACATTCACAACAGGGAGAGTTATGTTAGCTTTATGGTAGCAACACAGAAAATTAATCATGGTTGTGTGTTTGCAAAAATGATCTCAGTTCCTATTTCCAGTTAGTCATCAGAGTCAGAATGGTGTTTCAGGAAAGCCACTACATTTTGTGATTAAGCATTACACAGACGCCTTAAGCAATGCGTTCATTTGTGTGCCTTTGACAAAACAGCAGGAGCAGCAGGACTTGTGCCTGTTATATGGGCAGGTACCAGATTGGAGCCACAACCTTCTGAAAAACACTTGAATACAATGTTGTTCACAAAGTTCTTCTTTTCTCCATGCTTTCTCTCAAACAATATTAGTTTCAGAAGGACTTTCCATGAGACTTTCAGTTTTAAAATGCAACTGTACATGGTAAACCATAAGGAAAAGCACATGTATAGCAGAAATGCTCTTTGTCTGTTAAATACCAGATGTTGATCAGAAATGATGTTTGTTAAATACCAGAGGAATTCAGCTAGACCCTGGTGAATGAATTCAAAGTGAGCATTCCACTGGATACAGGACAGGGGACATGATTGTTGTTGATTCTTCATTTTTTATTTAATCAAGGTGCTCACAACTCATGGAGAACATATAGTATTGCCTTAGATGAGCTGGGAAATATAGAATATTGTAGAACCTCCTATTTTCTACCTTTGGCTACCATATTAGTTATATTCTTTTCATTGTGATCAAATTCTGATAGAAGCAGCCTCAGAGAGATGGTCTCTATCTTTTAATCCCTCACTCAAAATTGGAATTTGATCCAAAAGGAGTAGAGATACCTGGCCTTCCTTCTGCATCTTCAGCCTGCCACCTGCCTCCCAGTGAATGATTTGGATCACCAGGGATTGTAGATTCTTGTATATTTCTCAGAAATACTTAGACTCAAAATCATTTTAAATCAAGTGGTCCCATGAGATGGTTTGGCTAAAATAAATTTCTCTTATATTGGCTAAACCTTGATGTCTTCAACATGACCAGGCAAGAAAGGTGGTCTGGCATTTGGATGATATGTATGCATGTGGCTTTTAAGATGACCAACATCCTCAGCCACTCTGTGGACAACCCAGATAAAGTGTAGCTGGAAGGGCAGTGTGGAACCTTAAGTGTTACATTAAGTTCATACCATACCTGCTCTACTCTGACTCATCAAACTCCAGTTTCTAAAACTCCCTATTGTAGGGGGCATTTGCCTCAAGTCCACCGCCTATATGTACTTTTTGAAATTTCCAGAATACCTGTAATCCAAGATTAATCTTAAAACACCTATGCAAAAAAGAGATGAGTTTGAAATTATGATTCTCTTCACTCCAGTTCAGGAGAACTGGATTCTTACAAGTGTGTCCCCATGGGTGAATATTGTAGTCAGTGGGGTCAAAACTAGGCCCTTTCACATGCTAGGAATACAATAAACCAACTGGACGCTACATCCTGCTCTACATAAGCTCTCTGTGACAAATCCTTTTCATGTCAAAGGCTTGACTGTGAAGGAACTTCAACACACCAAGCATCCTAGCCAAACTCTTTCTATATAACTCATAGATGCCTATATTGTTCCATTGAGTGCTCAAACTCAGCAGGCTGTATGAAGACTGACCAGCAGTGATAGAAGTAATATTGGAAGTTATATTTGAGCTCACCTTTATACATCTTACTCTTCTCTCTCTCCTCTCTCTCTCTCTCTCTCTCTTTCTCTCTCTCTCTCTCTCTCTCTCTCTCTCTCTCTCTCTCTCTTTCTCTCTCTCTCTCTCCATCAAAAAGAATGATCCAGTATTTCTCAATAACCAAGGGCCGACTGCATGTCTCTTAGTAGACATCGCCCATAAATTGCCCAGAATATAACTCTTTGGGATCATGTTAATGTTGTCTAATCTACTCTGTTAAGCCTTTTCACCGGTTCTACCTGTAATGAGCCATTTCTATTGTAAGTCCAGTTATCGTACACACTCAACCTATTTTTTTAGTATAGTATCTTCCTATAGTCAAACTGTCTGATCTGATCAAGCATGTGGTCTTTTCCATCTACCATATGTGTAAATGTCTTCAGGAGATAAAGAGCTCTGCCCAGGCTTCTGCTGACTGTTGGTGTTTGTCAGTGCATGGGATCTCACTAGGTTGGGTTACTCCAGACAGATGCTAGGAAGCTGGAACACTCTCACAGGGATTCCTGAACCCTTAACGAAGTAAAAAGTATTTCTGGAGCTCAATGGCTACAGAGGCTGATGACCTATCTCTACACTTTGGGTTATGATTCTCCTGAGAACTGCACAAAGAAATAAATCTGTCACACATCTGTATGGCGAGGTTAAAACACATTTTTGAAGGTAAAATGTGTATCATCCGTTTTGAATTGACAAATTTGTCATGGAAAGTGAATTGTGTAACAAGGATAACTGTCTTGGGGAGAAGACTACATAGTCACGGTCTGGTGCACATAATCCCTCCAAACTAAAGGCATTAGAGTTGAATGCAGTTATTGTAGACACAGGGCCATGCCTGAGTACTTAGGGTATCACTTTTTCCCCTTTAAACTCCCAAATTTCACTCCAAATAGAAAACTTATGTCACAGTAATGTCCCAGAAAAAAACCACAATTAGCATTTATACAATTCTTATCTAAAATGTATGTTGATAAAAAATTCCATAATACATACAACACTTAAATCTGATGGGCTCCACCTGTAATTGAAAGGAAAGAAAACACTTTGAGGATTAGGTCACATTGAGTTCTGCCTGCATAGTTCTTTAGTTCACCCTGTGACACAACACAGTGTAAAGTAGAATAGGAAAAAGACATGAAAAGGACTCGTATAATACTTTACATGATGATGTCATGGAAAACCCCAGCTATGCAGTTTGTGACAAAAACTAATGTGTTGCACACTTATGTTGACTTCAGGTAAGATCAGAGCACCTTTTGTTGGCAGACCAACATAATACTCTGTTTTGTGAGATTAAGCCCTCTATGGGGGCTCCAATTATTTGCATGAATGCTTGTGCTTTAAATGTATAATACCCTAAGGATTCAAATATTCAATTCATGAAGCTTCCCACTACATAGTTTTGGTGTACAATTAAAACTCAATCTAGATGACAGACTCAAGAAACAAGCAGGAGAGGACCCCTAAGGAAAAACAAACATTTTTATAGATGATATGCCTGTTAACTTTTGAATAAATATTATATACCATTTAACTAGTGACAGACATTTTTATTCAGATAAAAAGTTTCTGTACACAGCTATGTTACCTGACACTACAAGTTTTATGCTCTATTCAGGCAGAGACAACCTCATAAAATTGTATTTCTTCCTCGTCCCTAAGTTAAATCTCTAATACCCACAATGTCACTGTTTAGTTCTGTTGTTCTAATGGGAATTTGACAGAAAAAAACATAAAATCACCAAAGTAACTTTTCTATCTTATGGAAAAGAACGGCCTTCTTACCTCTGTCGTAGAATCTGATGTATTTTCTTCAACTGGCAACGGTGCAGTGGCATATTCTGGTAAGACAAGAGGAACAGACATTGACAGTCAGCTCATGATACTGTTTACTACTTATTCAACATCTTTGCTTGGTGAAGGTAAAAGTGCAAGAACTTAGAAAACATGACTAGACCTAATGAACAGGATAGCTGGACTGCTGCTGAATGGCTTTCCCTTGAAGGTAAATTAAAGCAAAGAAAGTCGTGGAGACATAGGAGTAAAAAATCTCCCGCATTTCCAGATACTAGGAACCCAAAGCAGCAAGAAATAATCTGTCTTTGATGTGTAAGATGAAATACAAGTCTTCACATGTATTCCATTTGGAGGGACCATGTGGAGGTCAGAGGACAAACTGTAGGATCTCAAGATAACCTCCACATGTCAAAATTCTCAGGCAACATTTTGGAAGATGAGTGGAAAGATTCTAACAGATGGAGGGACAGGACAAATGCTGCTGCATAGTGTTTTCTAGAGATGAAAGGGATGATAAACCCATGAAATCTCAATACAGTTGCTCAAAGAGGGCCTGAATATTTCCAGCATCTATTGACCTACCATCTCAGATCAAGAGCTATTGCCAATTAATGATTAGAGAGAGAGAGAGAGAGAGAGAGAGAGAGAGAGAGAGAATATCAAGTTTCTATAGGGTGAACCCCCCTCAGGACAGCTTGATTTCAAATAAGCAGCACTAAACATGTAGACTTAAGAGCAACAATAAATTGACTCAAGTGTTTATGGAACAATAATAGTTATAGAAGAGGTCATATATTTGAAAGAAGAACATGAGATATGTTGGACTAGAGAGAAGGGGGGATAAAATGATATAAAGTAGTCACTTTAAATTCTCTAAGAAAAGTGTAAATTAAAACAATTCTGCTTTTTGATGTCTCCTCCTTCCTTCCTTCCTTCAATCTGGGTCTCTTTCTGATGCTGGTCCTATACTAGAATCCAGCAAAAATTAGAATTTTCCTTTTTCTGGCTCTGACTGTGCTGGGGTTACAGGTGTATGACGAAATTCCCTTTTTTGAAATGTGTCCTGGGGATTCAATCTAAGGTACTAGTGTGCAGAGCAAGTGTTCTTACCTAAGGGGCCATCTGCACATCCTGTAGTTTACTCTACACAAGTATTTAAGACTGGATGTTATATTCCATTAAATTATCCCTCAAAGGTAAAGAATGATACAGTCTTGGAGAGTGTGACTAAAAAGAGGTAAACTGTAATAATTAATCACATGTGGTGCACATTTTATAGAAGTACATTGTAAAATTGGCAATCTATGTGTCTTTAAGGTGTTTACAAACGTCCAGTTTTCTGGACTTTATAACACTTCTTCCTTGTGATGTATATACCTATAAGCCCTCACCCATACCTTTTGAACAATTTTTAATGTGATTCTACCACAAACTTCCTAATATAACTTCCCAATGGTTATGGTTTATAAGCTTATATTACACTGAAAAATAAACTATTACTTCTCTTTGTTGTTTCTTTTATGGTATTTTGTAACAACAACTGCAAAAATTATTTAGATAGGGCACAATTACCATGTAGTGCTAGTCACTGAACCTGAAACTCTGGATGTTTGGTAGTATCACAGGCTGAAAGGAGTGACTGTTACAGGGAAAAGTGGGTACAAAACCACAAAGCCCAGGCAAAGCACATCACTGTGCACCTGTAAGAGGTAAAGCAACTTAACCACCCCTTTCTCAATCTTTAATGAGATCTTTCCCACATTCTTGTTTCCAAACACAGCTGAATGTGACCACTTGTGGGATCTTTGCCACTTGAATAAGATGAAGAATTCTGTTACCTGGTTTGACTTTAACCCTCAATTATGAGTCATTGGACATTTACCAGGTCACTCTTGAGAAAGATCTGCTATAATCAATTTACATTATCCATGTATGAGAGAAAGTATTAGAGGGCAGTTCACCCAATTCTTGTCTATGCCAGGGGAAACCCTACCAACTCATGTAAGATGAGCCTCAGCTTTACACTGGTGCATGCTATTGAATGAGAGACCAAACATTGAATCCATTCTAGAATTCTGAAGCTGTATTTCAATTACAGACATAGATATATCAGCATTGACCTGGGTAGTGGAGGCACACACCTAAAATTCCAGCACTTAGGAGGCAGAGGCAGGCGGATTTCTGAGTTCAAGACCAGCTGGTCTACAGAGTGAGTTCCATAACAGCCAGGGCTACACAGAGAAACCCTTTCTCAAAAAATCCAAAAAAGAAAAGGAAAAAGAAAAAAAAGATACATGAGCATTGTCTAAATAGGAAAAATAGCCTTAAACTTCTCTATAAATTGACCTATGAAACAAAATAATTATCAACCACTATAGAGTATTAGACAGAATTCCCACAGTACCTTTCTCATTCTTCACAGTTGTTTCAGGTGAAGTAACACCAAAGGTTTGTATTCCTATCCCATACTGAGGTCCCATGGTTTGCTTCAGTTCAATTCTCTTTAATAATTCAGAAACTAGCAATACAGTCAAAAGAAGAAGTTGTGTCAGCTTCTTGGCAGAAAAAGAGAGGAAACTAACAACTCGAGTATTTTTGCATTTGATCTGACTGTGAGACTGGTGCTTCAGGGGGATCAATGCCTGTAGTGTACAATCAGGCATTGAATGCACATCACAGGAATCATAAATAAAGTCTAAATAAAAAAGGATATGAAAACACAGAAAGAAGAGCCACACAACTGAGCATGCTGTGTGAGTGTGCTGCCCAGTGGGCACCACTCTAACCCTTCTTAGAGGCATAAGGACATTGAGACACCCATGCAAAGCCTTCACCCACCAACTCTTCACCACAACATGCAGACTTTCTTCTTGGTTGGTTGAGAAGGACTTCCCATGATACTCACTAGGCTAGAACAGATTTATTTAGTGTAAACTGTACGAAAAAGCAAGGGCATTGCTGGAGTACCCTGCACTGTCTGTGACATGGCAGAAGACCTGAGTTTCATAGGAGTAATTGTACTCGGGTCAGGAATGCATTTACTCCAGGACATTGCAGAATACTTGTTTACTCTTCATTCTCTCCACAGCCTTTATAGATTACATCTCATGGACAATATATGGTATTGCCTTAATGGGATGCAGGGAGGTAAGAAGCTGTGAAAACCTATAACTTTTCACCAAAGTTTACAATGATAGCTGCATTCATGCCTCACTGGCCATCATCCCTGACAGAAACAACTGAAGGTACACAAAATCTATCCTTCAACCCTAAGAAAGCTGTGGGATTCCTGGATTAATAAATAGGGCCTTGCTCAACCATCCTCACACTGTCCCCTTCCTCTCAGTGACTGAGTCTCATCATTGGGGAACAACATCGGGAGGGTACCGATGCTGGCAGATGTCCCAGTGATGACTCAGACTCCAGGTAAATCCAACCTAGTTCACACATGAAGGTGTGAAAAAGGGAGGTTCTTTTTATCCAGACATATCTAGATAAACAAACCCTCAGCTGGAAGAGACTGGTAAGGTATCTTGATATCATTGTAGGTGAAAAATGTTGCCTGAAACTCTGTGGATAGCCTGAACCAAGTCTATTTAAGAGAATGGCAGAGTCTTCACCAGTTTGTATGCATGCAAGTTACTGTTTTACTCACTCCTCATAAAAGTTCTGTTTCCACAAAGGCCTCTATACACAAAACAACAGGGGCAAGTGACAAAGCCCCACTTTCCCTCTTCTTCCTTTCTATTTTTCAGAGAAGATGTCTCAATATCCGGGTGGTCTGAATGTCACTATGTAGACATAGATCACTTTGAACTTATAATTTTCCTGTTTACACCTCTGAAGGACTGGTTTATAAAGTTGTCACATCACAGCACATTTTATGCACAATAGATGATCAAACTCATGTTTTAGAAATGGTAGGCAGTTAACTTAACAATGGGTTCCAACTGAGCCACAGGCTCCCTCAAAAACTACCTTTTCTTTAACAAAGCATTCTGTAGCACAAGTTATGTAACATATAACACGTAAACTATGTAACATGTAACCAAGTTCAGCATGTTCTCAGTAATGATGCCTTCTTCTTCCTAACTACTGCCTACATAGAGCCCCTGAGTGCTCACATTCTCAGCAGTATGGGGTCTGACCACTAGGGAAAGAAGTCCTCTTGGAGCTCAGAGTCTAGCTCACACTGCAAAGCCTGATGCCAGGAGCTAAAGAGACCACTCAGCAGTTGATATTCCCTGCTGCTTCTGTAGAGGACACAGGTCTCTTTCTGTTTCTAACATGTGAAAATCAGCTAGAGACACAACTGTCTGTAAATTCAGTTCCAAGGAAACCAACAGCCAGGTTGAGGCTACACAGGAACCATAGATGCAAGAGTTGCACATATATTCACACAGGTGAACACTCACATACCTAGAATAACAATCAATCTATCTTTTCAAAAAATCTATCTTTTCAATTTCTAAAAATCCAAGTCAGCACAGATCCTTACCAAGCAATGCCTGGAGTTCCTGAGGACACTGTGCAGATGTGATGGGCTCTTTGTCCTCACACTAATGTCTACATTCAAATCTTTACATTATTTTTTATATGTAGTACTTTTATTTTCATTCTATTAAAAATCTTGAACTCACAGGAGAGTGCTTTTAATTTTTAATTTTTCACAATTTCATTGAAAATAGATTCTTTACTCCTAACATATATCCTAATTATGCTTTGTTCTCTCTCTTCTCCACCCAGTTCCTCCCTACCAGACTCCTCTAGATGCAGTCCCTTTTTGATTCTCATAAGAAAAAAATAATAACAGGCTTCTAAAAGGTAAAACCAAAATGTGACAAAATAAACAAAAACAAAGCAAAAAATCATAAACACATATTTCTTATAAAAATTCAATTACTTTTTTTCATATACTATTTACATCCTATCCCATGTCTGATTTTCACTGCAAACCATATGCCAACATCCCTCTCCTTGTCCTCTTCTAATTAATGGCTACTGTTTCATTACTGTTGCTACATCTGTGCATGTGTATGTATGTGTTTGCTTTCCTAATTACATAAATGGAGCATGCTCAGTCTGGACAAGGTTATTCTTGTGTATTATATGCATATGTTTTCATGGCTGAGTCTTTGGTATTGCATAAATAATTGGTGTGCTCTCTCCTGAGGAGACATAACTTCCCATTTTTTCATTCTTACTGAATTGACCCAAGCCTGTGTGAAAATCACCCATCCTGTCTCTTCATGCAGTGTCGGGCTCCCATTTTCAGAATCTGTGTTTTGACTAGAAGCGTGTGGGCTTTTCTACCTCTCATGCTTATGGATGTCTGCAGGCAATGAGGAGCAAAGCCCTGACCTTTTGCCCACTGTTGTACTCATGGCAGTTTCTGGGATCTCTGTGATTCTGTCCTACTAAAGGCAGATGCTGGAGAGATGGACTATAGGCATCACTAAGTCCTTGCTCCACAAAGTGTCTCTTGATCTGCATAATCTCATCACTCATCTCTATGCACTGGTTCATTCTTCACTAGAGGATCACCATAAAGAAATGAATGCACCATATGTGATGAAGTTTAAACTTATATTTTGTAGGTAAAATGTGCATCCTATTATGGTAATTCAAGAGCTTCTCACTGGAGATTAGAGTGGATAATCTGGATGCCTATCATGGAAAAAAGTGTATTTAGATGCAACCTGTATACACCATTCCAAAATAACTCCAGGGATCATAGCTGGATCCAGTGAGTCTACACAAATAGCTTCAGCCTGTAAATTTTTAAACTTAGGAAACTACTATTTTTAAAAACAAAATCCAAATTATTCCCAAGAGGTAGCTTATATTATAGTGTTGCATTCAAATATAAGTATATTCAGTATTTAAACAATTTGTTCTAAAATGTGTCTTAAGAGACTTGGCAATACATACTGCGTCTGGGTTTTCTAGCTTCCTCCTGAAATTTAAAAGAGAGAAAACAGTATGCAGTGTAGGTCACACTAGTTTCTGTTTGCATGGGTCTTTGAAAAATCAATCAACATGTTTTGAATGCCAATCAACATAGGTAAGTATCTTCAAGTGAAAATTATGTATTAGTATACTCTGTGATGGTATCACAGAAGACTGGGTTTTCTTAGTTGTGCCACTTCCCACTTTTCCTATTTCAAAGGTCACATTAACTGTTTGTCCTCTGCCCAGTATTCTGTAAGTCGCACTGCAACATGTTTCATCATCTTTATAACTGTGGAATTTTTCAACTGTGGAATTAATCCTGTCTGAAATATGATCTCGATTATTTAAAGTACTGCTCATGTGTTAAGACTTACCACTTAGCATCCCCACCTGGACATATGACGCTTCCTCCACACTGACTTTTGTGGAACATACTGCATGTAGGTCAAGGGACCCTGACACGCTTGTCAACTTCTAAATGGAATTTATAATTTTTTCCAAAAGAGCAACCTCTTCCTCCAGAATAAAAGGTCCCATCGCACAGACTGTGGTACTTGACACTGGGTGCTTTGGTGCTTTTGTACGTGGGGCCTGGAATTATACTAGCTGGTCAGGACCCCGCTTGTACAATTCCACTTTTTCCCTGCTTAGGCTAAGTCCCTTAAGACCTAACGTAACTCTGCTCAACATTGCTGTATAAATGGGATTTTGATTGAAAAATGAGATCACCAAAGTAACATTTCTATCTTAAAGAAAGGCCTTCTTACCGATTCCACAGCCTCTGTTTTGTTTTTATTGACATCTGGTGCAATTGTGTTGTCAGTTTGCTCCGGTATGTCTAGGAAACAGAGAGTGACAGTCAGATCATGGTACTGCTTACAACTTTGGCAGCATCCTTGCTTGGTTTGGGTACAAGTGTGTTGACTCAGCAAATGTATATGACTAGACCTATTGAGCAAGTTGTTTAGGTTGCTGCTAGCCTGTCTTTTCTCAAAGGCAAATTAAAGTAAGACCTTGAGAGATATGAGTAACAGAAATGCTACATTTCAAAACAGGGGGAACCCAAAGTAGTATAAGAATCCATCTTTGATTGTGTTTTATAAAATTAAGTTTTCACATGTATTTTGTTTGGTGGGACACTTTTGTGTTTCAGAGAACAACTTTTAGGATCTGTTTCTCCCCTTTTCTCATATAAGTTCTGGAGATTTCAATTTCAGGTCATTGGGCTTGATCATTCATTTCCTTGGAGAAGACAACTCCTCTTCCTAAGTGTGACCTAGGATACTCACATTATCCTGGGCAACTCTGCCCATCCATTCAGACCGTGTAAATCCAGAGACAGAAGGAGTCTACAGTCTTGGGCTGTCTTGTTTGCTCTCATCTAGGACCCTTACCCTATCTAACTTCTCAGTTACAGATCCAAATAGTAGCTAGATCCATTCGCTTTGTTTGACTAGTCTGAAACCGGACTGTTGCTACATGTCTCTGTATCTGCAAATTCCTCAAGAAACAGGTAGAAGTTGCATCTGCTACTTCTCTTAGTAAATCTGAGTTCATTTGTCCCTGCTGCCTACCCCCAGACCCAGACCAGGGATAGCAGTCATATATGCATTCTGACTTACTGAAACTAACCCAGAACCTTCACCCAAGTGTATAGAAATAGAAAAACTAAAATTATCCCTATTGAAAGGTAATGTTTTATGTAAGTATAGATCTCCAAAAGCCAAACAGAAACAAGCAACACTTTCAGCAAAGTGCTAGAATACAAATTCAACTTTAAAAATCAGAAACCCTTTTATATACCAACAAAAAGCAAGCTGAAAAAGAGATTAAGGACACATTCGTATTCATGGTAGCCTCCAATATTAAATATTTAGAAGAAACTTAAAAAAGGGAAGTGAAAGATCTCTACAACAAAAACTTTATATCTATGAAAGAGACACTAGAGAATGGAAACCCCATTATGCTCTTGGATTGGTAGAATAAACAGTGATCATCCTACCAAAGTAATTAACCATGATCATCCTATCAATACTCAATGTAATGAAAATCAAAATCCATGTGACATTCTTCACAAAAATACAAAAGTCCTAAAATTCATGTGGAAGCACACAAAATCCAGAGTAATCAAAGCAACCCTGTGCAAGGGACAATGTTGGAGGGATTAACATCCCAGACATTATGCCATAGTGCAGCTTTAGTAATAAAGATAGCATAGGAATGGCACAAAATAGATATGTATATCAATAATGCAGAAAACTCATACACACAACTAAAGCTTTTCATACTTTGCCATTATTCCAAATAATCACAAGACAGCATCTTTGACTAATGATGAAAGGAAAGCTGGGAAAGAGGGAAAGCACATGTTCAGTAATGAAATTAGAGCTTTGTCTAGCACCCTGCAACAAATTAACTCTAAATAGACCAAAGGCCTAAAAGTGAAACCTTAAAAGCTGAAACAGACAAACACAGAGGCAGCACACAAGGGCTTTCTGAATAGGACTTCATTTACTCAGTAATTAAGACTGAAATGGACAGATATAACTCATAAAGCAACAAAAAGGGCTATAAACAACAACAAAAATCAACTCTGAAGATGAAAATGGAAGGGAAAGAATCTTTGTCAGCTGTATCTCTGATATAGCATTCATATCCAGAATATACAAGGAACTATAAAAAGAAAGTGCTAAGTATAAAAATGACCTAATCAAAAGACATGACAAGGATAAGGCCATGAAATCTCAACCATATAGTTGTTTAAACAGGAACAGCATCAAGACAACTTCCATTGATATGCCACTGTAAAACAAGAGCTACAGGTAATCAATGATTGTGTAGGTTTATTTCAGGCTCTTCCATTGATTTATACATATCTAGTGTCTTGAGTTATTTACTTATTTTGCATATTAGCCCAGAAAGATAGTTTAATATTTTCCCATTCTGTATGCTGCTGTTTTGTCCTACTGATAGTGTCCTTTACCTTATAGAAACTCTACAGTTTCATGAGGTCCCATTTATTAATTGTTGATCTTAATGTATGAGCTGTTGGTGTTCTGTTGAAGAAATTCTCTCCCTTGTCAATGCATTCAAGACTATTCCCCTCTTTCTCTTCTATTACATTTAGTGTATATTATTTTATGTTGAGGTTTTTGATTCATGTGAACCTGAGTTTTGTGCAGGGTGATAAATGTGGATCTATTTCCATTCTTCTACATGCAGATATCCAAGTAGACCATTCCATTTGTTGAAGATATTCTCTCTTTTCCACGGTATGGTTTTGGCTTCTTTGTCAAAAATGAAGTGTTGGTAGGTGTTATAGGTTTATCGAACAGTTTTCCATTTGATTCCATTGACTAACCTGTCTGTTTCTACACCAGTACCATGAAGTTTTTCTTTTTACTGCTCTGTAGTAGAGCTTGAAATCAAGGATGGTGATACCTTCAGAAGTACTTTTATTGTACAGGATGGTTTTTAGCTATCCTGGGGTTTTCTGGCTCCATATGAAGGTGAGAGTTGTTCTGTAAAGATTTGTGTTGGAATTTAGATGGGAATTGCATGACTCCACTCCCACTCCCAACTCCCCGTCCTGGCATTTTCCTATGCTAGGGCAACAACCCTCCACAGGACCAAGGGCCTCCCCTCTCATCGATGCCAGATAAGGCAATCCTCTGCAGCTGGACACATGGGTCCCTCCATGTGGACTCTTTGGTTGGGGTTTAGTTGCTGATTTGGTGCGGGGGGAGTCTAGTTGGGTAGTATTGTTTTTCTGCCTATGGGGTTGCTAACCCCTTCAGCTCCTTTAGTCCTCCCCCTAACTCTTCCAATGGGGTCCCCATGCTCAGTTCGATGGTTGGCTGTGAGCATCCGCATCTCTATTAGTCTGCCTCTGACAGAGTCTCTCAGGAGACAGCTTTTTCAGCCTCCAATAAAGCGCAACATTTCATCACACATCACATACATTTTTGGAAGTACAAGGCAAAATCGGTGATATATCTACCTGTGTTTTGGGTTTTTATGAATATACAGTATTCTGATCATTATGATATTTCTGATTTGTGAAGATATTTGCAAGCCTTTTAAATGTTACAATTGAAAATATGAACACAGGCCTTTTTGCAAGGAGGTGTGACTTTTCCTAGATAAGGCTCAATTGTAGACAAATATTCGAGGGTTCTGCTTTTCTACAAGATGAAGTCACATACAAAAAGTGTGTACATGGAAGGCTCCACAGGGCCAGCTTGGGAGCTGACATTGCCATAATTGGTGTCAAATGCTCAGGTGTTTCAAAAAGAACCAAATAGATGATCACAGATCAGTGACTTACCTTTCTTACCCTCCATAAAGTTTGGGAAGTCATTTTTCAACTTGTTTGACTCTTTTGTTTAGTTGTTCTCTTACTGTGTTTTCTATCACACTGTTTAGAAGGCTTCTAACTTCTTTTAGGCTAAACTGCTCCCTCTTGTTTCTCATATTCAACTGCCTCAGGTATTTTATAGCAGCCTTTCACCTCTGCCCAGCAGGAAATGGAATGGACCAAATGATCTATTAAGATTCAATTATCTTTCTGGGCATGTAGTCTCCAAGAAGTTTTCTGTTCTGTCCTCTTCTCTTTCAGTGGTCTTCCTGACTCAGATGAGATTATTAAGGGAGAAAAAATTATGGAAACAAAAGACCAGGCACATAGAAACTCAACATAGATACTCCTTTGAGCAATGTTTCATTGGTACCAGGTGGAAAGCATGTCCACACTTTGATACATTTCTAAGTACAGGGTCTAGAGACAGCATGGAACCTAGAAGAAGGGAACAGAGAAAGGAGATGGATGACTCTGGGGTGGGTGCTAGGAACAACTTGCTCAGAAGCAAGAGCTCCCAAGTTTGTAGTGAGGAGACATGACACATTAACACTAGAGAGACTGCCTATAAAGGGGAGCCATGCCTACTTGTACAATGCAGGAAAATCAGACACCATTGTGAAGACAAATGTCTTAAACCTAGTGAAGCAGGAAGACACTGGAACAAAACACACTCCTCAGGTTATACATTCATTTCCCTACAAAGGCAAGCAGGCCAGATGATCACAGGAGAACACTACAAATATGACCAACACAGAAGACAAATGCAGCCAGTGGCAAGATGGGTTCCAGAAGAGCTCAACCCCATTGCTCATGGAATATGGACAGTTCATTATGGGAATTCCCTAAGCTACCCTTTGCATCTTGGAGACTGAACCAAATATTCATTAAAAAAAGAGCCAACGTTGATGCCAGAGACCAGGTCCCTCCTCACTTGATAGATCAGAGGCTCTGATATGTTGATTAGCTCAATCATCCCGAATGGCCATCTAGGTTGAGGAGCACCAGGTAGAAATGAGATATATATTATCACTAGGCCTTTATTTAACTGGGCATTGCAGATATAGTACCTCTGTCAGAGTAAGCAGTCATTTTGGCAATCTAACAACTCTACTATATTGGTACCACATGAAGCAAGAGTTTGCAGTGAAAAGATGATCATGTATGGGCTGCTATAAGTCCTGAAAAATGACAGGAAGGGGCACTGTTCCCTCAGTATCATTGGGCCTACACTGCTAGATTATTACCTACAGGATCGTGTGAGTAGAGGAAAAAAACTTTGTCCCTCATCAAACAGACAGCCTCTATCCAGGTTAATACACAATCTGAAGACAATACTTCACGGATATTGTCATGGTTAATCTCAGATGTCAAATAGCTGATATATAGATACTGGACAGGCAAATATTAGATTATAGCATTTAGCTTAGCTGAGATTGGATACCAAATAAACTCTGCATGACATCATTGCTTAGGAAAGGATTAAGACTGTATAAAAAAAGAAAGTGGTCTGAAAACAGGCATTCATCCTTCTGATGTTTGTTTGTTTTTTTTGGACTGGGTAATAGTTTGACTCTGTCACAAATATCTGCCTCTGAGTAAAACTTTACCCTATTTTTGATCTATAAGCTTAAATTTCATTGAAAACCAAGCCATTCCTTCTTTAGATTGTTTTATTTACAATATTTTCACCACAACTGGTAAAGTAGGTGAGGCAGACATTAAAGTGTAGCTACTGAGAGCAAAAACTTGGACATCAGGCAGTGGCACTGGCTGAAAATAGCAAGTGTCCTGGAAAAGACCTTCTTTAAATGACAAAGTGCATTTACAGATAATCAAAGCTGCCATTTTCCTTACCTTTACTGATATCCTTCCCACATTCTTACTCTCTCCAATCCAATGTGTAAAACGACCATTCATAGGACCCTAGGCACTCAGATCAGACCAGACATTCTGATACTTCACTGGAATGTTACCCTCAATCATGAGACATTCAAGAATTACTATGCCAAGTAACTGTGAGAGAAAGTATGAGAGAGTGGTTCACCCATTCCTGTCTATAACAGAGGTAGCCTCAATGACTCACAGAAGATAAGCCTCAGCTTTTTCATGCCTTTGAATTAGAGTGCAAGGTAATGTAAGTGCATTTCAAATTTTGGGGTATATTTCCACTTACAATTTTATATATATTTATATACACGTACCTATATATGTATATATGATACATCTATAAATGAACATTATTCATTTCTTTACATATTCATGTGTAAATATACTATTAGCTTATCTATAGATTTATATGAGAAAGAAAATAATTTTTAGCTACTATTAATATTTGGACAGAATTATAAAATTCCCACTGTACCTTTTGTTTTCATTTCTGTTGTTTTTATAGAAGGAGGCTCAGAAGTTGAAGGTCTCTCTGTGTCCTGAGGAGTTACAGTTGTATTCTGACAAATTCCCCTTAAGATGGAGAAAACTGCAAATACAGTTACAACAGGGAGTCACGTCAGCTTATTGTAGACAACTCAGGAAAACAACAACTCTGAGTATTTTGTGTATTTGATCTGACTGCTTGTTACAGTCATAAGAGAGACTGGAGCTTCAGGAAGATCAATGCCTGTAGTGTACGATCAGTTGGGCATTGAATGCACATCACAGGAATCACATATAAAACCTAAATAAAGATGGATATGAAAATACAGAAGGAAGAACCAGACGATTGAGCATGCTGTGTGAGTGTGCTGCCCAATGGGCATCACTCTAACCCTTCTTAGAGTCAAATGGACACAGAAACACCCATGCAATTCCTTAACCCACCAACTCTTCACTACTGCATGAAGACTTTCTTCTTAGTCGGCTGAGAAGAACTTCCCATGAGACTCACTAGGCTAGAATAGATTTCTTTAGTGTATACTGTAGGAGAAATCAAAGGCACTGCTGGAGTGCCCTGCAATGTCTGTGACATGCCAGAAGACCTCATCTACAGAGGAGTAATCATACCTGGAGCTTGGAATACATTTACTCCAGAACATTGTAGAACACTTGTTTACTCTTCATTCTCTGCCCAGTCTTTATAGATTACATCTCATGGACAATGTATGGTATTGCCTTAATGGGATGTAGGAAGGTAAGAAGCTGTGAAAACCTATGACTTTTCAACCAAGGTTACAATAATAGCTGCATTCATGCCTCAGTGGCCATCTTCCCTGACAGAAACAACTGAAGGTACACAAAATCTATCCTTCAACCCTAAGAAAACTGTTGGATTCCTGGGTTAATAAATAGGGCCTTGCTCAACCATCCTCACACTGTCACCTTCCTCTCAGTGACTGAGTCTGATCATTGGGGAGCAACATTGGGAGGGTGCCAATGCTTGCAGATGTCTGACTGATGACTCAGATTCCAAGTCAGTCCAACCCTGTTCTCACACCAAGGTGAAAGTGTGAAAACTTGGAGGTTCTTTTTATCTGGCCACTGCTAGATAAACAAACCCTCAACTGGAAGAGACTGGAAAGGCAGCTTGGTGTCATGGTAGATGACAAATGTCTCCTCAAGCAGTGTTGGGCTCCCATTCTCAGAATTTGTGATGTGACTAGAAAGGTGTGGGCTCTTCTACCTCTCATGCTTGCGGATGTCTGCAGGCAATGAAAAGAGAAGCCCTGGGCTTTTGCCCACTTGGTAGTCATTGCAATATCTAGGCTCTCTATGATTCTGACCTACTGAAGGCAGATGCTGGAGAGATGGAATATAGGCATCACTAAGTCCTTGCTCCACAAAGTGTCTCTAGATCTGCATAATCTCATCACTCACCTCTGCTATGGTTCATTCTTCACTAGAGTACCACCATAAATAATTGATTGCACCACATGGGATGAGGTTTCAACTCATATTTTGTAGGTAAACTGTGTACTCTAATTTGTTACTTCATTACTTTGTCATTGGAGATTGAACTGGGTAATTAGCTACCTATCTTGAGGGAAACAGAGTTAGACACTCCTGGTACAGAACATCCTAAACAACCTGGAGAAATCTTATTTGAATACTGTTTTTCTTTTAACTTAAGGTAATATGTAAGAAAAAAACAAACAAACAACCGCATACAAGTTCTTCCCAGTAGGTGAGCTAGAGCACCATTGTACACTAGACAAAAGGATATCCAGTGTTTATGCAATTCCTTTCTAAAATGTATCTTAAGAGATTCTATAATACATACTGCGTCTACGTTTTTGAGTTGCCACCTGAAATTTAAAAGAAACAGTATGAGGCAAAGGCCATGCTGAGTTCTGTTTGCATGGGTCTTTGGGATTCATGTCATTGGTTTGTTGCCAATGAAAATGGGCAAGAGTCCTATATATTGTATGCTAAATTAGGGTGTCGCAGAACAACTGGGGCTCTATAGTTTGTGCCACTTCCCACTTTAGCTGGTTTGAATGCCAGATTAAACAACACTGTTTAGTCTCTTCTGAGTATTTCCTAAGCCACACTGTAAGTTGCCTAGGCATCTTTATAACTTCATTGTGAGGTTAATCCTTTCCATACCAGGGCCTCAATTATTTACACCAATACTTATGTCTTACCACTCTACATGCACACACTGGGAGCTTCCCTCACAGTGGTCTCTGTGGAACATACACAGACTTCATTAAAATGATAGAAACCAGAAGTGGTTGTCAACTTCTGAGCTAAAATTGTACCTCTATCTAAAGAGGAACTTTTTTCTTCAGGAGAAGTGGTTCCCTCACACAAAGTGTGCTAAAAGACACTGCAAGCATCTATGTTTAGTTGTATTTGGAACAAGCTTTTACAATTCCATTTCCTGTTTTTCCTAAGCAAACCCTTTAATACCCTGATACACCTCTCTTCTTTTAATCAAATGATATATCTACTAAGGAGATAATGTAGCCTTTCTATATTAGGAAAATGAAAAGCCACCTTACCTTCTCCATCCCCACTGGTGGCTCTCCCTGCTCCCCTGCTGAAGGTGCAGTGTCAGCATTTTCTTGTACCACTGAAAGGAGAGGAAGTAACTGTCAATGTGTGGTTCTGTTTTTAATTACCCTAAGAATCTTTGCTTGATGTGTATAGATGTCTATGAAGCTGGTATATGTGACTCAATCTAATTATTAAGCAGAGTTTGCTTGCTACTCATTCCAGAAATGTGTTTTACCTTGTTGGAAAACAAAGTGTTGCAAGAGAAGAATAGAGGATCAATGAGGAGCAGAACATTTGGATTTCTTGACAACAAAATCTAATTCAAAGTGGCAGAAGAATCTCATGTGTAAAGAGTATAAAAAATCTTTCAAAATGTGCATTGCATTTATTTTGGTTCGAGGAACCATGGTTGTGGCTCTGTACATGTGGAGTGTAGAAGAGATCTTCAGGGTCTGTGTTTCTCCTTCCACCATGGGAGTGATGAGGATCAACTTCAGGTAAGTCATCAGACTTTTCTGAAGATGCCATTACACACTAATCCAACCTATCTTTTTCTAATACAGTAAGCTTTAAGATCAAGCCTCAGAATATTTTCACTTCCTGTTTTGAAGCAAGGAATGATCTATACCTGTTCTTGTGGCATATCCACAATCTACATATGCTGATTTAGCATTTATCATTAAATATGTAGCCTTTCATCTATGCTAATGTAGGCATTTGACTTTGAAAATTTTCTTAGGAAAACATCTCCAAATTTTTCCCTATGTTATATGTGCATTACTCCCTAAAAAATTATCTTTTCATGTATTTTTATACTGTGCTAAGTATTGTCAGTATTTAATAGGTATTTAAGGCACATGGAGAACATGGATGGGTTACAGCCCTATAGAACAAATTGTAATGAAAGGGCTTGCTTAGTTTTAGATATTTGTGCACAGGGCTGTCTGGGAAAAATTCTGAACAAATATTCAAGCAACAGCACATAATAATACAACTCTGTAAGCTATGTCTAAAGAAGGAAAGGGAAGAAGCACGGCATTCCTTTCTTAAATTTACATTATCACAATTTATTCAAGTATAACATGAAAGAAGTAATCATACATTTCAAAAATCTTAACTTAAATATTGAGTACCAGAACAAGCTGGGAGACAATAAATTTAAGTATAGCTGACAATGATATAATCAAGTACCAACATGTATGGAATTACCACACATAAAAGAGCAAAATGCTTAAAGAAATGCAGGAGACAATGGATCAACAGATGGATTCCCATGAGGAGGAAACACAAAAATCACTCAGAGAAATGCAGGAGAACGTGGGTCATCAGGAAGAAATCCTGAAAGAGGCAATGCAAAAATACCTTAAAGAAATACAGGAAAATACAAACAAACAAGTGAAGGATCTCAGCAAATCCATCCAGGAACTAAAAAAGGAAGTAGAAACAACTAAGAAATCACAAAGGGAGACAACTTTGGAGATAGAAAACCTTGGGAAGAAATCAGGAGTCATAGATGCAAACATAAACAATAGAATACAAGAGATGGAAGAAAGAATCTCAGGTGCTGAAGACTCCATAGAAAGCATCGACTCAACAGTCAAAGAAAATGCAAAATGCAAAAAACGTGTAACCCAAAACATCCAGGAAATCCAGGACACAATGAGAAGACCAAACCTAAGGATTATAGGTATAGATGAGAGTGAAGATTTGCAACTTAAAGGGCCAGTAAACATCTTCAACAAAATTATGGAGGAAAACTTCTCTAACCTAAAGAGAGAGATGCCAATGAACGGACAAGAAGCCTACAGAACTCCAAACAGACTGGACCAGAACAGAAATACCTCCCGTCACATAATAATCAAAACATCAAATGTACTAAACAAAGGAAGAATATTAAAAGCAGTAAGAGAAAAGGGCCAAGTAACATACAAAGGAAGAGCTATCCGAATCACATCAGACTTCTCACCAGAGACTATGAAAGCCAGAAGATCCTGGGCAGATCTCATGCAGACACTAAGACAGCACAAATGCCAGCCTAGACTACTATACCCAGCAAAACTCTCAATCACCATAGATGGAGAGACCAAGATATTCCATGATAAAACCAAATTTTCACAATATCTTTCCACAAATCCAGCCCTGCAACGGATAATAGGTGGAAACCTCCAATACAGGGAGAGAAACAACACCCTGGGAAAAAATGAGATAATAACCTTCTTGAACCAAACCCAAAAGTAGATAACCACTCAAACATAAAGATAGCGTCAAGAATGGCAGATGGCAATAATCACTATGCCTTAATCTCTCTTAATATCAATGATCTCAATTCCCCAATTAAAAGACATAGACTAGCAGACTGGATACGTAAACAGGACCCAGCATTTTGCTGCATGCAGGAAACGCACCTCAGTGTCAAAGACAAACACTACCTCAGAGTAAAAGGCTGGAAAACAATTTTACAAGCAAATGGCCCCAGGAAACGAGGTGGAGTAGCCATCCTAATATCGGATAAAATTGATTTTCAACCTAAAGTCATCAAAAAAGACACAGAAGGACACTACATACTGATCAAGGGAAAAATCCACCATCAAGAACTCTCAATTCTGAATATCTATGCTCCAAATGCAAGGGCACCCTCATTGGTAAAAGAAACTTTACTAAAACTCAAAGCACACATCGCACCGCACACAATAATAGTGGGTGACTTCAACACCCCGCTCTCTGAAATGGATCGTTCAGGAAAGCAGAAACTAAACAGGGACACAGTGAATCTAATTGAAGCCTTGGACCAAATGGAACTAACTGATATATATAGAATATTTCATCCTAGAGCTAAAGAATACACCTTCTTCTCAGCTCCTCATGGTACCTTCTCCAAAACTGACCATATAATTGGTCACAAATCAGACCTCAACAGATACAAGAAGATAGAACTAATCCCATGCCTCCTATCAGATCACTATGGAATAAGGGTGGTCTTCAATGGCAACAAAAACAAAAGAAAACCCACGTACACATGGAGGCTGAACAATGCTCTACTCAATGATAACTTGGTCAAGGTGGAAATAAAGAAAGAAATCAAAGACTTTTTGAAAGTTAATGAAAATGAAGGCACAACATACCCTAATTTATGGGACACAATGAAAGCAGTGCTAAGAGGAAAATTCATAGCCCTGAGTGCCGCCAAAAAGAAACGGGAGACAGCATACACTAACAGCTTAATGGCACACCTGAAAGCCCTGGAACAAAAAGAAGCAAATACACCAAAGAGGAGTAGAAGGCAGGAAATCATCAAACTCAGGGCTGAAATCAATCAAGTAGAAACAAATAAAACCATACAAAGAATCAACAAAACGAGGAGTTGGTTCTTTGAGAAAATCAACAAGATAGATAAGCCCTTAGCCAGACTAACCAGAGAGCACAGAGATAGTATCCAAATTAATAAAATCAGAAACGAAAAGGGAGAGATAACAACAGAAACTGAGGAAATTCAAAAAAAATCATCAGATCCTACTACAAAAACCTGTATTCAACACAACTAGAAAATCTTGAGGAAATGGACAATTTCCTTGACAGATACCAAGTACCAAAATTAAATCAGGATCAAATAGACCATCTAAACCGTCCTATAAGCCCTGAAGAAATAGAAGTTGTCATTGGAAGTCTTCCAACCAAAAAAAGCACAGGTCCAGATGGTTTTAGTGCAGAATTCTATCAGACCTTCAAAGAAGACCTAACACCAATACTCTTCAAACTGTTCCACAAAATAGAAACAGAAGGAACACTACCCAACTCGTTCTATGAAGCCACAATTACACTAATACCAAAAGCACACAAAGATCCGACAAAGAAAGAGAATCTCAGGCCAATCTCTCTTATGAATATCGATGCAAAAATACTCAATAAAATTCTTGCCAACCGAATCCAAGAACACATCAAAACGATCATTCACCACGATCAAGTAGGCTTCATCCCAGGGATGCAGGGATGGTTCAATATAAGGAAATCCATCAATGTAATCCACTACATAAACAATCTCAAAGAAAAAACCACATGGTCATCTCATTAGATGCTGAGAAAGCATTTGACAAAATTCAGCATCCTTTCATGCTAAAGGTCTTGGAAAGATCAGGAATTCAAGGCCCGTATCTAAACATAGTAAAAGCAATTTACAGCAAACCGGTAGCCAGCATCAATCTAAATGGAGAGAAACTTGCAGCAATCCCACTAAAATCAGGGACTAGACAAGGCTGCCCTCTCTCTCCATATCTTTTCAATATAGTACTTGAAGTTCTAGCTAGAGCAATTAGACAACAAAAAGAGGTCAAAGGGATACAAATTGGAAAGGAAGAAGTCAAACTATCACTATTTGCAGACGATATGATAGTATACTTAAGCGACCCAAAGAACTCCACCAGAGAACTCCAACAGCTGATAAACGACTTCAGCAAAGTGGCCGGATATAAAATCAACTCAAGCAAGTCAGAAGCCTTCCTATACTCAAAGGATAAGCAGGCTGAGAAAGAAGTAAGAGAAATAATACCCTTCACGATAGCCACAAACCATATTAAGTATCTTGGCGTGACTCTAACCAAACAAGTGAAAGATCTGTATGACAAGAACTTCAAGTCTCTGAAGAAAGAAATTGAAGAAGACCTCAGAAGATGGAAAAATCTGCCATGCTCATGGATTGGCAGGATTAATATAGTAAAAATGAGCATCTTACCAAAAGTAATACACAGATTCAATGCAATCCCCATCAAAATCCCAACTCAATTCTTCATAGAGTTAGAAAGAGCAATTCAAAAATTCATCTGGAATAACAGAAAACCCAGAATAGCTAAAACTATTCTCAAGAGTAAAAGAACCTCTGGGGGAATCAGTATCCCAGACCTCAAGCTGTACTACAGAGCAATAGTGTTAAAAACTGCATGGTATTGGTACAGTAACAGACATGTAGATCAATGGAACAGAATTGAAGACCCAGAAACGAATCCACACTCCTATGGTCACTTGATCTTTGACAAAGGAGCTAAAACCATCCAGTGGAAAAAAGATAGCCTTTTCAACAAATGGTGCTGGCTCAGCTGGAGGTCAACATGCAGAAGAATGCAAATTGACCCATCCTTATCTCCTTGCACTAAGCTCAATTCTAAGTGGATCAAAGATCTCCACATAAAACCAGACACACTGAAACTAATAGAAGGGAAACTAGGGAAGAACCTTGAACATATGGGCACAGGGGAGAATTTCCTGAACAGAACTCCAATCACTTATGCTCTAAGATCAAGAATAGACAAATGGGACCTCATTAAATTACAAAGTTTTTGCAAGGCAAACGACACTGTCAAAAAGACAAAGCGGCAACCAACTAACTGGGAAATGATCTTTACCAACCTTACATCCGACAGAGGGCTAATATCCAATATATACAAAGAACTCAAGAAGTTAAACTCCAGAGAGGCAAGTAACCCTATTAAAAAATGGGGTACAGAGCTACACAAAGAGTTCTCACCTGAAGAATATCTAATGGCTGAGAAGCACCTAAAGAGATGTTCATCATCCTTAGTCATTAGGGAAATGCAAATCAAAACAACCCTGAGATTCCATCTCACACCAGTCAGGATGGCTAAGATCAAAAACACAGGAGACAGCAGTTGTTGGCGAGGATGTGGAGAAAGAGGAACACTCCTCCACTGCTGGTGGAATTGCAAGCTGGTACAACCACTCTGGAAAGCAGTCTGGCGGTTCCTCAGAAAACTGGGCATGACACTCCTGGAGGATCCGGCTATACCACTCCTGGGCATATACCCAGAGGCTTCCCCTGCATGCAATAAGGACACATGCTCCACTATGTTCATAGCAGCCTTATTTATAATAGCCAGAAGCTGGAAAGAACCCAGATGTCCCTCAACGGAGGAATGGATTCAGAAGATGTGGTATATCTACACAATGGAATACTACTCTGCAATTAAAAACAATGAATTCACAAAATTCCTAGGCAAATGGTCAGATCTTGAAAATATCATCCTTAGTGAGGTAACCCAATCACAAAAGAACACACATGGTATGCAGTCACTGATAAGGGGATATTGACCCAGAATCTCGGAATACCCTAGACACAATCCGCATATCAATAGATTTCTAAAAAGATGGTAGGAGAGACCCCTGGTCCTGGAAAGACTGGATGTAGGGGAATGCCAGGACAGAGAAGCGAGAGGGGATTGAATGGGGAAAAGAGGGAGGGAAGGGGGCTTATGGGACTTTCGGGGAGGGAGGAAATGGGAAAGGGGAAATGACTTGGAATGTAAATAAAAAAACTTAGAAAAAAAAAAGGAAAAAAAAAAGGGACCCACTCCCAAGGGGTAAGACTAGAAATGCTGGGCTCTAATTCCAGGTCTGTCTTCATTCTTGATACTTTTGATAATCACAGGGTCACTCTTGAGACGGTTACATTCAATCCATTCACATTACAGGCCTCTGGGAGCAGGTGATGGAGAGGGTGGCTCACCAGTTCCTGCCTGCAGCAGGTGAAGTGACAGTGATGCAGACAGGACTGAGCTCACTTTTCCTCTCTTTCTTGCTACTCAATGAGAACTTGAGTCTTATATCCGTTTTTAAATTCTGTGATTAAATTTAACCTAATGAAGTATGCAAATTAACATCATCTACAGAAGAAAATGTTTCTAAGCTTGACATCTTTGTTTGCCTTGTATTATAACTTATGATCTACAACAACTTGGTATAATTTAATAAAATTCTTCTATTTCCTCAGTGCCTTTTATTTTACCTTCTGGTTTTTCTCTGGACATGGAAGCTTGGGCTTGAGGTTGTTCAGCATCCTGTGGAAAAACAGCATTGTTGTGATGGATATTTGTCAAGATTTTAAATGCTTGGAATACATTAACAACAGAGACAACTTATTTCAGCTTCATGGCACAAACAAACAACAAAACCAAACTAAAAAAAACACACAGAAAAGGAGTAATCGTTCTATGTTTGTACATTCCATCTCATGAACATTCCTTGGAAACATCATCAGGGATACAGTGGTGCATCTGAATAATCACTAAGTACACTGTACATACCAGCATGCATTACACTGAAGGTGTAGATAAGTCATAACTTCATGTCAATAAAGACATATGGAAACAGAATCAATAACTCTCTTAGAGCCACATAAAACTGAAATTTATCCACTCTCAGTTCTGAGTGGTGTTCACTGCAATGCTATATACTTGATATCTATGAGTCTTAGTTCAAAAAATATGGATATACAATCACTCACACACACACACACACACACACACAGACACACACACACACAGCTAGCCCTCATTGAAAAGCACATTGAATTGCTTTGTGGTATATGTTAAAGGATGGAAGAGACAGCTACATATGAATGATTCTAGGAAGCATGAGGTTTCAGTTGGTTCTACATGGACAATAGAGAATGTATTTATTCATACTGTTTACCTATGAAGCTCTAGGAGGGCCCTGGCTTACTAGAAATATGTAGTCTTCCTCTCAGAACTTCAACCTGACTGGTGCCTCTCAGTGAGTGGTTCGCTGATCAGAAGACCACATTGAGAACATTTCTAAAAATGCTCAGTTTCAAAGGTTCTCAAAACCAAGGTGTCACATTATGGGTGGACAGAAAAGAAACTTCCTTTCAACTAGACAGACCTGGACAGGTACGCATCTTGAACTGACAAGAAAGGCAGCTTGGTGCATTGGTAATATAATAAGCAGTGTGTGTTCACATCACTTTGTAGGAAACATCCTCATTGACTATCTGCATGACCTTTCTTAGTTCCTGCTTAGATATGGGTACTGACTCCAGGGCAGTGAGGGTGCACCATACCTGGTCATGCCTCCCTCACCAGTTCTACCTTCTCTCTATATTTTTAAAAATTATTTTCAGGAAAGGTCTCTATTGTAGCCTATCATGAAATTCTCTCCACAGAAAAGAATGACCTTGAACTTATGTTTCTCATTCCTTCAACTCTTTAGGATAAGCATTAACAGGATTGAGCCATCCTGGG
This sequence comes from Tokudaia tokunoshimensis, assembly GCA_036184795.1. NCBI lineage: Eukaryota > Metazoa > Chordata > Mammalia > Rodentia > Muridae > Tokudaia > Tokudaia tokunoshimensis. The sequence goes on from BTHU01000005.1 coordinate 73,907,856, forward strand.
CACATTTTATGCAGAACTGGGATACAAATTTTAGGTCCTGGGTATGCTAAGCATGTACTGAGACAACTGGGCTAAAGCTCCAGTTCATATTCTCACTCTTGTTTCCCTTAAACTAACCACAGTATAGCAACGTGCTAACCCTATAGATTAACTATGCAGAAAACACCTGAAGTAATGATATTGAATTATGTGGCTCACTGCTGAAAACATCTACTCAGTATTCACACTAAAAATGTGGAGACTGACACTCTTGACAGGAAGTCTCCTAGAGCATAGAATGTCCCTCACTTTTGTATGTGTGTTCCATGGATATGGTAGTGGACTCCTTTTATAACAGTACACTGTAGTCAGAGGCACATGGAACTATGTCAGTTCCAGGTCATAAAGATAGCTAGCTAGCTAGCTAGCTAGCTAGCTAGATAGATAGATAGATACATAGATACATAGATACATAGATAGATACATAGATAGATACACAGATACACAGATACATAGATACATAGAGATAGAGATAGAAATTTTCAGCAGAGTCTTGCATGAACCTGTCTCAAAAAGAAAAACAAAAAACAAATGAAAACCAAAACCAAAAGTCCTATATTTAAAAAAAAAAATTAGACAGACCAGATCAGGATCTAGGTCGTGACTAGAGTTCTTAGTGAATACTTTCCCTTAGTTGTTTTGTTCTTTGTGTTCATGGTAATATTTTCAAGCCTTTAAAGCTTTTCACCAGGTTTTACTACAAGGAACCAACCCAGTCTAGCATGAACCCAGTTCATACACATCTAACCAATTTCAATGTAGTGGTCAGCACAGAATCAGTAATCTGCACCAAAACATAAGCTTTTCTTTTTTTAATTGTTAATGTCTGCAGGCAGGTAAATTATACTGCCCAGACCTTCTGAGCACTGTGGTAGCCAAGACAGTGTTTGGGATTCCTGTAGCTTTGAGTTATTGCAGGCAGATGTTGGAAATCTGGGAATTCTCCCCTGTTTTTTTCTTTAATGCCCTCAATTGAGTTAAATCTAGTTGTTCTACATATCTAAACATCTCCATCACTTACTATGAATCTTGGTTTATTCATCTGTCTAGAAAATACAAATCCACCCACCACATGTGACTGTGGTGAACTTTAAACACATAAGTAAATTGTCTATCCTGATTTTTTTCAAAACCTTTTCCCTGGAAATTGGGTAGAGTAACATGGATATCTGTGTAGATAAGATAGGTTTAGATGCAGCCTAGTGCACAAAACACCAAACTAGAGTGGCCACAGCTAGATGCAGCAGATGTAGAAACATGGCTACTATTTCTCACTTGAGGCATCACTTTTTTTAAAAAACAAACATCCAATTTTCAACCAATACATGCTGATTTGCTCACTGTGGTGCATCCAGACAAAGGACAAATAGTAGTAACACAATTAACACATCTTCAATGACTGCAGAATGCATACTGTTCCGGCCTTTTCTAGATTCCATCTTCCACGTACAGGAAAGAAAACACTTAAGAGACTTAGATTATGCTGAAATCTGTTTGTACAACTCTTTGGCTCACCTCTTGGCAGAAAATATTTGCACCAAAGACTGGCAAGCTAATCTAGTCTCTTACTAATCTACTGACTCCTACTGACTAACGGAGAATCAGGTAAAATATTCTGTATTAGTATATTATGGGATAATGACACAGAATACCTCAAGATGTCTACTTTGCGACAAAAACTAGTGTGTTTCCCACATTTGCTGTCTAAATACCACATCAGGCATCCCTCTCTGCTGAATTCTACTGAAGGTTAGCTGAGTTACATTATATTATGACGAAGCTAACATCTATTTAGTGATACTTACTCCTTTTATGAAGCACTCCAATAATTTGCATGCATCCTTCTGTCATAAGTTCTTGGCACCTGAACATGACATGCTAGGATATATGATGCTTCCCCCACATCCATCTTTGGGGAACATAATCGAATTCAACCTAAATTGCAGGCTCTAAAGTCATAAAAGGAGTGCATTCTTACCTAAACATTCAAGTATACCTGAATGATATACCTGTCACCTTCTGAGTAAAATTTACCGATTGGTATCTAAAAGCAGAACACCTGTCCAGAAGACAGCCTGCTCCAAAGTGACTCAATGTCACCACCTAACATAGTTCTATTAAGTCACCAATCTGATAAAATTCCATTTCCTTCTCTTCCTAAATAAACTATTTAAGGCTTGCTCATGATACACCTTATTGACTTTACTTTTTCAAGTGTGATACCCACAAAACCATGAGGGAATCATTAAAGTGACTTTTTTCTTACGTAAAGGAAAAGGGCTTTTTACCTTTGATGAGGATTTTGGGTGTTTTTCTTCAACACTTGAGGAGGGTGTCTCAGTTGTAAGTACAGGTAGAACTAGTGGGACAGAAAGTAACTGTCAAGTAACTGTCATCTCAAGGCACCACTTATTTACACAAGCATCTTTGACATGGATAAAAGTGTACTGAGTCAGTACATGCAATCAGACTTCGTTAGGCTACTACTGGGCTGTCTGTCCTGATGGTAAGCATAGGCAAGATTAGAAAACTAAAATGCTTCTTTTTCTATTTTCTCTTCTTCTCTATATGATGGGAATATAAAGCAACATAAGAGTATGATTCAATACATATTACTAAATGTATGTTTCAAAAACTTTATACATGTATTAAGTTTGAGAGGGAGCACATCAGAGGGCAACTGTTGGTATCTATTTTTCTCCTTCCATTATGTGGGGCTTGGGGGTTAGAATCAGAATATCAAATCCAATGACAAGTACCTATACTCTTCAAGACATCTCACTCTCCTCATTAAAATAAATGTCACGATTAAACCACATATGATCATCATTTCCTTTAAGCACTTTGAAGCCCAGAAGAACTGAAAAATCTCTTCATTTTATATCACAAGCATATTTCAACCTCTACCAGTTGACACATAAAGAACATACAATTTTAGCTTTTAACACATATTTTACTGGGGAAGTGAATTTAGTATAAGGGATATGGTGTAACTATATTAATCCATTCATCTTTTGACATTCAATAATTTATTGACTCCTGGAAAACAATAATAAATACCATGTGCCCTGTTTCTCTTTCTAGTCTTTCTTTACTATCCTATGCACATTTGTACACCTGTGTGTTGTGGCATACAGATTAAGAAGAGCAGTGATGGGGAAGAAGAGTATCTGGATACTGCTGGTCATTCGAGTCCTTTAACTCAGCTCTATGTGAGAGTTACTCCAAGGGTAATGGGGCCTCTAAAAACTGAGTAGACATTCTGAGTACTAATGTGTCACTCTCCCAGGGTATGTGGTTCACAAGGTCTCTATACTTTTGAGAGTTACATTTGTGTTCCCATCAGGTATTAATTAAAGATATCCCCATTTGTAGTTGGCTTTAGGCCAGGTGTGAGAATGAGAGTCCCAACCCTAAGTACATGTAAGCTGACAAGAAGTGCTGGTATTTTATTTCAATGACTAGGTTGAAATGTGACAGTGATGTAGCAGTATCTATCCTGTGATAAAGGTACCATGGATTCTATGCCATAAAGGAGGTAATGCCTAGGACTTCTACAGACTTGAGACATCCAGACATGTACACTGGAAACCTACCATCTTGGTTAATTAGCTTTTCACAAATATGAACATCTTTACATTTAGGTTTTGGCCAATTTATCAAGACAACTATAGCTCTCTGAAAGAGTATCTGGATAAATAAACCACATCACACATGACAACAGCAGTAAGAATTAATACATCTTTTCAGCACCATGTTTCTTCAGGCACAGAAGAACCTTTGCATACTATTCTTTTTGTTCACCATATATGAAAACTTTATGTTCATAGATTAATGTAAATAGTTACTGACTCTCTAGTTAATTCACCAGTCTAATTAATCTGATTCTATATATTGTTTCTTGAAATAGTGATCACTCATTCAGAACAAAATAATCACTGTATTGGATGATACCTAACTCCAAAGAAATGTGGGTCACAATATTATCTATGTGTGATATCTAAAATTCAGGATAAACCATAAATTATATATTTCAATTGTTCAATATGAAGTATTTTCAAACTATAATATTTCACATATATGGAAAAGACACACCTACATTTTAGTGAATAAAGTATACCTAGTAAGAAAATGACAGGGAATGTTTATGAAAAATGAAAATAGGCACAAATTATAGTGTGAGATTTATAACATAATTTATTCCCACTACTGTGAAGCCTCTCCAATTTTCTGATATTCATAATTTCAATACAGAGAACCTTAGCTATTTCTCAGTATGTTTAAAAAATAGTGTAACGGTATTTATATATAGGGATGTCTATGAAGCACAATCTTGAGGGAGGAAATACAAACATACATAAACACATGTATAGAAACATGTATACATACAAACACACACATTATATTGTAAAGTCAAAATACTCTGTAGACTAAAATATATAATATATAATAATAAAACATAATATATTATATAATAAATATTATATAAGTATATAATCACATAATATATAATAAAACATAATTCTAATAATAAAGCAGTTATAATTATTAAAACAAAATATTTTGAGAAATATTATCTAGTCTAGTTGAAGCAAAGACACTTAATGGTGAGTAATATCATACCTCGGGTGTCACAACAGTTCCCCATTATAAGCAAATTCTAATAGTATTCTCTCTCTGTAATTTGTAGACGTGTACTCTTGAGCAAACTCTCAAGGTATACTGGCATTCAGCACTCAGACCTGAATATAAGTAGATACAGGTCAGCAATAAGTCACAGAACTTGCATAGTGAATTCATAATCCATATCATGACACTCAACATCTGCTACTTAGGCAAGTCTGTTCATACAAGTTCAGGACTACAGTGTGTGCTATTATAAATGCCAGTGTTCTTTATATACGAATGATCAAATACAAACTTAATGTGTTCTCTCATCTGCTTATATTGATATGAAGAACCCTGTCTAAATGCCTACATTACAGGTCTTTCTCTCTCATGCCAAAATGTTAGCTTTCCGCTACTGCTCCAGTGCCATTTTTCCTGTCTGCTGCCTTGCTCCCTGCCATGATGGCCATAGATTCTACTCTCTGAAACTTTATCCTCGAAGTTAAGTATTTTGTTTTACAAGTTGGCTTGGTCTTGGTGTTTTATTACAAAAATAGATAAGTAACCAAGATAGCCCCTAACCAGTCTTGTTTGTCTACCTGTCCTCAATAGTTCAATTACAACACAATTGTAGTAAAAATTAATTGGTGACTTCTATACCTCCTTTGATCATTTATTTACCATCAAAAAAGACATGAAACTTTTAAGTTTATAATTCCCTGTCACTAACCCTCAGATACTATTTGCCACGCTCCTAGTGGGCCGCTCCTTTCCAAATGACTGGCCCTCAGAGAGCCATATTCTCACTTTCCATCCACCTCTGGCATCTTCTTTCTTCTTCCTCTCTCCTTCCTCTTCTGGTGTTATCTGCCTCAGACCACAAGCCCAGAAACTGAAACCCTGCCTACCTCTTCTACCCAGCTACAAGCTGTCAACATGTTTATTTAGCCAATAGTTTTAAATTAAGGAGCTAGGTTACATAGCATTACTTGGTACATGTAAGGATTTCCTCATCACCAAGAATCTTCTCATTGGGGGCTGCCAGATATTGGGAAACAGTATTTATCATTGCAATATATAGCAATAGACCAAACCTCTAAACACAATAAAAAGTGGAAAGCAGAAATAAAGATTAATTCTTTTTTTTTTTCAGCTTCAGCTCCTCTAGCCCACTTTCCATGAAGGTTGCCCTGACTTCTCTTCTGCATTCCCATTAAGCAACACAAGGTGGCACCCTATGAAAGCCTGTTGATGTTGTATGTGGAGGTACATTGGGAAGAGGAACAAAGGTCTGTTGACTTCTCCACCAAGACCATCCTCAGAATCCTATGAGGTTTAGTTTTAAGCAAAGTCAAGAACTTTCTATAGTTGGGCAGTGCTGGTCAAGTTATTTCCTCCTTCTGAGCTTCAGTCTCTCCTGAAAAGTGATATGATAGGTTGAAAGTCTCTGGCCAGAAAATTAGTCCTCCTTCTGCTTTGCCCAAGGTTCCCAGTTTGTTCCTTGAGATTCTTGGCATCCACTGTCTAAACTTTCCTGTACCAAAGGGAGGAACACAAGTAACTCTTCATTATATTTTATACATGCCAGGATGGTTATAGAAGTAGATGCTGTATACCCTGGGAACCATTGCTTTGAGCCCTTACACTTTTTCCTTCCTCCATAGTTTCCAAGTGTGGCAGATTAAAATAGTTACAATAAAATGATAGAATTTGCCACTCTTTCTAGATCTATGAATAATGCATTTGGGATTTTGATGGGGATTGCATTGAATGTGTAGATTGCTTTCAGCAAGATGGCTATTTTACTATATTAATCCTGCCAATTCATGAGCATGGGAGAGCTTTTCATCTTCTGAGATCTTTGATTTCTGTCTTCAGAGGCTTGAAGTTCTTGTCATACAGATCTTTCTCTTGCTTCTTTAGAGTCACACCAAGGTATATAATATTATCTGTGACTATTGTGAAGGGTGTCATTTCCCTAATTTCTTTCTCACCTTGCTTATCCTTTGAGTAGAGGAAGGCTAATGATTTGTTTGAATTAATTTTATATCCAGACACTTTGCTGAAGTTGTTTATCAGGTTTAGGAGTTCTCTGATGGAAGTTTTGGGGTTGCTTAAGTATACGAATTGTATCAACTGCAAACAGTGATATTTTGACTTTTTCCTTTCCAATTTATATACTTTTGACCTCCTTTTGTTGTCTGATTGCTCTGGCAAGGACTTCAAGTACTATATTGAATAGATAGGGAGAGAGTGGACAGCCTTGTCTGGTCCCTGATTTTAGTGGGATTGCTTTAATCTCTCAAGATTTTTCTCAGTAGAGCCAAAGCTTATTCCTCCAATACCACCTAATTTGAATCTGTTATATTTGATTTAATCTGGTTATTCAGAGAACTTATTTAAGAAAATTATAGCAAAATATTTCCTAAATATTAGACATAGACATTCAAACAAAGAGCCTTCTAAATTACCAAATGACATGACCAGAGTAATTATCTGTTTATATACTTATAAGACCAGAAATACACAAGGCATAAGATCAGTAGAGCAGCTGGCACAGAAGTCTTCCCGCTCCCATTTGGACCAGGGAGTCAGGCAGCCCCAGAGCCTTCCATGCAGGGCCTGCCAGGAGACAGTGATTACCCAGCACCACTTTCATGTCTGAGCACACAGGTGAGATCCCCACCTTCTTTCTGGAAGGGAACAGCTAGGAACACAGAGGGTATAAGACCAGTGGATGAGCTGGGACAGAGGTCTTCAGGCTGCCATTTTCACTAGGGAGCCAGGCAGTGCACAGATGCTGGCAGAAGAAAGTTGGTCTCCATGTAGTAAGGACACAGGATTATAGGCTCCCAGGAGGAACAAGCTCAAGTCAGAGACAGAAAGACCAACTAGCAACAGAGATAAACAGTTGGCGAAAGGCAAGCACAAGAACCCTACCAACAGAAACCAAGGCCAATTGGAAGCATCAGAAACCAGTTCTCCCACCACAGCAAGTCCCAGATACCCCAACACACTGGAAAAATCAAGAATTGGATTTAAAATCATATCTCATGATGTTGATAGAGGGCTTCAAGAAAGACATAAATAACACTCTTAAAGAAATACAAAAAATTAAATCAGGATCAAATAGACCATCTAAATAGTCCCATAACCCCTAAAGAAATACAAGTGGTCATTGAAAGTCTTCCAACCAAAAAAAGCACAGGACCAGACGATTTTAGTGCAGAATTCTATCAGACCTTCAAAGAAGACCTAACACCAATACTATTAAAACAGTTCCACAAAATAGAAACAGAAGGAACACTACCCAACTTGTTCTATGAAGCTACAATTTCACTGATATCAAAACCACACAAAGATCCAAAAAAGAAAGAGAACTTTAGACCAATTTACCTTATGAATATTGATGCAAAAATACTCAATAAAATTCTTACCAACCAAATCCAAGAACACATCAAAAAAATCATTCACCATGATCAAGTAGGCTTCATCCCATGGATACAGGGATGGTTCAATATATGGAAATCCATCAATGCAATCCACTGAATAAACAAACTCAAAGAAAAAAACCACATGGTCATTTCATTAGAGGCTGAAAATGTATTTGACAAAATTCAGCATCCTTTCATGTTAAAGGTATTGGAAAGAACAGGAATTCAAGACCCATATCTAAACATAGTAAAAGCAATAAACAGTAAACCAGTACCCAACATTAAACTAAATGGAGAGAAACTTGAAGCAATTCCACTAAAATCAGGGACTAGGCAAGGCTGCCCTCTCTCTCCATATTTAATCAATATAGTACTTGAGATTCAGATTGAAATGGAAGATGTCAAACTATCACTATTTGCAGATGATATAATAGTATACATAAGTGACCCAAAAAACTCCACCAGAGAACTGCTACACCTGAAAAAGAGCAAATCAGTAGCCTTCCTATACTCAAAGGATAAACAGGCTGAGAAAGAAATTAGGGAAATGACACCCTTTCACAATAGCCACAAACAAAATGAAATATCTTGGTGTGACTCTAACCAAACAAGTGAAAGATCTGTATGACAGGAACTTCAAGTCTCTGAAGAAAGAAATCGAAGAAGTGGGCGGTGGTGGCGCACGCCTTTAATCCCAGCATTTGGGAGGCAGAGGCAGGTGGATTTCTGAGTTCGAGGCCAGCCTGGTCTACAGAGTGAGTTCCAGGACAGCCAGGGCTACACAGAGAAACCCTGTCTCAAAAAAACCAAAAATAAAAGAAAAAAGAAAAAAAGAAATCAAAGAAGACCTCAGAAGTTGGAAAAATCTTCCATGCTCATGGATTGGCAGGATTAACATAGTAAAAATGGCCATCTTGCCAAAAGCAATCTACAGATTCAATGCAATCCCCATCAAAATCCCAACTCAATTTTTCATAGCATTAGAAATAATAATTCTCAAATTCATCTGGAATACAAAAAACCCAGGATAGTTAAAACTATTCTTAACAGTTAAAGAACTTCTGGGGGAATCAGTATCCCTGATCCCAAGCAGTTCTATAGAGGATAGTGTTAAAAACTGCATGGTATTGATACAGTTGTAGGCAGGTAGATCAATGGAATAGAACTGAAGACCCAGAAATGAACCCACACATCTATGGTCACTTGATCTTTGGCAAAGGAGCTACAACCATCCAGTGGAAAAAAGATAGCCTTTTCAACAAATGGTGCTAGTTCAACTGGAGGTCAGCATGCAGAAGAATGCAAATAAATCCATTCTTATCTCCTCATGCTAAGCTCAAGTCCAAGTGGATCAAGGACCCCCACATAAAACCAGACACACTGAAACTAATAGAAAAGAAACTGGGGAAGAACATTGAACACATGGGCACAGGGGAATATTTCCTGAACTGAACACCAATAGCTTATGCTCTAAGGTTAAGAATTGACAAATGGGACTTGATAAAATTACAAAGTTTTTGTAAGGCAAAGGAGACTGTCAAAAGGACAAAATGGCAAACGACAAATTGGGAAAAGATCTTTACCAATCCTACATCCCACAGAGGGCTTATATCCAATATATACAATATATACAAAGAACTCAAAAAGTTAGACTCCAGAGAGCCAAATAACCCTATTACAAAATGGAGTACATAAAAAATGTTCAACATCCTTAGTCATTAGGGAAATGCAAATCAAAACAACCCTGAGATTTCACCTCACATCAGTCAGAATGGCTAAGATCAAGAGTTCAGGAGACAGCAGGTGTTGGTGTGGATGTGGAGAAAGAGGAATACTCCTCTACTGCTGGTGGGATTGCAAGCTGGTACAACCACTATGAAAATCAGTCTGGCGGTTCCTCAGAAAACTGGGCATATTACTACCGGAGGACCCTGCTATACCACTCCTGGGCATATGCCCAGAGGATTCTACCGACGGTTATAACGACACATTCTCCACTATGTTCATAGCAGCCCTCTTTACAATAGCCAGAAGCTGGAAAGAACCCAGATATCCCTCAATGGAGGAATGGATACAGAAAATGTGGTATATTTACACTATGGACTACTACTCAGCTATTAAAAACAATGAATTCATGAAATTCTTATGCAAGTGGGTGGAACCACAGAATGTCTTCCTGAGTGTGGTGACCTAGTCACAAAAGAACACACATGGTATGCACTCACTGATAAGTGGTTATTATCCCAGAAGCTTGGAACACAAGAAACAATTCCCATATCACATGATGCCCGAGAAGAAAGAAGGAGAGGCCCCTGGTCCTGAAAAATGCTCAGTGCAGCAGTGTACTGGAATACCAGGTTAGGGAACTAGGAAAGGGTTGATTGAGGAACAGGGGGAGAGAAGAGGGCTTATAGGACTTTCGGGGAGGGGGGCTCCAGGAAAGGGGAAATCATTGAAATGTAAATAAAGAATATATTTAATAAGGAAGAAAGAAAGAAAGGAAGGAAGGAAGGAAGAAAGAAAAAAGAAAGAAGGAAGGAAGGAAGGAAGGAAGAAATACAGGAGAACATCTGTCAACAGATAAAAGCCCTTAAAGAGGAAACACAAAAATCACTTAAAGAAATACAGGAGATCATGGGTCAACAGGCAGAAGCCCTTAAAGAGGAAACAAAAAAAATCCATTAAAGAATTACAGAAAAACACAATCAAGTGAAGGAATTGAACAAAACCATCCAGGATCTAAAAGTGGAAGTAGTAACAATAAAGAAATCACAAATTGAGACATCTCTGGAGATAGAAAACCTTGGAAAAAATTCAGGAGTCATAGATGCAAGCATCAACAGCAGAAAACAAGAGATAGAAGAAAGAATCTCAGGGGCTAAAGATACCATAGAAAACATTGACATAACAGTCAAAGAAAATGCAAAATGCATAAAGCTTGTAACCCAAAACATCCAGGAACTCCAGGACACAATGAAAAGACCAACCCTAAGGATTATAGGTATAGAAGAGAGTGAAGGTTTCCAACTTCAGGGGACAGCAAATATCTTCAACAAAATTATAGAAGAAAACTTCCTTAACCTAAAGAAAGAGATGCCCATGAACATATAAGAAGACTTCAGAACTCCAAACAGACTGGACCAGACCAGAGAGTCCTCCCACCACATAATAATCAAAACACCAAATGCACTAAACAAAGAAAAAATATTAAAAGCAGCAAGGGAAAAAAAGGGCAAGTAACTTATAAAGGCAGACCTATCAGAATTATTCCAGATGTCTCACCAGAGACCATGAAAGATAGAAGATCCTGGGCAGATCTCTTACAGACCTTAAGAGAACACAAATGCCATCCCAGGCTACTATAGCCAGCAAAACTCTCAATCACCATAGATGGAGAAACCAAGATATTCCATGATAAATCCAAATTTACACAATGTCTGTTCACAAATCCAGCCCTACAAAGGATAATAGATGGAAAATGCCAACACAAGGAGAGAAACTACACCCTAGAAAAAGCAAGAAAGTGATCTTCATCCAAGAATCCCAAATGAAGATACCCACACAAACATTAAAATAACATCAAAAATAACAGGAAGCAACAATCACCATTCCTTATATCTTATAAAAATCAATGGAGTCAATTCCCCAATAAAAAGACATACACTAACAAATATTTTTCATGCAAATCTTCAGTTTATCAGAAAATGTTTGTAAATCCTCTTTCAATTAATTTAGCAATTTTTTTGTCTTCCATTTTATCTACATTATTTTTCATAATTTTCAATTTTAATGTTTTTTTATATATTTCTTCTACTTTATGAGAAATGTTTTCAATGTAAATCTCTGATTTTTTCACAAAATGTTTTTAATTCCATCTTCAATTAATTTAGAAAGGTTTATTGTATCCACAAATTTATCTTTATAATAATCCATGAAATAGTCAATTTTCATGTGTTTCTCTATATATTTCTTAAATTTTATCAGAAATATTTTCCATGTAAATCTTCAATTTTACCTGAAAATGTTTATAATTCCACGTTCAATTTAGAATTATTTTTATGCCTATCATTTTATCTGTATAATTGCCATGATAATCTTCACTTTTAACATGTTTTTCTATATATTTCTTCAATTTATCAGAAATAATTTCCATGTAAATCTTCATGTTTATCAGAAAATGGTTATAATTACACTTTCAATCAACTTAGGAATACTTTTATGCCTACTATTATTATCTCTATATAAAATTTTCCAAGATAATCTTCAATTTAACATTTTTCTTTATTTTTCTACAATTTTATCAGAAATATTTTCCATGCAAATCTTCAATTCTATTATAAAATGTTTATATTTCATTTTTCACTTAATTTATCAATGCTTTTTATGTCTACCACTTTACTCTTCAATTTTCCATGAAAATTGTCAACTTTAATGTGTTTTTCTATACATTTCTTCTATTTTATCAGAAATACTTTCCACATAAATCTTTAATTTTATCATAAAATGTTTTTACTTCCTTTTACTTCCTTTCTCAATAAAAATTAAAAAAAAGACCAGAGACATATTATAGTCAATATGTCAAAAATACAGTACAAAAGAAGAATACTGAAATTTTTCAGAGTAAAGCAATAATTCATTACAAAGTAGAAACATGTTAACAATATTGGCAACCTTCAAAGCCAGGAAATCATGACATGATGCATTTCAAGCCCTGAAAATAAATCACTGTCAATCAGGAGTTTTACATCATGAAGACATATTTTTAAATAGAAAGGAGAGAAAATAAGGATTTCAAAACAAGCACATTCTGAGTCAGTTCATAAGTACCAATGTATCTCTGCAGAAGATGCTTAAAGGAATACTGTAATTGGAGAAGGAGGGAAGGCAGGCTTAAATACAAGAACACAGGAAAAAATACATTTTAAGAGACAGATATCTAAACAGGAGAGCTGAGAAAGTGTTCATCATGTCCAGCTCAATAAATGAGAACCTCCCCTAATAGCATGATTGCAGAGAAAATCAAACAACAAACAGCCAACAAATTATCACATTCAATAACCATACCTTACTGATAACCTTACATAAAAGTAGATTCAATTCTTCAGTGAAGAGAAAAGACTGACTGACTGGGTTAAAAAATTAGATCCAACTTTGTTATCTCTAAAAAACACAACTTGCTGATAAAAACAACCACAGACTAATAACCAAAGGATGGGAAATATATGGAAACCAGAATGAATCTGACAGTTATTTTTCTACCAAATGAAGTAGATCCAAGTCAAACCAAGAAGAAATAAAGAAAATCGCTTCATATTAAAAAAGGGAACAATTAATAAGAAAATATGACCATGAAAAATATATGTGTTAATACTGATGTCCTCAATTTCATAAAAACAAAGACCAGTGGACCTAAAGGATCAGGTAGATCCTGCTACAATAATATTGGATGATTTCAATACCCTTCTCTCATTTCAAAACAGGTCATTCAAACTAAAAGTCAAGCAAAAGAATTCAGAGTTAAATCATACAGTAAATGAACTTAACAGTGTATACAGAATATTTCATCCAACAGAAATAATACAAACATCCTTCTCAGGCGCCTATCAGCCTTTCCTAACACAGACCACAATCTAGACCACAAATCAAATCTAAGCACGTACAAAATTACCAAAATAACATCTTGTGTCATATCAGACCGGTGTTAAACCTGTAAATAAGTAGCAAGGAAAACAACAGAAATGACAGAAATACACAGAAATGGAGCAGTATATTTTTTCAAAACCAGTGGGGTTGTTGAAGATTTTAAATTTCTAGGACCAAATAAATATGAGAACACATTATATCAGAACCTTTTATATATAAGTAGGCAGTTCTATGAGTGAAAAATAGAACGTTGATTACTTTACAAAAACAGAAGAAGGTAAAGTAAATAACTTTAGAGTGTACCTCAACGTCTTAGAAAATGAAAACAGTCCGAAATCTAAAGCAGTAGATGGTAATAAATAATGAAAATCAAGGCAGAAGTTAAGGAAATAGAGATGAAAAGAATAATATATAGAACCAAAAATTACTAAAAAATCAGAGAAAAAAAGGATCTTGATAAAATCCAACACCCCTTCATGATAAAACCCCAAAGAAACTAGGAAGAAAAGAATCTCAAAATAATAATGGCAGTATACAACAAGTATTAGTGTTATATTAATTGGTGAAAACTGGAAGCATTTCTTTAAAATTTACAAGGAAGAAAGAATTTATATTAACTCCGTTGCTATAAAATACAGTGCTCAAAGTCCTAGCTAGAGTATTAAGCCAAAAGGATTAAAGTGGATATAAACAGGAAGGAAAAAAGGCACCTTGGGTTCCTGACCTGGGGCAAGCTGCAGCACCTGCTACCAAGGCTGCTGCAGGCACAGGCATTGGGCAGGGACTGGAAGTTGGGTGTCCCTGCCAGCATGCACTTGCCTTAAAGTGCAAAATCCAGGTCTGCAGTTGGCCTGAGCCCCACAGCCAGCCCTCCCTGAGAGGCCTGTCCCCACCCCCACCCAGCTCCAGTCCTGCAGCCTGCTCAGTCCCCTCAACCAGAGCCAGTACCAGTGCCCTGTGCAAAAGGTGTCACTGAAAGTCACCCAACCCTCACAGGACCCAGGCTCAGGTCAAGAGGGTTTAACTTTCAATAGGATCTGCTGAATGACTTGCATCACACTAATAAAATATAATAAATTATATAACATATATTATATAATTACATAATCATATATAATATGTGATGTAATGTAATATATTATATAATAAATAATAAAATATATAATATATTATATTATATATAATAAATATATAATAAAACATTCTAATAATACAGCAGTTACAAGTATTTAAACAAAGTATTTTGAGAAATATTAAACAGTCTAGTTGAAGCAAAGACAATTAATGGCGAGTAATATCATACCTCGGGTATCACAACAGTTCCCCATTATAAGCAAATTCAAACTCTATTCTTTCTCTGTAATTTGTAGACGTGTACTCTTGAGCAAACTCTCAAGGTATACTGGCATTCAGCACTCAAGCCAGAATATAACTAGATGCGGGTCAGCAATGAGTCATAGAACTTGCACTGTGAGCTCATAATCCCTACCATGACATCCAACATTTGCTACTTAGGAAAGATGATTGGGGAAGGGGAGATGGCTTATGGGATTTTCGGGGGAGGGGGGAAACAGGAATTGAACAACATTTGAAATGTAAATAAAGAATATATCTAATAAAAAAATTAGAATAAGATGAAATAAATTGCTGTGAATAAGATGACCTATGGAGGTAAAAAGACCTCTACAATGAAAATGTGAGAAACTGAAAAGAGAGGAACTACCTCTTGTTCTTTTTATTTTCTAAGTTTTTTTATGTACATTCCAAATGATTTCCCCTTTCCTGTTTCCTCCCTCCCTGAAAGTCCCATAAGCCCCCTTCCCTCCCTCTGTTCCCCATTCAACCCCCTCTCGCTTCTCTGTCCTGGCATTCCCCTACATCCAGTCTTTCCAGGACAGGGGTCTCTCCTTCCATCTTCTTGGAAATCTATTGATATGTGAATTGTGTCTTAGGTATTCTGAGATTCTGGGTTAATATCCCCTTATCAGTGACTGCATACCATGTGTGTTCTTTTGTGATTGGGTTACCTCACTAGAGATGATATTTTCCAGTTCTGACCATTTGCCTAGGAATTTCGTGAATTCATTGTTTTTAATTGCAAAGTAGTATTCCATTGTGTAAATATACCACATCTTCTGAATCCATTCATCCGTTGATGGACATCTGGGTTCTTTCCAGCTTCTAGCTATTATAAATGAGGCTGCTATGAACATAGTGGAGCATGTGTCCTTACTGCATGCAGGGGAAGTCTCTGGGTATATGCCCAGGAGTGATATAGCAGGATCCTCTGGGAGTGTCATGCCCAGTTTTCTGAGGATCTGCCAGACTGCTTTCCAGAGTGGTTCTTTGATAGGCAGAACATTCTGTATACTGCTAGGTCACTGAAAGCAATCTACATACTTAAAGCAATCTCCATCAAAATGACAATGACATTCCTCACAGAACAAGAAAAGGAAATCCGAAGCCTCATATGGAAGGACAATGCTCTTACTAACTTATGCAATCCTTAGTAGAGAGAACAGTGTGGGATATGACACACATTCCACCTCCAATCGTATTACATAGTTACTGTGACAAAAACAGCATGGTACTGTAACAAGACCAGTTAGGCTAGAATAGATGACTCAGAAATAAAACTATATAGTTACAGTCATCTTGTTTTGGAAAATGTTGTCCAAAACATAAATTGGAGACAAAACACTCTCGTTTACAAATAGTTCTGGGAAATGATTTACAAGTAAAAGACCACAACTAGATTTCTATTTCTCACCCTCCACAAAAATCAATTCAAAATGAATTAAAGGCATTAAAGTCTTTGACTGTTTTTGACAAGAAACTTTGCAACTGTTAGAAGAAAATTTAAGTAAAGCACTTGAAGATACAGGCACAAGTAAGCATTTTCAGAAAAGGACTCTAATACAACAGGAAATAGTTCTAAAAATTGATAATTGAGAAATTACATGAAATGAAAAATCTTCATCACAGCAAAGGCAGCAACACTAGAATGAAGAGACATCTACTGAATGGGAAAAGCCTCCTATTACGCATAAGACAGGTCATTAATATCTAGGATATATAAGGACCTGAAAAAAATGAAACACATAAAAACAAAACACCCCAAAAAGTAAATGGGACCACAGGCTGAATGGGCCATTCTAAATGAAGAAATACAAATGGATAATAAGTAGTTGGAAAAGTGTTCAGTATCATCAGGGAGACACAAAAACAGTTTTGAAATTCCATTTCATCCTTGTCAGAACGGCTATGATCAAGGAAACAAATGACAACAAATGCAGGAGAGGATGTGGGGGAACTGAGACCCTTATTCCTTGCTGGTAGGAAAGCAAACCTGTTTAGCCACTATGGAAATAAGTATGGAGGTTCCTCAGAAATTAATTAGAAAGACCATATCAACCTCCTATGTAATTCTATGCATATATTTAAAGGAAGCTAAGTGAACATAGCACAAAAATACCTACATGTCACGTTTATTGTTACAATATTTATAATTGACTACAATAGACCTAACCTAAATCTCCATCAACAACAAAATGGATAATGGAAACATGATACATATCCAGAATGTTATGAACCTGCAACTAAAAAGTGGAATTATGACATTTGTTAGGGAAATAGATGCAACTGAAAATATTATGTGAAATGAAATAAGTTGAACTCAGAAAATCAGATGCCATACTTTTTACACTATCTACTAGCCAGTTTGTTTGGCACTTCTCTGCTTTGTTGGGCATCCATCTATCCAACCACTGAATTCAAAACTAGTTGGGTCTCTCTGTAAAACTCTGGAGACTTCTCTGAACATAGGAGGGAAATTAGGGGAACTGCTTGTATTTGGGTCATAGGATAGCCTGGAGCTTAGTCTCCTTCTTGAGAAATGTAGCTCTTTCTAGGAACCTTTTCACAATGAGCCTCTAGGTTTTGTTTGGTTTTAGGTAAAAGACAAACAAACAAACAAATAGGAAACTGAGAGCATTGGTTTGTCTCCAGTGGATTTTTCTGACTATGGAAGCCTGACCCCATTAGACTGAAAGAGGTCACAGAGGACATGTAGATGTGCTTATTTGTCTCACTCTTTTCTGCTCCAACTATATTATTGTGTCAGGTCCAAAAGTAACTAAGGACAAATGGCTAACCATGGTACCTCTTAGCATACCAAAGAACATTCTGGCCTCCAGCCTCTCTCAGGCTTGCATGTAACTGTTATAGAGTTCTTGGCTCACGCCATGATTCTCAGCTCATCTCAACCCTGCCCCTTACCATGAACATCTTCAGCTCATAGAATTATCTCTTCCCAGCTTCTAACACCTACACAACCCTGCCATTTCATGCATGCACCCTATATTTTCTCTCTCGGTTCTTGGTCCTCTTCCTTGGTCCTCTATTGTCTTTGCTCATCTTCTTTTTCTCTTGATCCCCCTCCCCATATGGTTCATTTCTCTCTACTGAACCTGTTTAGTCTGCAACTTTCTCTCCCTGCTCTGCACTCTTCCAGATACCTCTGAATGTATTCTGCCTTGAATCTATAATTAAAAACTTCTCAACCATATCTTGGAGTGGTCATGTCCTCATTTTATATAAGTAAAGATTACTCTTCTCAACAGACAACTTGCCTTGGTTAGGGCTTCAGAATAGGGAAGTAGTTATGCTAAAATCAGAAGAGTGAAAAAGCCAAGCAGGGTGAGGTTCCCCAACCCACCTCAGTACACTATGTCACCTCTGAGGAAGCAGCAGAAATCCCAGCAAAATTCCAGGTTCCTCCTTTGGGGAAAAGAGAATTTGACCTCAGTAGTTTCTCTTGAAAGTTATTTAGGTTGTGCTGCAGCTTGCATCGCTCTGGATACAGAATGCAGTTCAGTCTTGGAGTTCTTTCTGTTCTTTTGTTTTCTACATCTATTTCTTCTTCTTGTTCGGAATACAAAAGAGCCACAACTGTTTACAGTCATTTCAGCCAAATCCTAGATATTAATAAGTAAATAGCAGTTAGCACTATTGAATTCTGTCAAAATGTCAGGGCCATGAGAAACACACACACACACACACACACACACACACACACTCACCCCACACCACACATTGAGAGTGTGGCTTATTATAAGCATAGATAAGTGAGCATACGAGTACTTTTCCAAGTGCAATGAAAATACACAAGGATTTACACATTAATAAAACATCGATAGCCAAAAATATTAATTCATTATTAAGATGACACAAATTATTCTTGTTCTCCTGGCAATTTACAAGCAGTTCCTTTAGTCTTAGCTAGGGTGACATACTTCTTCAATAGAAGCTTCTGGATAAAATAACCACAAAGAAGTCTTGGTCAGGCCACAGTTGTTTTCATTCTGTATTTGTGCTGCTGAGTTTGACCCCAGGCAAGCATACTATGATAAATCCCAGACCCTAGGCCAAAAGACGTTTAAAACATGGAAACACTGGTAATTGTTCCTCCATCACCTCAATCTCCTCAATCAGCCTGCCCCACTTAATTCACAGTGGACACAACTCAGAGCTCCAGAACTGGTCGCATGACCTCAGCCTAGGACCATCACAGTTTGTTCAGGAAATAACTCTATATTTGAACCTTTTAGAGTAACCTATTCTAATTCTTTCATTCAGCAAATCCTTGGACTATGTATAATATACTATAGCTCTTTCTGGACTGAAATCTATTTGTAAGATTTCTTTGTTGGTGTTGGTGCTGGTGGTGTAGAAACTCTCTATGTCTCTATTTTTCTGTCTGTCTGTCTGTCTGTCTGTCTGTCTGCCTGTCTCTCTCTCTCTCTCTCTCTCTCTCTCTATATATATATATATATATATATATATATATATATATCTTCTATCTATCTATCTATCTATCTATCTATCTATCTATCTATCTATCTATCTATCTATCTAGTATGCAACACAGATCTGGTATAGAGTGATATAATACACATATGATTTTCAGTTTCCACATATTATGATTGACCTGCTCAGAGTGTATTGATGTAGGGTCTATTTTATACAAAATTCTACAAATCAACTGAGCCTGGAATGAAGATTCATGGCCACAGACTGTATTCACAGTGGATAATATTTCCATGTCTTCAGAAATGTTTCCTTTTCAGCTACTTACTTCTTATCCACATTGCCCTCTGGGTACTATGCTGCCCTAGATCTTTTGCACTTTATTGATACATAAACTTCCTTTTTTAAAATGGTTCTATGTGTGTGGGATTTTTCTTTTTCTCTTTCATCTAACCATAAAAAATATTTCTTTGGAAACTCTCCAACATAAATTAAGTAAAGCCACATTTTTTTTAAAAATTAAAGATATCTCCTTTTTGAACAAATATTTCAGAAATATAAAATCAAAATAGAGTTGGACCTAGTTTTAACTTCAGTGTATTCCATACATTCAACAAAGACAATCTATTTGTTGAGTCCAGTCTTAAGGAAATAGGTGAAGTGAGAAAAAGATATGGAAAAGGTGCCCGGACAACAGAAGACCACTGAAATTCTTAAGCCACATTATTTGATTACTTTTTGAGAAATACTGAGCATCATAGCACTGTGAGAGGGGGGAAATAATTCTCCTATCATTGTGGTGGTTCTTAGCATGCTTAAGTACCATTATAGGCCAGAAAGGAGTTCTGGCCTTGTGATCTGTGAGCTAATTGAAATAGTTACAGAGAACTTTTGCAGGGTAAAATAATAGAGAAATCTTCTCTAAAATTCATGTGCTATCTGTTCCGTATGGATACTCCATAAAGAAAATCCTGTGTTAAGTTCATGTGAGGATATAAGTTGAGGAAAGTGCTGTGAGAGGAGATAGGGAGAGAGTCAGAAGAAACTGGCAAGCTACAAGAGAGTAACTCAGGATAGACCCTTGTGAGGAAGAAAGAAGAGCATGGGGAGTGGGTTTGGAGGGTACTCAGGAATAAGGTTAATATAATCTATATGTTTCAGAGAGTTGTATAACCAGTTTCCTTCAGAGGACATTGGCTTGTATGGGAGTGTAGCTTCACAGTCCTGTCTTGCTGTCACTGAATGGAAACAAATGGTAGAACCTGTGGCTTCTAGTGCATTTGGTGGTTGGTTTAAGACAGTTCATCTGGCTTTGAATCAATAGCTCTTGTGTGTTTCCACATCTACTACAAGTTTCTATTTCCTAGCACTCTAAGCAGACCCTCTCCCTCCCTTGTCAACTTTATAGTAATGTTCATAAATATGAGTTGTAAATCAGTTTCTCTTCTGTGTTTGTCATTGCTCATAAGATACTGATGCAAAGAATCAAAGTTGCTACATGTATGGAAGGAGGAAAATGGAAGGAGAAACAGTTGATATTTCTAAGGATGTGAATTGTTTCTATTTCTCCACAACTTGCTCTTCAGCTTGAAGCTGTCAGGCAAACATACCTCCTCATATCCATGCATTCAGCAGCTCCTTTCATGGCTGCATACTTAGGTGAGGAGACTTAAGGTCCAATTCAAAGTTTTAATGTTGCCTTAACCACTGATTTCACAATCTCCACTTAATTCTAAGAGTTGCTTATCAAAGCTCAACAAAATGATATATTTTCTCTTAACTTCAAATTGTGGACTCTGAAAGTTCTGTCCTCACTGGGTCAGGGCATAATTGAGAAGCCAAATAATCATTCACTCATGACAGAATGAAGAGGAACATCATGAAGTACCTATATCTCACCAGACACAGTGACAGAAGCAGTATTTAGGTCAGCTCTTTTAGCTTCAGCCTGAGCCTCTAAAGTCAGTCTAAATGACTTCCTTTTTCAAGTTCAGGCCAAAGCCACAATAAACAGGAAGAAGGATTTGTCTACAACTGAGACCCAAACACTGCCAGGAGAAAGTGTAGTGTGACACGGATGATGAAAAGGATGACATGAGAATGGAAACTGAAATTAAGAGAAACAGAAAGATTATACACCAGCATGGCCAGCACCCAATGTGGATGAACCAGAGACAAAGAAAAACACTGAAAGCCAAGAGAAAAGATATGGGGGAAATGCAGTGCAAAGGTCGCCAAGGGCCTGGCCTGGTT
The DNA here is from genome assembly GCA_036184795.1 of Tokudaia tokunoshimensis. Classification (NCBI taxonomy): domain Eukaryota; kingdom Metazoa; phylum Chordata; class Mammalia; order Rodentia; family Muridae; genus Tokudaia; species Tokudaia tokunoshimensis. Next base: position 73,929,641 of record BTHU01000005.1, read on the forward strand.
GACACCTAAAACTAAAAAGGGAGTGAGGTGTGGTAGTGCTCCCCTTCAATCCCAGCACTCGAGGCAGAGGCATGTGGATCTCTGAGTTCAAGGCCAGCCTGGTCTACAGAGCAATTCCAAGACACCCAAGGCTGTTTTACACAGAGAAACCCTGTCTCAAAAAAACAAGCAAACAAATAAACAAAAAACCAGAAGCTATTTGTTTTCAGTTTGGACTTTGTTATGTAAGTCACAACCAAAATAACTCATTTGTGTTAGAAATTTGAATAAAATATCTTTGGAGATGAAAGAATGTTATGCTGAGATTGTGATTGGATACGGCCTAGATACTGAGTATTATGAGCATTAGTGTGGTTATAATTATTTGATCTTACAAAATGGCCATTATACTCAGTGCCTAAACATGCTCATATCAACAAAGTTTGGGCAGAAAGCTATTGTGTTGTCACATTCAAAAACAGGGTATCATGGGCCTGAGGAAGACTCAACTTCTGTTTCTTGTTGGGTAGTTCAGAACCAGCTCCCAGTGATGTGTCCTCTTGTGGCCTTCACTGGCATACTCATTCATATGCACAAATTTCTACTAATAACTAAATAACTAAAAAATAACTATTAACTAAAATAGTCTTAATAAGGACATCAGTGGATCTTACAAGTAGTACTTACTTGAAGTGCTTATTTTTCAATAATTCATAATAAATGACAGTTTGCATGGGAAAAAAGAAGTACCACATTTAATTTATCCATTCTTCATTTGAGGGAAATTTAATGTTGTTTCTAGTTTTGGGCTATTATGAATAAAGCCACTTTGACCATAGCTGAGCATGGGTTTTTGTGGTAGTATAGTATGCCCTTTGGGTATATGTCCAATAGTGGTATAGCTGGGTCTTAAGAGATCAGTTCCCAGTTTTCTGAGGAACTATATTGATTTCCATAGTGCTTGTACAAGTTTTTACAGCTGTAAGAGTTAGAGGGTTGTTCTGCTACTCACCAGCATGAGCTGTCACTGATGTTATTGATCTTTTTTTTTTTTAATTTTATTTTCTAAGTTTTTTTTTATTTACATTCCATTACCATTGACAGGTATAAGATGGAATCTCAAAGGAGTTTTGAGTTGCATTTTACTAATGGCTGATAATGTTGAACATTTAAGTGTTTCTCAGCCATTTGTAATTTCTCCATTGAGAATTCTGTTTATATGTGTATTCCATTTTATAATTGGACTATTTAGTCTGTTGATGTACAGTTTCTTAAGTGTTTCATATATTTTAACTATTAGCCCCCTACTGAATGTTGAGTTGGTGAAAATCTTTTCCTATTTTAAAGGCTGCCATTTTATCCTATTGATGGTGTACTTTTCTATACCCAAGCTTTTCAATTTCATGAGGGCCCATTTATTAATCATTGTTTTAGTGCCTGCTCTACTGGTGGTATGTTCAAGATGTTGTCTTCTGTGCCAATGAGTTCAAGCCTTTCTCCCATGTTCTCTTCTATCAGATAATGTATATCTTGTTTTATGTTGAGGTCTTCAATCCACTTGGACTTGAGTTTTACATAGGGTAATAGAAATGGATCAATTTGCATTCCTCTACAGCTTGAGATCCAAATAGATCAGCACCATTTGTTGAAGGTATTTTCTTTTTGCCATTATGAATTTCTGGTTTCTATATCAAAAATCAGGTGTCCTGGCGGAGCTGGCAGAGCTCCGGGAACAAGCCTTTGTCTTCAAAGGAGCTGCATCTTCCTGCAAAAGGGGGCCAACGGCCATCTCCTGCAGAGTAGCAGACCCTGTGGAATTAACATCTTCCTGAGAGCTGTTATGTCAACATCTCTCAGCTGGGTGGAGACCTGCTGACAAGACTCCCAGCTTTGGGAGGGACGGTCACGCCTCCAAAGCTTATATTTTCTGTTTACCCTAAGTAAAGGTGGACTTTGAACAGCTGTGTTGTCTTGGTCCGTGTTCTTTTCGTCGTCCCCCCACACATCCCTAAGTATCTTTTACAGGTCACCGGTTCACTTGTAGCTGCAGGTGGCTACACCATCCCCCATTCCTTTCTTCTCAGAAAAGAAGAAGCCTCCCATGAATATCAACCCTCAGTGGCATATCAAGTTGCAGTAAGACTAGGCACATCTTCTATTGAGGCTAGACAACACAGCCCAATTAGGAGACAGGTAGCTAAAGGCAGCCAACAAAGTCACTGACAGCCCATGCTTCTGCTTGGTCCCACATCAAGACCAAGCTGCATATTTGTTACATATGTACAGAGGGCCTATGTCCAGCCCATTCATGTTCTCTGTTTGGTGGTTCTGTTTAGTTGATTCTGTAGGTTTTCTTGTAGTGTCCTTGACTTCTTGGCTCCTTCACTCCTTCCTCCCTGTATTCCATAGGTTTCCTCAAGGTCTACCTAATGTTTGGCTGTGGGTCTCTGCATCTGTTTCTAGATGACAGATATGCTAGGCTCCAATCTGCAAGTATGGCAGAGTATCATTAATAGTGTCAGGGTGGGCTTTCTCTCAAGTCATGAATCTCAAGTTGGATCAGTCTTTGGCTGGCCCTCTGTCAATTTCTTCTTCATCCTTACTCTTGAACATCCTGTAGGAAGGACAAATTGTGGGTTGAATGTTGTATGGCTGTTTTGGTGTTCCCATCCTCCACTGTAAGTCTTTTCTGGTAAAAGGAAGTGGCCTTTCCAGGCTCCATATGTTCCATTGCTAGGAGTCTAAGGCAGGGTTACCTTTGGAGATTCCTGGAGTTTCCATTGTCCTAGGTTTCTACCTCTTTCCAGAGAAGTTCCTGGCTCCTAACAACTGTTTCAAGTCCCCTCTCCAAGTTCTGTTTTCCTCTGTCATCCTCATAGTTGATCTCTACTGTTCCCTTCCCCAAATCCTCCCCAATCCTCCCTCCAACTACCTCTATGTCTATTTTACTTCCCCATCTCAGTGACATTCAAGCATCACTCCTTGGGTCCTTGCAGGAACCGGCTGGTCAGTCAGTGTGGGGGTCATGACTAGGAGAGTAAGGATGATGATAGGAAAGGCAGAAAGAAGATGCCAGAGACAAGTATGGGAGGGCTGTTGGTAAATACCATGCCAGCAGCAAGTGTATCTTCTCAGTGTCTTTTAAAGGCAAGCAACACAAAGCATGACCAATTCCAGGAAAATAACTGGAGACCATAAAACTTTATGTGGCAAATTTATGGTACACAGTATCTATGTTTGATTAAGGCTGTTTCCATCAGACTAGGACAGTCTCTCAAAGACATATGCATAAGCAGAGGAACTTGTAGAGCATAACACGTCGTATTTAAAAACAAAGACAGATGTCAGCAGAGTGATTCATGATTAATCACAAACAAAGTTAACATTGGAGATGGGGGAATCTCCACCCTCTCAGATGAGGAGAGTGCTGTTAGGGGGAGGCTGGAACCAGGAGTACCTGGATTAAAGGTGTGCACTGTCAACACCCAGGTTCTTTGAACTACAGCCATCTTTCCAGTCCCAGACCCCCACTCAGGTTTTTTTAAGACTTGAGTCTCTATTGAGCTCTCAGGTAAACTCCTTAATAAGCAAGAAGTCCCGGATGATAACTAGTATAAGACCTTTATTAACAAAAAGAATTATTCAGTCAAATCTGGAAATTAGGAGGCTCAGTCAAAAATGTCATCCAGTATATATTAAAAGGTTTGAGTTAGTAAATTTAATGGAAATTAATTTTACATCCTACTAAAACCATACCCTGTTTGGACTTGTCTCTTGTTCAGGTCAATGATAGGGACTGCTCAGTGGTTAAATGTGCTTAGTGCTTTCAGGACCCAAGTTCACTACCCAACTCTCTCACAGCTGCTGAATTCTAGCATCAGATCCGACACCCCCTTCTGGCCTAAAAGGGCAATTGCACTCATACAAATAACACCCCTAATCCCCACCCTATAAAAATTGACCATGTTCCTCCTTCAATGTACAATGAACAAATTAGCTTCTCATCACAGTTTCTTACTGAAAACGCATTACAGTTTGAACCCATCTGCTCAGAAACTACCATGTGCTTAGCATTCAACCTTATCTTGCATTCCATTTTTTCCCATCCCATTAATATCAAGATCCCATTGTATCACAAATACATCTGAAACCATACTATGCTTTATTCCTGCAGTCCCTTAAGCCTAGCTGTATGTTCCCTAAAGTCCAACTGGTTTGGACTCCATCTCTTTAATCCTTTAATAGGAAGGATTTTCTTGCTGGCATGGTGACACCTGCCTGTAATCTACAGTTGGGAGGCAGGCTTGCCATAAATTCCTAAGGCCAGCTTGGTCTGAGTTAGCTCCCAGTCTAAACAGTGAGGTGCTCTTCCAGAGTAATCAACCAATAAAGAAAATCTTCACTGGTGTTTTCTATTTCTATAAGGTTGTTTTTGGTTTTCTTTGGCATGCTGTACCTATATTTATGAAGAGAATATAGACCTGATTTATCTATAGGCTCCTTAGCAGACTAGTATTCTTTTAAACATAAAATACATAATAACTTGTTTTAAATATATTAAAACAGCCATAAGAAGACAAGGAAATAAGCAGAAGGAACTGCAGAATGAGGTCAGAGGCTTAAAACTCAAACCATTTCACAACACTGCCTTGCTTTTAACTGTTTGCCAGCATGAATAAAAGGTCAACAAGCCTTAAATTTCATGGACAACACACCTAACCTGTTTCTCTGTGTAGTTCTGTCCTGAAACTTGCTTAGTAGACTGGCCTTAGAACTCAGAGATCCACTGACCTCTGCTGAGGCTAAAGGTTTGTGCCACACCAGTTTTGTTTCTGAAATAATTTACATCGTCTGACCCTGTTCTGGGTCTCTCAGATTTACCAATTAAAGAACCTTTGACTGTGATCAAGTGATCTTCCTGCTTTAGACTCCTGAGTTATATCCCCATTTTCCATGGAAATTCAGTTACTTTTCATTTTTTAAAAATTTACTTATTCTTTTTCTGCATATGAGTACACTGTAGTTGTCTTCGGATACACACCAGAAGAAGGTATCAGATCCCATTAAAGATGGTTGTAAGCCACCATGTGGTTACTGGGAATTGAACTCAGGACCTCTGGAAGAGCAGTCAGTGCTCTTAACCTCTGAGTCATCTCTGCAGCCCTCGGTTACTCTTCAATAGCCAATGAATCAAGGATGAAATCAAAAGGGAAAGTCATATTCTTCAAATAAATGAAAAGGAGACAACAAATAACGTGATACAGCAAAAGCAGTACTAGAGTTTGCAGAAATCAACATATACCTAGAAACACAAAGCCAAAAAAAAGCAGAGTATCAAATGAAAACCTTTTGAACATCCCATAGAAATTGGAATAAGTAAATAACACATGGAACTAAGAGACTGTGATTGTCGGTGTAAAAATAAGCTAGAGACTACCTGACTAGACAAGTGCACCCAAACATGGTACAGAGAACCCATAAAGAACTGCACATTCACAGCCAACTTATTTTTCAAAGAAAGCAAGGTTTCCTGTGAAGAAATTAAATCCATCTCATCAATAAAACCAGGAAAACAACATCTATAGTGGGAAAAAACACAACCTTGATTTCTCCTACTAATTGTGAAAACTGTAGAATAAAAGGCTAAGCATTCAGGCCTTTAATCAGAGTGAAAAATTAGGCAGAGGGCTGAGCTGTGGTGACAAATGCTTTTAATCCCAGCATTTGGGAGGAGAAGGATCTGAGTTCAAGGGCAGCCTGTTCTACAGAGTTCTTTGACAGCCAGGGATAAACAGAGAACTGCTGCCTTACAAAAACAAAACAAAAAGAAACCAAAAGAAAAAGAATTAGGTTAAGTGTTAAAACACTTTTAGTTCACAACACTGGCTTTCTTTTACCTTGGCCAGTTTGATTAAAGGTCAACAAGCCTTTCATTTCCTCTTACACAACCCAGACAGGTGTGTCTCTGTGTAGCCCTGTCCTGAAACTGGCTCTGCAGACTGGCCTTGGAAATCTGAGATCCACTTACTTCTGCTGAAACTAAAGGTGTTTTCTGGGTCTATGAGATTTATCAATTAATGAACCTTTGACTGGGCTCAAGTGATCTTCCTGCCTTAGTCTTGAAGTATATCCCTAGTTTTCACATTACATGGAAATTCAGTTACTCTTGAATAGCCAAAGAACTAAGGATGAAATCAAAAGGGAAATTAATATTTCTTCAAATAAATAAAAAGGAGACACAACAAATAACATGTGATACAGCAAAGCAGAACATAGGGAAAAAAAGCAAAATAAAAAAAAAAGCAGAGTATCAAATGGAATTCTAACATCCTAAAAAAATAAGCTACCTGACTAGACAATCAACTGTACCCAAAGTAGAGAACCCATAAAGAACTCCATACTCACAGACAACTTATTTTCCAAATGTAGCAAGTTTTCACCAATGGTATCAGGAAAACTTATCATGTATTCAGAAAAAAAAAACAAAAAAAAAAAAACCAACCAGATTCCTCCTGCATAGTGTGAAAACTCATTTAAGACCCTGAATTTAATGACTAATTAGGTAGAGGGGTGGGCTCTTGGGTGTCACTGGTACCTTCCAAACAGCACAAAAGGCGTAGCATATTTCTGCAAACCCTGCTGTGTAAGAACCAACTCAAGGTGGGACTAAGGAACCAGAATGCAAGCAACCTTCTACCAGGCCGCTTAGGCCCAATCTCCCCGGGGCCTAGGAGCCAATCCTGAGATCTTTTGATGCGGCGAATATCCCCTAGGAAGTTTACACCTGTACCCTAGGCTCATGTCGCAAGGGGTAGTCCACAGAACCGGAGCCTCTAAATTCACTCTGCCCACATTTCACTTGGTCATCTGGCCGCTTAAACCACTCACCTACTGAAAAGAAGGAATGCTCAGTTTACTGCTCAACTCTCATTTTACATCCAGTAGAGGGAGAGCGAGGCTGCCCCGCCTTCTAGTTCCGATTGGACGGGAGAGGACAAGGGGGCGTGGCCTTTCCTGAAGCAAAGTGTGAAAGCATGCAATGTGGTCTGTATTTGGTTCTTTTAAAATATACGTTTTCTGGTATGCATATGCATGTGGAGGGTGAAGGGCAACTTTAGGGGTTATTCTCATGAACACCATTTTTTTTTCCTTTGAGATAGGGTCTTTTACTGCTCTGGAGCTCACAAATGAGGCTAGAGTGGCTGAGCACAAGTCTAGGACATCCTTCGGTCTCCAGCTCCCAGCTCTGGAAGTATAAGCATGTGCCAAAACAAACATCGTTTTTATGTGGTTCTGGGAATGAATCAATCTCAGTTCCCTGGGTTTGCAAAGCAAATGCTTTACTGAGACACCTCAGTGGCAAAGGAAAACACGGAACCACAGTTAAGGTCTCTCCAGCCCCCAGACAGATCCTTTACTAGACCTTGACAGACATTATCTTGTCCAGTACATTACACACCAACTACTGTATCTGCACCAATGTGACACTAACCGAAGCTACTTGGTGCCTCTAGCCTCCCATGCTTTCTTCTCACAACTGTACCCTAGGTCTGAAAAATGCTCTGTCACAGCAACAGGTGAAAAAATAATCTTAAATCATCCCAATTACCTCTGTTGCATCCTGAGAGTGGTTTTTAAAGAAATCTTTCAGGCACAGACCCCTTTTGTATAGAATCAAACAAAATCTGTAGAAAGAAGTTTCTCTAGAATAACTAAAATAGCATCTCCCTCTTCATTCCAAGTAAGTTTCTCTTAAACTTAAACCCAAAATCTCCATTTCAGGTGTTAAGAGCTAACTAAATAAGGCTTCTTAATCCTGGAAACTACACCGGTCTATCACTCCTCAAAAGTCTCACAGACAGTTCAATTTGTCTAAAGTTCACTGACGTTCATTGCCTCTAATATAACTTTTGGGCTTAAAATGTATATAACTTATTATTATGTCAAGAGCTAAGCAGGGACTCCACTCAAAATCTGCTTACCTGAGATCAAATCCCTTCTACATTCCTCTGGTGCTTGTTTCTTCAAGTTGTCATAAGCTAGAGTCATTGGGAAGAGGGAATCTCAAATGAGAAAATGACCTCCACCAGACTGGCCTGTGGTTCATTTTCTTAGTGATTCATGCAGGAGGGTCTAGCTCCCTTTGAGGAGTGGTGCTGGACTACTACACCCGTAAATCAACTTGCTTTGATCTTCATGGCTGGCAGAATTGGGGATTGGGGTTTGGTTGATTTCTTTCTCCTTTCTTCCTTTCTTTATTTCTTTCTTTCCTTCTTTCTTTCTTTCTTTCTTTCTTTCTTTCTTTCTTTCTTTCTTTCTTTCTTTCTTATTTTATTTCTCTCTTTCTCTTTTCTTTCCCTTTTGCTTTTCCCCTTCTTCAATGTCAATTTTATTTATCTTTCATTTATTTCTTTATTTATATTCACTTTACATCCTGATGGCATAGAAGCTGGATCACTTCCTATCCACGTCTGACATTCACCTAGCTCTGTGTTAGTTTGACATCTAGAGATCAGATTTTGGTTACGGATGTTTGTAGAATGTTCCTCTAATTTTAAGTTGTATAAGAATGCCCGGGGGATAGTTGTCCAAATGAATATTTCCAGTATCTTATCCCTCCAGATTCTAACTTAATGTGCAGTCTACAGAAAGCTCCTTGAAAATCACGTTGTAGAAAACATGCTGCTGGGCACACCTTTCTTCTGTGAGTAAATGTCCTATCCATGAGCTATTCAAGCGTGGGCCACACTCACAGCTATCATGTGGCTAATGGGACCAAGGAAGATGGTTTTAAATATAAATTTTATGAAATTAAGTTTATTGAAATTTAAACTACTGTTTAGGATAGGAGCAACCACACTGGAGATTATGTTTTAGAATCTAGCTAGTCAGCTGCAAACTAAATGTGTAAAACTTTCAGGTCACACCTTGAGACAACAAGTAGACCAGCAATCACATTTTAACCTGATTCCCATACCAATAAAGTCACTCTCTACTTTCTACTACATATTGTAGTGGCTCTTTGAACTTCTTTGTTTGTTCTATTTCTACTCTATTATGGTAAAATGAGCTCTTACAGTTCTTTATTTTTTTAAGATATATTTATTTTACGGGGATGAGTATACTGTAGCTGTCTTCAGACACACATGATGATTGGTCCCATTACAGATGGTTGTGAGCCACCATGTGGTGGCTGGGAATTGAACTCAGTGCTCTTAAGCACTGATCCATCTCTCCAGCCCAACAGTTCAGTATTCTTAATCTGTAGGCTTGAGGGGGAAAGAAAACATCCTTCAATTGTAATTCTAAAGAGTATTTCTTGTGATCAACCAAGTAGTCATCACTTACAGATTGGTCTGTGCATTTTCATTCTGACTTGAAAGCTTTGAAAGTGTGCTTTTAAGCATATCATGTTTTTTACAAAAGCATATCGCTGGCACATGAGCATATTTTGTTTGTTTGCATTGGGGTAGTCTGTTGTCAAAATAGACCAGAATGTTAAAACAGAAAGTATTTGTGACTGATGGTAAGAAGATAGGAAAGCAAGCACAGAAAAAAGTGAGGAATTTAAAAGAAATTCCAGAGTTTATTACTCTAATCCTGAGAATCCTTTAATAAACTTCACAATTTAATTCAATTAAGTTTTCGTAGAAGTTAAATTAAGAATGAGATCAGCCACACTCTCCTCCTTTTTGAAGGTTCCATGTCTGCTACTATGTAGGGTCTGTGCTCAAGGGATATGGATGTGGGAGGAGTATTTAGCCACTTTCAGTCCATTGAGACATAATAGTTTCTACATGGATTTCCAAGGATAAGGACACTGTACTGTATTTCTACTAGATCAACCTTCCCTATTTTAGGCAAATATCTTAAAAGATTCCAAGGACACAACAGCAGACCAAACATCAGTCATCAATCACAAAGTCACAGATGAGCAGCAGTTGCTGATGCCTCTGTTTCTGGAACAAGCTGTTCACAAGCTTCACAAGAAAAATCTTACATTTTGCCAAGAAATCAACTCAAAAATTCGAAACGATGACAAAGGTTTTGCCTAAGTCACATCTCACACCCACAGTGACAAGTCTGACTGTTACATCTAAGTGACTGGAGAAGCTACAGAGGAAGTTGATGAAGGCAAACTCACCTGATCAGCAGTGTATGGCATCCTGAGATGCCAACTTTAAAGGCTGTGAAACATTGCTCACTAAATACAGTGGCAAATATTTATATTTTCAAATGCATTCTCCTAGTAGAAAAAGACCAAAAATAACACGCCCTTTAAAGATGACAGATTCCATTGGTGACTTTATGCACAGTCTATTGGTTGGCTGTGAGCCATGGGAGGAACTAGAGAAAGGACCCGTGGAGCTGGAGATGTTTGCAGCTCCATAGGAGGAACACCAATATGAACCAACCAGTACCCACAGAGCTCCCAGGGACTTAACCACCAACCAAAGAGTACACATGGAGGGACCGATGGTGTCAGCTGCATATGTAGCAGAGGATAGCCTTTTCAAATATCAATGAGAGGAGAGGCCATGGGCACCCTGAAGGTTCAAAGCACCAGTGTAGGTAAATGTCAGGTCAGGAAAGTGGGGGTGGTGGGGCTGGTAAGCAGGTAAAGAGAGGATGAGTTAGGGGGGTTTGGAGGGGTAATGAGGAAAGGGGATACCATTTAAAATGTAAATTAAGCAAATATCTAATAAAATAAAAGAATAGCTATCAAACAACTAATGTGCACTTATTGTAAAGTTAGTAATTTCACTTTGTAAAATATGAATCAATGCAAAGTATTCATATTATTTATAGACATGAATGTTTAAGATATCTAAGAAAGTGACAAAATTATAGATGAACATATCAGTATATAATTATGTAGCAGTACATTTTAGATATACATTTATACAAACACATGATTATAATTCATTAAGAGATAAAGCAAATAAAAACATATATTAATATATGTGAAATATACATATATGTGTATTTATTGGAAAATGTATTAATTATGTGAATTAATGAATACATAAATCTCAAAATGTAAAAAAAACAAAAAAAAACAAAACAAAACCAAACAAAAACCTATAGATTCAGACTAGAGAGATGACTGAGCGGATAGGAGCACTAACTGTTCTTCCAGAGTTTCTGAGTCCAATATCCAGTAACCATATGGCAGTTCAAAATTATCTATAATGAGATCTGGTGCCCTCTTCTGGTGTACAGGCATTCAAGCATACAGAACATTGTATGCATAATAAATAAATCTTTAAAAAACTCCTACAGATTCTTCATGCCAAAGGAATGTGAATGAAATAGAGACAAAGCAATGGGGGAGAGACAGCTGCATCCTTTTGTGAGTGAGCACCACAGGAGGAGACACGGAAAACATGGTCGATAGACTGAAAACCTCCATGACAGTGTAAAGTGTCCGGGGTGGGAGGTTGAAGGAAGGACAAACACTTCCTCTGGCAGAGTGGCTGTAAGGAAGATGCTATGGCTGAGGTAAGGCAGAGCTGGGGACAGCTCAGTCTGTGAAGTGCTTGCTGCACAAGAGCAGCCTCCTTCAATGGAGGATCTGGGGAGGCAGAGACTGGCAGATGCCTGGTGCTTGGGGTTAACCAGCCCAGCCTTCTTGGGAGCTCCTGCCCAGTGAGAGACCATCTCATTAAAAATGTGGATGGTTCCTGAGAAAAAGCAAATATCTGGAGTTGACCTCTGACCTCTACATACATGGACACACATATGCAAGTCATATGCATATGACCAAAGCACACATACAAAGAAAGAGAGAGAGAGAGAGAGAGAGAGAGATAAAATAGATATTTTTCAAAATACTTTAAATGTTTCCAATCCCTGATGGAGTGACTTCTTTGACTAAACTCAGATAGTGGTATTCATTCAACGAAGGACTACCACATCATTTACAGGGGAGAAATGCAGTAATTCAGTTTGGCTGGTGAATTGTGACTAGACTGTGTTAAGAGCACTAGGAGGGGAGAACTCTGTTCAGCAGGCCTGCATCAATCCTCACAGGACAGGATCTTGCTGCTATCGGCCCAAAGCAATCCACAGGGTGACCCTAGCCTGGAGGAGTCAGCAGTATGGACAAAAAGACACATGCTTCTGGTCAGGGTTTCTGTGGTCTTAATACTACTCTGCAGGGTGACCAGTTGGTGACTTTGTCTTTTCTCAATCTGCATACTTTGTGTACTGTGCCCCACATATCATGTGTACTTTGCACACATCATATTGGAAGACACAACCTGAGATCAATTTGAAGAAGAAGATTCACAGAAGATATCTCCTCTTCAAATGTTGGGTCTCTCTAGGACTTTGGAAGAAGCAGGGCCATGAGCAGATATAGGGGAAGCTCCTAGTTGAAGAGTGGAGGAGAGTATGGGGAGGAGGCATGGGCACAGAGGGCTCTGAGGAGCTTGGAGCCCAAGGAAGGTGAGGAAGGCCTTTCATGCAGAAGATGGAGTCAGAGGGGCACCAAATGACCAAGGAGTCTTTCCTTCTCCACCAGTGCCCTCTTCAGGGAGCCATGAGAGGGATGCCAAGGGTTGACAGGGTATACCATTACATCAATATGATTTTTTGTAGAGACAGGGTTTTCTCTGTGCAGTCCTGACTGTCCTGGAATTTGCTCTGTAGACTGGGCTGGCCTTGATCTCAGATACCTGCCTGCCTCTTCTGTGATTTTTTTTAATTTTTTAATTTTATTTTCTATATTCTTTATTTACATTCCAAATGATTTCCCCTTTCCCAGTACCCCCCTCCCCGAAAGTCCCATAAGCCCTCTTCCCTCCCCCTGTTCCCCATTTACCTAAGAATTTCATGAATTCATTGTTTTTAATTGCTGGTAGTATTCCATTGTGTAAATATACATGGAAAATATCTCTGATAAAATTGAAGAAATATAGAGAGAAACACTTTAAGATTGACTATTTCAGGCTGTGGTGGCGCACGCCTTTAATCCCAGCACTTGGGAGGCAGCGGCAGGCAGATTTCTGAGTTCGAGGCCAGCCTGGTCTACAGACTGAGTTCCAAGACAGCCAGGGCTACAGAAGCTCTGTCTCGAAAAAACAAAAAACAAAAAACAAACAAACAAAAAAGATTGAATATTTCATGGAAAAATTATACAGATAAAATGGTAGGCATAAAAATATTCCTAAGTTGATTGAAAGTGGAATTATAAACATTTTCTGATAAAAATTGAAAATCTACAAGGAAATATTTCTGATAAAACTCAAGAAATATATAGAAAAACACGTTAAAACTATTTCATGAAAAATTATACAGATAAGATAGTAGGCATAAAAATATTACTAAATTGATTGAAAGTAGAAGTAAAAACATTTTCTAATAAAATTGAAGATTTACATGGAAAATATCTCTGGTAAATTGAAGAAATTTATACAGATAAATTGATAGGAATTAAAATATTCCTAAGTTGATTGAAAGTAGAACTATAAACATTTTCCGATAAAATTGAAGATTTACAAGAAAATATTTCTGATAAAATTGGAAAAAAATATATGGAAAAATATTAAAATTGAAGATTATCATGGAAAATCATACAGATAAGATGGTAGGCATAAAAAATATTTCTAGGTTGATTGAAAGTGAAATTATAGACATTTTCTGATAAAATTGAAGATTTAACTGGAAAATATCTCTGATAAAATTGAAGAAATATATAAAAAATGCATTAAGGGCACAGGCGGGAGTCTACTAGACCTCTGTTCCGGGGATCAATTGCACTGAGGATACAGGTATCCAGGGACTCCCCAATATAACATCGCTTGAGACACAGCCTGTTGGGCTTCCATCTGCGCCCAAGAGCAGGGCAGCTCTGCAGTCTTCTGGGTGCCAGCTCTGCTGTGGGCCATCTGCACTGCAGAGTGATCTGCACCGAGAGAGTGCAGAGTGCACTCCACCATCTTTGCTCCAGCAAGAGGGCAACTCGAACCTCCAGACACAGAGACAATCAAGCATAATATCGCTTGGATCTCAGCCAGCTTGTGTGCTGCCTGCTCCCAAGAGCTGGGCAGGTCTGCAGTCACCTACACGCCAGCTCTGCTGTGGGACATCTGCCCTGCAGAGGGACCCCCACTCTGGGAGAGAGCGCAGCGCACAGGGCGGGTGCATACTAGCCTCCACTTGACGACCTCTGCTCCGGGAATCCACTACTCTGAGCCTTTAGATGTGCAGGGATTCCCCAATATAACATCACTTGGGGCAAGGCACATCAGGGCTCCTAAGTCACTCAGGGGCAGGGCAGGCCCCAAAAATCAGTGCCAGGGGAATCCAGGTAATCCAGGGGGGGAGGCAGAAATAGCCTTGCAGGCTCACAGGAGGTCCAACCAACAGCCAGTGACAGGAGGACCAACTAACACCAGAGGTAACCAAATGGCAAAAGGCAAACATAGGAACGTTACTAACAGAAATCAAAGTAATATGGCACCATCCAAACCCAACTCTCCAACAGCAGCAAGTCCTGGATACCCCATCACACCCGAAAGACAAGATCCGGATTTAAAATCACTTCTCATGATGCTATTAGAGGATTTCAAGAAGGACATAAATAAATATCATAAAGAATTACAGGAGAATATGAATCAACGGATAGAAGCCCTTACAAAGGAAACATAAAAATCGCTTAGACAAATGCAGGAGAACATGGGTCAATAGATGGAGGCCCATAAGGAGGCAACACAAAAATCGCTTAAAGAAAGGAATCAACGGGTAGATGCTCTTTCAAAGGAATCACAAAAATCGCATAAAGAAATGCAGAAGAATATGTGTCAACAGGTGGAGGCCCATAGGGAGGCAACACAAAAATCACTTAAAGAAATGAATCAATGGATAGATACCCTTACAAAGGAAACACAAGAATTGCTTAAAGAAATGCAGGAGACTATGGATCAACAGATGGGAGCCCATGAGGAGGAAACACAAAAATCGCTTAGAGAAATACAGGAGAACTTGGGTCAACAGGCAGAAATCCTGAAAGAGGAAATGCAAAAATACCTTAAAGAAATACAGGAAAATACAAACAAACAAGTGAAGGATCTCAGCAAATCCATACAGGATCTAAAAATGGAAGTAGTAACAACTAAGAAATCACAAAGTGAGACAACTTTGGAGATAGAAAACCTTGGGAAGAAATCAGGAGTCATAGATGCAAACATCAACAATAGAATACAAGAAATGGAAGAAAGAATCTCAGGTGCTGAAGATACCATAGAAAGCATTGACTCAATAGTCAAAGAAAATGCAAAATGCAAAAAACGTGTAACCCAAAACATCCAGGAAATACAGGACACAATGAAAAGACCAAACCTAAGGATTATAGGTATAGATGAGAATGAAGATTTGCAAATTAAAGGGACAGTAAATATCTTCAACAAAATTATGGAGGAAAACTTCCCTAACCTAAAGAAAGAGATGCCAATGAATGTACAAGAAGCCTACAGAACTCCAAACAGACTGGACCAGAACAGAAATACCTCCCATCACATAATAATCAAAACACCAAATGTACTAAACAAAGAAAGAATATTAAAAGCAGTAAGAGAAAAAGGCCAAGTAACATATAAAGGAAGACCTATCTGAATCACATCAGACTTCTCACCACAGACTATGAAAGCCAGAAGATCCTGGGCAGATCTCATACAAACACTAAGAGAACACAAATGCCAGCCTAGACTACTCTACCCAGCAAAACTCTCAATCACCATAGATGGAGAGACCAAGATATTCCATGATAAAACCAAATTTTCACAATATCTTTCCACAAACCCAGCCCTGCAAAGGATAATATGTGGAAACCGCCAATACAAGGAGAGAAACAACACCCTGGAAAAAAACGAGATAGTAACCATCTTGCATCAAACCCAAAAGTAGATAACCACTCAAACATAAAGAAAGTGTCAAGAATAGCAGGTGGCAATAATCACTATCCCTCAATCTCTCTTAATATCAATGGTCTCAATTAATCAATAAAAAGACATAGACTAACAGACTGGATATGTAAACAGGACTCAGCATTTTGCTGCATGCAGGAAACACACCTCAGTGTTAAAGACAAACACTACCTCAGAGTAAAAGGCTGGAAAACAATTTTACAAGCAAACGGTCCCAGGAAATGAACCGGAGTAGCCATCCTAATATCAGATAAAATTGACTTTCAACCTAAAGTCATCAAAAAAGACACAGAAGCACACTACATACTGATCAAAGGAAAAATCCACCAAGAAGAACTCTCAATTCTGAATATCTATGCTCCGAAAGCAAAGGCACCCTCATTTGTAAAAGAAACTCTTTACTAGAGCTCAAAGCACACATTGCACCTCACACAATAATAGTGGGTGACTTCAACACACCACTCTCTGAAATGGATCATTCAGGAAAGCAGAAACTAAACAGGGACACAGTGAATCTAATTGATGCCTTGGACCAAATGGAACTAACAGATATATATAGAACATTTCATCCTAGAGCTAAAGAATACACCTTCTTCTCAGCACCTCATGATACCTTCTCCAAAATTGACCATATAATTGGTCACAAATCAGACCTAAACAGATATAAGAAGATCGAACTAATCCCATGCCTCCTATCAGATCACTATGGAATAAGGGTGGTCTTCAATGGCAACAAAAACAAAAGAAAACCCACATACACATGGAGGCTGAACAATGCTCTACTCAATGATAACT
Source organism: Tokudaia tokunoshimensis (assembly GCA_036184795.1). Classification (NCBI taxonomy): domain Eukaryota; kingdom Metazoa; phylum Chordata; class Mammalia; order Rodentia; family Muridae; genus Tokudaia; species Tokudaia tokunoshimensis. The sequence continues at coordinate 73,946,344 of BTHU01000005.1, forward strand.
TGGTCAAGGAGGAAATAAAGAAAGAAATTAAAGACTTTTTAAAATTTAATGAAAATGAAGGCACAACATACCCTAATTTATGGGACACAATGGAAGCAGTGCTAAGAGGAAAATTCATAGCCCTGAGTGCCGCCAAAAAGAAACTGGAGACAGCTTAATGGCACACCTGAAAGCCCTGGAACAGAAAGAAGCAAATACACCCAAGAGGAGTAGAAGGCAGGAAATCATCAAACTCAGGGCTGAAATCAATCAAGTAGAAACAAATAAAACCATACAAAGAATCAACAAAACTAGGAGTTGGTTCTTTGAGAAAATCAACAAGAATGATAAGCACTTAGCCAGACTAGCCAGAGGGCAAAGAGACAGTATCCAAATTAACAAAATCAGAAACGAAAAGGGAGATATAACAACAGAACCTGAGGAAATTAAAAAAATCATCAGATCCGACTACAAAAGCCTGTATTCAACACAACTAGAAAATCTCAAGGCAATGGACAATTTCCTAGACAGATACCAAATACCAAAATTAAGTCAGGATTAAACAGACCATCTAAACCGTCCTATAACCACTGAAGAAATGGAAGTGGTCATTGGAAGTCTTCCAACCAAAAAAAGCACAAGTCCAGATGGTTTTAGTGCAGAATTCTATCAGACCTTCAAAGAAGACCTAACACCAATACTCTTCAAACTATTCCACAAATTAGAAACAGAAGGAACACTACCCAACTCGTTCTATGAAGCCACAATTACACTAATACAAAAGCACACAAAGATCCGACAAAGAAAGAGAATCTCAGGCCAATCTCTCTTATGAATATCGATGCAAAAATACTCAATAAAATTCTTGCCAACCGAATCCAAGAACACATCAAAACGATCATTCACCACGATCAAGTAGGCTTCATCCCAGGGATGCAGAGATGGCTCAATATAAGGAAGTCCATCAATGTAATCCACTACATAAACAATCTCAAAGAAAAAAACCAGATGGTCATTTCATTAGCTGCTGAAAAAGCATTTGACAAAATTCAGCATCCTTTCATGTTAAGGTCTTGGAAAGATCAGGAATTCGAGACCCATATCTAAACATAGTAAAAGCAATTTACAGCAAACTGGTAGCCAACATCAAACCAAATGGAGAGAAACTTAAAGCAATCCCATTTAAGTAAGAGACTAGACAAGGCTGCCCTCTCTCTCCATATCTTTTCAATATAGTACTTGAAGTTCTAGCTAGAGCAATTCAACAACAAAAGGAGGTCAAAGTGACACAAATTGGAAAGGAAGAAGTCAAACTATCACTATTTGCAGATGATATGATAGTATACTTAAGCGACCCAAAGAACTCCACCAGAGAACTTCTACAGCTGATAAACAACTTCAGCAAAGTGGCCGGATATAAAGTCAACTCAAGCAAGTCAGTAGCCTTCCTATACTCAAAGGATAAGCAGGCTGAGAAAGAAGTAAGAGATAGCCACAAACAATATAAAGTATCTTGGTGTGACTCTAACCAAACAAGTGAAAGATCTGTATGACAAGAACTTCAAGTCTCTGAAGAAAGAAATTGAAGAAGACCTCAGAAGATGGAAAAATCTGCCATGCTCAAGGATTGGCAGGATTAATATAGTAAAAATTACCATCTTGCCAAAAGCAATATACAGATTCAATGCAATCCCCATCAAAATCCCAAAGAGCAATTCAAAATACATCTGGAATAACAGAAAACCCAGGATAGCTAAAACTATTCTCAAGAGTAAAAGAACTTCAGGGGGAATCAATATCCCGGACCTCAAGCTGTACTACAGAGCAATAGTGTTAAAAACTGCATGGTATTGGTACAGTGACTGGCCTGTAGATCAATGAAACAGAATTGAAGACCCAGAAATGAATCCACACTCCTATGGTCACTTGATCTTTGACAAAGGAGCTAAAACCATCCAGTGGAAAAAAGATAGCCTTTTCAACAAATGGTGCTGGTTCAACTGGAGGTCAACATGCAGAAGAATGCAAATTGACCCATTCTTATCTCCTTGCACTAAGCTCAATTCCAAGTGGATCAAGGACCTCCACATAAAACCAGACACACTGAAACTAATAGAAAGGAAACTAGGGAAGAACCTTGAACATATGGACACAGGGGAGAATTTCCTGAATAGAACTCCAGTTGCTTATGCTCTAAGATCAAGAATTGACAAATGGGACCTCATTAAATTACAAAGTTTCTGTAAGGCAAAAGACACTGTCAAAAAGACAAAGCGGCAACCAACTAACTGGGAAATGATCTTTACCAACCCTACATCCAACAGAGGGCTTATATCGAATATATACAAAGAACTCAAGAAGTTAGACTACAGAGAGCCAAGTAACCCTATTAAAAAATGGGGTACAGAGCTAAACAAAGAGTTCTCACCTGAAGAATATCTAATGGCTGAGAAGCACCTAAAGAGATGTTCATCATCCTTAGTCATTAGGGAAATGCAAATCAAAACAACCCTGAGATTCCATCTCATACCAGTCAGGATGGCTAAGATCAAAAACACAGGCGACAGCAGTTGTTGGCGAGGATGTGGAGAAAGAGGAACACTCCTCCACTGCTGGTGGGATTGCAAGCTGGTACAACCACTCTGGAAAGCAGTGTGGCGGTTCCTCAGTAAACTGGGCATGACACTCTTGGAGGATCCGGCTATACCACTCCTGGGCATATACCCAGAGGCTTTACCTGCATGCAATAAGGACACATGCTCCACTGTGTTCATAGCAGCCTTATTTATAATTGCCAGAAGCTGGAAAGAACCCAGATGTCACTCAATGGAGGAACGGATACAGAAGATGTGGTATATTTACACAATGGAATACTACTCTGCAATTTAAAACAATGAATTCACGAAATTCCTAGGCAAATGGTCAGAACTTGAAAATATCATCCTTAGTGAGGTAACCCAATCACAAAAGAACACACATGGTATGCAGTCACAGATAAGGGGACATTAACCCAGAATCCCCGAATACCCTAGACACAATTCGCATATCAATAGATTTCCAAGAAGATGGAAGGAGAGACCCCTGGTCCTGGAAAGACTGGATGTAGGGGAATGCCAGGACAGAGAAGCAAGAAGGGATTGAATGGGGAAAAGAGGGAGGGAAGGGGGCTTATGGGACTTTCGGGGAGGGAGGAAACGGGAAAGGGGAAATGATTTGGAATGTAAATAAAAAAACTTAGAAAATAAAAAAAAGAGAAAAAAAAGAATAGAGGGATGACAAATGTATTATATGGGCAAAAGGGTGTTAGACTGAAACTGAAAGTAGAATAACAGATAAATGTATCTATCATATATGTATATATGTCTTGTATATATGTTGTATAATAACATTAACTTTTTGTATGTATGTATGTATGTAAGTATATGTACATATGTGTGCACACACAACTTTCTCTCCGATAGACTCCCAGTACCTCCCTGCTGTCTCCGATCCATCTTTCAGTGTCACTGTCCTTGTTTCCCCTTCCCTGATACGGGACACCCCAGTGTGTGCTCCTCATTCTCTCCTCATTACCCAGCTCTACTCACTGGACAACTGCTGTCTATTACATCTTGATTCATGACTGGAGGGTTTTTTTCTGAAAATATATAACCACCATTGAAATCAGAATGAAGGAATTCAAGGTTTGAATGAAACTCTCATGTATAAGAATATCCTCTTAAATTTAGGCTTAGACAATATTCTTCTAATGACCTAATGCTTTCTGTTTCAACAAAGAAAAAGAAAAACATAAAAGATAAAAGACAGAAAAAAGAAAGAAAAAGAAATACAAGATGCAAAAAAAGAGGAAGGATGGAAGAAAGAAAGGAGAAAGAAGGAAAGAAAGAAGAAAGGAAGGAAAGAAAGAAAGGAAAAGGAAACCAAATGTTCAATTACGAGAAAAATTTAAAGAAGAGAGCCACCTACTGGCCTGGCCTGCAAAGAATAATGATAATCCAAGTTGGCAAATTCTTTACAGAATTTTTCCCTGGCAGAGTTTCCTCCACACTAAAACACACCCTTCCCCAGAAGAACTGTCTTCAGTCTGGAAGAGTCCATTCCCTTCAAACTCATCTTAGGAAAGGAAATTCTCTCAGGTCACAGGTCATGTCTTCTGAACAATTAACCAATAAGTTTGTTTAGAAATTCTTAGTGTCCTTTCCCTCTGGTCCCCTATAACTGAAGTGCTCTGGGGAAGGAGGGGGTCTGTGTGCAGTCTCCTTAGTAGGGATTCACAGCCAAACTCACATTGTTTTGATCAGTCCATAATGCATTGTGACACTGAGACCACCAACCCTTGCTGGGAATGCTGTATAATAGCATGTGAAACCATGTAAGAAATTCTTCACCTGCTGCTCTGCCTGCTGAGGCCAGCAACAGCAAGTTCGGCCAATACACTGATTTATAATTCTCTTTTAATCTGTGACCTCAAGAGTTCAGGTGACCTGCTCCACAAGGGAACATCCACATGGTGCAATGTGAATCTGTGTTCCAGGCCATGGTCAATCTTAATTGATGCAGAATAACCTAGTTCATACTTCTATTGGGACAACAAGATCTGTGATTTACAGGGGCATGGTTCAACATACCAGGGGCTCTTGACCCCTCAGCCTCTTTGAGTTTTGAAGGATACTTGAACAGAGGAATACAATGTGTATCTGTATGTAGAAATGCCAAGGAAATGCTACAACTTCATCAGCTCCTCTTAAGAGTAAGCTGTCAATTACAACAATTCCTCCTTGATGGTTTGTTCTGCCCTTGGACTCCATGGTCAGGAGAAAGATGTCTCTGTCTCTTTGGGCGATGAACATGCCAACATGAGTGTTGCTATGCCTGGTTCTTCAATGGGAGGAGAGAAGTAGGTAAAAACATTATAGGTGATAGGGACATATATTGGTGATCTGTGTATTTGCAGAAAATCAAGTGATATCATGGTGAGTTGTAGATCTGAACTGAAGAAGTCTTTTCTGGGGATTGTAATTATTGGATAAATGGCTATCGGTGTGACTGCTAAACATGTTTCAGGTATGACTCCCTGTATTGTTTCTTTTTTGGTTACTTTTAGTGTAATTTTCACCACTTTCATGGTTAAATAATAAAAATATTATGAAATAACTCTAGATAGCAACCTGCTCAGAAAACATGTAATGTCATATTGTGTCTCACATCTTTGATTTAATACCTTGTTTTTATTAAACAAAATTTGGGAATCAAGTCACAGAAATGAAAGGACTGAAACAGGAGAATGCAGTAGGTGACAAAGTACTGAGCTATCATTCCTGCACACATAAGCAGACTTGATTCAGTGTACACCCAGTTCAAGAGAAAGTTCCTTAGAGTCAGGGAGCATCACACAACTGTCCATGAAGACATATCTGTGTATAGTAACACCAAGTAAGCTGGACACTGCCAAGTTTCTCAAGTCTTGGGATTGAGAGTGTGAAAATGGCCATATCCAGTTCTCCATGACTGCTCTTCCTGAGTTGCAGTGACCAGTACCCACTGATGAGAGCAGGACACAGTAACATCTTAGCTAAGAGAGGCAGTCCACCTGAATGATCTGACCAACTATTGAAATCATTGACCTTGAAGGCCAGTGAGGTACTGTGAGGAAGAGAGTGATTGTGTGTACTTGACACCCATCTCTGTCTTCCGTACACACATGAGCATGCATAGGCTAGCACATCTAAAACTCTTTGCGCTTATGGATGAGTTGAAGCCTATTTACCACTTTCTCAATTATCAGATTAAGTGTATCAGGTCATATATCAAGGTCCTTGATACAAGGCAGTTCAGTTTTTTAAAAGAATGAGGAATGTGGATCAATTTTCATTCTTTTAGAGGCAACCATCTAATTAGATGATTACCATTTGTTGAAGATGGTGTCTTATTTCCAATGTGTACTTTTGTATTCTTTCTAATAATGAGATTTCACTAAGTGTGAAGAATTGTGACTGAGTTTTGTATTCTAATCCCTAAATCAACCATGTGTTTATATTCCAATCCTATGCTCTTCTTATCATTGTAGGTCTGTAACACATTGTGAGTTCAAGGTTGGTGACACCTGTACCCATTCTTTTATTTCCAGTATTGCTATAGACCTTGCACTCACTTTATGAATAATAGTTAATTTTAATGAACTGCAACATATAGTTGTTACATGTTTTAGAATATAAAATCCCTATTGTACACACATGCTGTGTTTTCACATTTGCATTTGCATACAGTGGGGCCAGATGTTAATCAATGTCAGTATTTTACCTGATTTTCTTTGACAGGATCTCTCACTTAGGTGAGGGTTCACCATTGCAGCCAGACTGACTGGCCTGTGATCTTGTGATGGCTATTCTTGGATATCAACTTGACTATATGTGGAATTAACTGAAAGCTCAAAAGGTAGACGCACACCTGTGATTTAGATTTGCTTAACTGGGAATGAGAAAATCCACTTCTAATCAGAATCTCTAAAATGGGAAGACACAATTTTAATTTGGATCTTTGTGGTGTGAAGGATCAGCTCTACAATAAGCCAGGCCTTCTGCTAGAAGTCTATGTAAGTATGTGAAGGAAAAATGCTTTTGCTGTTTGTCTGTGTGCTTTTTCCTTGCTAGCAATCTGTTCTTTCACTGGCATTAGAGTCTAATGTTATTTGAATCTGGCACATGGTGAATACCAGCTAAGAAATCTACCCTAGTGAACAATTACTGGATTCTTTGAACTTACCCTCATAGGCAGACATTTTCTGAATTGGTTGGACTCTATCCTGTAAGCCATTATAATGCCACACATATAATACACATATGTACTCCTCTACAGGCCTTTACGTGAATTCTGAGAAACCAATCAGCTACTTTTTTCATTTACTACAAGAACTTTCCTGAGTCCCCTATCTCCCCTATTGCCTATTTTAATTATTATGTAAGTCTCCAAAATTTACAATATTTGTGTCTGAAAAAGTATGAACCACAGTGATATTCACAAAAATAGTTGACAAATAATGACAGTGATATTTAACTTGTAAAAAAGGGAGATTGTGTTGTTTGCTTCAGGGAATCAAATAAGTAAGGCAGAGTTTCTGATTCTTCAGTTTATTCACATGGACACAAAACATTATGAGCAGTCATGCTGGATTTTCAACTCTGTGAAATGGCATAGAGAAAAATAAAAAAAAAATGAGGGTCTCCAAGCAAACACTGTGGTGTGAATACTGGTCTGTTGTGATTATAAATCAACCAGGATTTCTGTTGTCAGGTGTTTTGGAGTCAGGAATGTGCTAAAGCCTGGTAGATTTCTGAAATTAAAAGCAAAGTGCTGAACTGCTTAAATAAGATTTGAAAGCGATAGTCAGAGACACAAGTACAAATAAAACAAATAAAATCAGAACAGCATCCCATGCAATGAGCGAAAATCAGGGAAAAGGTGCTATAAACAAAGAGAAGAAATCTTAAACTGAAAGAATTCAAGCATGTCAAAGAAAAATGCATACAGAGGTTCACAGCACACATGAGGTGCCTTTGTAACAAATGAGTAAGCTTGTGAATGTGTGTTTGTGTGTCTGTGTGAAAGAGGGAAAGAGACAAAGAGAGAGAGAGAAAGGCAGAAGGGAGGGACAGAGGGGGAAGAGAGAAGGAGAGAGCGTGGATGCACAAGCCTGCAATGTTGTGAATGCTGTGATGAAGGCTCCTGTACAGGCTTTGGTTCTCTACTGCAACTGACTCTCCCCTCTCTCCTGCCTGAAGAACAGAAAGAATTTTGGATTCCCCTTGGAGGAGGTGGATGCCCAGCAGATCCAGAAGGCTCAAGCCATCCCTGTCCTGAGTGAGCTGACCCAGCAAATCTTGACCCTCTTCACATCAAAAGACTCATCTGCTGCTTGGGAGGCAACCCTTCTAGACTCATTCTGCAATGACCTCCACCAGCAGCTCAATGACCTGCAAGGCTGTCTGATGCAGCAATTTGGGGTGCAGGAACCTCCCCTGACCCAGGAAGACTCCCTGCTGGCTGTGAGGAAATACTTCCACAGGATCACTGTGTACCTGAGAGAGAAGAAACATAGCCCCTGTGCCTGGGAGGTGGTCAGAGCAGAAGTCTGGAGAGCCCTGTCTTCCTCATACAAGATGATGGCAAGACTGAGTGAGGAGAAGGAGTGAGTCCTGAGACAAAGTGGAGAGGATTGTCATAGACTAGGATACTGAACCTCACTGCTCAAATTCTGGTATCTCAAAAATATCAGTCATTTTTGCATGAATTGAAACAAGTTGCCTAGATGTTTCAGCAAGTAACATGCATTGCTGTGTCTATATGCTGCTTGGAATGCAACCCTCCTAGACTCATTCTGCAATGACATTCAGCAGCAGCTCAATGACCTCAAAGCATGTCTGATGCAGCAGCTGGGGGTGCAGGAACCTCCCCTGACCCAGGAAGACTCCCTGTTGGCTACAAGGAAATACTTCCACAGAATCACTATATACTGAAAGAGAAGAAACACAGCCTCTGTGCCTGGGAGGTGGTCAGAGCAGAAGTCTGGAGAGCCCTGTCTTCCTCAGAGAAGTTGCTGGCAAAACTGAGTGAGGAGCAGGAGTGAGTCCTGACCCAAATCATGGAGAGGACTCTCCTGGGCTAGGACACTGCACTTCATTGCCCAGATTATACCATCTCAAAAATATCAATCATTTTGACATGAATTGAAACAAGTTGCCTAGATGCTTCCGCTGTAATGAGCAATGCTTTGTAAATCTGTAAAGGCATTTGTTCTCCATCCATTCAGATTTATTTATTTATTTATTATATAACGTATTTTCTACTTTAATTTGATGCAGATTTATACTTTCTTTAGTGTAACAAATACATATATATCCAGTTAATTTTCTGTTCTATAAATTCTTAAACAAATGTTTTGATGTTTTCATTCTTTATATCTTTTCAAATATTACCAATACTTTTTTATTGGATATATTCTTTATTTACATTTCAAATATTATCCCCTTCCCCCCCACCCAGAAACCCCCATCCCATCCTCCCTCTCCCTGCTTCTATGAGGTTCATTCCCCACCCAGCCACCCAATTCCACTTCCCCAACCTTGAATTCTTCTATGCTGGGGCATCAAGCCTTCACAGGACCAAGGTCCTCTCCTCCCATTGATGCCTGACAAGGCCATCCTCTGCTACATATGTGGCTGGAGCCATGGGTCCCTCCATGTGTACTCCTTTGTTGGCGGTTTAGTCCCTGGGAGCTCTTGGGGGTCTGGTTGGTTGATATTATTGTTCTTATTATGGGGTTACAAACCACTTTTGCTCCTTCAGTCCTTTCTCTAACTCTTCCATTGGGGACCCCATGCTCAGTCCAATAGTTGGCTGCCTCTGTCTTTGTCAGACTATGTCAGAGCATCTCAGGAGACAGCTATATCAGGCTCCTTTCAGAAAGTGCTTCTTGGCATCCATAATAGTGTCTGGATTTAGTGACTATACACAGGGTGGATCGCTAATATTATCAATGTTTTAAACTAATACTCTGCAGTATAGAAGTTAGATACAAGGCCAGGGTGCAAAGTATTATGGATGCATATGTCAATGTTTAGTGTTTGCATGATTAGATATACACATCTACTTCTCATTCATTGATGGTAAAATCTAAATCTTTACATTTCTCCAGTACACAGTAATCTTCTGTATATGCAACCAGCATAGTGTGCAAAAGGAAGGCATAATATCTTTCTTCTCTCAAATTGTGACTTTTTCTCTTTTGGTCAACTCATCCCTAGACTTACCAGCCTCTGACTTCCCTCACTCAGGTACTCATGTACTGTGTGTTCAGTTGAAAACACAAGTTCTTCCCATGAACTCTACAGCTAAAAGCAGTAGTCTTGTATTATTTATGAAACCTAAACCAAGAAGACATGAGTTCCAGGATGAGTCCTGAAGTCATACTTGTAACTGCACTCTCGTGGAGTTAGGTACAAAATGGACCCTGCTGAGGATGAGATTCTCTGTATAGCTGAGTGATAGTCAATTTGATAGCTACTGAATAAGTTCCAAGGAATTTCAGAAGAAGCACCATCTTGGGATCAGACTCTGTCAGGATTTGTGTAAGAAAGGTAAATACTAGTAGATGACTTTCCTAGAGATGGCCCACTGGTTTTTTGAAAGCTTTATAATGGGTGAGCTCTAAGAGGCAAGGCTAGGAAAGACTTCATCTCCGTATTGCTTCTTGTTATTTACATGCCTGTCCTATCAGTAGTATATACTCTAACAATTCCTGGGCATCAAACCATCCTATTTGGTGATTTCATAAAGATCAACATAAAGATGAATTTTCATGAATTAATATTGTTTAGATAAATTAATGATCTTATAGAATTCCTCATTTGATCCAGATAATTTTAGGAAGAACCTATTTATAATTTTTTATTAGATATTTGCTTTTTTTTTTTACATTTTAAATGTTATCCCTTTTCCCCTTTTCTCATCTGAAAACCATCTATCCCATCCCCCTTCTTCCTGCTCACCAACCCCCCCTCCCAATTTCCTGACCTGGAATTCCCCCACTCTGGGGCATCAAGCCCCCACAAGACCAATAACTTCTCTTCTCACTGATGTTCGAAAAGGCCATCCTCTGCTAAATAGGAAGAGCGTTTTAAGAGATGGTTTTAGTTTTTCTATTTTTCTTTTTGTTTTTGCAAGAAAGATGAAGTAAAGTTAGAATCAAGAATAGAATGAGACTACTCCTCATGATAATAAGTAATGGCTGCATAATAAGAAATATGATGAGCTTTCATAATTACACTAAAAAGAGTAACAGGCTTGGGACAAATTTGTGATCAAAGAAAAACATTCAGATTCAAGGATGAAGCCACAGGTGTGCACTATAAGGCAAGACTATGTAAAAACTATTGCTTTGAACTTATAATGACCTTAGAGTATGCAACACTCCTTCAAACTTGTTATTGATAACTTCTGTACCTCCCCTGTTTTTCTAACATTTCCCCTATGAGTTAATTCTTCCATACATAGAGAACATTTTGTTGAAAAGCTATAAGAAGATGAAAGAAGCAAAAAATGTGGTGCAGCCAATTTCTTATTCATTCAGTGTGTGTGTGTGTGTGTGTGTGTGTGTGTGTGTGTGTGTGTGTGTGCGTGTGTGTGTGCGTGTGTGTGCATGTGTGCGTGTGCATGTGTGTGTGTGTGTGTGTGTGTGTGTGTGTGTGTGTGTGTCTGTGTGTCTGTGTTATCTGAGTGGCTTCTTTCTTTCCTTTATTTCCCCTAGTTCAAAAAGAGATAACTAGCTCCAAGCCTCTCACCTGGCCTCTGAGAGGCTCCTGGCTTACTTGCCAAATTAAGGAGCTCTAACAGTAAATCCTTTTATACACTTCCCTGCTGCTAAGCAGCATATGTTAACGATCAGATTTTTGACACCTATTTAGGCACAAATATAAGAGAGATAGAGTTAAGTTTCCCCAGGGCTTATTTAAGCATAAATAGCTAAGTTTTAGCTCTTATTGAAACACAGAGCAGTAACAGTTAATACAGAGTTTTCAGTGCTTATTTAAGCACAGAACAATAATAAAGATAAAAGTTCCCAGAATTAAATAAAGCATGAGGAGTTAAAAATATGAATACAGAATTTCATAAAGCACAGAGATTTATACAATAAAAATACAGCATTCCATCAAGCCCAGAGAGTCAAACAAAAAAGAAACCAAAGTTTAATAAAGCATAAAAAGCAAGATTATAAGGTTAAAGATCATTTGGTCTATAGCCTTTGTTCAACAATGTGTTTCACCTGAGTTCAAACTCCAAAAGTCCAGGCAGGCCTCTGTCTTCTCCCTACACACATTCACACCAAGGAAGAACCAGTGCTGAGGGTCAGGGCAATAGTTAGAAGTTGAAGAACATGCAGACCCTACTACAAAAGCTGTGGGCAGAAAGAGAATGTCTTCATTGATCCTGACTTTGAAGGACCAGTGAAGCTTGGCCATGTAACCAACAGGAATTTGTTTCTTAGAGAGAGAGATGTCAGAAGAAGTACTTTGTCTGTAATGGGTCACCTGGTGGAATAAAGAGGAAAAGCACCTTCTGTTTGTCCATCCTGAAGATTTTCTGTGCTGTGAAGGTTCTGCTCAATCACTGCCTGGTTACATAAGCACAAGGAGCCTTGGGCATCACTTGCCACTTAGAGTAAAGTAGACAGCTAAGGCTGAAACGTCTCCTAAAGAGCAATGCATGCATAGTAAATGAATTCAATAACTCTGTGTGTGAATGTACATGGGTACATCTGTGGTGTGTGTGTGTGTGTATGTGTGTGTGTGTGTTCATGTGTATAAATGCTATATTCTCCCAAAGAAGGAGTAATGGACTTTCCAGACAGAGACACAAGCTAAAGGATCCTGTTCCCTCTTTCCTAGTCCTCTGAAGATGTTCACTGGATTCCTACATTTCTTTCATCTTCCCTAATCATTTGAATATTACACTTCAGACACCTATGTGGATCCACAGGAATGAAAGAAAAACAGACTTTCTGATTTAAGATCCAAGTTAGAGGCATTAGAAGGCTATGGAGATACAGTGGATAGAAGGGCACCAAGAAAGACCTACAAACCAAGGAAGTCGTTACAGTGTTAGCAGACATAGAGAGATGAGAAAACATAGTTCCCAAGCATCTGACACAGTGTACACCCTGAAAGTAGAAAAAGCTAATATTATCAACAGCACAAAAGCAAATATTCCAGTTAGATACATTTTCTTTCCACAAGGTGAATAGTGACTCTAATATTCTCCTACTAGAAGGGCTCTTTTAATATATAAAACCATACATAGAATATTTATTGTTGTCATTGAATAAATTAAATCTCTTCCTACCTTTAAAAATGAGTGCAAAGACTTTGAAATCTGTAGTACAAAGAAATGATTGTGCAGATCCTTTATGCTGTGAGGAGATGTAGAGAAGCTACAGCAGCTTCTATTGTGATTTGATAAGAACAGTGTGTACGGTTCTGACTGGTACTTTTAATATCCTGAGCATAATTATAAACACTGCATGTTGATTTTTATGGTCTTAATAGTACTCATGGCATAGAGTGAGATTTCAAGCATTCGAAACACAAAGTTCAGGTACTTACCTGTATGTTTTGGCTTGGATGCAAAATGTCACTGGGGTTCAAAATGTTGGAGGTTGGTACTCAGGGAAGCAGTGTTCACAGGGCACTGAAGCCTTCATCTTATCCTCCAGGAACAAACCCATTGATTATCAATGAAAACCCATTGATTATTTCAGCTGAGCAGACTATTAGGTAGCGAGACTTTGCTGGAGGATGGTTAGGGGGATCCATCCTGTCTTAGTTAGGGTTTTGCTGCTGTGAACAAACACCATGGCCAATGCACATTTTATAAAATACAACATTTAACTGGGGCTGGCTTACAGGTTCAGAGGTTCAGTCCATTGTCTTCAAGGCAGAAGCATGGCAGCATCCAGGCAGGCATGGTGCAGGAGGAGCTGAGGGTTCTACATCTTATCCAAAGGAAGCCAGGAACATACTGGACATGCTCAGGCATCTAGAGATCTCCAAGCCCATCCCTACAGTGACAGACTTCCTCCAACAAGGACACACCTTCTAATAGTGCCATTTCCTGGGAGGAGCATAAACAAACTATCACATATCCTAAGGACAAAGTTTCCCTGTTTGCCTCTTGGAGACCATGAAATGAGCAAAATTTTGAGACATGGTCTTCCCACAATGCAACAGATTCAGAAATCCATGGTTTTAATGGTCTAAGCTTATAAGACAAGATCAATGAAAATTTAAGCTTTGAGATTTTAAATATCTTATTACCCTTGTGTGTACATATATGAATGTTTCTGTGTGTGTGTGTGTGTGTGTGTGTGTGTGTGGCAGAATGTGTTCATCTGTGTGAGTATATGTGCATGTGTGTCCATGTGTCTATTTGTTATGTAGTGTGTTTATGTTTAAGTGCATGTATACCTATATGTGTGTGTTTGTTTGCGTGTGTATATATGTGTATGTTTACATGTGAGTTTGTATATGGATATGCATGTGTATGTCTGTGCATGAATATGTGTGTGAGTTTTTGTGTGTGTTGTGTTATGGTGGAATATGACTGTGTGCTTGCAAAGGTTTGTGAGACTTTGTGAGAATGTGTGGGTATATTTGCATGTGTGTATGTGTCTGTGTGAGTGCTTGCTTGAATAATGGCATATGTTTATGCGGAAATCTATACATGTGTGTGTATGTGTGTTTAAATGTTTGTCTAGTGTGTGTTCATGTGTTGAACTCTGTCTTATATGAGAGAATATGTATGTGACTGAATGGGGAGTTTTTTATATGAATAAGTATTGTGGGAATGTGTGTTTGTGTGTCTCTGAGTGTGTATATGGATGTATATGTGGGTTTGTATATGTGTGGATATTTATGTGTGTGTCTGTGAGTATGTGTATGCACATACATGGAAGAATGTCTATTTGTGTGTCTCTGTGTATGTCTATTTATGAGTGTGAGCATTTTTGTATGAGAATGCTTATGTTTGTATGTGAGTATGTGTGTGTGTAGTGGGTATGTATGTGCTGTGTGAGTGTGTTTGTATATTTCTGTGTATCTGTATATAAGAGTGGTCCTGTGTGTATACATATACATTATGAGTGAGTGTGTATAAATGTGTAAGTGTGTGTGTTTCTATGAGAGAAAGAGAGAGAGAGAGAGAGAGAGAGAGAGAGAGAGAGAAACATACTGAGACAGAGTGGCAAACACAGAGAGTGTATGCAGGCACAAGCTTGCCTAGTTATGAATGTGATGGCCAGAGGACACCTTACAGACCTTGGTTGTCTACTGCATCCCTGTGTTCCAGAAATCAAACCCAACTTATCAAGCTTGAACATAAAGCTTTTTGCACATACTTCCCTCAGGATGCCATGACAATCATTGGATAAATAGTTAATATACTGTGATGTCAAAATTAACCTTTTATGAAAATTAATATTAGAGTTAGTAAAGGTAATATAAACAAAATAACAATCTTTAGTCTTTAAACAATTGAAAACTTTAAAGTATACCATCATATCATATGATTTTTGTAGAGACAGAGTTTTTTCTGTGTAGTCTCGACTGTCCTGGAACTTGCTCTGTAGTCTGGGCTGGCCTTGAACACAGATACTTGTCTGTCTCTTCTGTGATTAAAGTGTGCAGCACCACTTCCAGGCCACAACAATACTTTAGAAACATTTTTGCATAATACTTTACTTATTAACACAAATGTTTATGTAAATGGTATAAATAAAATAAAAAATAATTGTAAAATGAATTCCAATAACTTTTAAATACAATCATAGAGGAAATTTTCTGTTTACAATAGATGTGTAAATTACAGACAGAGACTGTATATCTGTGGAATAGTGGTTAATGACAATTTAAGTGTAATTTAAAGAGAAACCCTGTATAATAGCTTTCTGAGGGCATCAGTGAAAGAAAAAGCAATGATGGAACCCAAACTCTCAAGAAAAAAATGCCCAGACACAAGCAGAGAGTGAGATGAAGAAAGTGAAAAGAGAATTGGGAAGCAAGGGGAGGTTATTAAGAAAGGGGAAACTTGTGTTTGTCCCTATTTAGGATAAATGCACACAGCAGGCTTGTCAGAGAGCCTAGAGGAGAAGACTCAAACACACAGCCCAGAGAGCCATCAGCATCTGCAAGACCCACAATGGCTAGGCTCTGTGCTTTCCTGATGATCCTGATAGTGATGAGCTACTGGTCAACCTGCTGTCTAGGATGTAATCTGCCTCACATGCATAACCTCAGGAGCAAAAGAGTCTTGACACTCCTGGTACAAATGAGGACACTCTCCCCTCTCTCCTGCCTGAAGGGCAGGAAGGACTTTGGATTCCCCCAGGAGAAGGTGGATGCCCAGCAGATCCAGAAGGCTCAAGCTATCCCTGTCCTGTGAGATCTTACCCAGCAGGTCTGGAAAATCTTCACATCAAAGGACTCATCCGCTCCTTGGAATGCAATCCTCCTAGACTCATTCTGCAATGACCTCCATCAGTAGCTCTAGGAACTCAAAGCCTGTCTGATGCAGCAGGTGGGGGTGCAGGAACCTCTCCTGACCCAGGAAGACTCCCTACTGGCAGTGAGGAAATACTTCCACAGGGATAATGTGTACCTGAGAAAGAAGAAACACAGCTCCCGTGCCTGGGAGGTGGTCAGAGCAGAAGTCTGGAGAGCCCTGTCTTCCTCATACAAGTTTCTGGCAAGATTGAGTGAGGAGAAGGAGTGAGTCCTGAGACAAAGTGTGAAGAGAACATCCCCTGGACTAGAACACTACAAATTACATTATAAGTTCTTCTTTAAAACTCCTGTTACATTCATATGCATACAGTCAACCTCCCTAGGTGTTTCAACAATATTGAGCAATCATTTTCAATATATAAAACCATGTTTCTATCTGTACTCATTTGTTTGTTTGTTTGTTTATTTATTGTGCTGTTAATAATTTAAAGTATTTATGTTAAATATTTCAGTCTTATGTCTTTCAATGTAGCCAATTATCATTTGTAATTAAATTATTTTTTATTCAAATAAATTTAATTTTTAAGACACCTTTGAGTAGTTAATTTGTATCTCTTTAACACTGTCGAATATTTTTAACATTAGAACCTTCACTATAAATATTGTACAAAAGAACAGTTTCCAAATATCAGAGAAGATAGACACATACACTGCATAATATTCAGACAAATCCTAAATACTTTCATCTTCTTCTGTCCAGTATGCAGTATTCTTTTGGATGTACAGAAAGTATATTGTGCAGTAGAAAGCTAGAGAATCTTTCTCCTGTCATATTCCTTGGTCCACTTTGACCAAATATTCCCTGGACTAATTTAGGATCTGACTTCTCTGATCTCATATATATCTATCATCTACTCTTATTGTCTAAGATTTTAATTGTTTTGGGTTCTAAGTATGAGGGAGATCATGTACAGTAACACAAAACAAATCAAGAAGAATGACTAGCCTGCCTATATAGCACAGAAAAGCAAGACAAGAAGAACCAGGGAATTAACCCAACTCATAATAGCCTCATAAATCAGTCCTGGGAATAAATTCCACCAAGAGAAGGGAAATGACTTTAAAAGCAACCCTTTGAGACACCACTGTTCCTTCTCTATTTCCTGAACCTTTCCTCTTCCCATTTAATACTTCTTCTTTGTCTGTTACTATTCCTTCCTCTCCTCCCTTCCCCCTCTTCCCCTCCCTCTCCTTCTCCTCCTCCTCTTCCTTCTTCTCCTCCTCCTGATATTTTTGCTCCATCTTCTTTGAACTACTAGTTGTACATAGTATAGCACCATCTCGTGGAGCATGGGTAGCTGCTCTCAGGGGCCCCATCCCTGAGAATACCTGAATCTCTTTCTCCCAGCAGCCATCAATTGACAGAGTTCTCACCTGGAGGTGGAATTGCCTCCATTTTCCCAGCTGGTATTTTGTCTGGCTCGGTCTTGTTCATTCAGTCATAGCCACTCTCAGTCCATGTGAATAACTACCCTGCGGTGTATAAGAACATGGCTTTGCTGCAGCCATTCACTGCCTCTGGATCTTCCAATTCCTCTGTCCTTCATCTTTAATGATCCCCAAGGCCAGGAAATTAGCCCTTTGTTTTCTGCTCAGTGACTAATTGTGAGTCTCTCTGTTCATTGGTATGGATTGCAAGAGGGTTGCGTGGTAAGCATTGGCCAGTGCAGGAACCCTCTCTTAGATGTTAGCTCTAATTTCAAATCACATACTGTGACAGTATGGACACAGCACTGCTTTTGTTCTTTGTTACCTTCATGGTTCCACATATATTTAAATATGACACTTCTGAGAAATATTACTGAAAGTTTTATTTGTATTGCATTGACACTGAAGATCACCTGAAAATCTAGTTACTTTCATAGCATTATCCTTTTAATAGATATAGATATTGTCCTTTTTCTCTTAGTAGCTAACATTTTTGCTACTACTTTGTCATTTAGATGAGATCTCAGTTCCTTTTTCAGGTTTCATTTTCAGTAAGATCATATTTTTGCCTCAGTGCCACAAACCAACAGCAGCGTTTACTTTCTAGGAAAGTAGAGAAGAGAAATAAAACAGAATTGGTTATGCCAACCATCAAATCAACACCTCAAGAAAGAAGAAAGAGTAGTGGAAAGTACAGACACTTGAGGCAATGAAAGCTTTTGCTGTCTGTCACAATTAACAGAACATCTCTGCCATAGACAAATTGGACATGAAAGATTAACCGCTGAATTCAGTATTCAATAAATATTGATGGTTGACAAATATATTATATAGGCATCAGTGTCTTAAGCTGAAACTGAAAGTGGAGTTACAGATAAATACATATATTATACATGATGTACTGTATGTATACTGTGCAATAGCAATACAGACTATATATACTTATGTACATATATGTGCACACACAGTGTTCCTTCTGATAGACTCCCAGTACCTCCCTGCTATCCCAGACACATCTTTCAGTGTCACTGTCCTTGTTTCCCTTCCTGATACAGGACACCCCAGTGTGTGCCCCTCATTCTCTCCACATTATCCAGCTTTGCACACCTTACAATTGCTGTCTATTGCATCTTGCTTCCTGACTCGAGTTTTCTTCTGAAAACACATAACCACCATTGTAATCAGAATGAAGGAGTTCAATGTTTGAATGAAACTCTCATGCATAAGAATCTCCTCTTAATGTTAGGCCTTAGACGATGTTATTCTAATGGCCTAATGCTTTCTGTTTCAACAAAGAAAAAGAAAAACAAAAGAAGAAAGACAGGAAAAAAAAGAGAAAGGGAAAGAAGGAAGTGGAAGGAAAAAAGGAAGAAATTAAGAAGAAAGAAGGAAAGAGAGAGAGAAAGGTAAAGGAAACCAAATGTTCAATTATGAGAAAAATTTAGAGAAGAAGAGAGGCACCTACTGGCCTGGTCTGCAAAGAACAAACAGAATCCAACTCTGGCAAATTCTTTACAGAATTCTATATCTTTGCAGATTCCTCCACACTAAAACACACCCTTCACCAGAAGAACTGACTTCAGTCTGGAAGATTCCATTCCCTTCAAACTCATCTTAGGACAGGAAATCCTCTCAGGTCCACAGGTCATGTCTTCTGAGCAATGGACAAATAAATCTGTATAGGAAGTTTTTGTGTCCTTTCCCTATAGCCTCCTATAACCGAAGTTCTCTGGAGAAGGAAGGGTCTGTGTGCAGTCCCCTTAGTAGGGATTCGCAGTCAAACTCAAATTGTTTTGATCTATATATAATACATTGTGGCACTGAGACAACCAACCCTGCTCTAAGAATGCTGTAAAATAGAGTGTAAGCCCATAGAAGAGATCCTTCACCTGCTGCTCTGCCTGCTGAGGCCAGCAAGTTCAGTCAATGCACTGATTTATGACTGTCATTTGATCTGTGACCTTAAGAGTTTAGGTAACCTACTGCACAATGGCACATCCATGTGGTGCAATGTGACTCTGTGTTCCAGGCATGGTCAACCTTAATTGATGCAGATTAACTTGGTTCATACTTCTATTGGGACAACAAGATCTGTGATTTATAGGGGAATGGTTCAACATAACAGGGACTCTTGACCCCTCAGTTTCTTTGAGTTTTGAAGGACATTCGAACAAAGGAATACAATGTGTATCTGTATGTAGAACTGCCAAGGAAATGCTACAACTTCAGTTCCTTCTTTAGAGTAAGCTGTCAATTACACCAAATTCCTCTTTGATGTTTTGTTCTGCCCCTTGACTCTATGATCAGGAGAAAGATATCTCTGTCTCTTTGGATGATAAACAAGCTCACATGAGTGTTGCCATGTCTGATTCCTCACAGGGAGCAGAGGAATAAGTAATAAAAAACATATATGACAAGGACATATATTGGTTATCTGTGTATTTGCAGAAAATCAAGTGATATCAAGGTGAGCTGCAGATCTGGTAATTGAAGTAGACTTTGTTGGAGATTGTAATAATTGGATAAATGGCTATTGGTGTGGCTGCAAAACATGTTTCAGATATGACTTCCTGTATTATTTCTTTCTTGGTTACTTATAGTGTAATTTTTATCACTTTCATAATTATATAACAAAAATATTATGAATTAGCTCCACATATCAACCTGCTCAGAAAATTCGTAATGCCATATTATGTTTCACACCTTAGATGCAATTACTTGTTTTTATTAAACAAAATTTGGGAATCAGGACACAGAAATAAAAGGACAGAGACAGGAGAATGCAGTAGGTGACAATGTACTGAGCTATAATTCCTGCACACATAAGCAGACTTGATTCAATGCACACCCAGTTCACACAGAAAGGACCTTAGAGTCAGGGAGCATCACACAGCTGTCCATGAAGACACATCTGTGTACAGTAATACCGTGTAAGCTGGACACTGCCAACTTTGTCCAGCTTCAGGAATGAGAGTGTGAAAATGGACATATCCAGTTCCCTGTGTCTGTTATTCCTGAGTTGCAGTGACCAGTACCAACTGTTGTAGAGCAGGGCACAGTAACATTTTAACTAAGGGAGGAAGTCCACCCAATGATCTGGCTCACATCCTAGCTAAATCAGTGAGCTTGAAAGCCAGTGTGAGGTGCTGTAAGGAAGGCATCAAGAAGAGAGTGATTGTATGGACTTGACACCTATCTCTGTCTTCCATACACACACGCACATGCAATGGCCAGCACATCTAAAACTCTTTGCTCTTTCTGATGAGTTGAAGCCTATTCACCACTTTTTCAATTATCAGATTACGTGTATCAAGGTCCTTGATACTAGGCAGTTCAGGTTGGTTTGTTTTTTTTGTTTTTTGTTTTTTTTTACAGAATGATAAATGTGGATCAATTTTCCTTCTTTTAGAGGCAAACATCTAATAAGATGAGCACCATTTGTTGAAGATGGTTTCTTATTTCCAGTGGTACTTTTGTATATTTGCTAAAAATGAGACTACAGTAAGTGTAAGGAATTGTGGCTGGGTCTTCTATTCTATTCCATAAATCAACTATCTGTTTACATTCCAATCCTATGTTCTTTTTATCATTAAAAGTCTGAAATACATTGTGAGTTCAAGGCTGGTGACACCTGTACCAGTTCTTTTATTTTTCAGTATTGCTATAGACCTTGTACTCACTTTATGAATAATAAATATTTAATTTTAATTAACTTCAATACATAGTTATTACACGATTTAGATTATAAAATCACTGTGGTACACAGATGCTGTGTGTTCACATTTGCATGTGTGTATAGTGGGTCCAGATGTCAATCAATGTCAGGTTTTTACCTTATTTTCAGGTAAATAGCTAATATATAGTGATTATCAAATTAAGTTTATATAACTTTATATTACATTTAATGAAGGCAACATTAAGAACCCAATTTTAGGACTTTAAATATTTTAAAGCATTCATTTACTTCAATGTATATTAACTGATAGAAATTTGCAAACATATTATATTATGATTTAAATACCTTGTAAGCAATGAAAATAAAACAAAAATTAATTGCAAGTTCAAATTAGTTAATGTTTACAGAATATTTTACAGAAAACTTTGATTTACAATAAAAACTTTGATTTACAATAAATACAAAGACAGTATATTGGTGCTGTAATAGTAAATGAAAATTAAAATTAGGAAAAAAAATCTCAAAAACAGCTTTTAGTGGGGAGCAGTGAAAGAGGAAGCAATAATGAAAAGCACAATGGTTTAGAAAAATGCCAAGACACCATAGAGTGTAAAGAAAATGAAAGGACAACTGGAAAGTTAGAGGAGGGCATTCAGAAAGGAAAAACTAGTGTTTGCCCTATTTAAGACACATCTACATGGGATGGTCTTCAGAGAACCTGGAGGGGAAGGATCAGGACCAAACAGCCCAGAGGACCAGAAGCATTGGCAACATTCACAATGACTAGGTTCTGTGCTTTCCTAATGGTCCTGGTGGTGATGAGCTACTGGTCAACCTGCTCTCTAGGATGCAACCTGTCTCAGACTCATAACCTCAGGAACAAGAGAGCCTTGACACTCCTGGTACAAATGAAGAGGACTTTCCCTCTCTCCTGCCTGAAAGACAGGAAGGACTTTGGATTCCCCCAGAAGAAGGTGGATGCCCAGCAGATACAGAAGACTCAAGCCATCCCTGTCCTGAGTGAGCTGACCCAACAAATCCTGACACTCTTCACATCAAAGGACTCATCTGCTGCTTGGAATGCCACCCTCCTAGACTCCTTCTGCAATGACCTCCACCAACAGCTCAGTGACTTCAAAGCCTGTGTGATGAGGCAAGTGGGAGTGCAGGAACCTCCCCTGACCCAGGAAGACTCCCTGCTGGCTGTGAGGAAATACTTCCTCAGGATCATTGTGTACCTGAGAGAGAAGAAACATAGCCCCTGTGCCTGGGAGGTGGTCAGAGCAGAAGTCTGGAGAGCCCTGTCTTCCTCAGCCATGTTACTGGCAAGACTGAGTGAGGAGAAGGAGTGAGTCCTGGGACAAAGTGTGGAGAGGACTCTCCTGGACAAGGACACTGTATCTCACATTATAAGCTCTCCTTTAAAACTCTCATTACTTTCAGTGTGAATACAATCAACCTCCCAAGATGTTTCAGCAATATTGAGCATTTATTTTCAATATGTAAAACCATGTTTGTATCTGCACCCATTTGTTCCTGTTTGCTTTATTTATTTATATATTTATTTATTTATTGTATTATTAATATAATTTAAGGTATTTATATTAACTCAGATTTATAATTTTTAATGTAGCAAATCATCATTTCTTATTTAATTTTTTTGCTTTCAAATAAATTTGCTTTATAAGACCCTTTGGATTAGTCAATTTGATATGTCTTTAACATTTTCAAACATTTTTAACAGTAGAGTGTACACTGTAAATATTTTACAAATGAACAGTTTCCAAATATCAGAGAGGATAGACACATAGAGTGCACAGTATTTAGACAAACCCTGAATATTTTCATCATCTTCTCTCCAGGATGCAGTATTCTTCTGGATGGATAGACACCATACTGTGCAATAGAAAGCCAGAGAATCTTGCTCCTGTCATATTCCTTAGTGCATTTTGACCAAATATTACCTGGATTTATTTAGCATCTGATTTCTTTGATCTCATATACCTATCATCTACTCTTATCATTAATGAATTTACTTGTTTGGGTTCTAAACATGAGTGAGATCATGTAGAGCAATGCAAAACAGATCAAGAAGAATGATTAGTCTGCCTATATAGCACAGAAAAGCAAGACAAGAAGAATCTTGGAATTAACCCCACTCATGATAGCCTCATAAACCAGTCCTAGGAAAAAATCCCACCAGGGGAGTGAAATAACTCCAAAATTAACCCATTGAAAGACCACTGTTCCTTCTCTATTTCCAGAACCTTTCCTCTTCCCATTTTTTACTTCTTCTTTGTCTGTTACTCTTCTTCCCTCTCCTCCTCCTCTTCCTCTTCATATCCCACATCTTGCTACTTTTGCTCTGCCTTCTCTGAACTACTAGTTGTTCATGGTATAGCACCATTTCTTTGAGCATGGGTAGCCGCTCTCAGGGGTCCCATACCTGGGGATACCTGAACCTCTCTCTCCTAGGGAGGTGGTATGCCTCCGTTTTCCAAGCTGATATTTTGTTTAGCTTGGTCTTGTTCATTCAGTCACAGCCACTCTCAGTCCACATCAGTAACTGCCCTGTTGTGCCCAAGACCAAGGCTTTGCTGCAGCCATCCACTGCCTGTTGCTTTTACAATTCTTCTCCCTCTTCAATGTTTCCTGAGGACAGGCAATTGGCCTTTTATTTTCTGCTCATTGACCAGTTGTGAGTCTCTCTGTTCACTGACATGGACTGCAAGAGGGTTCTGTGGTAAACATTGGCCAGTGCAGGATCCCTCTCTATAAGGTAAGCTCAAATCAGGTATTGTGAGAGTATGACCACAGCACTGCTTTATTCTTTGGTATCATGGCTCCACACATATTTTTAAAGTGATAATTCTGAGAGAAATATTACTGAAAGCTGTTTTGGATTGCATTGATGCTGAAGATCACCTGAAAATATAGTCACTTTCATAGCATTATCTTATTAACGGACATAGATCTTGTACTTTATATCTTAGTAGCTAACATTTTTGCTACTACTTTGTCATTTAGATGACACATCAGTTCCTTTTTTAGCTTTCATTTGAATAATATCATATTTTTGGTTCAGTGCCACAAACCAACATCGGAATTTCTTTCTAGTAAAGTAGAAATGAGAAATAGAACAGAATTGGAGACATCGACCATCAAACCAACACTTTTTTCAGGAAAGAAGAAAGAGTAAATGGAAAGTACAGACAGTTGAGGCACTGAAAGCCCTTGCTGACTGTCACAATTCACTGAATACTTCTGCCATTATACACATTGGGCATGGAAGACTAATCACTGAATTCAATATTAAATAAGAATTGATGGCTGATAAATATATTATATGGGCATCAGTGTGTTAGACTGAAACAGAAAGTTGAAGTACAGATATATATGATGTCCTGTATATATGACCTAAAATAAAATTAATTTTATATTTGTATATATGTTATATATGTATATATATATGTATGTATGTATGTATTATATATGTGTGCATAAACAGCTTTCTCTCTGATAGACTCCCTGTACTTCCCCGCTGTCCCAGACCCCGTCATTCAGTGTCACTGCCCTTATCTCCCATTCCCTGATGTAGAAAGCTCCTCATTCATCCAGTGTGTGATCCTCATTCTCTCGTTGCCCAGCTCAGCTCAATGTACAACTGCTTTCTATTATATCTTGCTTCCTGACTGGAGTTTTTTTCTTAAAACGCATAACCACTGTTGAAACCAGAATGAAGGAATTCAAGGTTTGAATGAAACTGTCATACATAAGAATTTCCTCTTGCTCCCCCACGCGGGCCCTCGGTGACATTGAGCGCCAGTGCCGCGGCTGCGTGGGGTGCTGTGCGTCGCCGGAGCAGGCGGCCGTGTGGACTCTCCGCGGCCTGCGCCTGGCGGCTGGTGAGACGCGGGTCTGCGGGCAGCAGGAGGGGGCATCACCGGTGGGGGTGTCCTACTTACTGAAACCGTGTGAGGACCGCAGCGCCCTTGCAGACACGGGGGCCTGGCCGAGACTCTGGCATCTGGCGCTCATTCACGCAGCTCCCATCTTAAGTTAGTCCCTTGATGCCTCCACCTGGTCTCCATCCTCCTGTGAGCTAATGCTTTCCACCCTGAATTTCTCCTATCCATTATTCTAGTTGTGCCTTCCTACTTGGCTACTTGTCACTCCCTCTTTAGGTGAGGGACTCAAAGATCTCACAGAATGCGAGTAATTGTTCCGGTAAGATGTGGGTGGTAGTACATACTTTTAAACAACAGTGCGATTAGTGCTTCGGCTTTCTTGGGGGAAAGTGTTATATGCTAATGTAAGGTCTGTAGTCTGTTTTCTCAGTAAACACTGGAGCGTTTGGGTGTTTTGGAGTCTGGTAAAGTGAACGTATCCCGCCTCGGGGAAATCTAGAGAGCCTTGAATTGTATATTGATGGTCTTTAGAGTGTAGCTTACTCTTTTGATCATCTTAATGAAATTTCATAATATATCCTTTGTTCCGTGGCTTCAAGTCACTACAGAGTTGTTAAATTTTTAAAGAAAGAATAGCCCCCACGTTTTGCTATTGGAGTAATGTACACTGTAAACGCGATTGAAGCCATGCAAAAAAAAAAAAAAAGTAAATGTAGAATAGTTGCGTAATTTTGAAGAGTAGCCAGTGAAGTTGTTAGATTTTACCCACTGAAAGAAAGATAACTTTCAATGGATTAGCATACTTACATCCTTAAACACTAACACCCACTCTGCTCTAGAAAAAAAGGGGGGAGAAAAGAAAAACCCCTCATTCTATTACTGATTTTGATTGGTATCAGTTAGGATCTAATCATCTAAAATCTTTTGTGTGCATGTTAAGTATTATAAAGTTTTCAAAAGAGCAAGCAAAAGAATCAGCAACCTGTGAGTTATGGGAAAGGCACTTAATACACAAACACTGGCAGTAGTTACTTTTCTGGACTGTAGCACACGTCATGGAAATCTAAAGTGTCTTAGGAGATTTCTGATGTTTTTGAAACTTCGCTGTTGGGCCTCTAACCAAGACAGAATTCCTTGCAAAATTTAGCAACAATTTATTTTACTTCTCATGGGGAATATTTTAATAGCACACCAAGGATGTTATGGGCAACTACTTCCAGGTGATCTGTGAGTGTCTGGTGTGTTGTGAGCATCTTTCAGTGATTTATTTTACTTTTACTTGTTTTATTAATAAAAGCGCTTTCTGATTTACATTATCTGGTTTCTACAGTGCCCCCCTTGTGTCTCATTCCCTCCTGTCTTTATAAATAAGCATAAATCACAGTCACGGGGCTAAATAACTTGTGCCGCACCACTTGGTGATAGATTGTCAACTCCAAAGGAGGGCAGTGAATTTGTATTATCTGTGTTCCTGCTGCTGTTGATGCTGCTACTGGGATATGTGCATGTGTAAATTAACCATCATATGGTCAGTTGGAGCTTGTTTTGTTTTGAGGTATTCACTATGTAGCCTGGCTGCCATGGACCTCACCATGTGGACCAGGCTGGTCTTAAACTCACAGATTCCCTCTCCAGTGCAGTTGGGGCTCCTTAAAGTGAACAGATGTGAAATCTGCACACATGAAGTGCAGATGTGTTTCAAGAACCGACCGCGGTTTGATAAATAACATTGACCAGGCGTGTGGTAGCTCAGTTAGAAATGTAATCTAGGCATTGTTTTCTTACCCAGAATATTATTCGGAATAAGGTGCTGTACTGGGTGAATAATGTTTTAGATACCCCAGCTCATTTTAAGCGGTAGAGCTGTGCTTAACACCTTCCTTTGGCACTCCTGGGTGGACTCCCTTTGCAAACAGCCTAGAGGGTTTATGGGCTTTAGTTGCTTCTTGTATGAATGTAGTTGTAGATAGATGTAGGTCAAAGTTGTTACAAAGCTGCCACAGGTGAGAGGTCTTGTGAGCCTCTGAAATCAAGTTCTGACTTTTATGATCATGTACTAGTAAGAAAGAGGAACCGAGACTTACATCCATGTCCCAGCAGTGCCAGTTCTTTTAAGAAGCACAAATGTAAGACTTAGAGACTAACCAGTTTCTCACTCAGCCTGTTGTAACTTCCATTAGCGTCAGGATTAGCTTTGCCATGTAGTTACTAAATTCTCAGCTTTTATAAGTATCTGTTAGTACATATTGCTTTGATGGATGGACTCTAGGAAATATCTTGGATTAAGCAAATAAAAGGTGAGTTTTCACATCTCTTTTCTCCTAAAAGCTGAATAAAATAGATACAACTTAAAAAAAAAAAAAGAATTTCCTCTTAATGTTAGACTTTAGACAATGTTCTTCTAATGACCTAATGCTCTTTCATCAAAGAAAAAGATAAAAAGGAAAGGAGAAATGTAGAAAGAAGTTGAAGGAATAAAGGAAGGAAGAAGGAAATAAAGAAAGGAAGGAAAAAAAGAGAGAAAGGAAAAGGAAACCAAATGTTAAATTATGAGAAAAATTTAGAACAGAGCCACCTACTGGCCTGGTCTGCAAAGAACAAACAGAATCCAACTCTGGCAAATTCTTTTCAGAATTCTATATCTTTGCAGAGTCCTACACACTAAAACACACCCTTTGCCAGAAGAACTGACTTCAGTCTGGAAGAGTCTATTCCCTTCAAACTCATCTTAGGACAGGAAATCCCAAGTCCACAGGTCATGTTTTCTGAGCAATGGACAAATAAATCTGTATAGGAAGTTTTTGTGTCCTTTCCCTATAGCCTCCTATAACCGAAGTCCTCTGGAGAAGGAGGGGTCTATGTGCAGTCCCCTTAGGACGGATTCACAGTGAAACGCAAATTGTTTTGACTTGTTTTGTTTTGTTTTTTTCGTTTCATTGAATTTTTATGTTTTTTGCTTTCATATATAAATATTGTGATGCTATTCTTTTTTTAATTTTCTAAGTTTTTTTATTTACATTCCAAATCATTTCGCCTTTCGCGTTTCATCCCTAGTTTTTTATTTACATTCCAAATAATTTCCCCTTTCCTGTTTCCTCCCTCCCCGAAAGTCCAATAAGCCCCCTTCCCTCCCTCTGTTCCCCATTAAACCCCCTCTCGCTTCTCTGACCTGGTATTCCCTTACATCCAGTCTTTCCAGGACCAGGGGTCTCTCCTTCCATCTTCTTGGAAATCTATTGATATGCGAATTCTGTCTTGGGTATTCCAAGATTCTGGGTTAATATCCCCTTATCAGTGACTGCATACCATGTGTGTTTTGTGATTGGATTACCGCACTAGAATGATATTTTCCGATTCTGACAATTTGCCTAGGAATTTCGTGAATTCATTGTTTTTAATTGCAGAGTAGTATTCCATTGTGTAGATATACCACATCTTCTGAATCCTATCATCCGTTGAAGGACATCTGGGTTCTTTCCAGTTTCTGGTTATAATAAATGAGGCTGCTATGAACATAGTGGAGCATGTATCCTTATTGCATGCAGGGGAAGCCTCTGGGTATATGCCCAGGAGTGGTATACTAGGATCCTCCAGGAGTGTCATGCCCAGTTTTCTGAGGAACCGCCAGACTATTTTCCAGAGTGGTTGTACCAGCTTGCAATCCCACCAGTAGTGGAGGAGTGTTACTCTTTCTCCACATCCTCGCCAACAACTGCTGTCTCCTGTGTTTTTGATCTTAGCCATTCTGACTGGTGTGAGATGGAATCTCAGGGTTGTTTTGATTTGCATTTCCCTAATGACTAAGGATGATGAACATCTCTTTAGATGCTTCTCAGCCATTAGATATTCTTCAGGTGAGAACTCTTTGTTTAGCTCTGTACCCCATTTTTTAATAGGGTTACTTGGCTCTCTGGAGTCTAACTTCTTGAGTTCTTTGTATATCTTGGATATTAGCCCTCTGTCGGATGTAAGGTTGGTAAAGATCATTTCCCAGTTAGTTGGTTGCCGCTTTGTCTTTTTGACGGTGTCTTTTGCCTTGCAAAAACTTTGTAATTTAATGAGGTCCCATTTGTCTATTCTTGATCTTAGAGTATAAGCTATTGGAGTTCTGTTCAGGAAATTCTCCCCTGTGCCCATATGTTCAAGGTTCTTCCCTAGTTTCCTTTCTATTAGTTTCAGTGTGTCTGGTTTTATGTGGAGGTTCTTGGTCCACTTGGAATTGAGCTTAGTGCAAGGAGATAAGAATGGGCCAATTTGCATTCTTCTGCATGTTGACCTCCAGTTGAACCAGCACCATTTGTTGAAAAGGCTATCTTTTCTCCACTGAATGGTTTTAGCTCCTTTGTCAAAGATCAAGTGACCATAGGAGGGTGGATTCATTTCTGGGTCTTCAATTCTGTTCCATTGATCTACATGCCTATCACTGTACCAATACCATGCAGTTTTTAACACTATTGCTGTATAGTACAGCTTGAGGTCCGGGATACTGATTCCCTCAGAGGTTCTTTTACTCTTGAGAATAGTTTTAGCTATCCTGGGTTTTCTGTTATTCCAGATGAATTTTTGAATTGCTCTTTCTAACTCTATGAAGAATTGAGTTGGGATTTTGATGGGGATTGCATTGAATCTGTATATTGCTTTTGGCAAGATGGTCATTTTTACTATATTAATCCTGCCAATCCATGAGCATGGCAGATTTTTCCATCTTCTGAGGTCTTCTTCAATTGCTTTCTTCAGAGACTTGAAGTTCTTGTCATACAGATCTTTCACTTGTTTGGTTAGAGTCACACCAAGATACTTTATATTGTTTGTGGCTATCGTGAAGGGTATCATTTCTCTTACTTCTTTCTCAGCCTGCTTATCCTTTGAGTATAGGAAGGCTACTGACTTGCTTGAGTTGATTTTATATCCGGCCACATTGCTGAAGTTGTTTATCAGCTGTACGAGTTCGCTGGTGGAGTTCTTTGGGTCGCTTAAGTATACTATCATATCGTCAGCAAATAGTGATAGTTTGACTTTTTCTTTTCCAATTTGTATCCCTTTCACCTCTTTTTGTTGTCTAATTGCTCTAGCTACAACTTCAAGTACTATATTGAAAAGATATGGAGAGAAAGGGCAGCCTTGTCTAGTCCCTGATTTTAGTGGGATTGCTTCAAGTTTCTCTCCATTCAGATTGATGTTGGCTACCGGTTTGCTGTAAATTGCTTTTATGTATGGGCCTCGAATTCCTGTTCTTTCTAAGACCTTTAACATGAAAGGATGCTGAATTTTGTCAAATGCTTTTTCAACATCTAATGAAATGACCATGTGTTTTTTTTTCTTTGAGATTGCTTATGTAGTGGATTACCTTGATGGACTTCCTTATATTGAACCATCCCTGCATCCCTGGGATGAAGCCTACTTGATTGTGATGAATGATCGTTTTGATGTGTTCTTGGATTCGGTTGGCAAGAATTTTATTGAGTATTTTTGCATCGATATTCATAAGGGAGATTGGCCTGAGATTGTCTTTCTTTGTTGGATCTTTGTGTGCTTTTGGTATTAGCATAATTGTGGTTTCATAGAATGAGTTGGGTAGTGTTCCTTCTGTTTCTAATTTGTGGAATAGTTTGAAGAGTATTGGTGTTAGGTCTTCTTTGAAGGTCTGATAGGATTCTGTACTAAAACCGTCTGGACCTGTGCTTTTTTTGGTTGGAAGACTTCCAATGATGACTTCTATTTCTTCAGGGGTTATAGGACGGTTTAGATGGTCTATTTGATCCTGATTTAATTTTGGTATTTGGTATTTGTCAAGGAAATTGTCCATTTCCTCGAGATTTTCTAGTTGTGTTGAATACAGGCTTTTGTAGTAGGATCTGATGATTTTTTTGAATTTCCTCAGTTTCTGTTGTTATCTCTCCCTTTTCGTTACTGATTTTATTAATTTGGATACTGTCTCTGTGCCCTCTGGCTAGTCTGGCTAAGGGCTTATCTATCTTGTTGATTTTCTCAAAGAACCAACTCCTCGTTTTGTTGATTCTTTGTATGGTTTTATTTGTTTCTACTTGATTGATTTCAGCCATGAGTTTGATGATTTCCTGCCTTCTACTCCTCTTGGGTGTATTTGCTTCTTTTTGTTCCAGGGCTTTCAGGTGTGCTATTAAGCTGCTAGTATATGCTCTCTATCTTTTTGGAGGCACGCAGGGCTATGAATTTTCCTCTTAGCACTGCTTTCATTGTGTCCCATAAATTAGGGTATGTTATGTCTTCATTTTCATTAAATTTTAAAAAGTCTTTGATTTCTTTCTTTATTTCCTCCTTGACCAAGTTATCATCGAGTAGAGCATTGTTCAGCCTCCATGTGTATGTGGGTTTTCTGTTGTTTTTGTTGCCATTGAAGACCACCCTTATTCCATAGTGATCTGATAGGAGCCATGGGATTAGTTCTATCTTCTTATATCTGTTTAGGTCTGATTTGTGACCAATTATATGGTCGATTTTGGAGAAGGTACCATAAGGTGCTGAGAAGAAGGTGTATTCTTTTGCTCTAGGATGAAATGTTCTATATATATCTGTTAGTTCCATTTGGTCCAAGGCTTCAATTAGATTCACTGTGTCCCTGTTTAGTTTCTGCTTTCCTGAACGATCCATTTCAGAGAGCGGGGTGTTGAAGTCACCCACTATTATTGTGTGAGGTGCAATGTGTGCTTTGAGCTTTAGTAAAGTTTCTTTTACGAATGAGGGTGCCCTTGCATTTGGAGCATAGATATTCAGAATTGAGAGTTCTTCTTGGTGGATTTTTCCTTTGATCAGTATGTAGTGTCCTTCTGTGTCTTTTTTGATGACTTTAGGTTAAAAGTCAATTTTATCTGATATTAGGATGGCTACTCCAGCTTGTTTTCTGGGACCATTTGCTTGTAAAATTGTTTTCCAGTCTTTTACTCTGAGGTAGTGTTTGTCTTTGACACTGAGGTGCGTTTCCTGCATGCAGCAAAATGCTGGGTCCTGTTTACATATCCAGTCTGTTAGTCTATGTCTTTTTATTGGGGAATTGAGACCATTGATATTAAGAGAGATTAAGGAATAGTGATTATTGCCACCTGCCATTCTTGACGCTTTCTTTATGTTTGTGTGGTTATCTACTTTTGGGTTTGATGCAGGAAGGTTACTATCTCGTTTTTTCCAGAGTGTTGTTTCTCTCCTTGTATTGGTGGTTTCCACCTATTATCCATTGCAGGGCTGGATTTGTGGAAAGATATTGTGAAAATTTGGTTTTATCATGGAATATCTTGGTCTCTCCATCTATGGTGATTGAGAGTTTTGCTGGGTATAGTAGTCTAGGCTGGCATTTGTGTTCTCTTAGTGTCTGCATGAGATCTGCCCAGGATCTTCTGGCTTTCATAGTCTCTGGTGAGAAGTCTGATGTGATTCGGATAGGTCTTCCTTTGTATGTTACTTGGCCCTTTTCTCTTACTGCTTTTAATATTCTTCCTTGTTTAGTACATTTGATGTTTTGATTATTATGTGATGGGAGGTAATTCTGTTCTGTTCCAGTCTGTTTGGAGTTCTGTAGGCTTCTTGTCCGTTCATCGGCATCTTTCTCTTTAGGTTAGAGAAGTTTTCCTCCATAATTTTGTTGAAGATGTTTACTGGCCCTTTAAGTTGCAAATCTTCACTCTCATCTATACCTATAATCCTTAGGTTTGGTCTTCTCATTGTGTCCTGGATTTCCTGGATGTTTTGGGTTACATGTTTTTTGCATTTTGCATTTTCTTTAACTGTTGAGTCGATACTTTCTATGGTATCTTCAGCACCTGAGATTCTTTCTTCCATCTCTTGTATTCTATTGTTGATGTTTGCATCTATGACTCCTGATTTCTTCCCAAGGTTTTCTATCTCCAAAGTTGTCTCCCTTTGTGATTTCTTAGTTGTTTCTACTTCCTTTTTTAGATCCTGGATGGATTCGCTGAGATCCTTCACTTGTTTGTTTGTATTTTCCTGTATTTCTTTAAGGTATTTTTGCATTTCCTCTTTCAGGATTTCTCCCTGTTGACCCAAGTTCTCCTGTATTTCTCTAAGCGATTTTTGTGTTTCCTCCTCACGTGCTTCCATCTGTTGATCCATCGTGTCCTGCATTTCTTTAAGCAATTCTCTTGTTTCCCTTGTAAGGGCATCTATCTGTTGACTCATTTCTTTAAACAATTTTTGTGTTGCCTTCCTATGGGCATCCATCTGTTGACCCATATTCTTCTGCGTTTCTTTATGCAATTTTTGTGTTTCCTTTGAAAGTGCATCTACCCTTTGATTCATTTCTTTAAACGATTTTTGTGTTGCCTCCTTGTTGGCCTCCATCTGTTGATCCATGTTCTCCTGCATTTCTCTAAACGATTTTTGTGTTTCCTTTGTAAGGGCTTCTAACCGTTGATTCATGATCTCCTGTAATTCTTTATTAGATTTATTTGTATCCTTCTTGAAATCCTCTAATAGCATCATGAGAAGTGATTTTAAATTCAGGTCTTGTCTTTCGGGTGTGGTGGGGTATCCAGGACTTGCTGCTGTTGGAGAGTTGGGTTCAGATGGTGCCATATTACTTTGATTTCTGTTAGTAACGTTCCTATGTTTGCCTTTTGCCATCTGGTTACCTCTGGTGTTAGTTGGTCCTGCTGTCACTGGCTTTTGGTTGGACCTCCTGTGAGCCTGCAATGCTATTTCTGGCCCCCCTGGATTACCGGGATTCCCCTGGCACCGATTTCTGGGGCCTGCCCTGCTCCTGAGTGACTTTGGAGCCCTGATGTGCCTTGCCCCAAGTGATGTTATATTGGGGAATCCCTGCACATCCAAAGGCTCAGCGTAGTGGATTCCCGGAGCAGAGGTCGCCAAAGGGAGGGTAGTAGGCTCCCGCCTTGTGCAGGGGTGTGTGATCTCTCCCAGAGGGGGGGAAGGGGGGTCCCTCGGCAGGACAGAAGTCCCACAGGAGAGCTGGCGAGTCAGTTACTACAGACCTGCCCAGCTCTTGGGAGCAGGGTACTCACAAGCTGCCTGAGACCAAAGCGATATTATGTCTTTCTGTCTCTGAGCCTGGTGGTCCCAGCTGCCCTGATGCTGGAGCAAAGATGGCGGAGTGCACTTTGCACTCTCTCGGCGGCGCAGATCACTCTGCAGAGGAGATGGCCCACAGCAGAGCTCACGCCCAGATGACCGCAGTGCTGTCCAGGTCTTGGGCGCAGATGGAAGCCCCAACAGGCCGTGTCCCAAGCAATGTTATATTGGGGAGAACCTGGGTAACTGTCTCCTCAGTGCAGTTGATCCAGGAACAGAGGTCACCAAAGGGAAGCTGGTAGGCTCCCGCCCAGTGCGGGGGGGGGGGTCCCTCTGCAAGCCTTAGGAATATTTTTATGCCTACCATTTTATCGGTATAAATTTTTCCATGAAATAGTCAATCTTAATGTGTTTTCTTTATATTTCTTCAATTTTATCAGAGATATTTTCCATGTAAATCTTCAATTTTATCAGAAAATGTTTATAATTCTACTTTCAATCATCTTAGGAATATTTTTACTCCTACCATTTTATCTGTATAATTTCCCATGAAATAGTCAATTTTAACGTGTTTTTCTATATATTTCTTGAATTTTATCAGAAATATTTCCCTTGTAGATCTTCAATTTTATCAGAAAATGTTTATAATTCCACTTTCAATCAACTTAGAAATATTTATATGCCTACCATTTTATCTGTAATTTTCCATGATAATCTTCAATTTTAACATTATTTTATTTTTTTATTTTCTATATTTTTTAATTTACATTCTGAATGATTTCCCCTTTCCCGGTTCCTCCCTCCCCGAAAGTCCCATAAGCCCTCTTCCCCCCACCCCTGTTCCCCATTCAACCACCTCTCGCTTCTCTGTCCTGGTATTCCCCTACATCCAGTCTTTCCAGGACCAGGGGTCTCTCCTTCCATCTTCTTGGAAATCAATTGATATGTGAATTGTGTCTTGGGTATTTGGAGTTTCTGGGTTAATATCCCCTTATCAGTGACTGCATACCATGTGTGTTCTTTTGAGATTGGGTTACCTCACTAAGGATGATATTTTCCAGTTCTGACCATTTGCCTAAAAATTTTGTGAATTCATTGTTTTTAATTGCAGAGTAGTATTGCATTGTGTAAATATACCACATCTTCTGTATCTGTTTTTCTTCAATTTTATTACAAATATTTCCCATTTAAATCTTCTATTCTGTCATAAAATGTTTCTACTTCCTTTTTCAATTAATTTAGCAATGTTTTTTATGGCTACCATTTTACTCTTTAATTTTCCATGAAAATTGTCAATCTTAATGTGTTTTTCTATATGCTTCTTCAATCTTGTCAGAAACATTTTCCATGTAAATCTTTAATTTTATCATAAAATGTTTTTACTTCCTTTTTCAATAAAAAATAAAATAAAAGGAAAAAAGAAAAAAAGAGTTCTTCCTTTGAGAAATTATGAATAAATAAATAAATAAAATCCCAGTGTCTTTTCTTTCAATGAGAGAGACATCACGTTAACCTCAGGGTACACTGCAAATATCTATCTTGACTTCCAGGCTTGGATATTCCAGGCTGAGATAATGACTGATAGTGTCCTTCACTTCATGTCACACATTGTGCTAATGACAGTAAGAAACAACCAGCAGCGGAGGCTCAAGGTCCTCACCTGAGAGCTGGCTTTCCTGGGATCAATGTAATAGACAACCTCATTCATTTGTATTGATCCTCATTCATTTGTATTGAACCTCATTCTATTGCATTGATTATTACTCACGTGTGTTGATCCTCATTCAGTTGTATTGATCTTATTTCATTTGTATTGATCCTCTTTTTCTATGCTTTAATAGTACATCCAATGGATGCTCTGTAGGGGACCTTCTCCTGAACATTACTAACAGAGCAGCACTCCAAGGAGATAAGCAATTCATAAATGGAGAGAGCAAGTCAGGCCCTAATGATCCAGGGAACTTCTTAGCTCTGAACATCTAGCAACCAGATCACTTCTAAAGCTCTGACAGACTAGAAATCAGACTGCTTCTTTGTTTAGGGGTTTACAGAGAAAAGACAGACTTATGATTATCTAAGAAATACAGGTTATGGGTTTGACTTTTCAACATGTCCAAGGTTACAAGTTCAGTCCCTATTAGAAAATGCAAACAGAACAGATTTTATTTTTATTATCAGTCCTATGACTCCAATCTAAAGAATATGAAAAATGTCTCTTCCAAAATAAATTCATTTATTATATGACAATATGCTTTTAAGCTGGCAGTGTGTACAGTTTGGAAGCATTCCAGACAAACATAAAATTTCTGAATTGGTCTTTCTATGAATTGCAAAGATAAATACTTAACTTCTTTTACTATATGTTTCATTATCTACACTATAAAGTAGGAAAAGATTATTTTATTCATTCATTCTCTTTTACTGGGTTCTATTAATCCAGGGGTTTACCATGTATGAGTACCTATATTTACACTACATTTCAGAGAGCTCTAAGAGTATTGTAAGGGTGCCCTTGACTATGTAACCTACTCTCCTGGCCAGTCAGAGTTCATCAATTGTCTCTTTTCATCCTGCACCAACTGTATGATTTGAATTTGCTCACAGCAGGTAGCTTATGTATGAAAAATGCAGAGAGTGATTCAATTAGCCAACTAGATTTTCTTTTTAAGTTGTTTGCTTAAAATAAAGAGTACTTCTGAAAATGGAAAAAATAAAGCTGATAATATTTCAAAGCAGAACTCTAAAGAAACATTCAAATTTAACATTATAAAATATTGGAAAATATGCAAACATGGAAGATGCAATTAGGGAAGCAATACCCAGGGTGAGTAAAATATTTGTTAAAGAAATGAAGATCATGAGAAAGACTAAAATAGAAAAACTCCAATTAGAGAATTTCATGAGTTAAATAGAAGTCCAGACAAATACAGACCAGACAAAGAAAAAATATAAAAGAATTTCTGAACTTGAAGAGATAAGAGAGATTATGACCTAAACAAATACTCAAATTATGTATATTCCAGAAGATCAAGAGAAAAGCCAAAAAGTCAATGAAATGATATTTTCTTCATGTTTGAAACAATACAGACATCTAAATTCCTTCATGATTTCGAAACTCCCTGAGTAAATCTGGACAAAAAGTATAATTAAAAAGAAAATGGTCAAGAGAAAAATCACTGAGGCAGTTAAGGGAAACCCATCTGACAGATGGCA
Organism: Tokudaia tokunoshimensis; assembly: GCA_036184795.1. NCBI lineage: Eukaryota > Metazoa > Chordata > Mammalia > Rodentia > Muridae > Tokudaia > Tokudaia tokunoshimensis. The sequence continues at coordinate 73,983,675 of BTHU01000005.1, forward strand.
TATTTCTCAAAATCCTAGCAGGCTAAGAGAAACTAAACACTCTACGAGCTAGGAATAGCATGCCCTGTGCTGGCTTGATTTGTGTCACCCTGATACCAGTTATAGTTATGAGAGGAAGAAATCTGGACTGAGAAAATGCCTGCAGAAGATCAGGCTGAAGGCAAGTCTGTAGAGCAATTTCTCAATTAGTGATTGATGGGAAAGGACTTAGCCCGCTGTGGGTGTTTCTGTTGGTGGGCTAGTGGTCCTGTATTATACAAGAAACCAGGCTGAGAAAGGCTTAGGGAACAAACCAGTAAGCAGCACCCCTCATGGCCTCTGCATCAGCTCCTGCCTCCAGGTTCCTACCCTGTTGCAGTTCCTTCAGTGGTGGACCACAATGTGGAAATATAAACCCAATAAACCCTTTTCCTTCCCAGCGTGCTTTTGGTCATAGTGTTTCATCACAGCAATAGAGGGACCCTAAGAGAGTCCCTCAAAGCTACCCCTCAAAAATGAAAGAGAAATGAGATTGTCCAAGACAAACATGAACTGTCAGAATTCAACACTAAATCAGAATTAAAACAAATTTTGTTTCTTTTGTTTTTTTCTGAGACTGAATCTGTCTATTATGCAACTCTGACTGTCCTGCCACTTGTTAGTTACGTGGACCAAGTTGGCATCTAACTCACAGAGAGATCCTCCAACCTCTGCCTCCCAAGTGCTGGGATTAAGGTTTGCACTACCATAGTACATTAAGTTCTTAGTGGACTTCTCCATCTAGAAGTGAAAGGATGAATGCTACCATGAAACCACACAATGAAGTAAAAATTGGTCAAGAGATACTCAAATGAACAAGAAAAATATTTGTCATGTTAGAAAAACCTCAAAAACACAACTAGAAATTCCAAGGGCAAAGAAAAGGAAGGCATGATTTCTAGCACAACCAGGAATCAACATTTAGCCATATCTGCTTTTGTGAGACCACTGTCCTGCAAACAAGTCATCAGGCATTAAGGGATGTCATTCATTGAGCCAAGTTGGCAGCTCATAAAGGATTCAGTTGTTCTGGCTAAAAAATGCATCCCACCAGGTAGAAAGGAGTTAGAAGATTGCTCTGGCCACAGGAATAGGTTTTGCTATCACGAGATTCACTGACTTCCTTGGGAAACAGATCCCAGTTATCCCAAGAAGCCCAACATTGTGGTGGCTGAATACTTTCACATTTTTGGGAAATGTGAACACTTGAGGATGTGAGAAGCTCATCAAGTAAAACTTTGCCAATATGTTGTGTGCTTTTCTTTCCTTTTTCTCCTTCTAAGAGGTTTTCTATTTTTAAATCAAAATAATTTTGGGAAAAAAAACCCAAGAATTTTCCGTAAAAATATTTAAAATGGAGAAGTACATTCTCACCTATAACAACCTGATTAAATTCTGTGTGGAAGACACAGAGTTGACTGATGAATTAAAACACCAAGCCTAGTGCTTGTTGAGGAGGTTCAGCTGGTTACATTTGTCACATAATTGTAGACAGCCATGTTTGACACTAGCTAGCAGGAAAGCTGAGCACTGTAGGCCCCTGATGGTAATCCTAACACCCGCAACTGCAGATTTTGGCAGTTTCCTGACTAGCCAAACCAGAAAGCCTCTCAATGTGAAAAACTAGGTGGGGGTGGGGGTGAGTAATGTGTGTAAGGAAGACATCTGTCATCAACTTTCACACATATGTACACACTTTATGTGATTCCCTGATGTTACCTGTTATGCTTTAAAGTTTTCCTGCCATTGGATTCTTTAACTGGCATCAAGCTGAATCAAAGCCCCTAGATGGTAGTAACGCTTCTACTTTTCATGTACTCTAGCATCTCCCAAGATCACTTGCCTTTGAGAGAGAGGACAGGGTAACTAAGTCTGGACTCTCATGTTGGGATCTCTTAGCTCTTTTTATCCATCTACCACAACCCTGGCTTCCAATACATTATTCTGTCCTAGTGCCATGGCTATCAGAAGCAAAACCCAAGATGGCTCCATGCTGTGCTCTGAAGAGAAAGCAGTCATACAACAAGGGGTTGGTCAACCAACTGGCTTGACTGCTTATAGGTTCTACTCCCTACTCCCTCTTTCTTCTCTCTCCTTCCCTCCCTGCTCTTCCCTTTTCTATTTTCTTCTCCAGAAGAATACAGACTGGTCTGCTATGCTGCAGGGTCTCTGTTGTGTGGCCTCTTCAGATCTGGGGTATGTCATAGGTTATACACCTTTTCCTCTTTCTCAGTCAAACTTCAGCCAAGACAACCCCATCCTCTTTTCCTTTATCCCCACTGTTATGGAAGTTCCAACCAGGAGAGCTGAGAAAAAGAAGGCACTTGGAGAAGGGGAGAAACTCCAGATAGAACCAGGCTCAGGCTTTGTAATGGTCTGCCAGTCTCCAACAATTTCTTACAGCTTTGATAGCCTATAGGTAATGGCTTGACTGTCGGAACTTATGCGGGTATCCACCAAAAGGGTACTTTTTTTTTTCTTAAATAACAGTCAATACAGTTTCAGGTAGTAATGGAAACAAACAACCTTTTGCAGATAGCATTGCAAAACATTCCTTCCTCGGCAAACATGGTCAGTAGTGTGGCCTTTGACCATAGGACTGTGATAATCATTCCTTAAGGCAGTTTCTTGCTTTGTCCGCTGAAGATAAAAGGCAGGAGTTTAACTTTAACTCTTCTATCTTTTACTTAATCCTACAGTTTCGAGGTAAGGATTGCTAGAGCAGTAATAGGATTTTGTTAGGTTTCTATATGAGGAATGTGTAATATACATATGCATCATATGCACTTCTCACACACTCCAATTCCATCTTCTATATACATTTCCTTCACATTTTTTCTGTCAACTCAATACTAGTCAGTAGCACTACTTTTGAGTTTTGTTTCTTTCCTTTCCTTTCCTTTCCTTTCCTTTCCTTTTCTATACTTTTCTTTTCTTTTCTTCAAGACAGGGTTTCTCTTTGTAGCCCTGGCTGTCCTAGAACTCACTCTGTAGACCAGGCTGGCCTCGAATTCAGAGATATGCCTGCCTCTGCCTACAGAGTGTTAGGATTAAAGGTGTGCATCGCCGCTGCCCAGCTACTTTGTATTTTTAATTGTCACTGTTATTGCATTTATTTTCTATTGGTGTCTAAAGTAACTACTACATACATGTGCAAATTATTATCAGTGCCCCTGCTTCCTAAAACTACCAGAGCTTAAAATTTAAGAGGAGTCTCCTTGTTTTGCCCATTGGGCCCTGATTCTCTTCAGAGACCTCATTATGCTATATTTCCTGTGGGGGCCCTGCTTTAGTTTGCTTCAGTGTTACTGTGATAAAACATTGGCCAAAGCAACTTGAGGTGGTGGTTATTCCATCATATAGGGAATTCAGGAAAGGAATCAGGAGGCAGAAACTGTACCAGGATCCATGGAGAAGTGTTGCTTACTGGCTTGTTCAGTTTCCTTTTAAAATATGACCTAGGACCAGGTGCTCAGTGACCTGCCTAGGACCAAGTGTCCAAGAATAGCACTCCCTACAGTGAGCTGTGCCCTCCCACATCAAGAAAATGTCACACAGCCCTACACATCGTGCCCACTGGCCAATCTGATGAAGGCAATTCCTACATGGAGGATCTCTCTTCCCCGGTGACTGAAGTTTGTGCCAAGTTGACAAAAACTTATCAGCACAGACCTGAAATCTCCCTGAAGCTTCTGGTATGCTGTAGCCTGACTGTCTGTCTGTGTCTTCTAATAAACCCTTTAGTCTCCAGTAGCCTCAGTGTCCTCTGAACTGCCTGCCTCACATCCAAACCTACTGTTTCCCCATAACAGCCTAGAGCAAACACTCAATTTTGAGAGAATAACAGTGGCCTAAAATAAATGAGAAAATGACTTTAAATGAATAAACAAATAAAAAACAATCATCCTAGCATCCAGACCACACTGCTGCGCAGGCTACAGTACCTGCAACCTCTCCCCTCTCTTGAGTCCTGATAAAACCCTGCTGACAGTACTGTATCAATTTTTAAGCTAATAGTTTTCTATGTGCCCAGAATTCCCCCTGGAGGAAATGAATTTGCAGGCACAACAAAGATGTACTGGTGGCCACACTGCTCCTCACCCACTTCCCAGCTTCCTAGGAGTAGTTGTGAGGCAGGGAGGCCTAGCTTCTGCTAAAATACCTTACCCGACCCCCACCCTGAGCCCCGTCCTCAGAGGGTTTTAAAAAGGTCACAGACTCTGTCACCTGGACTTGATTTTACTTCAGACGACACCCCTTTCCCATGCTTTTTGTCTCTGGTGCTGGGGCTTGTGTTCTTCTCAGGGTTTCTACCAGGCAGGCTATTGTCTGTTCGTACAAGTGTCTATGGCATCAGTAACTCTTCAAAAAACATATTTCCCCCAATTCATCTTAGTGCCCCACATTGAGCACCATAACCAGCCATGATGCAGTCTGAAAAATCAAAGCGAAAGGGACAATGAGTTTGCGTAGACTCCGCCCTTTGACGTCTCAGCTGCTGTTCTAGCCGGTCTGTCACATCCCCTTCTGCGCGGTAAACCCCATAGTTGTTTCAGTTCGCACTTCCTTTAATAAGCCCAAATCTCAACTGTCTCTAAAGTACTGTGTATCTGATCTTCTTTTTATTTCTATCCAAAAGAGTCTCAGACGGTGTGACTGAGATGATTGAATTCGTATTTTAAATTATTTTAGAGCAGTGGATGGACATAGTTAGCTTACGATAATTTTCTCCATTGTCCTTTTTTAAAATATCATTACTGTCTTCCAGCATAAGAGCAGATTGCTGTGGGACCTGCCGATTCCCTTTTTCCAAATTCTAGTCTTCTTCGAAAGGCAGTGTTTTCACAGCTTTACAAAGTGTTAGCGATGCAATGTGGTGGAGCCCTCAGGGGAGGCCTTATCCTGATTACTCAGTTAGTGTTCTCCTGAATGCGGTCAGAGTGCCACTCTCCTGCAGTTGGTTTGACTCCTTCCATCTCTTCCCCACAACTGTTCACAACTGTGTCAAACTAAAACTCATCAGCTGGAGAAGGTCTTCCAGGACGAGGGCTGTTCACTGAGTCCTCAGAGGAATCACTCTTTGTCCCTCTCAGAAGTAGCCATCTTTGCACCTTGGTGCATTTCAACATTCGTCTTCCTCCTTTTCTCTTAGCTCTGGTTTTTTTGATAACTCACTGCCATTTCTCAGAAGTTGATTCTGCTTCTCATTTTCATGAGATTTGGACTTCTATTTGTTTCTCTTTCCCCACAAACTAATGGAGTTTTTCTTTCTATGAAAGTGGAAAGGAGAAATAAAAATTTCCATCTTAAAATTTGTTTAAAAAAATGGCCCAACCCTTTGCTTCTCCTACACTGCCTTTAGCCTGCATTAACCTCAGCATGACCCAAGAAGTGATGTAAGAACAGTATGGCACTCCTTACCAAAGCACCTCTAAGTAAAAATAGCTTACAGATTTTATTTTGTTACTGTTTTTTAAATTTAAATTTGAAATAAGAAAGTATCATTCTTGAACATGTTCTTCTGGTGTCCTTTACTGCTACAATGAGTAACAGACAGGCAAACAAACCAAAGAGAATCATCAGGAACTGGGAGCAACTAGTTTCTCTAATAAAAACTTAAATTTTAAAAAGGGATGTTCTGAATCTTTGTTTCCAATATTTTATTTTACTTACCTATCTTAGTCAAACATAAACTAGTGAGAGTCATGTGATTTTTTTCAACCAAACTAATTCCAAGCTTACAAAGGATAAGCACTCATTATATAAAGACAAGATATTTAAAAACCCTTTTTGTGTGTGTAAAGTCCGCTGTCCCTGACCCTATGCCAGTATACTTTGGTAATATAGACTTGTAAGGAGAAACACTATCACCTATGCGCCTAGTTCACAAAATAATGAAACTGTTTAACGATAAAAGTTATGCATGGCAAAATAAAAATTGGTTATTGAATGTAAAAAATTGTAACAAGTGCTTCTTCGTTCACCTACTCAGACAGACCAAATGTTTGCTGTCACCATTGGAAGGCTGTTGACATCTTTGATAGCTAGAGTCCTGTCAAAGGAGAAGAGAAAGTAATACCATGAGAGCCAGGCTCTTTCAGGCAAGCACTAGAGGGTCAGAGGCAAAGACTTAGTTTTTTTTTTCCAAGTTTTTCCAGGACCAGGGGTCTCTCCTTCCATCTTCTTGGAAATCTATTGATATGCAAATTGTGTCTAGGGTATTCTGAGATTCTGGGTTAATATCCCCTTATCAGCGCTTGCATACCATGTGTGTTCTTTTGTGATTGGGTTACCTCACTAAGGATGATATTTTCAAGTTCTGACCATTTGCCTAGGAATTTCGTGAATTCATTGTTTTTAATTGCAGAGTAGTATTCAATTGTGTAAATATACCACATCTTCTGAATCCATTCCTCCATTGAGGGACATCTGGGTTCTTTCCAGCTTCTGGCTATTATAAATAAGGCTGCTATGAACATAGTGGAGCATGTGTCCTTATTGCATGCAGGGGAAGCCTCTGGGTATATGCCCAGGAGTGGTATAGCAGGATCCTCCGGGAGTGTCATGCCCGTAACAAAGATACAAGTCCCCTTCTGTAAAGCTGAGGGTATTGTTAGAAGTGATAAGCACCTTGGGAGTAGTCTTGCTGGGGACCTGATGTTCTTGTGGGAGTACAATCTTCATAAGCACCTAAAAAGAATGTGGGTTGGGGGGCTGGAGAGATGGCTCAGTGGTTTAGAGCACTGACTGCCCTTCCAAAGGTCCTGAGTTCAAATCCCAGCAACCACATGGTGGCTCACAACCATCCATCTTCTGGAGTGTTTGAAGACAGATATAGTGTACTTAACATATAATAAATAAATATTAAAAAAAAAGAATGTGGGTTGGTTTCAGGATTATTGGGACCTAGGGGTAGCGATGGAGATAGCATAGTTGACCTCAGTAAAAAAGTAAATGTGGGCAGAGGGTTAAGTATTAATCCCAGCCTTGTGACTCCTTTAAAGCACAGCCACATGCCCCGAGTGGACAGAGACACTAGAGATCATTCACCAATAGCCAGCAGACTCTGCTGTAAGTTACACAGTGAGCATTCTAAGAAGGTTTCTTGATGCAGATATTGTGTTAAATCCCTAAATTTGGGATGCTGAGGAGAGAGGATTTCTGAAAGTTCTAGGTGAGCTGGAGATGCTGAGGAAGATCTTGATTTTAAAAAAAAAGAAAGGATTACCTTGTTGGACATCAAAGGGAGGAGAGTCCTGGAAAGGCTCGATGCAGCAGTGTAGGGGAATACCAGGGCAGGGAAGCAGGAGGGGGTTGATTGGGGAACAGGGGGAAGGGAGATGACTTATGGGATTTTTTTGGGGGGGGACCAGGAAAAGGGAAATCATTTGAAATGTAAATAATATATCTAATAATAAAAAAGAAAGAAACCAAACAACCAATCAACAACAAAATAAATCCCCAATTAAACAAGGAAACCTATTAATGTGAGAATTCTAGGTAAAATGGGGACAGGGTGAGAATGAGAACCCAAAGCTTTTCATAGGACAAGAAGAATGATATTTGCATGTGGGATGGATGTAATTCAGTGTGTAATTGTGCTTATGAACACACACACACACACACACACACACACACACACACACCTGGCCACAAGCTCAGAGTATTTCCCCTTGAGGGATAAGTTTAATCCATTTGAATTGACATATCTGAAATTTACTGGAAATATTAACTTTTTAAAAATTTTTTCATTGAATATATTCTTCATTTACATTTCAAATGTTATACCCTTTCCAGGTTTCCCCCCTCCCAGAAAACCCCCAACCCATCCTCCCATTCCCTGCCTCCAAGAAGATGCCCCTCCCATATTACTGTATTAATCCTGCCAGGAAATAGTAACTTTAATAATGTAATTAGTCGCCTGAATGGATGTCACTGTCTTAGCCATATGAAAAATTCACAAATGAAAACAAAGTTCAAGTTTAGGTAAATGTTCAGAAAATGCAAATTGTGTGTTCCCTGTTTAAGAGCTATACACATACAGGGTATCTTCGCAGAAAGGAGAATCCAGTTCACTCCACCCACTTCCTCATCTAACAGAGTTATTTCCCCGTGGTCCTCCTGCTCCCTCTCCTGGCTGCTCTGCTGATGTGCAGCTGGGTCCTGTTGGATTTCTGGGCTGTGAACTCTTGTTTAGCAGGAAGACATTAGTGCTCCAGGACCAACTGAGAATTTCCCCTTCCTAGTGTCTGAAGGACAGAAGGGGCTTCATATTCCTCCAAGGCACAGTGACTGACAGATTCAGAAGTCCCATGGTGGAAGAGTGAACCAGCTCTTGAATGCTGCCTTCTGCTTGTCATATGTGTGACATGATACATGTGTTCGCACACTTACATAAACAAACATACAAAAATTAAGAATGAAGAGACGGGGCTCCTGGAACAGAAAATGTATTAATGTCTCCTGAATGTTATTTTCCTACCTTTCGTGTATATTCTCTCTAGTGAGTTCTCTATAAACTGAGCAGTCTCTGCATACTTAAGTGTCGGCCTGCTGAGTGTCAACAGGGCACTCTGCTTGTTACAAAATGCCCATCGGAAGCTGGAACCGCGTGGAAGCCTGAGATAAAACCTGGAAAGAGGATAACACACTGTTCCTCTGCCAGAACGATCTGTGTACAGTCAGTGATGTGCACGCCCCAGCATAGGGGCTCTCCCACGGTGTGGACCACAGGCACTGGCGCCTGCCGCAGGTGGCTTTTCTCTCCACCAACTTCCTTTCAGAATGAACCCACTTATTCCCCTGCCGCAGTGGTTTCCTGCCTCCATGAGCAGCCCATCCGCACAAGTGTTTCGCTTCCCTTGCGACTCTGACTTTAAGTTTCTATGAAGAGTGAAAAACCACCGGAAGAAAGCGAAAGTTTAGCGCAGCCGCGGTGAGAGGTTTGTGCTTGTTTGTGCGTTTGTGCTTCTGAAGCATTTTTGGGGGCGCGGAAGGAATGTCCTGTAGAAGTGGAACACGAAAGGAAATCGCGGGTAGCTGAGCGGCTCTTCCACCCCCCCCCCGCCCCCGCGCGATCTCCCTCCTGCTGTGAAGTAACACCTGACACCACCCTTAACTACACTGTGGGAGGAAGCCCAAGGAACTCAGTGAGGCTGCAGAGGAAAGGATCATGTTTGCCTGATAAAGGAATTCTTCTTAAATATCTAAATTCCATTGATTTTTTAAATTGGATATTTCCTATATTTACATTTCAAATGTTTTCCCCTTTCCAGATCTCCCCTTTGGAACCCCCCTATCCCATCCTCCCTCCTCCTGCCTCTATGAGGGCACTCCCCCACCCACCCACCCACTCCAGCCTTCCCGCCCTGGCATTCCCCTACACTGGGGCATCAAACACACTCAGGCCCAAAGGTCGCTCCTCTCACTGATGTCCAATAAGGTTATCCTCTGCCACGTATGCTGCCGGAGCCAAGGGAGCCTCCATGTGTACTCTTTGGTTGGTGGTCCAATCCCCGGGAGCTCTGGACAGTCTGGCCTGTTGACACTGTTGCTCCCCACACAGGGCAGTAAACCCCCTCAGTTCCTTCAGTCCCTTCTCCATCAGGGACCGTGCACTCAGTCCAATAGTTGGCTGCGAGCATCCACCTCTGTATTAGGCTCTGGCAGAACCTCTCAGGAGACAGCTATCATCTTCATCAAGCATCCTGGTTTGGTGACAGTATATGGGATGGATCCCCAGGTGGGACAGTCTCTGGATGGCCTTCAGTCTCTGCTCCACACTTTGTCTCCATATTTCCTCCTGTGAGTATTTTGTTTCCCCTTCTAAGAAGCACTGAAGCATCCACACCTTGGTCTTCCTTCTTCTTGGGCTTCATATGGTAGGTGAATTGATCTTGTATTCCAATGATTTTTATATACTGAAAATACACCTCTTGCTATAGCTCATACTGGCAGCCTCTTCCACATAATTAAGTAGAAATTGCAGACCCTACCTGGTCTGGGTTCAATCAGAGACGATGCACCTAACCCTCAAGAGACTTGAGGCCCCAGGGAGTTTCAAGGTCTGGCTGGGTGGGGTGAAGGTGGAGAGGACATCCTCGTGGAGATGGGGTGGGGAGGAGGTATGGGATATGGAATAGTTGGAGGGTGGACTGGGGGGGTATAAAATCTGGGGTGTAAAATAAATAAATAAATAAATGCATCGTGAAAATTTCAGGTAAACAGACGGAAATAGAAAAACAAAATCATCCTCAGTGAGGTAACCCAGACCCACAAAGACAAATACTGTATGTACTCACTTACAAGTAGTTATTAGCTGTTAAGTAAAAAAAAAAAAAGAATTATTAGACGATTCTAATATTATAGAATGAAAGCCAGTGACGACAAGTGTGGCTATTTGGGAGGTTGAACTGTAGTCTGCACTGTTTGGGTTTTGAAATTAACTAGGATTTGGGGGGTTAGGAGGTATATATATGATATATAAGTTCTGTATATAGAAGAATAAGTTGATGTAAAAGTTAAATGTATATGTGTGTTATGTATAGTACATAAGTAAGCTTGTATGGTACACATGTTCCTGATAAAAGGGTTCAGAAAATCTGTTCATCATATTTAAAGCATATATGTAACATATTTATGTGCTGCTTAGTTTTTGTTAACTTGACCCAAAGGAGTTACTTGGAAAGAGAGAACTTCAACTGAGGAATCGCTTCTATCAGATTGGCCTGTGCACATACCCATCAGACATTTTCTTAATTTTCTTAATTTTCTTAATTGCTAAACAATGCAGAAGGGGCAAGACCATTATGAAAGGTGGATCTGAGCTGTGTAAGAAAGGTAGTTACATGTGAGCCTGGGAGGAAACCAGTAAGCAGTGTTCCTCCACGGCCATGGTCTCTGCTTCAATTCCTACCTCCATGTTCCTGTCTTGGCTTCCCTCAGTGATGGAACGTTCCAAGTTGCCTTTGATCTGTGTTTTATCACACTAACAGAGAAATTAGAATAGTGTATCTTTTACATCACTGAATGGAAGATCATAATATTTGAAAGGTACAATAGAACCTAACACATACATACATATGTGTATATAAGCATGACTTGTATGTATGTGCATGGGTAAACATATAAAATATACATGTAGGTATAATCTTACTGACTTTTTGGTTCAACCTTACATGTCTACTGTGACAAGGTTTCCTAGCTAGTTCTGTACTGTTACACTGACCTGCACATCTCTCTAGCTGTAACACTCAGAAGTTCCTCTACCGTACGGAAGAAGCTGGAGTGGGATTCAGCGCACAATGCGTCCTCCAGGCACAGGTTCTGCTGTGTTTCTGGAGTTTATCACCTCGCTCACATGCTATCTACTAAGAAAGAAGTAAGGGGAGACCCTTGCTATGGAACGCTTGCAGAGTATCGTGTGTTGTGACAGCTGGAGGCAGCTGCATGTGAACCTGGTCAGAGCTCACTCCTCTCCATGCCCTAACACCCCACACCAATGTGCAAGGCCACACACAGGAACCAGCAGGCACAGAAAGAGATGGCAGAGCCATAGTACTAACTCTTGTCTACTCACAATGAACGCGCATGCGTGGCCACACAAGAGAACTCTCAGCACTATGTTTTTGGACTTTGAAATTCAAATTCACCCAGGGGCAGACTACATCAGGTGCTTGTACATTTGCTCTGTTGGGTAGCGTGGGACTTTCCTAGCCTTTTCTATGAAGATGGTGGTAGGCTGAGAGATGATGACCCTCTACTTCCAGCTGTCAGATCAGGTAGTCTAACCACATCTGGGTTAAGAGACATAGACTTGGAAGAGAGTCTCTAAAATTGTTTGAGCTACCTTCAAGGCAAACTTGGATATAGTAAGTGTTAAATCATATGCTGCTCCTTTAAGACACCGGTCAGTCTAGGAGAACAGGTGGCTTGAATTCAAAATCCCACTTACTTTAGTTTCAGTAGCACTGGAATTCCAGGAGCACACTCATTAGAAGGGCAGTTTGCTAGTGATTTCTAGGAGGTGTGGATGTGTGGCCAATGGCCATATCTGATACAGCAGTGTAAGCTTAAGCGTCTCATGAGAAATAACCCATATATGGCTTGTGGACCACAGATTGTTTGAGATTTTCTAAAATTTAACATTCACAATGAATTAGAGCATTTCCCTGATGTCCCCCTTTTGAAATAAAGGATTTGATTACATTGACTATTGAATGTACTACACCTGATATTATAGCTAGTACTTTGTCAATTCAGCACAAATCAAAGTCATCTTGGAAGAGGGACTAGCAACTAAGAAAATGCTTCCACCAGATTGACCTATAGACAAGTCTGTGCAGCATTTTCTTGATTAGTGATTGGTATGGGGAGACCTGGTCCACTGTGGGCAATGCCACAGTTATATAAGACAGCAAACTGAGGGGCTGGTGATATGGCTTGCTGTGCTTGCTGTGGGCCTGGGTTTCATTCCCATCACCTCTGTAACAGCTCACAACTGACTTGTAATGCCAGTTCCAGGGCATATGATGACTTCTTCTGACCTCTGAGAGCATCAGGTATACTAGTGGTGAACATACATACATACATACATACATACATACAGGAAAAGCCCTCAAACATAAAATACAAATAAATATGTGTAGTGGGAAATATTTAAAAAGAACTGCCACGTTCACATGCTCCATCCAGCCACTCTCTGTCCGTCAGTTCTGCTGCTTCCATGGCCAGCCCCATATACCGATCAATGGAAGTCTTCCCAGCTCTTGTTCGCTGCCTCAGTACCACCCATACCTCTCAGCCATATTCCCCCTGTGGTCAGTGGTCCCACCTTCCAGTAACCCAGTAAAGCAAAACTTTTGAAGCTTATATTATCCAATCAGATTTATGTATCAATAAATTCTCAATTCACAAGATGCCAATACAATAATTTCAGAATCAATTGATAATGATAAAAGCTGCCCACCTAAATTAGACAAATTATCCCAATTACTCTATCCTTTATGATATCATATCGACTTGTGGCTATTTAACACCACTCAGAATATGTATCTTCCCATCTGTCGTCCATCTCCATCTTGCTTTCCCCCTCTCTCCCTCGAGTCTCTCTCCCTCGACTCTCTCTCTCTCTCTCTCTCTCTCTCTCTCTCTCTGTAACTCTTAGCTCTGCCTCCCTTTTCCCTGTCCAATCACAGGCCTTCTGCTGCACTAATATTTTAATGTAATTGGACAGGGAAAATCCTGCCACATATCACCCTTTCTGTTCAATTAAATTTAAAAAAAAAACTTTTCTCTCAAAAATATAAATTGAGGACAACTATTACTATTTTGTAATTTATAAGGTATAAGATAGACCTAATACCCAGTTTATCATTTTTGTCATTAAGATAGAACAATGTCGTCTGTCCTAACTAAAAGACTTATAATTTTACATCTGACTTATATCTTGACTTTAGATTGTATGTCATCTGAAAACCATCCTCTCAAAACTGTTCTCTTAATGTAAATAGCCTGGGTTGGTTATGAGAATATAAGTAGTCTTTTAACCCCATCAGAAATCTGAGAATGACCAACATTAACTGAAAATAATAAGAAGCCTAACACAACTTCTAGAACTGAGACAAATTGTAGAGACAGCTGCCTACCTATATAGCCCCAGTAAGTCAGGAAGTTGGAGCATCTATCTGTCTTTAGCCTTTTGGCCCAGAATCATCTGATAGACCTTAGAGAAACAGGAATATTAAGGACTAGCCTATTCTGTCTCAGCAGAGCTAAGCTGTCTTAACCTGTAAATTGTGTTCCCCCCCCCCCCCCCAGTACAGGTCTGTAAGAGAGATTGGCAATTTTCTGCCCAGTGGTGACCTAGCCTCACATGGAAGTAAGATGTTCAGCTGTTTCTTTGAATCCACGAATGGGAAGCTGTTCAGAGCAGATTTGTCTCAACAAGTAAATAAATAACATTAAATGACACGTGGATTCTGTTCTGATGTCTTTGAAAACCAATCTAACTATGTAATCAGGACTGTTCTCGACCGTTAACTACTCTCAGCTATTTCTAATTAAATATCTGAAAACCCCCTAAAAATAAACTTTGTTATTTGGCCCTTAACCCACAGGTTTAGTCATCTCAGATCAGTTTATAATAACAGTTATAGAAGGACTTGGTCTAATCCCTGTACTTTTAAAATTTTTGTATTAATAGAAGAAAATTATACTAATGAAAACCTTGATTTTGTATCAAAATAATTTTGTACCAAATTATGAATTCAACTTGATAACAATTAAAAAGATTTCTACCACAAATATGTTTTTTAAGAAAGGAAGGAAGCAAGCAAGTAAGCAGGCTGAGAAAGTCAGGGAAAGCAAGCAAATAAGTCACACTCCTTCACGGTTTCTGCTTCAGTTCCTGCCTCGATTTCCTTTATAATGGTGTGCCTTGTAAGATGAAATAAACCCTTTCTGTTTCTGGTAAGTGTTTTAAAACCAAACTAGGAAACTTGCTAAAAAAAAAAATAGAGCAAATGAGTCACTAATAATTATGACCTACCATTTAAGCCCCCTTGGCCACATCACCAAAGCAGTCAACTGGTTCTTGGCGGATATTAAAGAATAAGCCTCCACTTTAATGGCAACAGATTGGAGGGCCCAGACCAGTAAAGAGTTGGACAGGCTTTAATTGATACATGTTAGTAACAGGGACTGTGTGCATTAATAAAAGAAAACCAGGTGTCAAAGGAGCTTCATCTACTCCCCCATCCATCCCCGCTGACACTGATTTTTACCTAAACTGGCTCCTCTGGTTATACTCACAGCAAATAGAACCCTGTAGCATAACTGTGGTCCAGTAGTCACCATTAATAGCAAACATGTTTATACCCATGCCCAGCCTAGGAGGAGGGAGAAGTGGCCGGGTTAGGAAATCAGCCAGCAGCGAGAAAATGCTGAAGAAAGGCTAAGTGCAGAGCTAATACCACTAGGCTGTTCAGTGGCCAATAGAGCCTCGATAGAAACGTATATGACAGAGTGAAAATTTGAGTAAGCTAAGTCAAGAAACCATTCCTTGCCTTTTTCACAAGCCTTTGCGTGTGCATATGGAGAACAATGAACAAGGTGAAAGGTATTTGGTTGCAGAAACAAATATATATAATCTACAGCCTAAAAAGATTGTCATTTGATGTCTGAATTGTCCTTAAAAATTGAAAATTTTAAAATAAGGCTTTCCACTTCAGAAATGACAGAGGCAGGACATTATTGGCTGTGATTGTTCAAAATCAGGTTGAAACACTACAGGTGTTTTCAAAACTATTAAGAATGTTTTTACTTGAAGCAGAATTACATCATTTCCTCCCCTTCCCTCCTTTCAGCCCCTCCTAGGCACCCTCCCTCCAATACCCCCTACCCCTTCAAGTTGATAGCCTCTTTTATATACATGTATGCACAAATATATAATCTGATGAGTAGGTTTAGTTGTTTGTGGGTATGTGGCTTCAGGGATAACCCCTCTGAATTGGAGAACCAACAAGGGACTTATACCAAGAGAAACTAATTCCCCCTCTCCCAGAAGTCCTTAGCTGCCTGTCGTTCTTTGTCTAGGGGTGGGACTTCATGATATTCTCCTCCTTCCATCTTAATATTCCCATTGATATTGCCAC
Source organism: Tokudaia tokunoshimensis (assembly GCA_036184795.1). Classification (NCBI taxonomy): domain Eukaryota; kingdom Metazoa; phylum Chordata; class Mammalia; order Rodentia; family Muridae; genus Tokudaia; species Tokudaia tokunoshimensis. Next base: position 73,999,346 of record BTHU01000005.1, read on the forward strand.
TGCTCTGCTCTTGTCTATGCACCATTTCTAGGAGAGACCACTTCTGGACTCTTTTCCTGGAGTCCCCTGAGTCACAGATGCTGGAGCTGTGACATAGATGTAGATGTATCTGTCAGAGCTGGTTCTCCTAGGATCTGTTGCTATCTACATTGAGTCCAGTTGTGGTTTTCCATGATGGTATCCATTTGTTATCAAGAGAGGCTTTTTTGAGGAGAGGCAGTAGCTACATTTATACAGAAAAAGCAGCATGCACACCTCTTGAATGACATAATGTCCCTAACAACATAAATATGAGATTGTACAGTGTTCAATTATTTTCTGCTCTTATTAATTGACCAAGATATGCAAATCAAGATTCTAATCCTGCTTTTTTGGTTTGTTTTGCCTATTTGTTTTGTGAGAAAATTTTTACTAACATTCTAATTCATTCATGGTTTTAATCCAAGCATTTTGGAGGCAAAGGCAGGTAGATGTCTGTAAGTTCAAAACCAGCATGATCAGCAAAGCAAGTTCCAGGCCAGACAAGGCTACACAGTGAGATCCTGGAGAAGGAGGAGGGAGGGAGGGAATAATAGAGGGAGGGAGGGAGGGAGGGAGGGAGGGAGGGAGGGAGATTGATTCAAGTTGGTCACTCAATATACGAACTGGAATCCATCTCAGCAGAAATTTCAGTCTTCACCAGTAGAGGGCAGAATAACATCAGTCACTAGAATACATTTGCTCAAACAATTCCAGATATTCATGTGTCCCTCTGGTTAATTATGATAAACCCAGATTACATTCACCTTCAATAAGCACAGTTAGGCATTTAGATATCTCCCAATGTATAGTACAGAGGACAAAGCTGCTATTAAAGTGTAAGTTTAAGAAGTCTTTTTTTCAAAAACATTCTCAGTCTACCTAGAGGTGGATTAAGATTAGCAGCACCATTTTCAAACTTACCTTGTTAGCTTTGTGAGAAGTATTCACTTGTTCTAGATTACTATCCATATGTTGTTGTTTAACAGGCAGTTTGTTGTCTAGTGAGAGACCAGGCTAATGTGGATAGTCAGTTAATCTATAATATCTGTGGAATGGTATAGATTATTTTCCATTGTTCAACTTGTTATTCAACTTTCCTTCCTATCACTGACCTATGTTATTATCAGTCTTCCTACTGTGCTCATGTTAAAAAATTGAACTGGCTACTATAGATCCTTTGTATAATGACTATTTCCGAGTTTACACTTTTATTGATAATTTAAACTTCTGAAGCCGTCATTAGATCCTGTTTTTAATCTGCCAAAGGCTTGTTTTCCCTTTGGGACTGTTAGTCATTAAGTTGCTATTAGATAGGACATAAAAATGCCTGTCTTGTTTTATATTGCTTCAGCTCTGCAGACGACATCCACAGAACCAGGACCAGAAGCAAGCAAGTAGAATCCTCAGGAGAGTCTATTTTTATACCAAGAAAGTAATTGCATAGTCAGATTTTAACCTCTGGAAGGCTCCACTCCATCATCTCCTGCCCAGTCTCTTGTGTTACTTAGCACTTCAACTTCTGTCCATCCACACAGTTAAGGACTGGACCCCACAGACACTGTCAACTAGGGAGGACAATACTGCAGCGCTACTTTTGTCTCAGACCATACACTCCGCCCAGTTTCCCCTCCCTCCACTCCTCCTAGCTTCCCACCCACTTCCCCAGATCCATTCCCTTACATTTTCTCTTCAGAAAAGAGCAGGCCTCCGAGAGACAACAGCCAAACAGGACAAAACAAGATGCGACAAGACAAGGCAAAAACCCTCATATTGAGGCTGGACAAGGCAACCAAATTGGACGGCAGATGTTCCTAAGAGCAGGCAAAAGAGTCAGAGATACACCTCTTCCCACTGTTAGAAGTCCCACACAAACCACCAAGCTAAGAGCTATAACATATGCAAAGGGCCTGGTATAGACCCATGTAGGCTCTGTGCTTGCTGCTTTAGTTTCTGTAAGCACTTTGGAGTCCTGCTTAGTTGATTCTGTGGGCCATGTTCTCCTGATGTTCCCTATCCCCTCTGATCCCCACAACCTTTCCTCACCCTCTTCTGCCAGTTTCCTGATCTTCAAGGGGAGGAACCAGATGGAGACCTCCAATTTAGACTTTCTCTCTGTATAATGTCTGGTTACAGGTCTCTGCACCCTGAAGCCCTAGTTTCTAACAGAAATAAAGTTTAAAACTGTGGCTGCTGCTCCCCCTTCCCCTTCCACCCAGCCTCCCTCCTTGTTCCTGATCTTCGTTGTTCCAGTTTGAGTAGTAAGTTTCCTTTCAAAACTCATTGGGGGGTGTGGGACATCCTTGGTCTAGACAACCAAAGCAGTTTTAATCTTTCCCGAATGACCGCAGAACAGCAGTTGGTAAAGCAAACATGGAGAAAAGCTTGCTACAAGGGCCAAGTGTTTCCATTTCCTTCCCCCTCTTTTAAAAATATTTGTTTATTGTTAGGTGTGTGACTGCTTCACCTGCCTGTGTGTATGTGCCCCATGTGTTCTTGATACCTGTGGAGGCCAGAAGAGGGCATCAGATCCCTGGACTAGAGTTAGAGAGGGTTGTGAGCTGCCATGTGAGGACTGGGAACTGAACTCAAGTCCTCTGCATGGTCAGCAAGTGCTCTGATGACTGAGGAATCCCTCTGGCCTTGTCCGCATTGCTTATGTGTTCTCACAGAGCATCTCTCCAGCTCCCACCTCAGGTTTCCATTGTCTATGTGTTGTCTTATTGCTGTGGTTTCTCTGCTGGCATCAATTTATAATTACTTGGCAAAATCAAAACAAACAATCTAAAAACATGCAAAATCACTGATGCCCAAACTCCTACTTCATTGTTTTAAAATTAAAAGATATCCTTTTCTAAAGTCCCTCCGATAGGTAAAATGAGAAGATCAGAAAAGTGCTTACCACTTAAAATGTCTTTTGACAGTAAAATGTTAAGAGTCATACAACTTGACTTTTGAAATTAGTATAACACCGAATCCAGAAGAATGTTGAAGTAAAAGGGAACAAAACAAAATCATGACAGCTAGAAAAGTGTGGCTGGATAGCTCCAGTGCAGAGTCATGTTGACACAAGTTCTGTCCCTCCACAAAACTCAAGAATCACTCCAATGATGACAGGGAACAATGTGAAGTTCCTGCACAGTGCCACTTAGCAACGTTAAAAAAAAATCATTTTACTTCCAGAGGACATGAGATGCTGGGTCAAATGGAGATGGAAAGTGATGCAGGAAACCATTAGAACATTCCTTGGGACAGAATAAAGCTGGAGCTTCTCTTTCCCATTCAAGGCAAAGGCTCATCCCGACCACACAGGAAGTGCTCAGTACTGCCTGGCAAAGTTGGTCTGGTCCTTTGCACTAAGGTTTAAGAAGTTCTGTCCTTGTCTCTTTGGTTGTGAATCTAGCCTTTAAGAGTTGAGCCAGCTCTCCAGCGCAGGAGAATCTACCACTTTCTTAAAACCAATGTATTCCTAATTACACTCTAAATACTTAACTAAGGGCAAGGGTGAATCTCACCCCAAACACTCCATCAGAGAAGTTCTCATCCCACCTCCACCATCAAAGTCATTCCTTTTGTATAGTAGGAGACCAACACAGAAAGCTACAACTAGCCGAAGTGAAAAGGAGTGACCATGGGAGTGTCCAGGCCCAGTCAACACATCTATAACCCAAACCCTGCACCTAAGTCCCAGGAAGCATTGCAGAAAACAGGGAGGAGAGATCCTAAGAGTTACAAGACCAAGAAGTCTGCTGTGAGATTTTGCTTTCTAGATATGACAGGGAACAGTGTGGCTGCCTAACCAGACCTGAACAATGACAACACCAGTTGACATGCTGTCACAGATAAGGGAGATCTCATGAGGTCACACCGTAGAGGAAGCCTTACAAGCAATTAGCAACTGATGACAGAGGAGAATGAGTCTTCCTAGGGAAGAGCCCCTTAATAGGTTCTCAATACTGAGTGATTTTTGTTTGTTTGTTTGTTTCTATGGATATGTAACAACAGTGCTTGGAGAAGAGGAGGCTCTGAATGGAGCAAGGTAGCAGGCATGGGAGGGGTAAGAGACAGGAGGAGGGGGAAATGATGTAACTATATTTCAGTTAAGTTTTAAAAAGAATTCTTCCCTCGGTGCTCATTAATACATTTTTATCCATTTTCAGTGCTCTTGTGCTCATAGTTTTAAAATAATAAACTATTTAATGAAAGTAACAAAGAGTAAGGGAATTAATGAAGATGTATAAAAAGTATCTTGTAGCCATTCTTTACCAGCTGGCTACAGTAGTTACATGACTTAGTGTGGCACAAGCTATAATAATCCCAACTGTTCTGGGTCTCATGTTCAAAGCTTTGCCTGGATTTCAGTGCGAGTTCAGTGCAGTGGGATGCTATCTCGAAAATCTGTTCCCCCCAAAAGGAAAGGAAAAATTTGGCAAGGCACATACAGTGCTGTGTGAGGACTTAGGTCCAAGCACAGAACTGAAAAACTCATAGGAAGATGAGGGGGAGTGTCCCAGAGGGCAGCAGCATCAGAGATTAAGGAGAAACCAACCTGGAGAACATGTCACTGCTGTGAGCAGGATCACTGTGATGCCCTACCAATCTCAGCACCCAGCAGTGGGGCATAAAAATCACTGTTTCTCTTTCATGTCCCCAAATATCAGGCTTCTCATCATTGTCCTATCCCCAACAGCACACAGGACCATGCCCAGCCGTTGTGAAGAAGATTGTGTATGATGTTATAATTCTTGAAGGGATTACCAAAAAATACTTGTGGTTTCCCATAGGTGCGTGCATGTGTTTGACAACTTGGTTCCCAGCTGGTGGAGCTGTTTGGAAAGGTGTAGAAACTGGGACAGAGAATCTCCTAGACTGCTTGAGTCAGTGGGAGTGGGTGCTGAAGTTCAATAGCCTGACCCCATTTCTGTCTGTCCTTTGCTTCTTGATGGTGAACTACGTGGCCACATGCCTCTCATTCCTGCTGCCATGCCTTCCCCACTATGTCGGGCTGTGTCCCCTTGAACTGAGAGCTAACCAAGACCTTCCTTCTTCGAGTTGCTTCTTGTTAGAGGATAGATCGGTCATGGTAGTGAGAAGAGTAATGCTGTGCCCTCAGTGTCCCAGAGAGAAGCATGGATATCTGGTCACTTGAGTGTATGTGATATGTATTAGAAGCACTGTTCTGCGGACACCAATCCCATTCATGTTCCTGTGGACACAACTACACTCTTCCCCTTTGCAGTTGGCTGGAGCCATATAACCTATTTTTTTTTTGCTTTCCTTCTCTTTCACTTTTCTATTAGTTGCATCCTTGGATAGCTCCTGTTAAAAGAAATGGCAAGATTCAGTAGTCTGATTGACCCGCCCCAGCTTCCTTATGGCCCAAATGGAGTCTGACAGAGCAATTGCCTAGAGAAATTCAGTTAACATCCTTTGTTTAGTAAAGATAGAATCTCAGGCTATGTCTTTCATATCCAGGGCCAAGGTTACATTTCAGAGTCATCAGCAGCCTCCACATATTTACCAAGAAGTGGATAATTCCCTCCCTCCTCTATTTCCCCTCTCTCTTACTAAATGCTATTCAGAACTAAAGATGGCTTTATTCTACACTTTTGTTGTTGCTGTTGTTGTTTCAAGGCAGGGTAGCCCTGGCTGTCCTGGAACTCGCTCTCACCTCAAGCTGGCCTCAAACTCACAGAACCACCTGCCTTCTGAGTGATGGGATTAAAGTTATATACCTGATATCACCACTGGGCTTACTCTATACTCGTCTGTGATAACCACTTTGGCTGTTCTCCCTTCTTACCTATCATAGCACATTCAAGTTCTCAGTTTTCAGAAAAGGGATATCTAGAGGAAAAGACATGTCTTTTTTTGAAAAATTCAGAATTCAGAGGTCATAACTCAAGCTAGAAGATAATTATTATCACAAATGATTAATTTACACGAGTGCAGGTGTTTGAGCCACAAGTCAGGGTGCACTGGGATGGAGTCTTTGCTCCGGCTTCTGCTAGCTCTGGGGCTTGCTCTATTGCCTTAAGCAAGTTACTTCATCTTTGAAGTCTTGTTTTCACCTGAGGAAAAACAGACAAGGTTGTTTGGAGAACTGGGTAATTGTTAGATGACGGATTTGATTCTGGAAACTTCCTGGTTTAAAGTAGAAAAACAACAAAAAGTTTTCCAGACCACGAGAAGCAAAACGACCTGTATTTTCAGTCAAGTGTGGTAAATATTTTTTTTTCCTTCCCTGACTCCACTACCTCTCTGTGAACTTAAAGGTAAACAGATCCCGTCCTGGGCCTCACAGTGAAGTCAGCAAGGATTTTTCTCTGCCTGCTAGCTCCTGTGTTTTCAGTTGTTGGAGAGATTGCTTCATTCTGAATGTGACAAAGGCTTCACATTCAGAAGCCCATTCAGCTTCCCTCACATTCATTTACACCAAATCTATGTGCATCTACCAACAGTTGCTCGCAGTGATTAAACTAAACTGGGATTGTCTGGTTCTCCAGCAAGCCTCTACATTCAGTAGTAACTTCCATGACAGATTATGCAATGACCTTGAAATAGCAGTTATAGGGTTGTGTCCTTGTCTTGTTTCTTGTATCTGTAGTGTAGCCAAGTCAGCGAGTCTCAGTGGACTTCAGACATCTTGCTCTACATTGCTTTGTGATGCCTTCTGAAAGGGCTAGGAAAGATGCAATCCTGTCACCACCGACCCTTCCTGAAGCAGAACCACCACCACCCACCCCACCCCCATGTCATGGTCAGCTTCCTCTCAGCCCCCCATCTCCCACAGTCACTGCCTACCAAGAGCAGACTGCTTTAGTCCTGTTTCCTCTGTCTTGTCAACTATCACCTTTGTTCTTCAGCAAGGCTCCTTCATTGATATTTCTGGTAATTCTAACCAGCTGGATGCATTTAACTTAATTTGAAATATGCATATGACTCAAAATTACCACAGAAACAAGAGTAAAAGCTCTCCTCCCCTGTTCTTCCTGCCCTGTCCCTCAAGTCTGCCTTCTCTTCCTCCACAGAACGGTAATTAATCCTGGTCATTTATTTCTCATGTGTTCTTTATTTCTTCACATATAGTCAGTATAAATATTAAGATTACTTCATAGTTTTTCACAAATATACTACTTATACACAATTTCCCTTTTTCTGTTTTTATTTTCCTTTATGTACTCTTGTAGAGAAAACATCTCCTATTTCTCTTCAAAAGAATCTTGTTCTCTTATGTGAAATTGCTTGTACTAACTTCTGCTGATCTAGCAAATTATAAAAGCATTAACCAATCAACCCAGCAGTGTCTAGCACACAGGAAAAGTTCCTGCTTTCTCAGAAGTGTGTTGAGTCTGAGGATTTTTTTTAATTAAACCTTGAAGTGTTAGCTAATAGGTTAAAACAGCATGCTATTTGGTTGTAATCTGCATTATTACTATAATGAGTGAGATTGAATTTGTTTTCATTCCTCTGAAAATTGTTCACATCTTTTGGCCATATCTCTATTATGTCTCTGTAACAGAAATATTCAAGGTTTGATGCTAGTTTCATTGTTTCTAACAATTTCTGGTAAACAAGGAATTCCTTAGAATGAATGTTGTATGTTAAGGAATGCTCGTTACATTATCAACATAGCTCATGATATCTAACTGCAAAATTCTATGAAAATTTCACCATTGAAGAACCAATTATGAAATTTTAATGAATTAATTTTAATTCTCAAATAATTTGAATTTGATAGAAAACACAACATGGCAGAATGAGTATTGCAATTCATGCCATCTTAGGACACAGTTAAACATGTGCAGAAGGGAAACAATGCAGCCATTCTACACCAAAAAGAAACAAATAATGTTCATATAGCTCCTCCCACTCTGAAATTCATGGTTGGCTCTTGTTTCACAGTGTTCAAGGGTCTATGTCTTGTCTGCTCAGCCATGTTGTGAGCCTGAACACACAGAACATACAGCGGTTGATTTCTATCTGGACAATGGTCCAGGCACAGCTGCTGTACCTTTGGTATTCCAAGTAGTCGTGAATCCTCCTGAAGTATGCTTTAATCTGTAACCTGAGGTTCTGTACACTCAAGCCTCCACTCTTCAGTGCTGCTTTCAGTCCACCCAGTGACTCCACAAATTCCAGCTGCCGGTGAAGCACAGCTAGGACTTTTTCTATATGGTTTTCCTCCCAAATGCCCATAGACCCATGTGTCTGGAAGAGAATGAAGATCTGCTGAAGGATCTCATGCAGAACAGCCAGTGCCTGTCCCTCTTGGTACTGGTGAGGACTCACGGTCTGCTGAGGAAGCAGGAAATTCTTCCTGTGTGTTAGACACTGCTGGACTGATGAGCTTGGCAAAGGTTTCAGTAGTTGTAAACTTTCTCTGTTCATTCTTGATTGGAAGGAAATCAGTTTCGGTTCTAGAGAGAAGATAGTGGAAGACGCCAAGAGCAGCAACACCGTTTCAGGGAGCTGTTTGTGAACCATGGTGGAGGGCACACAGTGATCTCTGCACACCTTGTATAACTCTAGTTCTGAGAAATGTTTACCTTTCACACATCCAAAACTATGAGGGGGGGGGTGTTTTTTAATGTTGCCTTTGTTTCCTTGTGTGTCATTTCCCTAAGTTTATACCTTAGGTTTTCTGATTCCCATTTCAGGGTTTTATGGAACATTTCCTTTACTTTCCCCATTGTGTTGCTGCTTGAGGAAGTAATGAAAGAGCTGGCTTCATTGTACACTTTTCTTGAGACAATTACAGTTGTCCACTCTGACCTATTATCCCTCATTATTTATTACGTACAAGCCTTAAACAATACACTTTCTAAATGTTTAGTCAGGCTTACTAATGCACTTTTATTGAGAGCAAGCTTTCTTTTTCAAGCAGTGGTATTTCATGGAGTATTATTTCTCATAGACCTGGTAGTACCCAGAACACACTCTGAGGTAAACATTAAAATCTGCAGGCTAACTTTGAAACTTCATATAGAACTGTAAATGTGCACAAGTATTTGGGAAAATTATTCTGAAAATATGTATCAATAATCTTGGACTATATTTATATCTCATCCAATCAGTTTAATATCTAATATTTTAGCTTATAAGATCAAAGTAAAACTTATCAAAAGATTGTGATTATAGTCTCATGATAGCAGCAGAGTATAAACAACCTACAAGTTCAATAAAATGGCTACAAATGTGTTGGTCCTCTATGAATACACGAAACCAGTTAATGATAACATGATTATGAAAAGAGATGGAGGCAGTTGGATGGTCCATTTTCTCTAGACTAGCTGCAACTATGGTAAAACAGCTCTACAATAGTAATGCCTCTTGAATTACAAATACCCAGTTCCACATTGCTAAGATCCTCCTGAGTAATCTCTGAGCCTACCTTCTTAGTCTTCCCTGAAACAGTGGTAGTAAGTGCAGTTGAGGGAACTGGACCTCCAGAGGAAGTAAAAGATTCTGTGATGAGACACTATGACCATGGCAACTCTTATAAAGGAAAATATTTAATTGGGGCTGGTTTACAGTTCAGAGGTTTAGTCCACTATTATCATGGCAGGAACCATGGAAGCATGTAGGCAGATATGGTAATAAAGTAGGAGCTATGAGTTCTACATCTTGATCTGCAGATAGCAGAAAGAGACTATGTGCTACACTGGGCACAGCTTGAGCATATGGGACCTCAAAGCCAGTCCCCACAGTAATACACATCCTCCAACAAGTCCACACCTACTCCAACAAGGCCACAGTTCCTATTAGTTCCATTCCCTATGGACCAAGTATTCAAACACATGAGTCTATGGGGGCCATACCTATTCAAACCACCACACCTCTTAACACAGCTAATACTTAAAAGATACAGTGTTCAGTTAACACAACTAGTACTTGCTTGTGTATTTGCTGATGGCTCTTTCTTTCTACATATCATCACCTGCACTACTTTAGTGACTATGGCTTATCTGAGGCCAAATCTCCACAGATCCTTCTTGTGTGGATGTCCTTCTCCCTCTCCACTCTCTCTTCTAGATCCCCACTGCACTTTGTACCCCCTTTAAGATATCTTTCTTGTTCTAACTTATGTGAGGTGTTTGATTTACCTACCTTACAACGTCCCTAAATTAAAAGCCTCTTAGAAATCTAAAACAAATTATCTTCTTTATTACCTATATTATTATAGTAAATGCTAGTAAATATGCATTGAGTATGGAAATATATCCTATCATAAAATAATACAGTGTATTAGATCTTTGATTATTTCTCTGAAGGCAGGTTTTCAGTGAAACAACAAGTCCTAAAAACAAACACCTTTAAAACATTATCTCGATAGAAATGTCTAGTTTAAGAGTTGCTGTAGCATTTTGCAGCAGGGAACCAGGCAGCTCCACAGCCTTTTGTGCTTAGCCCACCAGGAGAGAATGATCTCCCAGCAGCGATTTCACTTCTCAGTGAGTCTGGAGGGGTACAGCTAGGAGCACACTGAGCATACGATCAGTGGAGCAGCGGGGACGGGTGTCTTCCCTTCTGGCCTCCATTTGCAGCAGGGAACCAGACAGCTCCACAGCCTTCTGTGCACAGACCCTGCCAGAAGAGAGTTGGTCTCCCAGGAGTACAGACACAGTTTTACAGGCCCATAGGAGGGGCAAGCTCCAACCAGAGACAACAAAACCAACTAACACCAGAAATAACCAGATGGCGAAAGGCAAGCGCAAGAACCCTACCAACAGAAATCAAGGCTACTTGGCAACATCAGAGCCCAGTTCTCCCACCACAGCAAATCCCGGATACCCCCAACATAATGGAAAAGCAAGAGTTGGATTTAAAGTCTCTTCTCATGATGCTGTTTAGAGGGCATCAAGAAGGACATAAATAACTCCCTTAAAGAAATACAGGAGAACATGGGTCAGAGGGTAAAGGCCCTTAAAGAGGAAACACAAAAATCCCTGAAAGATATACAGGGTAGCATGAGTGAACATGTAGAGGCCCTTAAAGAGGAAGCACAAAAATCCCTGAAAGAATTACAGGAGAATACAAACAAATAAGTGAAGGAACTGAACAAAATCATCCAGGATCTAAAAATGGAAGTAGAAGCAATAAAGAAATCACAAAGTGAGACATCTCCGGAGATAGAAAATCTTGGAAAGAATTCAGGAGTCATAGATACGAGCATCAACAACAGAATAAAAGAGATAGAAGAAAGAATCCCAGGGGCTGAAGATACCATAGAAAATATTGACTCAACAGTTAAAGAAAATGCAAAATGCAAAAAACTCCTGAGCCAAAACATCCAGGAAATCCAGGACACAATGAGAAGGCCAAACCTAAGGATTATAGGTATAGAAGAGAGTGAAGATTTCCAACTTAAAGGGCCAGTAAATATCTTCAACAAAATTATAGAAGAAAACTTCCCTAACCTAAAGAAAGAGATGTCCATGAACATACAAGAAGCCTGCAGAACTCCAAACAGACTGGACCAGACCAGAATATCCTCCCTGAACATAATAATCAAAACACCAAATGCACTAAACAAAGAAAGAATATTAAAAGCAGTAAGAGAAAAAGGTCAAGTAACCTATAAAGGCAGGCCTATCAAAATTACACCAAACTTCTCACCTGAGATGATGAAAGCCAGAAGATCCTGGGCAGATCTAATACAGACCCTAAGAGAACACAAATGCCAGCCAAAACTACTATACCCAGCAAAACTCTCAATACCATAGATGGAGAAACCAAGATATTCCATGATAAAACCAAATTTACACAATATGTTTGCACAAATCCAGTCCTACAAAGGATAGTAGATGGAAAACGCAAACTTGAGGAGGGAAACTACACCCTAGAAAAAGCAAGAAAGTAATCTTTTCCCAACAAACCCAAAAGAAAGTAACCACACGACCATAAAAAGAACATCAAAAATAACAGGAAGCAACAATCACTATTCCTTAATATCTTATAATGACAATAGACTCAATTCCCCAACAACAAAAAACATAGTCTAACAGAGATGTTTTTCATGTGGATCTTTGATTTTATCAGAAAGTGTTTGTGACTCCCCTTTCAATTTAGTAATGCTTTTTGTGTCTACCATTTTGACTATTATTTTCCATGACAATCTTTAATTTTAACAATTTTTCTGTGTATTTCTTCGATTTTGTCGGAGGTGTTTTTCATGTAGATCTTCGGTTTCGTCGGGGGGTAGGGGGTATTTGCAGTTCAACTTTCAATCAATTTAGGAATGTTTTTGTGCCTACCATTTTGTTGGTATAATTGTCCATGATAATCTTCAATTTTAACGTTTTTCTGTATTTTTCTTCAATTTTGTCAGAAGTATTTTTCATGTGGATCTTCAGTTTTATCAGACAATGTCTGTAATTTTACTTTCAATCAACTCAGGAACATTTTTATACCTTCCATTTTATCTGTATAATTTTCCATGTAATAGTCATTTTTAACATGTTTTTCTATATATTTCTTGAATTTTTTCAGGAATATTTTCCTTGTAGATCTTCAATTTTATCAGAAAGTGTTTATAATTCCACTTTCACAAAACAGGAATATTTTTATGCCTACCATTTTATCTGTATAATTTTTCTATGAAATACTCAATTTTAATGCATTTTTTATATATTTCTTCAATTTTATCAGAGATATTTCCTATGTAAATCTTCAATTTTATCAGAAAATGTTTATAATTTCACTTTCAATCAACTTAGAAATATTTTTATGCCTACCATTTTATCTGTATAATTTTCCATGATAATCTTCAATTTTAATGTTTTTCCATATATTTTTTCAATTTTATCAGAAATATTTTCCATGTAAATCTTCAATTTTATCGGAAAATGGTTATAATTCTACTTTCAATCAACTTAGGAATATTTTAATTCCTACCAATTTATCTGTATAAATTTCTTCAATTTTATCAGAGATATTTTCCATGTAAATCTTCAATTTTATCAGAAAATGTTTTTATTTCTACTCTCAATCAATTTAGGAATAGTTTTATGCCTACCATCTTATCTGTGCAATTTTTCATGAAATAGTTTTTTTTTTTAAATATTCTTTTTTTTTTTTTTTTTTGATTTTTCGAGACAGGGTTTCTCTGTATAGCTCCGGCTGTCCTGGAACTCACTCTGTAGACCAGGCTGGCCTCAAACTCAGAAATCCGCCTGCCTCTGCCTCCCAAGTGCTGGGATTAAAAGCGTGCACCACCACTGCCCGGCTTCATGAAATAGTTTTAAAATGTTTTTCTATATATTTCTTGAGTTTTATCAGAAATATTTTCCTTGTAGATTTTCAATTTTATCAGAAAATGTTTATAATTACATTTTCAATCAACTTAGAATATTTTTATGCATACCATTTTATCTGTATAATTTTTCCATGAAATAGTCAATCTTAACATGTTTTTCTATATATTTCTTCAACGCTATCAGAGATATTTTCCATGTATATTTACACAATGGAATACTACTCAGCAATTAAAAACAATGAATTCATGAAATTCTTAGGTAAATGGGGAACAGGGGGAGGGAAGAGGGCTTATGGGACTTTCAGGGAGGGGGGAACCGGGAAAGGGGAAATCATTTGGAATGTAAATAAAGAATATAGAAAATAAAAATAAAAATAACATTATCTCATTACATGTCTAGATAATGGAATTTAGTCTAGTTTCAACATAAACATTTATATCTTTAATGTGGAGTTCCAGGGAAAGAATATTAATGGTAATGGCAAGGCTTTCATGTATTATTTTGTATTAATTTATTTGTTCTAACAGATTACATTTAACTTTTAGTAGCTTATAATTCATTTTAATATTTACAATTAACTTGTCTTATCCCATTTTTATGGCTTGAATGTAACTTGTCTCCCTTATGTTGGCACATTTGCCCCCAGCTTGTGGTACTATTTTGAGGGGATATGGAACAGTTGAGACTTAGAGTCTAGCTGATGTACATAGCTACTAGAAGCAGACCTTGAGGGTCATGACATGGCTCCATTTCCAGCCCCTTTTCTTTTCTCAGCTGCCAGGATATGGCAAAGCTTTACTGCAGGCTCCCCTGCCACCATGCCTCCCCTACTGCCATCGCTTTCCCGCCAGGATGGATGAGACACTCAGAACTATCAACAAACATATAAGCACTTTTCCAGCCAGTCAGTTATTGTTACTGTGAGAACAACAAGCATCTATATCTGTCTGTCTGTCTGTCTGTCTATCATCTATTTCTCTATTTATCTAGTAGAAACAATTTATGTTGAGTGCATGTTTTAATACATGTATTAAATCAGGGCAAACAAATGTATCTTCTCGATTACTGTTTATGGTGAGAACATTCTGAGTCATCATCTTCAGGCTTTCAGTCGGCCTGCTGTTCACCACACTTCCCTCCTTGCTCCAATCCAACTGTGGCAGCAGCTCTTCGCCAGGCTCCCTCCAGCCTTTTGTTTCCTTACTGTTCCTCCCTAACCCCATTCCGTCCTTCACTCTCTGAGATCACCGTCTTCAGCTTCCGCATGTGAGGCACTTGGCTCTCTGTACCTAGCTTAGCCCGGTGGCATAATTATCTCCATTTCCATCCATGCTGTTATAAATGGCATACATTTCCTCTTTTTTTAAAAAAAAGATTTAAACACCAAAAACCAAACAAACAAACACACACACAACACACACACACACACACACACACACACACACACACACACATATTACGGTGGTGAGGCACTAGTTGTGCATGTGAATGTATTACCAGAGGAGATCAGAAGAGGGTACTGGACCCCTGAAATTGAAGTTACAGGCAGTTGTGAGCTACCAGAAATGTGTGCTAGAAAGTGGTCTTGGATCCTCTTGAAAAGAAATGTCTACTCTTAACCACTGAGCCATCTCTTTAGCACCTCCTGCTGCTGTTGTTGCTGTTTTTGTTGTTGTTACTGTTTCAAGGCTGAGCCATGTCATGATGTATGTGCAACGCTTGTCTTACCAATTCGCCTGTTGAAGCACACTTGTTTCTGCCCCATGGCTATTGTAATTCCACATAGGTATGGGACTGCACGTACCTCTTTAACAGACTGGTTTTATTTTCTCTAGATATACGCCCAGTAGTGAGATTACTGAACCACGGTTCTAGTCTCAACATCTTGAGGAACCCCTATTGTTCTCTTCTATCATACTAATTTATATCCCCCCAACCATGCTAAAATATGTCCTTTCACAAAAATTCCCTTCAATTTACAATAATGGCCTAAAGTTTTGTTGATTTCTAAAGATTTAGGAATTTTCCAGATAGTTTTATATTATTGATTTCTAATTTCAATGTTGTGATTAAAGAATAAAGTTTGAGTTGATTGGACCTATGGATCAGAGTATAATCTACCTTGATGGTGTTACTCCTGAACTTGAAACAATTCTACTCTTGTAGTAGGGACTGTTCTATGAATGTCAGATAGATTCCAATGATTGAAAGCACTGAAAATTTTCATATTGGCCTGATGTTCTATGCTTTGTCAAGAAAGAAGTCTTAACGAGAATGCCTGCATGAGTATGAGTGTGTGTGTGTGTGTGTGTGTGTGAGAGAGAGAGAGAGAGAGAGAGAGAGAGACAGAGACAGACAGAGAGGAGACAGAGACAGAGACAGATGGACACAAAGACACAGACCTCTCCACCACAGAGATCTTGAAATCTCCAGTTGTGATTTTAGATTTGTTTTCTACCATTTCAATTACATATGTTTAAAACGCATTATGCACACATAATGCAGTCTGTGTTGTTATGAAATCTGGATGAGCTGACTACGTTAAAAATGTTCTTTATTCTTGGCAATTGTTCTTATTCTATAATCATATCTTTCCTGATGTATATTGTTTTGATTAATGTTTACATGACTCTCTCTCTTGTGTGTGTGTTTTTCTCAGAAACCTCCCAAAGGGTTTATATTTGATTTTTGTTATGCTATTGGGCTTTATGTTTTATGTGATCTGACAGCCTTTGATTTTTTTCCTTTATGTTTGTGTGTATGTTTATGTTCAAATAAAATTTTCTTGTCTTCACTTTATTTCCTTTATTTTTTGTAAACAGTGCCTAGAAATTTATCAAAGTCCAAATGGATGAGAAGGTAAGAGAATATTATCACACTTAAAGCATGCTATATCTAGACCAAAATAAATTAAGATTTTTCAAAAACATTCCTCAACATGCAACTATTTCAAATGTCAACCTAATAAACTATCTCCCAGAATCACTAATTTTTGAATAGGCACAGCAGGAGAATGTACACTTGCTTGGTATGATTGGGAAAAGATACTTGATTGTATAGAAATCCATTGTTTCCATTCAGTAATTTAAAAACTTGTTCTTTTCTTCTGAAGTTCAAATTTCCCTTACTCCAAAGCACTGATTCTTTCATGGAATAGGCATGGTAGTAGTTTGGGAGGGCTTCACTGGCATCAAAGGAAGTGACTAATGAACAGCCATGTTTAGAGAAATCAGGACATGTATGGGTACTGGGTACCTGATTTATGTAGGTAGTATGGGTACTAGAGGAAGAAGCTGAGTGTGAGTCCGTGTGCACATATGCTTACATGTAGTTGTATGTGCACAGAGGACTGAGTTTGTTATTCAGGGCCCTGAGAATGGACATACCCAGTTGTCCACTATAAGAACTCTGTTAAGAGAATTTGCTGCACACTTACACTGCACCCAGAAAGGGGCAGTAGTGAGGTGTTTTGATACAGAAAAGGCTGATGCTAAGTATTGCTGAGTATGATAAATCTTTGACGAAAATGAAAAATTAATGACTGTAATCTGCCTTTAGCTAGTATGAATTTTATACGACCTTAAGATAATTTATTATATAAATATATTTCATTCTATATTTCCATGAGGTTTTTATCATTACCTTTTACCCATAATTATAATATGCTTTAATATATTTTCTCTCTGAATTTAAAATATATTAAAACCAGTTCTAGTTAGTGAGGAAGGCATTTAAACTCAGCCAAATGATTGCAACATAATATAGGTTACTTGCAAAGAAGATCTCAGAAGATGGAAAGATCTCCCATGTTCATGGATTGGCAGGATTAATATAGGAAAAATGGCCATCTTGCCGAAAGCAATCTACAGATTCAATGCAATCCCCATCAAAATTCCAAATCAATTCTTCATAGAGTTAGAAAGAGCAATTTGCAAATACATTTGGAATAACAAAAAATCCAGGATAACATGTATCCTAGTCTCAAAAATAAAAGAACTTCTGGGGGAATCACTATCCCTGACCTCAAGCTGTATTTCAGAGCAATAGTGATAAAAAAAAAAAACTGCATGGTGTTGGTACAGAGACAGGCAGGAAGATCAATGGAATAGAATTGAAGACCCATAAATGAACCCACAGACCTATGGTCACTTGATCTTTGAAAAGGAGCTAAAACCATCTAGGAGAAGAAAAGAAAGCATTTTCAACAAATGGTGCTGGTTCAACTGGAGGTCAGCATGTGGAAGAATGCAAATTGATCCATTTTTATCTCCTTGTACAAAACTCAAGTCCAAGTGGATCAAGGACCTCCACATAAAACCAGATTCACTGAAACTAATAGAGGAGAAGTGGGGAAGAGCTTAGAGCACATGGACATAGGGGAAAATTTCCTGAACAGAATACCAATGGCTTGTGCTCTAAGACCAAGAATCAACAAATGGGACCTCATAAAATTGCAAAGTTTCTGTAAGGCAAAGGAAATTGTCAAGATGATAAAATAGCAACCAACAGATTGGGAAAAGATACCAATCCTACACTGAGGAACCCATGACTCCAGTAGCATATGTAGCAGAGGATAGTCTTGTCAGCCATCACTGAGAGGAGAGGCCCTTGGTCCTGTTAAGGCTGAATGCCCCAGAGTCGGGTAATGCAAGGGCCTGGAGGCAAGAGTGGGTGGGTAGGTGGGGGAACATCTTCAAAGAAGCAGGGGGAGGGGAGAAGATATAGGGTTTTGGGGGGGGCATGAAAGGGGATAACATTTGAAATGAAAATAAAGAAACTATCCAATTAAAAAAAAAGAAAAATATATAGGTTACCTGGAATCTAGTGTCAGTTCCTCAATGGGCAAGTGTCACCAAGAGCTTTTAGCATCTATGAAACTGGGTTAATGCCATGTAATTGATATATTAATAGACTAGATAAATCGGTTCCAGAATGATTACTCATCTCTTTAACACATATTAAGATCCTCTCTAGTTAACATTTTTGCTCTCTAGCCTGAACAACACTGACAGATATTTACTTATTACAGATACTCACTGTTATCTGGTCTCCTTTTGCGGACTGCTGTAGCTAAATATATCTTGACTTCTCTGCCCATGCCAGATCTTGCACTTTTAGCCATATTCACATATGTGTCACATCTACTGTCCTACTCAAAGCTATTCATGTCTCACTTTGATTTGGCCTCAGTAATTATTTTAAACATGGCATTTATTCTAGTGGTTATCAGTATATCTCTAGTCCATTTGCTGAGCATGAATTTGCAAATATTAATCTATATTAACTTATCTATCATAGAATTTCAGAGTAGGAAGTGATCTTAATAACACCTAATATCTGATTCCCTCTCCCTTTCTCAAGAATTCAGTCACTGTGCCTTTAAATGTGCTGGAGAGAAGCCCCTCACACTCTTGGATCTTAGAAAGGGGAAGGTAAGTTTCCTGTGAAGAGAAAACCAAACATGAGATACCAGGCCCTGAATAAAAGAATAGTATGACACATAGGGAGGGATGCTTCCACAGGAGTCAAAGATGGCAAATGGTGAGGAAGAAGTATTTCAAAGTCATGACAAAGAAAGACCCAGAAACTGTCTCAGACTAAAGAGAAAAAGCTGTGACAACCAGATATGAACTATTATGCTGCACAGGATCACATCTTATTCTGGGCATCACTGGGACTAGATAGGTAAATCTAAACATGAAGACTGATACCAAGTCAAGTGTCATTGCCACATTCTGAATTTGGTGATTTATTGTGGCTGTATGGAGGAAATATCCTTATGGCCACAAATACATAATGACATTGAAGTCACCCCCAGTGCCTCTCACTTAAGTGGTTTTGAAAAGAAGATTCTTTTTGCTGTATGTTCAGATTTTATAATCATTTCAAAATTTAAAACAGAGTATGCACACTTTTGAATTAAATAATTAGTATTTGAAATGTGATCATTGAGACCATGTAGGCTGGAATATCTTTTTTTTTCTATACTACACTTCATCATCACCTTTCAGTTGTCTTAATTTAGGCCACGAATGGCTAACACAGTGAAGATAAAGACCACCACTCCTGATTAAACATGATGTAGACATATGTCAGCCCTAGCATGTGATAGGTAAATTTTGAATTTCACTGGTATCATTTGCTTGCCTACAGTCTTAGGAAACCTATTAATTTCTCTGTGTCTCAGTTGCATCAATGTTAACATAAGGATAATGGTGGTATCTCATTGAAAGACTATGATATCTAAGATAATCCAATAATATTCTGAGTATAGTGCATGGGCTATGCTCAATTAATGCTATTAGGTTTTTTCTTTTTATTGAATATAATCTTCATTTACATTTCAAATGCTAAAACCTTTCCTGGTTTCCCCCCTCCCTGAAAGTCCTCAACCCCTCCTCCCATCCCCTGCCTCCAAGTATATGCCCTTCCACCCAACCCACTCCCACCTGCCCCCCCCCAATTTCTCTTTGTTGGGGCATCTATTGAGCCTTCACCAGACCAAGAACCACTCCTCTCATTGATGCCCAACAAGGCATTCCTCTGCCACATTTTTCTTATTTGTGCTAGACATGACATTGTTGGGCTATGAATAAGTAGTTTCTACATATTTTGCAGCATCCCCCTACTAATACGTCACAGCTAGAATTAAAATGAAGTCTATTTAATTTCCACTATTCAGTAAATATTCAAAGGAATAGGACCAGAACTTATAAAGCATACAATTGGTACTGAGCCCCATGATGCAGCAAACTTTTATTGATTAGTTATTATGGTCTTGGTTTTGTTCCAGGTTGTTTCAGTAAGCCAGAAGTGGGGCTCTTTAAAATGGCATTTAATTAGATTCAATTGGATGAGAGGATGGAAACAGTAAAGCATAAGCAAATTGTACAGCATATTAAAAATTAAAACATTCCAGAGTAGTTGGGAGCATCTTTTCTTTCCAAGGTCATGAGTGACTTGGCTGTGGAATTTCCATGCACAGAACCAGAAATGTAAAAAGCCAATGAGGAGCTCTGGGAAGCAGCATGAAGTGAAACAGAGCGTCCAGCTCAGAGGGGGAAAGCTAGGTATGAAGGATGGCAGGAAAGTGGGCGGGAATGCTTGACGACATTTTAGAGTTAATGACATGGGCATTAGTAGCGATGATGACAAGTGGAATTTTCAAGAATATTAAGGGTAGAAGTCACATTTCAATCTTTATAAAAAGAAATGGGAAAAGACAGGCAATGTAGACAAAAATTTGATCACCATAGAGAGGAAAAATTTAAGTGGTATCAGCATTGAAAACCTTTGGTTTTCATTTTTAAAAAAGTGATCAATATTCTGTTTGAAAAAAAAAGGAGATAAAATTTCAACATAATTATTTGTTTTCTGGCACACATACTTCCAAATAAAAATAAAATGATAGCTATAATCAAGAATCCATTAGCCACTTTTCTTTTTTCTTTTTTTTTCTTATTGACAGCATCCAGTATTTATTTTTTTATGAGAATAGATAACATGTAAGACATTTTTTTAGGTTCATAAAATGCTCTTTCCTATGAATTTCTTTGATGTTACCAACACGTTGAGACAGCCGAATCTGTGGCAGCTACCCCACAGATGTAGTGGTCCAGCTTCCTCCAAGCTGTACTGATGATTAGTGGTCCTCTGGAACTATGGCTCAATTCCATCCGCTACAGTCTATATCTGGTCTCTGTCACTTCTTTTATTTTCCTTACATTAATCAGAATTCTTTGGTCAAGTACAGTAGAACAATATAGATTCTATTAGATCAACATATCCAAATTCTGTTGGAAGTAGCCCAGATGCCAAAGACAATATGTATTCAACAGATGCTCCTTTCTGGAAAGATTAGAAGACCCAAGTTTTTCAAAGGCAACTGTTAGAAGACATACAAATCCGTATGATGTAGGCAAACATGTCCATCATGGTCTATGCATATGCCATCACATGATCAAGAGTAAAATAGAAAGCAGGGTAGATAAAGAGAAGACTAGGACAGTGTGAAATGAGGCAGAGAGAATGAGATCTGGGAGACCCTGGGCACCACTTAAGAAGAATTCTCAACAGACTGAAAAATCTCCCACTGGGAATTACAAGCATGTAATGTGCAGGCTTTCAAACATCAGTTCAGCCAGTGTTTAATGGTGGTCATCTTCTTTTTCATACCAGACAGTACATCATGACTGACCAAAATTATTTAAGTAATACTTCATACTTCTTATATGTGAAAGGAATTTTATGTTTCATTCATATCACCTACACAACTACCCTGTGAAGTAAGTACTACTGTCAGCCCTATGCACAAATACTGAAACTCAGATGCAAACATATTAAATCCAAATAGTGTGTGGACTAAGAGGCTACATATAATATTATTTCTAGTCCTTATAATGCTATTGGCAGGTAGATCTTATGAAAATATGCCTGCATTTTTAAATGGAAATGTAAGCACATACACACTGGTTAGAAAAGCTAACCAGTCAATTGGTGCTCTATCTCATCAAGGGCACAAGGAACTGGCAGGGTTAAAAATTCCATCCACACTATAAACAACTGGAGAACTAGACCAAATATAGGACATATCTTTCAGCTATTGGATCACAGATAGCACAAGATAGAAATTCAGAGAGGTGGAAGCCAGCAAGGCTTTCTGCCTAGGGAAATTTCTTGACTGTGGTGCCAGGAGAAACTTCCCTCCGACAGATTCACTGAACAAAAAAGGCAAAGATTTAAGTTTGAAAAAGCAAAACATCTACACTTGCACAGCAGACTATTCAATGAGAGGGAGCTAACTGGATTGTTCCAAACACTTTACTGAATGCCTCCCTGGTTCTCTGATGGATGGTAATGTATCAGGGAAGGCTCACAAAGAAAAAAAATATATAGGTCAGATTTAAGACAAACATAGTCAATCTGGAGTGTTCTCAAATTCCCACCAGCCACAGGGAAGAAATCTTGCTGATTATGTAGAGAATTCTGTAAAGATTCCCCCAAACAGCAATTCAAAGGTAGGACTAAGTTCTAAAATAAAAACTACTCTAAACTTGTCCTAAAAGAGTTTAAGAACAATGACATACACCTAACATAGCTGCCTACCAGGACAAAAGTTAACATTTTATTACAATATAAAATTCAGCACACAAAACATCAAACTACAATTCATTAAATGTCTGGCATATTAAATATTACTGTAGATGTGATAAAATAAAATATGATCTGTAATCAGAAGATGATTTAGTTAATAGCCTGTGACTAGGAAATGACAAAATTAACAGATTGCAATGGCAAAATAGCTTTGACAAATATACTTCACATGCTCAAGGATAGAGAGCAATTGAGTATACGCACGATGAAAAGAGGAGTAGAAACTAATAAGAACCAAAGAGAGGGGGCTACAGAGACGGGCCAGTGGTTAAGAGCACTTGCTGCTCTTGCAGAAGTCCTGAGTTCGTTTCCAAGCACCTACAGAGCAGCTCACAAGCATTTGTAACTCCAGTTCCAGGGGCTCTGATGCTTCTCTCTGACCTCCAAGGGTATGGGCTACACATGTATACATACATGTAAAAAAAAGATAAGCTTTTTTTAAAACAAAGAACCAAGAGAAACTCTAAGAATCGGAATATGGAATATCCAAACATGTTGCTAGATAGGATTAATAGCAAACACAGCAGAAACAATTGTACCACAGGTAGAATGAAAAATTCATGTGCTCTAAGGTCTTTCCTTTTCCTGCAGTGCTTTATACTTTATAGGATTATGTAAAACTCCACAGCTACCAATTAAAGTTCATCCTGTCAGAGGGACTAGGAGCAGAGGGCAAATGTAAACTGATGGAGGGAAGAGTGGTTTCAGACTCAGAACAGCTAGGTGACTATGTACAAATCTAAAAAACAAAAGAAAGGAACAGAAAGGCCCACCTCACACACAGTGACAGTAGAGAGTACTGGTAAGAAAGTGTTAGTGGCAATACATCTATTAATCTTTTCCCAATAGATGGTGGCAGAAAAGCCAGAAATTATCAAATAGAACTTAAGGAACTAAGTGTGTACCATTGACTAGAGGGCCTGAACCAGCCTTAGGAAGAGTGACATGTGGAGGAGGGAGGTTGGCCTGGTTTCCAAAAGGGCTTTTGAACTAAGTATGGGGGCATGCTTAAAGCCAACAGACCAGATGACCCAAGGGAACACATACCCTTCGGACGCAGGCATCATAGGTGGAAATCTCATAGATTATGACAATTCACCTGAGGAAAAAAATAGATAGCCAACTTTACAGCAGGATGGAGACTTTTTTGTTTTTCTTCTGAAATGTATTAATTCTTCAGAAAGATCTTGACTTGGACACTTGGAAAATTTGTTCAATTTAGTAAGGCTTTAATTTTGCAAAAAGAAGCATTCTCATAATGACTTTTCAGAGTAGATAGATAAGAAGTAGATACACCTGTACACTGCGCAGCATTACTGATTTAATATTTACTGCCAGCTTTTCAGAGTCCCTCCCTCCCTCCCAGCCCCCTTCACTCATGTTTTCTTTACTTCTCAAAGTCCTCGGAATTCCTCTTTTTGTCAGGAATCAAACAAAATTCTTACTGTTGTCACTTCTTCCTTTTCTGAAGAAACATTTGAGGGATTAAGAGAGACAACCACAGAGAAATTACTGGAAACTCTGGGGACTTTGTCACATTTGGTATTCATTAATGTAAGCTTTGAGGAAAAAAAAAACTTCATTTGTTGTTTCATTGTCTTCATTTGTTGGTAGAACAAAGAGAAAAAATAAACCAGAAGACAATAAAATATTAAAGAGCTCTGACCTTTGCTCTTTGCTTTCTTAATCTAGGCTACATTTTTCAAGGTTCTAAGCAATTGCCAAGTGACAGAGTCATCTAAAATCAATACTGCATACTTGTGTAAGCACTAGACATCAGATTGCAAGACCAGTGCCCAACCTGGCCCAGAGATTAATGAGTTTACTGAGCAATGAAGTCTAACTACCTGGTCACACCTTTTTCTTGGCACAATCAGCAGCCAAGATGAAGGCTGATTAGTGTGGAGGCTATGACCTAAAATGGTCAACAGAAACGCTGAGATCATGTAAGTGTTATCAAAAGATCAGATGGGAAGCTGTCCAAATGACCTTTTGACCATAATACCAGGAGCCCAAGTTCATGTGGATACCAGATACTACTGTGAGCTTACAGAATTGATGTCTGACATGCATACACAAGGCACTATTCCACACAAAACCAAATATTAGGTGAGATACTATTACTTAAATACTTAAAAGAATTAAATTGAGGTAGAATGCTATTTCTGTAAATGTTTTTGTAACCACGAAAAATCTGTGCCTGAAGTATGAAGAGGTAAGTGTTGACCATATTTCTTTAAATTCAAGTTCATTTTATTTTGGGCTTAACTACATCCGTTGACACTGGGCCAATTTATCTTCATGATCAACTTCCTGAGGGCATCCTTGCCTGATGCCATCTGTCAGTGTCAGATTCACTTTGACTAGCCTAGGAAGCCATGAAACCCAATCTGTGCACCTCCAGTCATATAGAAAGGCAAAAAGAGACCATTCTAAAGACTGTTGTTCAGAGTGGCTGCTCTTGAAATTCAAGAGATGATGGCACAGAAGCCGACACACACACCCAACAATAGGCAGTAATTGGGACACAGGGACAGTAGGCTAGAAAGCTGTCTGTGTCATTGATAAGCATCTTGTATGGTAATAGTTCTTCTCTGTGGGACAAGAATAAAGGTTCTTAACAAAATCTCACACACAGAAACAAATGTCCTCTTTGTCACTGTGACTGTGCAGAAGATATAGGTAGTCCCATAATGAAACCATTCATATGCCTTGGGAATATACATGGAACTACTGTCTATTTGTTACATCCACTCTGAAGGTCAGAACAATATTAAGATCACTCTGAAATAAACCAACTCCTAGTTGGAGAGGGTACTGATAACTTTTAAGGTTGGTTATAATTGTTTCTTGGGCCTCGGGGTTGTTTTTGTTTTGTTTTATTTGATTTTTAATCATCAGTATCACAAAGAAGAAAATGGAATAGTCAAAGAAAATATAGACGTAGAAACTGGGCACACACCCACCATGGGCACACACATGTATAAGTGTGCATGCACACACACACACACACACACATATACACACACATATACACACACCACACACATACACCACCCACATACCATACAAACACACCACATACACCACACACACACACATACACACACACACACACACACACACACACACACACACACACACACCATGAAATAAATAAAGCAGGACACTGTAATGACTGGTATTAAGTACTGAAATAGAAACTACTATAGTACATCATATTGAGGGTTGTCACGTGGACTTTTCAGGTGGTATACTTAATATAACTTACGGTTATATCCTTTAGATTTTCACATTATCTTTCCATGTGGCAAAAGAAAGATGATTCTTCTATGTGTTGGGGATGGAGTGTTGTGATAGGCATGTGTGTGTGAGTGCACACAAGTGGAAGTCAAAAGCAGACATTGAGTCTTTAATTTTGAGAGATGCTACTTGTAGTTCACCAGTTAGCTAGACTGCTATGCCAGAAAACTTCGGGATCCTCCTGTCTTCTGCTTCCCCAGTGTTGGGATTATAGATTCCATTGTCACATCAGGCTTCTTGTTCCACGGATACCAGGGATCTGAAGGTACACACACTTAGGCAGCAAGTACTTAACAACTGAGCCATCTTTCTGCCCCAGTGGTTGATTTTTGTTGTTTTCTTTTCTCCCCCCTTCTTTAATATTTTCTTCTCCTCTACCCCTCCTCTCTTTTCCTCTCCTTTTCTTTCCTGTCCCTTTCCTCACTTCTTTTTTGAGACAACATTTCGTGTAGTCTAGGATGGCCTCTGAATCACCAGGTAACTGAGGTGGGCCTCAAATCATCCTGCCTTTACCTGAGACTACAAGCATCTGTTACCAACCCTTATCCTCATTTTAAGGGATATATTGCCATATCCAATCATAACTAGAAATCCGTATACCAGTGAGAAAAGACACCCATGTTTATGTGAGAGAGATAGATTCTAGAAAGGGAGGAGTTAAGATTGTAGCTCAGTGGTACGATGCCTGCTGGGCACGTATGAAGCACTTGGTTCCATCCCTAGAATCACTAAAGCCAAAGGTGATAGGTACAAAGCAGTTTGTAATTTATTGAAGTGTAGGACAAGTCACTTTTAAAATGAAGATAGTAAGGGAGCTGGAAAAATGGTTCTGAGGTTAAGAGCACTGACTGCTCTTTCAGAGGTCTTCAGTTCAATTCCCAGCAACTACATGGAGTCTCACAACCATGTATAATAGGATCTGGTGGATGTCATCTTCTGGTCTGTAGGCATTCATATAGACCCTTATATATGTAAAAAATTAATTAACTAAAAAATTCATCTTTTCAGGGGGCAAAGGGAGGGAGTGATAACTACCCTGCAAGCCTAAAACATTTATATTGGACTTTAGTTGATTTCTCATCGTTTGGCAGATGATATATCATTAAGACGATTGGTTCAGATACAGTGGAACAAAGGTTTTATAAGTTAAAGCTAGGTGCTTTTCTGCTAACATTAAATAATGGGCTTTTTCTAGATCATATGCAAATAAACTAATGGAAAGAGCTTTTTAAGTTGTAAGCATTCCCCAATATAAAATTGTCTCAAGCCACTGGTGCGAACAATGGTTTATGTACTTTGGCTTCTCCATGTGGTATCTGATTTGTGTATAACATATAATTAAGTTGTCACAGAAATAATTCATGATGTTCAGTTTACAGTACCATAACTTCTAGAAGGTTCTTTCTTTTAAAAAGTCAGAAAACAACAGACTAGGAAATTAATTTATTGGCATGTGTGTAATTAAGAGCTCTCAGAGAAAAGAGAACGTAATCAAACTTGCTTTTTCAATTGGGATATAAACAAATTTGAGGGTGCTGGATGTAATCCATGGAAAAGAAGCACACTGTACTTAGGCAAGGTAGATGTCTTTGGCAGTCTTTTATTTCTTTTATATTTATTATTACTTCTAATTAATATTATTATTATTATTATTATTATTATTGACAGGCAGATGCATGGTGTGTGTGGCTATTTAGGGAATGTGAAGGAATGTGTATGCTATGATATACATGTGGAGGTCAGAGGACAGCTGTTTTTCTCCATCTACCTTCATGTGTCTTCCAAGGATCAAACTTGGGTTGCCAGACTTGCTTGACTGAGCCATCTCATCTGCCCATCTTTGGCAGCCTGTTCGAGTATGAAGCTCTGGCTTCAGTGTGTGATATACAATTAATTTTGAGACTTTTCTGGAAGGCAGTCTTTAATTCTTCTTTGTGTTTCTCCCTACCCCCCCCAAAAAGTGTGCTTTCTTTTCTTTTTAACTTACTATATAATAATCTTGTTAGTGAGAGTTTTCTTTTAAAGCCATAAACATTTGTTTCACTTAATGACAATCCTGCCAGTCATACCAGCCACTGTGTATTGAGAGCAGAGACATGAGACCAGTGATTTGACCCCTTAGAAACCATGATTAAGATTATATTACATTTTTTTATCATTCCTTTCAGTCTTGCTGAGAGGAAGAACAAGTCATTAACTGTTAGATTCTCTTATAATTTTATCATGTCGTAAAGGCAATACAACCCACATACCAGAACATATTACATGGGTTACAAAGGACAGCGAGAGGCCAGAGAAATGCCAAAGAAAAATTCTGCTCATGGCTGCTTCCTAAAACTCAGTCAACTTATGTTTAAAAAGTAAAGACAGTCAACGATAAGAGAATGCTTGCATCTGATTCTAAGTACAATCACTGTGTGCATGGTGTGACTTAACGGAATGCTCAGTACCACTCAACAAGGAGTTAGAGCAAAATTATAAAATCTTGGAAATTTCACAAAGTATTAGGCCTATTGACTGGAAAAACTCTTCCTTCTTTATAGACTCTTCAAATTGTTCATTTAGTAAATTACAGAACAAAACTACACCTGTAGCTTGAGTCAAAAGAGCATGACTAGCCAATCAGATACGATATGAAAAGATGCAATGTTGCATTTTTTTAAAAAACATTCTTGTTTTGTGCTAAACAACACGTTTCAATGCCCAGTGTTTTTTTTATTCCAAAGATTAATTTATTTTATATAAGGACACTGTAGCTGTCTTCAGATGCACCAGAAGAGGGCGTGAGATCACTTTACAGATGGTTGTGAGCCACCATGTGGGTGCTGGGATTTGAACTCAAGACCTTTGGAAGAGCAGTCAGGTGCTCTTACCCACTGAGCCATCTCTCCAGCCCGCAATGTTGCATTTTATTCTAACACAATTTATCAAAAATCTAGCCAGGTAGAAGAAAGGGGTAAGCATAGAAAACTGGGAAACATGTGGGTTCTATTTGGGAAACCTAACAGAGACACTGAGTCCATAAGGTATGAGACTGCAGTGTCAGCAATCCTGTCTTACCAGTGTGAAGTCTAGATGATAAAATACATTAAAAATGGATAGAAAAAAGAGGAAGACAAGATTTTCAGTTGTGATTTTATCAACAAAATCATCTGAGTGCTTGTGGAAGTCGTATTAGGATATTTAATTAGAGAATTTTAGTTCTAAATGTTAAATGTACATGAATATGTAACTGTTTATATTCAGTGGGGGCATTTGCTAAGTGGTGACAGGACTCACAGCCCTATGAGGCAGACAAGTCTTGCTTGTATGATCTCAGCAGTCAAGGTTTGTTGCAGGTTTGTCATGCATGGACTAGAAGTACTACATGACTAAAGGTTATAGTCATTCAAGAAATCTCTGATGTGTTCAGCCCCTAAAGAGGCCAGGCCCTATCATGTTACCATATTGAAAAGTGAAATCATGACACATGGAGAGTCTGCTGTAATCTACAGTGAGGAATGAAGATGAGAGGAGATGATACACAGACTAAGTCTGGAAGTACATTTATACTATGTATATCATACCAATATACATCCTACCTGTATACATCCCTTCCAGGCTAAGGCTATAGTGACACATATAAACAGGAGAGGAAAACTGAAGAGGACAATGTGATGATCTCTCCAAGGGAATGGGGCTAGAGAAGGAATGAGTAATAGTGACACAGAAAATGAAGGCTGGAGAGATGCCATCTTTGGTATTGGAGCCCTTCTACATGCATGTTCATACACTGCATACCTTTTCCTCAAGGTAGCCTGAGACAGTATCTGTTCCTTAAGCTATATGTACATAACTAAAATAACTTATGTGAGAAAGTATTCTTGGAAGTAGGTGCAGTATTTCAGATGCTTATGTGTGTATATTGGAATTGGGGGTTTTTTTGTTTGTTTTTTGTTTTTTGTTTTTTGAGACACAGTATTGCTATGTTGCAGACCTGCAGCTTGCTATGAGGCTGGCCTCTTGTATGTAGATGAACTTGGAAGATCTGCCTGCCTCTGACTCCTGGGTGCTGGAATTAAAGGTGTGCACCACCATGTCCAACCTTGGAGGTTTTTGTATATAACAGAATGTTTGGTAATCAGATACTGAATAGATAAACACACAAACTACCATTTTAATGTACTTTCGAAAAATCTCTCCCTTTCTTGTAAAACAAGTGAAACAATAAAGAGCTATTCACCTATGGCAGGCACACAGTCCTGTTTTGTATAAATATGTAGCTTATAGGATTAAGTTACAAGAAAAATACCTTTAAAAAAATAAATTGATTTCATTTGGGAAGATCATGGAAGATTTCACTGAGGAAAAGTCATTTTTTATATGGATAGTTTCACATCAAAAAGGAACATGAAAAGTTAATACACAAAAGCAAAGAATGAAAAAAAAAGTATGAAAGCATATGAGATTTTTAGAAGAGTTGTTAAGGTGCAGATATTTGGAAGATGAAAGAGAAAGACAGTGTGGAGGTTAATCTTCACCATCAGCTTGACTGTATTTAGAATCACCACATGAACATACCTATGATTGTCTATGAGGGAGCTTCCATAGAGCTTTAACTGAGAAATAAAGACCCATCCTCAACAGGGGGCAGCTCTATTTCATGGGCTCTGGTACTGAACTGAATAAAAAGGAAAAAGCAAGCAGAATACTGGCATTCCTTTCTGCTTCTTGACTAAAGATCCATGACAACCTGTCCCTACTTCTGAAACCATGTATGGGTATTACCCAAACTGTAAGCTAAAATAAAGATTTCCTCCCTCAAGTTGCTTCTGGTCAGATTTTGACCACAGCAATGATGAAAGCAACAAATACAGAGAATTGGCACCAAGAGATGGGGTCGTTGTCATGGAAGACCTGACTGTGGTCTGTAGGTCTTTAGAATGAATTTACAGAGTTAAGCTAAACAATTTGGAGCTGTAGGCTGAAGGAACCTAGTAAGTAGATCTTAGTGGGCCATTCTTGTTGGATTTTAGAAGAGTAGTATGCTAAGAGAAACACAAACAGTGGAGGGACAGCTCACAAGGTAGGGAGAACAATAACTCATTTGGGAACTACTGGGCTAGAGGCCATTTGTGCTATATTCTGCATGGAATCTGCTGTCTTTCAGTCTGTATCCTGAGAACCCCAGTAGGGCTGAATTCAAAAGTAATGGACTAACTTTTTGGCTTAGAAATTTTTAAGACAGGATAACATGCAGCCTGTGTCCTAGTTACTGATACTTGTTCATTTCTCTACTTCTTCCAAGGTTTGAAACACAGTATCTCCATTAATTCTTTGAGAATTTCACACAACATATTTTGATCATATTTACCCATTCCTTCCTGTTACTACAGATCCACCACTAACCTGTACCAACCAACCTGGTGTCCGGTTTTTTATTTTATAACCCATGGAATCCAGTCCATCAAAGCTTTTATCCAAGTCCACAGTGAAAGAGAACAAGTAGCAGAGAAAGACAAGAAAAATATATAGTTCAAGTAGATCCTCTTTCATGGGAGGATCCTAGCTTCAAAGTTTAGTTCTGTATGCTTAACGTGGAATGCCTGTAGAGGCCAGGAAGTAGGAACATGGCATAAATGAAGGGCAAGGAAGAGAAGAGGCCTTAAATGGTAGGGAGAATATTAGAAGATGTGTAATAAGAAATATTAGTACGAGAGAAGACTGGGACTAAAGGTTTAAAGCAGGGATGGCATAGGAGGAAAAGGAGATGAAATTTTGAGTGTATAGGTATAATCAAAACTAAGGATGTATGAAAAAGTGCCTTATGAAAACAATACTTTGTGAGCTTATTAAAATATAATTAGGTAAAAAGAATTCAAAAGGAGCTATCTTGCATAGGTGAATAAAGTTGCTCCCCAAAGATATGGGTGATTAAATGAAAACCTGACAGGCACAGGATACCCCCCTATGTGTGATTAGTCAGGATGACCCCAGAGGGCCCAGAACAATGCAGAGGATTGCCATTGCTCTCAGCTGACCACCAGGCCTCGACTGTAAGACCCTATTATTGAAGGTCCAATATTTTCTTACATGCTCCTGTTCTTCACTTTGGGAATGAGAACGCTTAGTCAATATCATTGTATATTGGAAAGAGAGAACTTATTTTTTTGATTGCATATAGGCATACAGTTAACAGAGTATTATGTTCTTTACAGGCTTGTAATTTTGAACGATGATAGAACTTCCAAGACTTTCAGAGATGGACTAAGTGAATTTTGTACTATGAGATAAAATTGAGGCTTAATGGACAAGGGATGGAGAGGTATGATTTAAAGTGTTTTATCTGACAAGGGCTGGAGCTGTGATGGTGTCTTTCTATCTTTGTGGTAAAAACTATGAACAAAAGCAACTTGGGGAGGAAAGGGTTTATTTCAGCTTATAGCTCATAGTCCATCTTTAGTGGAAATCATGGCAGAAACACAAGCAGGAACTTGGAGGCAGGAATTGAAGCAGAGAACATAGAGAAACATTGCTTACTGGCTTGTCCTTTACGGCTGGCTCAGTTAAATATGGCTATTTAATACAACTCAGGGCTCTCACTGCCTGTAGTGGGATGATCCTGCTTATAACTATCATTAGTCAGGAATATACCTCACAGACCTGCCTATTGTCCAATCTAATGGAAGCATTCTCTCAACTGAAGTTACCTCTTCCCAGATGATCCCAGGTTGTGTCAGGCTGTTAATCTTCATGGTCAATTCAATGAGACTCATAATCACCATGAAAATGTATCTGTGATGTTGCTATGAAACTGTTCCTAGAAATGTTTAGCTAAGAAAGACCCACCTGGATGTGGCAGCACCGTTCCATGGGACTGAACAAAAAGGAGAAAGATATGGGCACCTGCATTTGTCTCACTCTCTCCTTCCTAGCTGCAGATGCTGCTACGTGACACTCCTGCATCCTGCCACTTCACATCCTGAATCCATGTTCTTCCCCATTACCATAGACAGTATCTGCTTAAACTGTAAGTCAAAAGAAGCTTCCATTTTTAAGTTGTTTGTCAGGGATCCTGTTACAGCAGTGCAAAAAAAAAAAAAAAGTAACCAACACACGCTTTTGTTCAAACCTGTGGAGCACTTTGATCAGGCTAAATCAACAATGTATTAAGGCTATCAATGCTTTAGGAGAACACTTTTAGCAGGGGTGTGAAATAGATCTGGGTTGTGTGTGTGTGTGTGTGGTGGACTAGAAGTTGGAAGAACTAGATTTTATAGTGTGTAATTGGAAGCTGGATATGAATGTGTGCAATGTTAGCAGGAATGGGGATCAGCAAATGTATATGAGAGAGACTGTAGAGATGGAACTTACAGGATGTGGTACCTACTAGGTGGAAATAGGCAGTTGAGGACGGTGAGATAGAAAGCAAGTGACAGTTGGTTCCCAAGGTATATTGGTAATGAAGGGTTTCATCAAGATGTCATTTGGGTGAAGGGAGTTTCTGGTTTTCTAAAGTTGAGCTGGTAGTACCATCTGCATAGCCCGTGTAACAACATAGAAGGCAATTGGAAATGAAAAACAGCAATAAAACAGAAGTCTGGGCTAGAAGGATGTGTTTAGTGTATGCAAGAGCTAAAAACATGATGCAGATACTAAGAACCAATGAGAAATCAAGATGCAAAAAAAAAAAAAAAAGGAGAGGAATAATTTAGAACATTCCTGAAGAAGAAGGAAAGAGGCCAGAAGGAGACATCTAACTACAGTGTCTGTCTCCTCCTGGTCCCTAAGTGAAGAATGGCCCACAGCAGAGAGGAGAACCAGCTTCAAGAAGAGTTCACATTCCAGGATATGCAAGAGGGAAGAAGTGAATGAGCCTATGGAAAGAATCTGAATATTCAAGAAAAAAACTTCATAAGGCAGGGGGGTACAGACCATTAGTTCAAGAACTTGGGAGGCAGAGATGGGCAGATTTATGAGTTTGAGGCCAGCTTAGTCTACATTGAAAATTCCAGGCCAACCAGGGCTAGAGTGAGACCTTGTCTTAAAATCAAAGTAAAACAGTAACAAATTATAAACCTCCTCATTTTATGTGACAATGACTTTATATACTTCAGCAGCCATCACATTCCTAAAAGATGTGCTCGTTAATCAGGCTTAGAAGACCTGTGTGGTCCCTGTTTGTATAATGTATATGATCTGTTTTTCCCCTCACTACAATGGACATTCCAGACATTTCTGTCCCTGATGTACTGAAATCTGCAACTTTTGGGATCTCACACATGCCTTCTGCCTTACAATGATACTCTGCCCCTCTAATTTCAACCTTAACAAACACAAATTTCTCTTTCTTGGATTGTATTTTCCTTATTTCCATATGCTATGCCACTCAAACTCCTTATGTAGCCTTTTTATCTGTTTTCTTAGACTGAAAGTAGTGGGAAAGCACTATATATCTGTTTTATGAGAATGAATTAAAGACTTTTGGATGAATGACTGAAAGATTCTAATAGAAGAAGTTAGGTAAGGATTTTCTTTGTGTTCATTTGGGTACAGGTATACATGGAGGCAATTAGCATGGAGTCTTCCTCAGTCTTTTGTTCTCCATCTTATTTTGTTTGACAGGGTTTCACTCCACCTAGAGTTCAAATATCAATACCCCAGAAGTTCCTGGTTTCCTGGTGACCTTCCTATTTCTGCTTCTTCAATGCTAAGATCCTAGGCAGGTGATGTAGTACCTGGGTTTTGTGTGTGTATGTGAGCATGTGTGTGTGTGTGTGTGTGTGTGTGTGTAAGTCAGATCCTCAAGCTTGAACAGCAGGAAGTTTACCAACTGAGACAAGTAAGAGTACTGATAGAACCTTTAATTTTAGTTCAAGTACTAGGACAATTATATACACACAATTACAGGGCTGAAAACAATTATAAGAACATGACTATTTCAAATGTGTTTAGAGAAATGTTTAGAAAATATCCATGTAAAAACTGAAAGTGGGAATTTCTTTTCTCGAGCTTGAGACTGTATCTATGTACTTTATCACCAAACTTGGGGGGTTTTGTTTGTTTGTTTGTTTTTTCCTTAACCTTTCTCATCGTGATTTTTCTTTTCAGTAAACCAGAGTTGGATGTCTACAACTATCCCAGCCTTTCAACCCAGGAACAGATGAAATTAAATGTTTTCATGCTAAGTCTCTGAAGTTCATTATGTCAAATTAATCTGGAATCAGCAAATCAAGTTACTCATTTTTTGCAAAGTTAAGCAATCAGGCAGGACATTTCAAAGTATGCAAACCATTAATCCAAAGCATGGCTCATTTCTCAGGTACTCCATTTCCCCTTTTTCATCTCCTCATGCTTACTTGATTCTTCCCCTATAGGTATTTCTAGACTTCTTGTTGAAGTTTGGACAAATGGTCGTCTTTGAAGATACCCTTTTTTACTTTTTTTAAATTTTTTTATGACTATTTGTTAAAGTTTAATATTTGCTTTTCTCAGAAATACAAGGTTTTAAATTCAAACAGATAATTGGTTATTTTTGTTATTATTGTTATTATTTTACTATGGTTTTTTATAAATATTTTTTATTATTTTTATACACACCATATTTTATTCCCCACCCCGACAATCTCTGTCCACCCTCCGACTATTCCACATCCCATACATCCTCCTCTCCTCCTGTCTCCACATGAATGTCCCTACTCCCCACCCCACCTGATCTCTAAACTCCCTGGGGCCTCTAGTCTCTTGAGGGTTAGGTACATCATCTCTGGATGAACACACACCCGGCAGTCCTCTATTGTACATGTGCTAGGGGCCTCATATCAGCTGGTGTATGCTGCCTGTTTGGTGAACTAGTGTTTGAGAGATCCCAGGGGTCCAGATTAATTGAGACTGCTGGTCCTCCTACAGGGTTGCCCTCAGCTTCATTCAGTCTTCCCTAATTCAACAGCAGGGGTCAGCTGTTTCTGTCCATTGGTTGGGTGCAAATATCTGCATCTGACTCTTTCAGCTGCTTGTTGGGTCTTCTGGAATGCGGTCATGCTAGGTCTCTTTTGGTGAGTGCTCCATAACCTCAGTAATAGTGTCAGACCTTGGGACCTCCCCTTGAGCTGGATCCCACTTTGAGCCTGTTGCTTTTCCTCAGGCTCTTCTCCATTTCCATCCCTGTAATTCTTTCAGACAGGAACAATTATGGGTCAGAGTTATGACTGTGGGATGGCCCCACTCTCCCTCATTTGAAGCCCCGTCTTCCTGCTGGAGGCAGGCTCTATAGGTTCCCTCTCCCTACTGTCAAGCATTTCATCTAAGGTCCCACCCTTTTAGTCCTATGAGTCTCTCACCTCCTAGGTCTCTGGTGCATTCTGGAGAGTCCCCCCAACCTCCTATCTCTCGAGGTTGCCTGTTTCTATTCTTTCTGCTGGCCCTTAGGGCTTCAGTCCATTCCCTCCCCAATGTCAGATCAGGTTCCCCTCTCCTTCCTCTCTCCCCTTTCCTCTCTCCCCCTTCTCTCTCCCCTCTCCGCAGTCCAGTCTACTTTCTCTCCCAGGTTCCTCCCTCCCTCTTCACTTGTGGTTGCTTTCTTCTCTCTCCCAAGTGGCACTGAAGTGTCCTCACTTGGGCACTTTAGCTTGTTGAACTTTTTGAGTTCTGTGGACTGTATCTCTGGTATTTTTTTTTTTTTGGG
This sequence comes from Tokudaia tokunoshimensis, assembly GCA_036184795.1. Classification (NCBI taxonomy): domain Eukaryota; kingdom Metazoa; phylum Chordata; class Mammalia; order Rodentia; family Muridae; genus Tokudaia; species Tokudaia tokunoshimensis. The sequence goes on from BTHU01000005.1 coordinate 74,035,742, forward strand.
CTAATATCCACTTATTAGTGAGTACATACCACGCATGTCCTTTTGGGTCTGAGTTACCTCACTCAGGATGATATTTTTTAGTTCCATCCATTTGCCTGCAAAGGTCAGGATGTCCCCATTCTTAATAGTTGAGTAGTATTCCATTGTGTAAATGAACCACATTTTCTGTATCCATTCTTCTGTCATGGGACATCTAGGTTGTTTCCAGCTTCTGGCTATCACAAATAAGTCTGCTTTGACCACAGTGAAACACATGCCCCTGTGGCATGATAGGGCATCTTTTGGGTATATTCCCAAGTATGGTATAGCTGAGTCTTCAGGAAGATCTATTTTCAATTTTCTGAGGAACCTCCAGATTGATTTCCAGAGTGGTTGTACCAGTTTGCAATCCCACCAGCAATTGAGGAGTGTTTCTTTTTTATCCACATCCTCTCTAATGTGTTGTCACCTGAGGTTTTGATCTTAGCCATTCTGATTAGTGTAAGGTGGAACTCAGGGTCATTTTGATTTGCATTTCTCTGATCACTAAGGACTTTGAACAACTTTTTAGGTGCTTCTCAGCCATTCGAGATTCCTCAATTGTGAAATCTCGGTTTAATTCTATACCCCATTTTTTGATTGGGTTGTTTGGTTTTTGGTGATTAGCTTCTTGAGTTCTTTATAAATTTTGGATATTAGCTCTCTGTTGGATATGGGGTTAGTGAAGTTTTTGTCCCCATTCTGTAGGTTGCCAATTTGTCTTTCTAAATCACGGGTCTCATGGCAGGTACACAGGCACCACACAGCAAATGCTCTTACTGGTTTGTCTTTTATCACTTTTTCTCTTTTTTGAATGTAAAGCAAGACATTGCAAGCTTTCTAGATTACACAGAAAGGGTTTCTGCTTTTGTTGCATATTGCAGATCATGTATCTCTATCGATGTAAAATGCTAGTTTGACAGTGAAGATCATCTTATCTTCAAGAAAGTATAATATAAACACCGAGAGAACTACTCAAACTCTTAAACTGACTAGTCAGCTTCTAAATGAACTTGCTTATCACTTAACCAACAACTCTTTGGCTAGGACACTTTCCTTATGATCTGCCAAGTGGTATTAATCCTTAATAGCAATGCAACAACTCTGTGTGTTGGGGGCAGGAGTGGATGAGTGTGTACATAATTTTTAGGCAAAGTTCATTAACCCTCACTTTAAAAATTCAGTCATGCACTAACAGTCCTCATATCTCAAAATGAATCATACACTAGAGAAACTTTAGGTAAAATTTTAGCTTGTTCTTCAGGAGGCTTTCCCCAGGTGTTTCCCCCACATGATTTTACTAAAACTTCAGTTTCCCAAAGTTTGAGCAATATTTTCCTATTGTCTGTCGTATTTACTGACCATATGTTTCTTAACATTTTGTTTAACTTAATTAAGTTGCATTTTAAAAGGAAACTCTGGTGTGTATTTTTCTGTTATGAAGTATATCAGGTAGTTTAACAGGAATGAAAACACTGTCCACATATCAATGAAAACTAAAAACAGGCCAGTGGTTCTCCTGTGGTTTAGAGATTCTTCAGGAGATGACTCCTGGGATGAACACTCCCAACCTTGCCTACTATGTTTACTGTGCCCCTCAAGAGCATGACTACAAGATGAGTCTCCCATACAAATGAATCCTTACCTTCCTGTTACACACCCAAAGTAAGCAATTAGGATATCCTCAAGACAGGATAAAAATAGAGTGATTTTATTAAAATCTCAAAGCAAATTCTGCCAAAGCAAAGTCTTGTAGGTGTGGAAAATAAGAGTTGAAGGGACTTATAAGCAATATAAAATTGATATCTATGTAGGTCTTGTTTCTAGCTATAGAGCTTGACACTTCATAGCACTCTAGTTTACACCTTGTTCAACTTGGATCACACTAGTCAATGAGACAGAACGTGAGTGTGAGTCACAAGTCATTATTGAGGTTCTCTTGATTTCTATTTATTTGTTTTACAGCCAGGGATTGGACCTATGGCCTTGAATATTAGAGAAGTGCTCTGTCACTGAGTTATACCCCGAGTGTGGCTTTGATGCTTTTATGTAGCCCATACATGATCCTCCTGTCTTTCCCTCTTGAGTACTGCCCTTTTAGGCATACATGGCCATACTCCACTTAAACACTTTTGTCTGTTGTTTTTATTTACTTGCAGTGCTGGGGACTGAATCCCTGGCATACTGTTACTGAATTACATCTGATCCCCTAATATGGTTTTCAGCAGCATATGAGGAACAGAAGTTTCCCTTGAGGCAAAGTTAAGTAGAAAAGTACCTTATATTGGATGAGAACAAGTTATATGCCTTTAACTCAGAACTCATTTTTTTTTCTTATTGAATTGAACAAATAGTACAAAGCAATAAGATGTTGAAAAACATCTTATCTATTAATGTGTGTGCCTGTGTGGACACAAGAATATATGTTATATGTATATCTCAGTAGGAATGTGGAGGTCAGAGAAAAAGATGGTTCTATCCCTCCATCTTGAGAGTCCTGGAGATCAAACACAGGTTGTTAGGCTTAACAGCAGAGGCTCTTATGTTCTGAGACATTTTGATGGCTTTGAAAAAAATAAAATCCATTCCTATTAAAATCTATAACTAGTCTCTTTTTATATATTATCTTCCATCTTCATATGTAGTTTATTTTTGCAGCTGCTATTTTCCTTTTACCTCCTTTCTTTATAATATTTCACATAATCTTTCCTACCATTACTTGCTGTACAACTAAGGGAGTCAATTAAATGATTTGCCCCGAAACATGACTACAAGAAAATGACGGGGCTGGGGTCGGCATAAATCTTCCTGCATTTCAGTTTGAAGCTCTTTCTATTACACAACACTGCTTCCAAATGAAAGGCTGTCCTAATTTATAAAAATATCCACAAAAGCATAAACTTATGAAGAAATAGATCAATTAAGATATGAGCCCTTGGGTTAAAGAAAGATTTACAACTGTTAAAGAGTCCTATAAATCTTGGAAATTCCCCTTCTGCATAATTAGACCTCATCTGTAGCCTCAAGGAGTTCATGTATCATTTACATTTTGACAGTAAACCTTCAGAAGAGTGACTATTTAGAGGTGAAAGATTTGGGTCAACATTATGTCAATCAGTAAAGAAAACAAAACAACTTGGAAGTTGTAATGTGAGCCCCTGGAGAAAAGATTATGGAAGTTAAAAACTATGTAGAAGCACTGTGGCCATCCAGGGTGCAATGCTCCTGAGTACAGATATATGGGTTGTTTATATAAGTGACTTCAGAGGATAAAACACAATCACAAAACATCATTCCAGTTTTTGCAAGCAAAGACACAGTGGGAAAGAAGACTTTTCATGGTTGTGGTCAACTTCCATACTGAAAAACTACCTTTTTAAAATACTTGTCCTCTGACTTAGGACCTAAGTTGAATGTCTTCAAAGTATGGCGTCTTCTCAAATAGAATTCAAATCAACATGGTACTCATCAAAAATGGAGACTTTTAAGTCTCAATGAACACCTATTAAATTCAGACCTCTAGGGGATGGTTTGGGAATCTGCATTTCAAAACAAATTCTCCCAGTGACTGGAAATGAAGTGTCTCTCAAAAATCCAGGGCATGCGAAAGCTGCTGGTAAAGTTAGACTATTGACTTGTTAGCATCTCTTTGATGTTTCTTTGTGTTAAGCCCCACTCCATGACCATTCACTTGGCATAACAAGTTGAGTGCAGGTGCTTATAAATTACAATCAAACCCTTTCAGATGAGGAGGGCTTTATCTAAACTTCAATTCATTTCCACTTGGAACACAGATTATCAGCAGCACTCAGGTGGATCGGGCAGAGGCTATCTTTACAACTGATGCACCCTCAAGGTCCAACAACTTTTAAAAACTAAGTATAGGTGGAAATATATTTTTAAAAAATTGCAGTTCTTACAATATGTTGTAAATTCTAGTCTATTGATTCCTCAACATTTTCCCCCACCCCGCCACAAGTGCTTGCTGACAGGAGCCTGATATAGCTGTCTCCTGAGAGGCTCTTAGCCAAGCATTGAACTGAGCACAGGGTCCCCAATGGAGGAGCTAGAGAAACAACCCAAGGAGCTGAAGGGGTTTGCAGCCCCATAGGAGGAACAACAATATGAACTAACCAGTAACCCCAGAGCTCCCAGAGACTTAACTACCAACCAAAAAGCACACATGGAGGAACCCATGACTCCAGCTGCATATGTAGCAGAAGATGGCCTTGTAGGACATCAATGAGAGGAGAGGCCCTTGTACATGTGAAGGTTCATTGCCCCAGTGTAGAGGAATGCCAGGACAGGGAAGCAGGAGTGGGTGGGTTAGTGAGCAGGGTGAAGGGGTTTTCAGGGGGGAAACAAGAAAAGGGGATAACATTTGAAATGTAAATAAAGAAAATATATAATAAAAAATAATAATGAATGAACAAACCAACATGGCTATCAGATCTCAGATGTTAATTGTTAATGTTTGAGGACAAAGTCTACATGGACAGTATGACATTTATAATGATCCCCAAGTGTTGCTGGCTATTATGTCCTATATCTTTATTTCCAGAATTAAAAGAACAAAGATGACAAATTCACCAGGTCCTAAGACAATTAAATATATAGATACCTAAGATCAGAAAAAAGTACCTAATATTTTGAAGTCATTTAATTATCATATTGCTTTATAAATGTTAATTACCCCTGTGTAAACAGAACACACACACACACACACACACACACAATGTAGGGCAAATTGCCACAGCTTTGTGCTGCCCACCTATGAAATTTAGGGCTTTGTTCAGTATACTCACAGAGGCATGAACAAGGCTTAATAAGTGTGTTCTGAATGCAGTAGTTACAATACCCAGCCAAGAAGAGTGAGTTATTTTCTTCTGTGAAAAAGCATCAAGTTAATATAAAATTTAGTGTATTAAGAGCAAATCTTACTAAAACTTTAAAGTTTTAAAATATGAATATCAGATATTCAAGCATTCTTATTATGAGACAGTGGATACTTGATAGGTTCGTAGATAATGAGTAACTCCAGAAATAAGAAAGTTGAGGAGTGGGAAGGAACTGGAAAACACATTTGAGATCCATGAAAATTAACTGTTTGGTCTCAACATTTCTGTGTCTTCATGTAGAATGCTACATGATCTATAGGTCTGGAATTTCCACTTAAGATCACCTGCTTCTAAGTAAAGGAAAGACTTCTGGGCAGTAAAATAATTAAAACTCATGGCATTTTTACCAGTATGAGCACATCATAAATTTTCTAGATAAAAGCATTTTGACAAGGATAAGACTAATCTCACTAACTTACCTCAAGGATCCTGTGTGGTCAGTATGATCTTGCAACAGAGAAAATTATAGTTTAACTAAGAACATAGAAGTGACACCCATGCTGAGACTGGAAAGTAACTTTTATTTTGAATATAATGTCTTTTCAATACAATATTTTGTCTTCTCTGAATTGGTAGACTCAATGGTCACCTTATTGTGGCTCCTTTAAGGTTTGCAGGCTTAGAAATCAATATCATTTGTTTATTCTTTGTTACTTATAAACCAGTGTTTCATCACAGCCATTCATAACATGATAAAATCTAATTATCTGACACCTCTGTTACACAATAAGTTCAGGGTAGAGTTTCAAAGACATGAGTTGAGGACTTACAAACGTCAGGGTATAGGGATATGGTGAATAAGAAGTGAAGACTGGCGTCCCTTAAAAGACTTATAATCTGGTACAGGAAATAAAGCAGTAACCCAGCAAACAAACATGGGCAGGTAGTACCCAATGTTTCTGAAAAGTCTGAGCAGGGTCATGAGGTGAATGGTGGCTGGGCACATGGAAGGTTCTATAGCAAGTGCCATGGTGAAAGAGTTCTCCACTGATGGCCAAATGATGAAACAAGGCAGTAGAGGCAGGAATATTCCTGGTACATCCAAGAACAGCCCCAAAAGGCAGGTCTGTGTGGCTAGAATGGAGTGAGTGATTCGGTACAGGATTGGAGAGAAGCCAGGGTGAGACGGACCAAGTCGCAGAACCCTACATATCATGGATTGCTTGTAGCAAGACACAGAGGAATGGCACAGAGGTGGCCAAGCTGCTGTCAGACAGGAAAGATGGCAATATGTTGGCATAGCAGGTTCTCAGTTCAACAGCTATGCCAGCATCTTGCCTCCTCTCCAGTTCCAAATTACAGGAGCAATACCACGCCTCTTTGTTGTTTTACTTTTCCAAAAATCTCTCCTTCCACCTGAGGAGGGAAAACACACTCATTAGTTGAAAACACAAGCTGTTTCCTAATGTAACAATACAGTCTTCCTTAAGAGTGTCCAATTTTGAAGGCAGTTATGCACAGGGAGGTTGTGGTTAGTTCCTGTTTTGAATCTCAGAATATTTGCTGCTTGTGAAATGACAAGGTGGTTCTGAAGTAAAATTAAGTCATAAACTGACAATGATGAATATAGCCATATTCACAGCCTATAGGAGTGCAGTGACCTCAGTACAGTATTGCATATAGCATAATGTTCTGCTTGGCTAATCTTGGCCATTTGGATGCCCCTTAATATTAAGCTGTCACCTCACAGTGTGTGGATATGTCATTGCTCCATGAGCTGTTAAACATAAATCTCTTCAAGCTAAGAATTCTCAGAGTAGAATATTTTTCACAAATACAACTGAAAAAGTTATATGTTCAAAGACCTCTACAATATTGATCTTAATTGTTAAAGACTAGATTATGAATGTCCATCAATATTATAGATACCAACTAAATGAATTATGATGTAGTTATAAAATATTCTTTCCTGATCCTTATAGAAGATTAAGGCACAATAATGACATAATGAAATTATGATAATTTCTGTGTAAAATGTATACATAACAAGATTATGCTTATAACATTTTTCTTACAGGGTACAGAAGTGTCTATTTTAGATGATTTTGTTATTTTACAATAACTAGAATTATATATTACTTCTGTTTTCTGCTTTACTAGGTTTCTGTGAAAATATGACTTACAGTAAATAAGTGTGCAGCAGAGCTTCGGAGGTGAAGCCTTTACTCACTTGGATGTAGCTAACACGAACTGTGTTTCCTAGAAGCAAAAGTTGAGCTTACATGTCCAGTCACTCAGTGGCACACATGAACTATGTGCAGTACATTTCTCTTGGTCAGCTAGGTTATGAAGGAGCTATTGCACAAGCCCCTTACTTTCTTGCCTGGAGTCAGCTAAAAGAGTGTAAAGATACTAACTGATGCAAGAATATTTATAAGATGATACTCATTATTGTAGGTATATGTAATAGTTCTTGCTTCACCCAGCACAGCACATGGTTCAAATATGAATGCCAAATGAATAAAGATTAGGTAGCAAAATACAGCATGATATGAAGATTTCATGGGGTAGTTTCTCAAAAAAAGCTCTTTTTTTTTTCATTTTCCTAATCTGTTATGCTTGTGATTAAGATGCAAACACAGGTTACATCTCTTTAGAAGGTACATGCTACACAATTAGAAACACTCTGTGACTTTTTCAGATTCACTTTATAACCTGAACATTTCAGATTCATGTTACACAGAAGCATGACTGTATGTGATTATTTGATTTACCACAGACAATAATTATCTGAGAACTTACAGGCTTTTTGATGAGGCTCATTTAGGGGAAAGATGGGATAATACAGAAATTCATATCTCCCTTCTACTTCCTGTTCCCCTGTTTTCAAATGCCTCCATTGATAGTTCAAATGTCCAGAGGTATATCATTCTGTATTCTATCTCAGTTTCTTTTCTGCTGCTGTGATAAGATAACTTCACATAGCTGAAGGGAGAAAGCGTTTACTTTAGCTTGGAGTTCAAAGGGCAGTTCACCATGGCAGGGAGTCAAGGCAGTGTGGTGGGTAGTGCGTGGGGCGTCCAAGCTGATGCAGCTGCTCATTCTGTGTCCATTATCAGAAGACTGCAGAGAACAGACAGTTTCTCAACTCTCCTCTTATATGTGCAGGGAATGTTCTCACATCGGTTAACAGAAACAGGATAATCCCCACAGGCATTCCTATCACCTATCACCCAGATGATTATATATTCTGCCCGTTGACAATTCACTCTTACCATTACACTACCCCAATAAAGAAGCTGTTACCATTGTTACACATTGTGGATTTCTTTTTTCATTTTAATATTTCTTTGATACTCAGTGATCCAAGGATTCCAAGTGACTGCTGGTAATATATCTCCCTCATGACATAAACTTCAAGCCTCATCATAATTATGTTACAACTAGAAAATAAAACAAGACAAAAATTGGGTTATGGATTCCTGATTACAAGCCTTTAGGAGTTAAAGCTGATGCATAAGAGCTGCTGGCAGGAAAACCCCTTGAGATACATGGACCATTTATAATTTTCACATCCTAAAGGATTTTTCCTTTTGTGTCTCTCTCTTAGTGCAAATATCCAAATAAAATCCAAACTAATTTTTACTTCGAAACTAGCAGTCTGATTTCCTTTGTAAACAATTGACTTGAGGCCATTCTAGAAGCAATGCTAGCATGCCCTGGACACATGGGAGCAGATGAGAGCTAGCTACACTGGCTGCATTTTCTATGCAGAGATAAGGAAGGAAATCAGCTCAACCACGGTGACCACGAAGCTGGCAGAGCCGTATTTGATGACGCTTTCCTGAACTGGAATGCAGTTTATTTAATGTGCCATGTTTAAAATATTTGTTCTAAAGAAAGTTGGTATGAGGAGTTGCAGAAGAGCAGAATGTACTCTTTTTTAAGTACAGCATTATGGAAAAATTTGTGGCCCAATCAAGAACATAACTGTGGGGGGAAACAATATTTACTGAATGTGTTGGGATTACTTTTGGGAACAGACAATTTCACAGGATGTGCTTAAAGCTACTCCCTAACTGATAGAAGCCAGATGTGTGTCTGCTGTGCATCTGGTGGGCTCCAAAGAGGCATATGTATACTTACACACACACACACACACAGAGAGAGAGAGAGAGAGAGACAGACAGACAGACAGACAGACAGAGACAGAGAGACAGAGACAGACAGACAGACAGACAGAGACAGAGAGAGATACATATTATATATGCACACATATATAGGTTATAGTGAAAAAATACCAATTCTTAGATAAGAGCACTGAAGGGCTCAAATCTACATAAGGACCTCATGTGTCAATGTCACACACTGTGTAGCTCATTGCATATAAAAATATCCTAATGAGAGGAAAAACTCCAAGGTGGAAGTGTGTGCGCGCGCGTGCACACACACACACACACACACACACGCACGCACGCACACACACACACACACACACACACACACAGAGCAGATAATAATTAACACATAAAAACAAAACACACACTTCAAATTGTACTAAAGAACTCAGCCATATAAATTTTAGGGGAAAAACTTTTGAGATCTTTTAAAAGAGTTATTTAAAAAGAATGATGTGTAAAAAAGAAAATGAAATAATATCACTTAGGTTTCTCAAGTGCCTTTTCAGTAGAAGGCCTGTATGTGCACAGACACATCTATCACTTATATAATTTTAGTTTTATAGAATTCTTTCTATGGAAGAAAACTACTAAAGACTTTAATTTAGGAATAGTTATGAGGTTCAAGTGAATATTTGTATAACTACTACAACTACTAATACAGAGAGGAACTGCCCCAAACAAATTTTATTCCCTGCTTGCCCCATCTTGACTGCTGAATGACCCCACTCCATGCTCTTCCCTCATCCCCACCCACTATCTGTTTTTCTCCCAGCACACACAGACTATCAGGCTTGTCTCCTCTCTGGGAGTCTCATTTATCAGTGTTACACCCTTCTACCCATTCTTGAGTTCTTTTCCTTTAGAGGAGAGAAAGAAGAAATATATCTAACATTATAAGAATTTAGAATAAACCATAAATGATAATAAACTTAAGTCTTCACAATCTTAATTTTTAAGTGTATTCTATACAGAATTAGGTTTTAGTTAGTAGAAAATGTGGAAGATACTTTAATAGGATCTCCAGTAAAGGAGGCCAAGATGAAGCCATTTTCTATTTGTCTAAATCCATAGAAACCCAGTGGGAAAGAGGGAAGGAGAAGCAACTAGCTTTTGAAAGTATACCATATGACTATTTTCCCTACACAATCTTTAAAAACATGGCAGTAATAGGAATTAGCCCTTTTGTAAGTGATTACAGTGGTGTTGAGAGGGTTAGTGACCTCAAGGAAGTCACTGATTGCATCAGTGCCAGGCCTGCTGGACATCTGTTATATGAGAAGCACTGCTGGAAGTAAGGCTTGGGCATCTGGTTACAGTGAGCTCCCAAGTGGGAGCTGGAGTAAAGGTGAGTCCTAAGCACAGCTCAGGCTGGATAGTGCTGGCACCACCGTTTACAAGTAAAAGCAAAGATGACATTAAGATGGATTCTAGAGCCTGTCCATATGACTCTGCACTTGTTACCCTGGCCTTGAGCGAGCTGTAGGACTTACTTTGGTTGACCTGTGAGGTTAGACAGTTATGTTGCATGTATCGTAATCTTTGTGACACAGGTCACGTGACAAGACTACAATCTCATTCCAGCCTATAAGTGGGCTGGTAATTTCCTACTTAGTAAATCATCTAATTTATCTAAGCCTTGTACTTACCAGAGACAAATGATACCTACCTTCTATGGTCATGGAGAGACTCAAATGAGATATTATCATAACTAAACACATTGATGTATACATAAGCTTTCAACAATATCTGGCATATGAAAGGTATTTATTACAACCAAACATACAGTTTGTTATAATTTCTACCCTTTTGGATAAATGTCAATTAGTGATAACCATGAACTGAATACTTGTGCTCCTCATGCTCCACAAACTGAAATCCTTCCTAACCCCTAGTAAGGCTACATTTGAAGATGGGGCCCCTATGATCCTTATTGGAAGGTGGATCAAAATACCCATGGCTCATTGCCAACCAATGGACTGGGCATAGGGTTCCCAATGGAGCAGCTAGAGAAAGAACCCAAGGAGCTGAAGAGGTTTGCAGCCCCATAGGAGAAACAATAATATGTACCAACCCGTACCCACAGAGCTCCCAGGGACTAAACTACCAACCAAAGAGTAAACATGGAGGGACCCATAGCTCCAGCTACATATGTAGCAGAGGATGGTCTTTTCAAGTCAGGAAATTGGAGGAGGGGGTGAATAGGGGGAGGAGGAATGGGAAATAGCTAATAATAATAATAAAAAAAAAGGTTAAGTAAGGTCATAAGGGTGATAACCTGATCCAACAAGATTTGTGACCTTGTAAGAAGAGATGCACCAGAGAGTTTGCTACACCACCTCCATTCCCCACCCCCACCTTGGAAGGAAGTAAAGAAAAGTCTATGAAGACATAGTAGGAAAATGATCACCTGCACACCAGGAAAGCTGTCTCATCAGAACCAAGACTGTTGTTTTTTTTCTCTAAATGGTGGTCCAGACAGACTAATGCCATGCCAACAATGACCAATTCCTTCCGATAAAACCAAGGAACACTATGTACACCCCAGATGTTTTCAGCAGTTTCACCCTGCAGGGCATTTTGGTGTCACTGGTGAAGGCATGCCAGCAACCTGGGCGCAATCACCATTTTTGTTCACATAGGCTTTTGGTCTGTTAAAATCTAATGCTGTGAATTCCTATCAATGACAGGGCAGTATTCAGATCCAAAGATTCCAAAAGCTTCCAAATGAACTTCCAAATGGGGTTTCAAGGTAGAATGCAGCCTGGCCATATTAAGAAGGCTTCTGGAAGGAAAGTCCAGGTTAACAAGCTACAGGTGATCTATGGTGAGTAGTGGTCCCATTGACACTCCGACACTCCGCAGGAGAGAACAGAAGTACTTGTAACCACGGCAGCTCCCCTTGCTTTCTACACTACGTAGGTACTGCATCATTAATCGATTATTTCTAAGTTTCCTAAAGCCCTACAAGGTTAAGGAACTTTATTCTCTTCATAAAACTGGAACAGAGTTGCATGTGGTGACTTATGCTCTTGGGAGGCTGAGGCAGGAGAATTGCTTTCAATTCAAGCCCACACTGATACACATACACAGCAAGACCCTGTCTCAAAAAGCAAATGGACAAGAAGAGCATGCTACTTCCCTCTGCACCAGATCCTTATGCTCCCCTTCAATATATATATATATATATATATTCGGGGATATATATATATATCCCCGAAGTCTCACACTGAGCTAAACTCTGAAAATGTCAATTCCCACCAAGGAATGCAAGCAAGGGAAGAAGCTGGAGTCTGAGCATGTGTGTACATTTCTAATGACCCCACCAAATTACTCAAGTCCTCTGGAAATACATAAATCAGTTCCACAGTAAATATCCACAAACACAAATACAGAAGAGAAACAAGGAAACCCCAAGAAAACCTGGAGAGCCAAGGCCACGAGCTCAACATCAGAGAACATGTGAGCCAGAAAGAGGACCTGGCAGGGAGTCCACTGGATGGCCCTGCAGGCCATGGTGGCAATAACGGAAATGACATCAGCAGCTGACTATGCACATCTCTCTACCAGCATCTAACAATGTTCTAGCCTCAGGAAGAAGTGATTTTTTCCTGCAGATGGCAAGGAAGCCTCTGCCCTAGATGCCTGCCATTTGCAGAACCACATATATTACTACAAATTTGTTCGTATTTTTTTTTAAAAGCCATTCACATACACTTAGTGTTTTTGTTGCTGTTGTTGCTTCGTTCATATTGAAAAGGACCGTCTCTTTCTAAAGCACTATTACATCTTGATTATGATGTTATTGCTCTGGAAGGGCAGCACGGAACCAAAGCAGTTTGACACCCTGACAATGGCCACTGATGTATTTCGTAAACACATTGCCTTCTTTAAGGCAGAAAGATGGGAAGAACATTTTAAAATTAATTTACAGTTATTTTCACATGTATAACTACAACTGGCATTTTTGGCAGGAAGGACAAAGGGTGTATTAGTTGGGTAATTTCAATTTGGGTTTACGTTTGAAATTCAGGAAGAAGACACACTGCCCCAGCTACACTATACTGCAAGGCATTTATTACACAGGCGCTGATACTGTTGCAAAGAACCAGAGTCGACTGTGGTGGCAACACTTGGGATAAGGCCCTTTCTCAGTCCACTGAAACGCTTAGTCTGGAATTAGCAACACACAGGCTTTATAATAGTGGAAAAGAGAAACTGTAAACAAAAGATGTGTGACTTAAAGTTTACTAATTTAGATAAGCTATACAAGTGTCTTTATATAATAAATCAAAAGATGCTTATTATATGGGAGAGATGGGCACTTTTAGAAATATCTTTCTCTTGAAATTACACCTAGAAATCCTATTAAAATTTACTGCCTAATTTAGAATAATTCAGCTTAGCCACTTTGGAAACATTAAATATATGATTACTTGTAGCTGAAATACTTATTCTCTTCAATAAACATAAATATTATGAATATTTCTTTTTGTATATCCAGAACAGAGTAATCATTTAGGTGTACACATAAGTCGTCAGTGGGGGAATCATGGGAAACATAACTGTACATCCAATCACCTACGCACACAAGTATGTGTGTCTCACTAGATTTTTATTACTGAATTTATTTCTGAATTTACAGAGTATCTTAAAAACATAACCATAAGCAGCTCACCCAATTTCCATATCATAAAGGCAGAGTCCTTCAACATAGGCAGTCTGCTTTTATTTACTCTAGATTTTACAGTCTGGTAGAACTGAGAATATACCCTTGTTTCCTGGAGTTGAACTCAAGCTACCTTGCTCTTTCTGGGAACTCCTGCTCTCACTAGGCCCCCACCAGATCAGAAATTCTCAGCCCTGGCTATGCACTAGAATCTCCACCTCTCGAAAACCTGCTGTATTCTGTGCTCACACAGCAGAGTGAGCGGTTCAGGGTCTGCAGAGAGCACCAATACATTTATAAACGTTCTGCAATGTGTCTTACAGTAGATATCACACATATTAGGCTCTCGGATAGCTGGGTGGTTACATCACCACCGATTCCTTATCAACTAGCTAATAAAACAAGTATAGAGAAAACATGCGAAGAAGCCTCCATATCCTGGGAACTACTGGGAGAAGACTCCACCTACAGACATGAAAGACAGAGTCTATAATCATGAGACTATACACCCGGGCATGATCTCATCACATCTACGTGTCCAGGGTACACATCAGAAAAGGAGAGGTACCGCTCCAAACACAGAAGTTTTATTTTTGTGTGTTATGGTGGGTTTCTTTATGAAATTTCATGACAGGACTCAGTGGCTATAAACTGCTTAAGTTATATCTCTGAGATATTCTTCAAGGTCTCCGCTGAGGTGATTTTGGAATATTCATGAATATTGCCCACAGGTCCTATGGAGAAAGAACTGATGATAATCAGGGTGATGCTTGCTCTCTGTGGTTACACACCCACTCCTGTCACTGCTGACCTCTGTGGCTGAGAGCTGTTTATTCAAGATGCCCCCACATCCGTAGTGGTTTTCCATCTCTCTGCAGTTCTCAGGTACTTGATCCCCTGTGGCTTTTCCCTCCTACCACTGCACATCAATTCAGGTTACCTGTCAAGTGAATATAATCAACTCATATCCTGATTACAGCCTACATTTGAGGCTCCAAAATTCTTTTCTAGATACAACTTTTCATTGTGGAATTAAAAAAAAAAAAAAAAGCTAAATATGTACCAATGCTCTTCTAGGCTTACTTCCTCCAAATTAATGATCTACCATGGAGACTATCATAAAAATCAAATCAAAACAAACCTATAGAGACAATTTTCTGATTTTCAGGTTTGCCCAACTAAGAGACTCTTTGGTAAAAGACCACAAGGAAGAAAAGCTAGAGTGCCCAGTCCCTGGGCTCATTCCCTGGGGGGGGGGGGGGTACAATGATTGACTGTAGCTGTCAACTGCAAGCCAATCAGCTTCTCAAAAGGGCCTTCGTCCTTACAGGTTCTAGCAACCACTGAACTTATGCTTAAGGTGTAAACATTTTCTTTCCAGACAGGCCCATGGATTCTCTATATTGCTTCCTTTTAAAAATCACTCCTTTATTGAACACCCCCCCCCATAAAATAGCCCAAGTTGCTATTTCCTGACAGGATCTTGACATATTTCTTGGTCAAAAATATATTTTTGTTTGTAGTCAATATATTTTGCTGTGAAATAATATGTTTCACAACTGTCTTCTGAGAAACCCAGTTTCAGTGGTGCCATTATTTTGAACAGATAGTCACCATCACAACAAAACAGAACGGGTCTCACCTGGAGCACCTGCTCCCCTTTTGCCAGGGATGAGCTCCCCAGCCTCTGCTGAATGCTAAGCAGTCCAGGGCAGAGGTGGGCGAACAGAAGGGCTGCAGTGGGGACCCCTTTCCAAGTATGGTGGTATTTCCATATTTCACAGTGCTTCTAAACCAGTTGAGTGTTAAACTGGTATATAATGGTGTCCACACAGTATGATTAGCCAGAGCAAATAAACACAACAGGAAAATTATATCACCAATAAAAACTTACAGTCGAGTAATACCTGGTTTTAGCTATTATCTTTAAAAATATATAGCAGTTAAGTGGAGATGCATTCCAAGACTCCAAAGCCTTCTGCTATTTCTATATATATGATAAGGCTTTAAATTATAAATTAGGTATTATAAAATATAAATATGAAATATAAAAATTAACAATAACAATATTGAACATTTAACTTTCCATTTAATACTTACTTTCAGGCCACAGTGGACCATGGGTAACTGAAACTATGGAAAGCAAAACTCTGATAAAGGTAAAAATATCTGTTAAATGTGTTCTCAATTTATCCTGCCATTAAACAGAGCTCTAAAGACCAAAACTCGGCTATTACTTTTAAAAGCTGGAATACAATTTTAAAAAGTGATATATTATAAACTGGATGTTAGAAACTCTTAGTGATTGTGATATTTATTTGTATTTCATTTTATCTCAATAAAGACCCAATGCTTAACTTTTATACTCCAGGGCATGGATGAGCCCCATGCAGCTCAACATGGATAGTTAACAACCACATAGAGATGGTGTCTTAGTTAGGGTTTCCATTGCTGTGAAGAGACACTATGACCAAAGCAACTCTTACAAAGGACAATATTTAATTGGGGCTGGCTTACAGGTTCAGTCTATTATCACCAAGGCAGGAGAGCATGGCAGTGTCCAGGCAGGCACAGTACAGGAGATGCTGAGAGTTCAACATCTTGATCTGAAGGTGGCTAGAAGAAGCCTAACCTGTCTTCTAGGCAGCTAGGAGGAGGGTCTCAAAGCCCACTACCACAGTGACACACTTCCTCCAACAAGGCCACACCTACTCCAACAAGGCCACACCTCCTATTAGTACCACTCCCTGGACCAAGCATATTCAAACTACCACAGATGGAGAGCAGAGAAAATGAACACAATACTTTAATACAAGTAAAAGTAAAAGTGTCTATGATGCCGGGAGGTGGTGGTGCACGCCTTTAATCCCAGCACTTGGGAGACAGAGGCAGGAGGATTTCTGAGTTCGAGGCCAGCCTGGTCTACAAAGTGAGTTCCAAGACAGCCAGGGCTACACAGAGAAAGCCTGTCTCAAAAAAAAAAAAAAAGTGTCTATGATGAAGAAGGACAAGGGAAAAACAGAAGACTTTTGACTGGAAGGGGTCACAGAAGGCTTCACAGGAGAGACGCAAAGACTGAATGCAGACAAGTGACTTCAGAAGTGGGGAGGGAAAGGTGGACACATGCAAGGACACTGACTACTTATGAATGAAGAAAATCCATGGAACCATATTAGTATGTATTAGTGTTTATCAAAACATTTTTAAAAGACAGGGGGCCGGAGGATCAGAAGCTCAAGGTCATTCTTACTCTGTAGTGAATTTAACGCCAGGCTGAGATACAGGAGGCCCTTTGTCAACACCAACCAACCAACCAAATCCTAGAAAAGACAAGACAGTGCTTTTCTAGGGAAGAATGAAGAACCACCACATACCAACTGCTCAGGCATAAGTCAGGCAGAAACACAAAAGAATAGGCTCTGCTGTCTGTATTCTGAAAATGTCACCTGCAAAGATCTTGACTTTGACAGCAGGGAACATCATTTATGGAAAACAGACCCACCATGTGACAAGGCATGAATTAATGTTTGCTTTTAACTGAGACCAGGTTACGGAGGATCCATCAGAAAGGGCCATGTCAGCACTCCTGGAATTATACTCTCGTAAGGAGTTTCTTTGTCTATTACAGATTATACCTACATATATTTGCAATATCTTTCTTCTTATTATATTGTAGCAGTTTCCTGATCACACAGAACTGAGAATTACTTATATAATTGGTATTTACCTCATGCCACACTGCCACAGTGTTGAATATTAACTCACTTTTGGTATCAGTTCATGGTGTGGAAGAGAGTTGTAAGTATTAGCAGCAAGGACAGCAATAAAGAAACCATGTGCCACATTAGTATAATTACCCGAAAAGTAAAACCACCAGTGAAACCAAGTTTCAGAAGTTCACCACAGAAATTATTTTTTAAAATAGCAGCTATTCTAAACTTTTAATATATAACTATATTTTTGTTTTAAAAACATGTTTCAATGCTAATATTTTAGGCCAATCATTAGGATGGATTAACTCTGAACCTACTATTATTACTTTTTGCTATTTCTCAAGTTAAGCATGGTAAAGCAATGGTCCCAAATCTAGAAATACTTAATGCACATATCAGGCCTAGAATCACAGTACAGTCTCAATAGTGAGAAATCAAATTAAACCCTGTCTATTTTGCTTACCACTAAAGGATTTTATTTGGCCAAACCAAACTCATCAGTTTTCTTCAGCATGAAGTAAATTGTTTTCTTAGGAGCACATACTTTACTCCACTTAGATGGTTTCTCTTTTGAAGCCCAGGCATCTTATTAATAAGGATATTTTAATAGTCCTATTTTCACTCAATTATAGCTCAATTTTACCCCACCTGCCTTCAGTGAGATATTTACTACAAAAAGGCAAAGCTGGCTGGAGTTCCTTTAAGGTTTCAAAAAATTAATTAATATTCAGCAAGCACTTTGAAGATAAAATGTAAATGTCTAGAATAATTACTTTTTATTTTTTCTGTGCTGGGCACGGAAGCCAAGACCTTGTGCATGCTGGGTAGGCTCTCCACACTAAGCTATATCCGCAGATCTACTTTTTAAGGTAAAAATAAAACCATGGGAGCTGCTATTCTAAAATCTTTTATGATTGGTCTTTGTTTTTGCATCCACGGTTCAAAATCACCTCAAAGTCATCAGGTACTGTAAATATAAGATAATTAAACTTGTGTTTTCTTTCAAGTAAACATAAGGTTGATCCAAAGACCAAAGACAACTAAATGTACTTCAGATGGTGTACTTTCTGCTCCACAACTGTAGGGCCCTGAGCACATAGAAATACACTGCTCTGAGCATGACGGGGATATT